>CM035837.1:31610586-32203259 GCA_020510985.1 Pholidichthys leucotaenia | reverse complement strand
CAACATCTGCCACAGATAAAATCCACTTAGGAAATCCTGGGAGAGATGAGAAGGTAAGGATTTTGCAAGGCAGAATAGAGTAGTCTTACTTCCCCTCACCTTCTCCCTCAGTTTTCCCACTGAGGGAGAAGGTGAGGGGAAAAGGCCCGTAGCAACAGAAGCTCTCGCTCAGGTAGAGTTTCACAGCTGCCAGCATGACGTAAAGTCCAACAATCCCCCAATGAGACTACTTCTTCTTTTCACTTAAAAGCAGTTGGGAGCCAGTTTATTGGTGCATTACCGCCCCCTACTGCTTCGGAGTGTGGGCCATAGGCAGGTTCACAGACTAATATCTGGAAAAAAAAACAAAAAAAAACATATCTACCTTTCACCCTCTATCTCAACCAACTTCCTCTACTTTTACCTACTCCTTATATCCTATTATAACCCGTGTCCTTTAAAAATTCCACCAAAACCCTAACCTGTGCCTGCTCAGCAATGCTCAGTAGTCCACTCAGTGTAAGTTCTGCACCCCTAGCTCTCTCAACTTAGTTTGTTGTACTGCCCTCTGTGTGTCATACCCTTTACACCTTAAAAGATCGTGTTCCACCGACTCCTCTTCAAAGCACCTTTCACACAAACCTGTCTGTTTCCCTAGTAATTTCAGTGTTTTGTTTAACCCAGAGTCCCCCAACCTCAACCTTGTCATCGCAATTTCCTTTCTCTGGTCACCCCATCCCACTGTCATCCCTTTAACACTTTTCTGAATTTGAAATTTGAGAAGAGATTTTGGATCGTCACTTCCTTGTGGTAATGTATCGTCACTTCCTGTTTTGCTGTCTGCCTGTGTGGTTTGCTCTCCAGCCACTAGCTATGGCTACTAGCTCTCTTTCCTCTCCTCCTCTGGTGTGCTCTCTCTGTCAGATGTTTAGCTACACCTCTGCCTCTTTTAGTGATAACGGTAAATGTAATAAATGTTGTCTTTTTGAGGCGCTCGAGGCGAGATTGTCTGATTTGGAATCCCGGCTCCGCTGCATTGAAACACCGTCTGCGCCAGTTAACCGTGACGGACGCCCCTTAGCTGCAGCGGAGCTAGCTAGCTTAGGCCCCCCTGTCAGCGGTCCCCCGGCTCTCCTCAGCAGTGAGGAGACTGGGTGGGTGACGGTGAGAAGGAAGCCTAGTCGCAAAGCCCCGGTACTCCTCCAACCTGTTCACGTTTCTAATCATTTTTCCCCGCTCAGCGACACACCCGCTGAGGAAAAAACTCTGATCATTGGCGACTCTGTAGTCAGAAACGTGAACCTAGAGACTCCAGCGGCCATAGTCAAATGCATTCCTGGGGCCAGAGCAGGCGACATCGAGTCAAATTTGAAAATGCTGGCTAAAAGTAACTGTAAATATTCCACAATTGTTATTCACACCGGCATTAATGACATCCATCACCGGCAGTCGGAAGTCACGAAACTTAATATAGAATCGGTGTGTGACTTTGCAAAAACAATGTCTGCCACTGTAGTATTCTCTGGGCCCCTCCCCAATCTGACCAGTGATGACATGTTTAGCCGCTCGTCATCCTTGAACCGCTGGCTGTCTGTGTGGTGTCCTAAAAATGACGTGGGCTACATTGACAATTGGAGCTCTTTTTGGGGAAAACCTGGTCTTATGAGACGAGACAGCATTCATCCCACTTTGGATGGTGCTTCTCATTTATCTAACAATCTGGCATCTTTTTTATCCAAATTTCCAAAATCTTGACTACTCAGAGTTGGGACCAGGAAGCAGAGTCACAGTCTTACACGCCTCTCTGCAGCTCCTCTTCATCCGCCACCCCTCAGCTTAGCCCCTGTCTTCCCCATCAGAGAATCATTGTCTGCTCCCTCCAAAGTAAATAAAAATATAATGTATAAGCATCCCAAAGTGATAAAGCAAAAATATTGGTAAAACTCAAATTAAACATCAAGCCTCTAAATTGAATGATTTGGCCACTGTTCCTCCTAATAATTTAAAAATTAAATGTGGTTTATTAAATATTAGGTCTCTAACTCCCAAGTCTCTGTTAGTCCATGATCTGTTAATTGATCATCAGATTGATTTAATTTCCCTTACAGAGACTTGGTTAGGGCAAGAGGATTATGTTGGTTTAAATGAATCAACTCCCTCTGGTTATTTAAACTGTCAAAATCCCAGAAGTTCTGGTCTTGGAGGAGGAGTAGCAACAATTTACCATTCCAAATTACTAGTTAATGTAAAGCAAAAAACATGTTATAATTCCTTTGAGGGCCTGGTCCTCAGTATTGGGCACTTTAGCAATTTTAGGTTAAACCCAATTTTATTTGCCATAGTTTATCGTCCCCCATCAACCTACTCAGAATTTTTATCCGAATTTGCTGATTTCTTAGCTGATTTAGTGCTGAAATCTGATAGAATAATTATAGTAGGGGACTTTAATATACATGTGGATGTAGATAGTGACTGCCTTAATGTGGCATTTAATTCAATATTAGACTCGAGTGGGTTTTCTCAGAAAGTAGGAAATTCTACTCATTGCCTCCACCATACATTGGACCTTGTTCTGACATATGGCATAGAAATAGAAAATCTTATAGTGTCTCCTCATAACCCTGTACTGTCAGACCATTGTCTGTTAGCCTTTGATTTTACTATTTCTGACTATTTGGCTCCTAAAGAAAAATATTATTACAGTAGATGCCTCTCAGATGATGCTGTTACCAAATTTATGCAGATTGTTTCCTCTATGCCATGTGTCAACACAACGGAAATAAGCTATAGACAGCTTGCTCCTTCTGTAATTGATAACATGGTGGATAGTGTTTCAGCTTCTCTGCATCAGACTCTAGGCTTGGTGGCCCCCTTAAAAAAGAAAAAGTCTAATCAGAGATTTCTAACTCCTTGGTTCAACACAGAAACTCGTAGCTTAAAACAGAAGACTCGTCAATTAGAAAGAAAATGGCGCTCTACTAATTTAGATGAAATCTATTTAGCTTGGAGAAATCATCTTTTAATTTATAAAAATCTCTTAGAAAAGCTAGAACGAGTTATTACTCTGCATTAATAGAAGAGAACAAGAATAATCCCAGGTTTCTTTTCAGTACTGTAGCCAGGTTGACAAAGAGTCAGGACTCTGTCAATCCTAGCATTCCCTTAGAGCTTACTAGTCAGGACTTTATGAACTTTTTCAATAACAAAATTTCACCCATCAGAGATAAAATCAATCAGATTCTTCCCACAGTTAACTTAAATACTGTAACTACTACAACTCCTTCTATTGATGTCGGTCTTGATGAATTTACTCCAATCGACCTTTGTGAGTTAGACAAAATAGTTTCCTCATCCAAACCTTCAACTTGTCTTTTAGACCCTATTCCTACCAGGTTATTTAAAGAAGTCTTCCCACTTATTGGTAGCTTTATTCTTCATATAATCAATTCTTCATTAACTTTAGGCCATGTACCACAGGCTTTTAACCTAGCCAACGCTAGATCCAGGAGCTTTAGCTAACTATAGACCAATCTCTAATCTCCCTTTCATTTCAAAAATCTTAGAAAGAGTTGTTGCTACACAATTATTTGACCACCTGCAGGGAAATGGTTTACTTGAAGAGTTTCAATCTGGGTTTAGAATCCATCATAGTACTGAAACAGCCTTAGCGAAGGTCACTAATGACCTCCTCATTGCATCTGAGATAAGAACACTATGTTGGACTTAATGGAACTTCATTGCAGTGGTTTAGATCTTATTTATCTGATAGGTTCCAGTTTGTTCATGTAAATAATGAGTTTTCTTTCAACTCAAAGCTTAGTCATGGAGTTCCACAGGGATCTGTGCTAGGCCTTACTCTTTTTAGTTTATATATGCTTCCGTTAGGCAACATTATTAGAAAGCACTGTATACATTTTCATTGTTATGCAGATGACACACAATTATACCTGTCAATGAAGCCAGATGATAGTAATCAATTAGCCAAGTTAGAAGCCTGTCTTAAGGAAATCAAAGCTTGGATGACTTGTAATTTCCTGCTATTAAATACAGATAAGACTGAAGTCATTCTTGTTGGTCCAAAAAACCTTAGAAATTCCTTTCCAAATCAAACTTTCAGTTTGGATGTGGTTACTCTTTCTCTTAATAGCTCTGTGAGGAACCTTGGAGTTATTTTTGATCAGGATTTGTCCTTCAATTCACATATTAAATTTGTTTCTAAGACTGCCTTCTGTCATTTGCGTAATATTGCCAAGATTAGGAGCATCTTGTCTCAGAGTGATGCTGAGAAACTGATCCACGCTTTTATTAGCTCGAGATTAGATTATTGTAATTCTTTATTATCAGGCTGTCCTAAAACATCTTTAAAAAGTCTTCAGCTGATCCAAAATGCTGCAGCAAGAGTTTTAACAGGTACTAGAAAGAGAGATCATATCTCTCCGGTTCTGGCCTCCCTTCGTTGGCTTCCCATATAGTTTAGAATTAAGTTTAAAATCCTTCTTCTTACTTACAAAGCTCTAAACAATCAGGCTCCTTTTTATTTAAAAGATCTGATACTACCATATTATCCTAACAGAGCACTACGCTCCCAAAATGCAGGATTACTTGTAATACCTAGAATCTCCAAAAGTACAATGGGAGGCAGAGCCTTCAGTTATCAAGCTCCTCTCCTGTGGAATCAGCTGCCAATCTGGATTCGGGAGTCAGACTTGATCTCTGTTTTTAAGAATAGGGCTAAAACCTACCTTTTTGATATAGCCTACAATTAGGGAGGGATCATGTGTCTCTGAACCCTCCCTTAGTTATGCTGCTAATAGGTTTAGTCAAAGCCGGGGGAGCTCCAGTTATGCACTGGGCCTCACTCCTTTCCTCACTCTCAATGAAATATTTTTTTTGATGGTCATTAACATTTGTTTGTTCTCTCCCATAGATTGAGTCCCCATCGTGCTGTTTGCTCTCTACGTGTCTGTTCTTTTCTTCTTCTCTATCCCCTCACCCCCCAGCCAGTCGCAGCAGATGACTGCCCCTCCCTGAGCCTGGTTCTGCTGGAGGTTTCTTCCTGTTAAAAGGGAGTTTTTCCTCTCCACCGTCGCCAAGTGCTTGCTCACAGGGGATTGCCTGATTGCTGGGGTCTTTCTGCAACTGTGGGGGTTCCCCCTACAGTTGACAGTGCTATGAGATGACTGTTGTTGTGAAATGGCGCTATATAAATAAAGTTGAATTGAATTGAATTGAAATACAGTAGGTACCCCAGTAAGACTTCTTCTTTTCGTTTTACTGGGGTTGGCAGCCAGCTTACTGGTGCATTACTGCCTCCTACTGCTCCAGAGTGTGGGCCATAGGCAGGTTTGCAGACTAATATCCCCAAAAAACCCATATTGTATCTACCTTTCACCCTCTGTCTCAACCAACTTCTTTTACTTTTACCTACTCCTTATACAGTGGGGCAAAAAAGTATTTCGTCAGCCACCATTTGTGCAAGTTCTCCCACTTAAAAGATGAGAGAGGTCTCCAATTTTCATCATAGGTATACCTCAACTATGAGAGACAAAATGAGAAAAAAAAATCCAGAAAATCACATTGAAGGATTTTTAATTAATTAATTGGTAAATTCCTCAGTAAAATAAGTATTTGGTCACCTACAAACAAGCAAGATTTCTGGCTCTCACAGACCTGTAACTTCTCTTTAAGAGGCTCCTCTGTCCTCCACTCGTTACCTGTATTAATGGCACCTGTTTGAACTCGTTATCAGTATAAAAGACACCTGTCCACAACCTCAAACAGTCAGATTCCAAACTCCACTATGGCCAAGACCAAAGAGCTGTCAAAGGACACCAGAAACAAAATTGTAGACCTGCACCAGGCTGGAAAGACTGAATCTGCAATAGGTAAGCAGCTTGGTGTGAAGAAATCAACTGTGGGAGCAATTATTAGAAAATGGAAGACATACAAGACCACTGATAATCTCCCTCGATCTGGGGCTCCACGCAAGATCTCACCCCATGGGGTCAAAATGATCACGAGAACGGTGAGCAAAAATCCCAGAACCACATGGGGGGACCTAGTGAATGACCTGCAGAGAGCTGGGACCAAAGTAACAAAGGCTACATCAGAAACACACAGGGACTCAAATCCTGCAGTGCCAGACGTGTCCCCCTGCTTAAGCCAGTACATGTCCAGGCCCGTCTGAAGTTTGCTAGAGAGCATTTGGATGATCCAGAAGAGGATTGGGAGAATGTCATATGGTCAGATGAAACCAAAATAGAACTTTCTGGTAAAAACTCAACTTGTTGTGTTTGGAGGAGAAAGAACACCATACCTACTGTGAAGCATGGGGGTGAAAACATCATACTTTGGGGCTGTTTTTCTGCAAAGGGACCAGGACGACTGATCCGTGTAAAGGAAAGAATGAATGGGGCCATGTATCGAGAGATTTTTAGTGAAAACCACCTTCTACCAGCAAGGGCATTGAAGATGAAAAGTGGCTGGGTCTTTCAGCATGACAATGATCCCAAACACACCGCCCGGGCAACGAAGAAGTGGCTTCGTAACAAGCATTTCAAGGTCCTGGAGTGGCCTAGCCAGTCTCCAGATCTCAACCCCATAGAAAATCTTTGGAGGGAGTTGAAAGTCTGTGTTGCCCAGCGACAGCCCCAAAACATCACTGCTCTAGAGGAGATCTGCATGGAGGAATGGGCCAAAATACCAGCAACAGTGTGTGAAAACCTTGTGAAAACTTAAAGAAAATGTTTGACCTCTGTCATGGCCAACAAAGGGTATATAACAAAGTATTGAGATGAACTTTTGTTATTGACCAAATACTTATTTTACTGAGGAATTTACCAATTAATTCATTAAAAATCCTTCAATGTGATTTTCTGGATTTTTTTTTTCTCATTTTGTCTCTCATAGTTTAGGTATACCTATGATGAAAATTGGAGACCTCTGTCATCTTTTAAGTGGGGGAACTTGCACAATTGGTGGCTGACTAAATACTTTTTTACCCCACTGTATCCTATTATAAATCCCTGTGTCCTTTGAAAATTCCACCAAAACCCTAACCTGTGCCCACTCAACCATGCTCAGTAGTCCACTCAGTCTGTGTGTCATACCCTTTTCACCTTAAAAGAATGTGTTCCACCGACTCCTCTTCAAAGCACCCTTCACACAAACCTGTCTGATGTTTCCCTGGTAGCAGGATAGCAGGATCTGTAAAGCGCTTTGGTCATCTAGAGATGAGAATAAAAGTGTTATATAAGTGAATGCCATTTACCATTTAGTAATCTCAGTGTTTTGTTTTACCCACAGTGCCCCAACCTCAACCTTGTCATCACAATTTCCTTTCTCTGGTCACCACTTCCCACTTTCATCCCTTTAACACTTTTCTGAATTTGAAATACTGTAGGTGCCTACCTTTCCCCTCACTATCCCACCTCTCTTGCCAAAGCAGTATGACTTTTTCTCAAATTACAGCTTTCACCTCTGCCTTGCTAATACTAATGTGCATTTCTATTGTGTCTTTTTGTAATGCCCTCTTTGCCAACTTGTCGGCCTCCCCGTTTCATTTGATGCCCATATGAGCTGGAAACCACAGAAATTGTACCTGGTTTCCTGCGTTTATTATTCTGAAGAGTGACTATAGAACTTCACAGAGAATATCCTTTTGGCTGCTTGAATGAAATGACCTAATACTTGTAAGAACTGATGAGGAATCTGAACAAATTAACACCTTGCCCTTCTTACTTGTTTACACCTACCATCATGCTACCAAAATTGCCACCATTTCCACCATGTAAACCCCTCATTTATCAGTTGTTCATCTGTTTATTCCTATACCTTTCCCTGGTACTACCACCCCAAATCCTGTCACCCCAGTTTCAGGTTGTTTTACACCATTCGTGCATATCAGTGTATAGTTACAATACTCCTTCATGATGTGGTGATAAAACTCAATTACCAAATCAGATATGCCTTTCCTTTCCTTTTTAAGTCTAGCAGGTGCCAGTCTATATCAGGCCATACTAACAACCAAGGAGTCAGATATGTAGCTGTTTGACTCATTTTCATCCCAAACACACCAAAACCCCAATGAGACTTCTTCTTCTTTTGGCGTTTTATGGTGGTTGGCTCATAGTATTGGGGTGCATTTACCACCACCAACTGGTGTGAAACCTGGGCTGAGATACTAATCCTCTACTTCAGCAAAAAAAAAAAAAAATATATATATATATATATATATAGCCTCTTTATCAAAGTCATCTCCCCTTTCCACAACACTCCTTGCATTCCACTGAAGAAGGAGCACTAGGTCCCTCCCTCAGTGGTTCCCAATTTCCCATCTGCCTCAAGTCTTTTATTGATTTGTTCCCAAGATATATCCTTCATACCCAAGAATTTCTCAGCCTCTTTCACAGTTATTTTGATTTTGTCTGTTTTGTGTCTCACTTGATGAGTACAATTAATGACATAAGCAGTGAACAAATTTAGTTTATCTACACTTATCTCACTTCTAACCTGATTCCTTTGGTCTCTTGCTGGCCAGAGATATTGATTGACATTTCTCATTTCTTCTCTTGCATTTTGCGCTTGCATTTTCTTCACTGCTTCTGCATAGCTTATGTTGTTAACTGCTTTCACTTCTGTTGGATTGCAACTGCTCTTTTCCTAACCTCACACCCACCACTGTCACACGTGGCTCTAGGAAGCCACGCAATAAGACAGCCAAGGGCAAACCAGTCAGTTGTGATGTTTAATAGTGACAGGGGTAAGGGATGAGGAAAGCACAGATGCTCATACATAGTTACACTCATGGGCAGTACAGCAACAGAGTTAACAGTTAATAAGGTGGCGCTCCCAAGTGATTCGCTAAGACTAGTAGAGGGCTTGCGCCAGACATGGGGGCACAGAGGCACAAATACTTCTTACGGGAAAACACTTACGAGAGATGCTGGATGATGAGACAAGGGCTGGCACCGGACGAAGGGGCTCCAGCCTAGTAGTGCTTATGTCGCAGCGCCGAATGATCGTGGCTGCTCCTCTTTATACTCATTAGCAGCGCCCCAGCTGATGAGGATTAATTGGCCCCAGCCGTCCCATGACACTGACAGCTGGGAGCCAGCTGAGGCGCTGCCCAATGAGAGGCAGGGATAAAAGGAGCATGGGCTGAGCGCCGAGCCGGCGTCTCACCCCATGGTGACAGAGCCTCCCCCTCACGGTCGGGCTCCCGAACGACCAGGAACATCCCAGCCCCCCCCCCCCACCTAGGGTGGGCGGGAGGGAGGCAGGACCGGAGGGGAAGATGCAAAGGGAAGGACAAAACAAAAAAAACCCAATGGACAATGTAGGGTCGCAGGGCAGAGAGAGGAAAAAACCCAAACACAATACGTTACAAAACAGGGAAAAATTAACCCAGGGCACAGATGGGGAGAAAACTGAGTAGGACACAGGTTACGCTCTACTCAGATAACACAACGTGTAGCCCAGGGCAAGAAAGGGAGGAAAAAAAACCCCCAAAGAGATAACAGGACAAATAAAGCAATTACAGAGTATGGTTAAGGGGGAATGAAACACACTACTCCATAACGCACTCCTACAAAGCTAAAGATAAAATAAGGGTGATGAAAGACGCTGAGTACGGGTGGCAGGGAAAACAATACACAGCGCCATATACAAAGAGGGACACCCAGGGAAATAACGGTGACAGGGTAGAAACAGGATGAACATGAGGGAAAAATGCTGAGTACGGTTTACAAGGGGGAGAACGCAATACACAGCACCAAAAAAAACGGGGGATTACCTAGAGGAATAAAGGTGACAGGATCATAGGATAACAATAAGGTAAAATGCTGAGTACGGTTAATAAGGGAGAAAACACAATACACAGCACTAAATACAAGGAGGGTCACCTAGAGGGATAATGGTGACAGGTGAAACAGGGTAACAATAAGGTAAATTGCTGAGTACGGTTATAAGGGGAAAAAACACGATACACAGCACTAAATACAAGGGTCACCTAGAGGGGTAATGGTGACAGGAGCACAGGATAATAAGATAAAAATGCTGAGTATGGTTAATAAAAAAAACACAACACACAGCACAAAAACATATACAGTGATCCCTCGCTACTTCGCGCCTCACCTTTTGCGCCCTCAGTGCATCACGGATTTTTCAAAAATATTCATCAAAAATTCAAAATTGAGAAAAAAGTTGCCCGGGCGCTAGCAGAAGGCAGGGAGACTACACGGAGAGCCGGCACAACTCAAAATCCACCTCTCTGATTCGCTGGCCAGCATCCCCCCCCCCCCCTAAGAGATTTTGTTCTCGTGTTGGCTCGGCTCGGGAATCTCGCAAGCTGATTGGCCGAGACGTCGCTGCTGCCTCTACGCCTTCCCGTCGAGAGAGAGAGTGAGAGAATGAACGTACATATTATTTATATTATTTATACATTATTTTATATATATTATTTATATTATTAATATTTCATTTACATGTTTCAAACTATTCTTTAATGTTCTAATGATAACATATGCATTTATAGGGTTAATATACACTTATTGATATTATATATACCCAAAAAATTGTATGTAAAAAATGGGGGGGGGGTGACGCTACTTCGCGGTTTTTCACTTTTCGCGGTCGGTTCTGGACCCCATTAACCGCGATAAGTGAGGGATCACTGTATTCCCCTAACGGACAAAGAAACTACACCCGAGTGACCTCAATAATAATAAAAGAAGTAAAGGACACCCGAGGAGACGGCAGACAGAGTCCAAAACAGCCGGAATTGTTCTGGTAATCTCCCCGCCCATTGTCCAGTTGGCAACCTGGGGAAGAGACAATGTTCGGGCGGCCAAGTCCAAACCCAAGTTCCAAGAAACTAGGCCACCGGTAGCCATGTCAGGCCACCCAGCAACAATACAGTTCGTCGGGAGGTTGGACCAGCTCGCCGAACCAGAAGACTTGCAGGTCGAGCCGTCGGCCCGCGTCACTCAACCACCAGGACCGTTGAGACGGGCGAAGGGTCAGAGCGGACCCCGGAGGAAGAGGCTTAGGGGAGAGCCGATGATGAGGTAGACGAGCGTCAGGCTGCAGGGGAACAGCCACCTCCCCACCGGACCTGGACAACACTGGGGTGGCACCCGCGTCGGACCCCGATTGGGTCTTAGGCGAACCCACGCTGAACGCCGCTGGAGCAGCACCCGCGTCGGACCCCGATTGGGTCTCGGGCGAATCCACGTCGAGCACCGCTGGAGCAGCACCCACGACGGACACCGACTGGGTCGGCACCGCACCAGAACCGACCTTCAACACTGAACCTGGACCCTACAGCACCACGAGGAACGGAAACTCCTCGCCGGCGACCCTGGGAGAAGGCTCAGAGGAGAAAACAGAACCGGGGTCAGGATCACCTGCATCGCCAGAACCCGGCGGAACGAGCTCGGATGTAGCGGGCGGCTGCACCCGGCTCATCCCCCCTAGAGACAGGCTAAAGTGCTCAGAGAAATAGAGGGAGAAAAGAGAGAGGAGCACTGGCCTGATCTCGGGTTCCGACGCCGTCCAGGACTGCGAAGATCCAGGATCCGTTGTCTGGAGGTCGTTGTCAGGCTCCCATTCGGCTGCGTCAGGCCTCACAGCCAGAACGATGGTCAGCGCAGCTTGAGGTTCCTCCAGCGCAAGTAGCCATGCCGACAGTCCACGCGGCGTGATGGTAGGAGAACCTAGTCCTGCTGGACCGAACCGCACCTCCGTGGAGACACGGGGATGCTTGGTCATCGGCGCAGACTCCACACAGCAGTCGGTCTTCCTCCTCCGCCCACAATGTAGCTGCGGAACCGCAGGCCCTCTCCTCGTCCCACCACGTTGACCCGGAGCCGGGGAGCGCTCGGCGGAGAGAGACACAGAGGATGCAGGATTAAAGGCACAGGTTACAGCAGGTGGTGGGAGTTCAGGGAGCTGCGAACCCCGAACTCCACCTCCAGGAGTGTGACAGAGCAAATCATTAAACTGATGTAAATAAACTGAGACTTGCCTGCCTCCTGGAGGTTGGGTGGAGCCTGCTGCGGTGAACATTGCTTCCTCCTCTCCCCGCCAGGCGATAACGGAGGACCCCCTGGGAAATCGTCTGGGGACCGCTCGCGTCGTCTCCAGGAGAGGGCTCACCAGGCCGGGATTCCAGGCACACACAGCAGTCGGGGAGTGCGTCGAGGAGGAGGGGGTATCAGCCGGGGTGAGCCAGCCCGAATGCCCTGGAGTGACAGCGGGGGAATGAGGCTCAGGGAACGAGGCTGTAAAATCTCCACACTGACGAGGCGAAAAGGTGACAGCTGCTTGGGAGGAGAGGTCCTGGTGGGAGCCCAGAACTGGATCCGGACGGGGTTCATGCTGAGGTGGTGACTTGGCGAAGTGATGACGGCTATTCCCAGGGGACGAAGCGAGGGGGGAACCCAGGAATCGCCACTCCTGATTAGAGACCGAGGCGAGGAAGGCGTTGAGCTCGGGAAAGCTTTGCTGCCCTGGAGTCCTCTCCACCAGTCTCACTGCCGCCGCCACGTGCCTGCAGATGGTGAATGGATGCACAGCGGGAATCGCGTCAGCCGCTTGGTCCCAGACGTAACTGCTGTCAGCTGCGGCTCCATGGGGGGAATCCCGAGTGACGTGATGCAGAACGGAGGAAGCCCTCTGGGTGGCGCGAACTCCCGGGCTGGAATGGCAGCAGGAACGAGGTCCCGAAGCGGGGGGCAACGTCATCCACTTCGGCGTTCTGCCGGGATTTCCATCCAACCCACGGAGCTTCTCTCGCTGTGTGTCCATGGCGTCAATCCTGGCACTGACCTCAAGATGGAATAAGGAGCAAGTGTAACTGTCCAGGAGATCCTCAGCACGGCCCGGATGCCAGCGTCTCGCATTGGAGGCGTCGTGCAGGGTGAAGAACGTCCTGTCGACAGCCCCCAGGATGGACCTCAGCTCGTCGCCCTGGCGTCGGAGGTGACTCCTGGGAAACGGCGTGCTAACGGCGCTAACACCCGGACAGGAAGGTACAAGTCCAAGCCATTTACGGCCGCCGGCAGCTCGTTCTGGCTGCGACATACTGTCACACGTGGCTCTAGGGAGCCACGCAATAAGAGAGCCAAGGGCGAGCCAGTCAGTTGTGATGCTTAATAGTGACAGGGGTAAGGGATGAGGAAAGCACAGATGCTCATACATAGTTACACTCATGGGCAGTACAGCAACAGAGTTAACAGTTAATAAGGTGGCGCGCCCAAGTGATTCGCTAAGACTAGTAGAGGGCTTACGCCGGACATGAGGGCACAGAGGCACAAATACTTCTTACGGGAAAACACTTACGAGAGATGCTGGATGATGAGACAAGGGCTGGCACCGGACGAAGGGGCTCCAGCCTAGTAGTGCTTATGTCGCAGCGCCGAATGATCGTGGCTGCTCCTCTTTATACTCATTAGCAGCGCCCCAGCTGATGAGGATTAATTGGCCCCAGCCGTCCCATGACACTGACAGCTGGGAGCCAGCTGAGGCGCTGCCCAATAAGAGGCAGGGATAAAAGGAGCATGGGCTGAGCGCCGAGCCGGCGTCTCACCCCATGGTGACAACCATATGTCACACTGTGCTGACCACCACGATTACAGCATCTAGGCTGTACATTTTCTCCACATTCTTCATACCGATGGTTAAGTCCACATTTAGCACATCTCTGTTTTGAATTGCAAGCTACTGCAATGTGAACATACTGTTGACATTTATAACAGTGAAGTGGAGGTGGAATGTAAGATCTAATTGAGAAACTCATATAGTCTATCCTTATTTTATCTGGTAGTATAGATTCTTGAAAGTCTATCAGCAGTGGCATTGTTAACTCTTCCTTCCCATTTACTAAGTTCATCAGTCTCTTCACTCCTTTCACCTCACCTCCCCGAACATTCCTTTGGAGTTTATCCAGATCTTCCCCAACTGGGATACCACTTATTACTCCTCGAGTGATTTTATTCTCTCCCACTACTCTTCTATCACACACAACTTTTTTCCTGATATTCTCAACATGGAATGCCTTATTTCTGCATTTAATTAACAAGCTCCCATCTCACAGAACTCTTTCCTTTCTACATCCCAGACCTTCCATTCCAATCCTCTAGAAACTGTTATTGGGCTAAGAACTTTCTTCTCATCTTCTTTTGGGAATCTGAGAATTATCTTAATTCCTTCACTTTCTACCTTCCTACGAATCACCCGTGTTTCATCTTCTGAGCTAGACTCTTCTAACTTGCTTTTATTATTTTGGCTAGCACTGTGTGAGCTGGATATTTCTTCTCCACGCCTCTCACTGGTCCAGCCTCAGCCTCCTTTTTTCTCAACTTTCTTCCAGCCATTGACATCCACATCATCCTCCCCGTCCATACCCTGCTCCTCCTTCCCAACCCAGCTTCACATCAGCCTGCGCCAACCGCCAAAGTAAAGTCTGCAACAATGACTAGGGGAGCTCTGGACACGTGCTCACGCCCATCTTCGTTCTCTCTGTCCTTCTGTCTTGCAACACCTCTCTTGCCCCCCCCCCCCCCCAATGAGACTGAATGCTAAGATCCTATTTAAAGGCAGAGGCTGATGAGGCACAGGTGGAGTAATTAGTGCAGTTGAGCAGGATCAGGCAATCAACTATGGAGAGTGAGTGTGGGAGTATGCTCAAACGTGGAATGCTACAGTCAGTAATAAATGAAAGTTATTCATTCATGTTTTTTTCATTTTGGCTGATAATTCTACAGTATACATAGATTGTCATTAAAAAAATTAATATAATTAAAGGAAGCTTAAAATAACTGCTCAAACGTGTTTCCCTGTATATAAATACTATTGATAACATCTGATGATGATGTAATATGACTCTGTGTGTGTGTGTGTGTGTGTGTGTGTGTGTGTGTGTGTGTGTGTGTGTGTGTGTGTGTGTGTGTGTGTGTAGGTCACCCGTGTCGGGAAACCGGGTCAATTTGCTGAATTCCGTACCATGCATGGATCCAGAATCAAGTTCAGCTGTGACATTACCACTGTGGTGAGAAAACACACAACATCCATCCATCCTTCTTCTTCTGCTTAATCCTTTTTGGGTCGCGGGGGCGGGGGGGGGGGGGGCTGGAGCCTATCCCAGCATCTTTGGCCGAGAGGTAGGGTACACCCTGGACAGATCACCAGTCCGTCACAGGGCCAACACAGAGAGACAGACAACCATTCACTCTCACATTCATACCTAAGGACAATTTAGAATCCCCAGTTTGATGCCAATTAACCTAACCTGCATGTTTTTGACACTCGTTAAAAAAGAAAAACAATTACACATATACAGTATGTATGTTCAGAACTGTGTAATTGAACTTAGTACATGGAGTAATCACTGCTCCCGGATGGTATGTTTGGATCAGCTGGAGGAAAACTTGATGTCAAAGATGCTGATAATCATCAAGGAGTCCTAATATTGCTGTTTTGTGATGCAGTATTATAATATGAATGTGCTTGTCTATAATGCATTACTATGATTATTTGAACACTTTAAAGTTACCTTGTTACTCATTTCCTGTATTCCCTTAAAGGTGATATATTATGCACATTTCTCACATGTTAACAGTTCCCAGAGATGTTAATGAAATGTCTGTGACATGCTTTGGTTAAAATGCCAAAGCACTTGAGGCTGAAAAAATCTTTTGTACCCCGTTGATCAGTCCAACACAGAAAACAAAACAAGAGGGAACAGGCAAGGGCATGAACTGACAGGAAAAATGGGGTCAGACACACTGAAAGGTGAAAATGACGAAAAGAGTGATTGGACATATGACAAATGATCAAAAGACTGGGAGAGTAGGAGGGGAAGAGTAGGAGAACACTGCTTAAATAGGGGAGACAAACAGACACAAGTGTAGCATAGTGTAGACAAGAGTGCACAATAAAACAGGAGCTTGCAGAAATAATATAAGAACAATAAAACATACAGTATATAGCCTTGAGATTTCTAATGGCACTTTGCAGGTTTTCATTTCAGAATTGTTAATAATTTAGAGGTACAGACTGTTGTTTGGCCAAAGCAGTACTGTCATGGTGACACACAGCTCATAGACTACATTTTAGATTACTTATAATCTTTTTATTACAGCTTTGTTTTCAGGTGGGTACAGAATCCTGTTCAAAATTTATATCTTTTTAATCAAGGGTGTAAAATCTTAAGAATTCATTAAAACTTACTTGGGCTGCAGATAGGCAACAAGCATTATACAAGATGCACAAGAAATCGTTGCATTTAGCAAACATCAGAAGTTGGATGGTAATAACTAATCACCGCACAACAGTGTATCCCTACTACCAACACAACATATCCCTGCTGTCAATCCAACATGAATTATATATTTTTCGTACTGCTGTTTTCTTACATATTATGAAGAATTTATCACCATACCCCCTGCAACTAAGTTGTGGAGAGTATACTGTTCATTTGACATCTTATTACCACTATAACTAATACATTTCTGATCGGACTTCAGATTTATACAGTAGCTTTAACTCATCAATACCTTTGATGAATTTGATTTTTTTTTTTTTAAACCAGATGTAAATTGGCTTAAAGCTAACTCTGGTACAATGTATTTATGCCTTTATTATTGTACATGGTTCCTTTTCAAATAAAATGTGAAAATTTCAGACACATCTAATGAGGGGTTAGATGTATTCTAGTGAGGGATCCTTTTCTGTTGTCAGCACTATATAGTGTACATTTTTGATTGGATTCACTTCAGATTTGTACAGAAGCTTTGACTGAAATGAGGAGTTCTATTTTTTGGGAGATTAACTTATTTTCCCCCTCCATTTTATGTTGATCACAGTTCTCATTTAGGGGCCCCTGATATGCAGATTCATGTAGTATTTGAGTGGGTCGCCAAGGTTCTTTGATTATACAAGTAGTCATCGACGTGTTGATGGTCAAGAACTCCCTAATTGTAATCCAGTCACTAAAAATGCATTCTAATGCCATTTGTAGATAGATAGATTAGTTTATTTGACAGGGACAGTGCAATAAACATAGACAATTAATCAATGACAATCAATCTGATGTGTTGCACATAGAGTGTATAGCTATTAGCTAATTTGCAACTCTTGTCCCTGGATGGGCTTTAGAAAAGAGAATCAAGTAAAAAAAAGAAAAAGAAAATACACAATAACCACATACATCAATGCAAAAAGATTATAAATACACAATTATAAATATTATAAATATTATAAATATTATAAATACACAAATATAACAACCTGATTCACATTTGCCTATTTCAGGCCTCCCTCCCTTCGTCACTCATTACAAACAAACACATTCATTCCTTCCCTTCATTCACTCTCACTTTGCAGACAATCAATTCATACATGAGTACATTCTTGTTTATTTTTCAGCCAGTTTTTAACCTTTTTAGTGAATGTTTTAAAGTCCGTTATTATTTTAATTTCATTTGGCATTGTGTTCCAGATGTGACTGCCCTTTATAGAGAAAGCTGTTTGTCCAAATGTGGTTCTGCGGTGGAATATTTTACAGTTATTGTTAACAGAACTCCTGGTGGCTCTGCTGCTGTCCTGTCTTTGGACGAAACCAGCAAGTGGCTCGGGTGCTGATTTATGGAAACATTTGAACGTTAATTTCAGAAAACAGAGGTCAATGAAACTCTCAAAACTCAATAGGTTGTATTTTTTTAAAACATTACAGTGATGCCACCTAATGGGCTTTTTGTCCAAGATTTTTAGGGTTTGATTATATAATGAACCTATATGTTTTATTGTGGAAGGGGCTGCTTGAGCCCAGACTGTCAAACAGTATGATATATGAGAAAAAACCATAGAATGCATATACAGTGCAGCTGCTTCGTAAGGTATGTAATATCTAATTAATTTAAAGCAGTTCAGATTTTTTTTTACTGTTTTTGAAATTTTCTTTATATGAAGATTAAATTTGAGTTGAGGGTCTAGTACACAGGTGTCAAACTCATTCCATGGAGGGCCAAGACCCTGCAGGTTTTACCTCCACCCAGTGTCTTCAACAGGTGATTTCTCTGAATTTCGTCCTACTGATTGCTGATCAGTGAAAACACCTGCTGAAGAGACTGGGTGGAAGTAAAACCTGCAGGGTCTTGGCCCTCCATGGAATGAGTTTGACACCCCTGGTCTAGTACAATGCCAAGGTATTTGAATTCTGTAGCTAAACTAACTAACTAACTAACTAACCTGCACTTATATAGCGCTTTTCTAGTCACAAAGACCACTCAAAGCGCTTTCATTAATACTAACCCTCTATTCTAAGGGCCTATAGGAAACAGATATCTAGGGACAATTTAGAACAGCCAATTAACCTAACATGCATGTTTTTGGCTAAACTGATGTCATGATCATGTATATTAACTTTAAAACGTTGCAGGTTACATTTTTTGATTGAAAAGCACATTGAGACTGTTTTCTGAAGGTTCAGCAATAGATGGTTCTGGAGGAGCCACTCTTGGACATCAACCATACTTGTAGACAGTACATCTGCAGCCTGTGCTGGAGTCTTGGCAGCTGTGTAAATAACTGCATCATCTGCATAAAGTTGGCATGTTGCAGCTGAGTAGTGTAACGGCAAGTCATTAATAAAGATGCTGAAAAGTAAAGGACCAAGAATGGACCCTTGTGGGATACCCATGCGGTTGTTTAAAAATGAGGATTTATCCTGGTGAACTTTTACACACTGTTCTCTATTCTGGAGATAAGATGCAAACCATTCTAATGTATCTGGGGAGAAGTTAAAAGATACCATTTTGGATAAAAGCAAACTGTGGTTTACAGTATCGAAAGCCTTTTTGAGATCTAGAAAAACAGCTCCTACCACATTACCCCTGTCCAAGGACTGTTTGACGTTTTCAATAAGGCATCAATTTGCTGTTTCTGTTGAGTATCCTGGTCTAAAACCAAATTGATGTGGATGAAGAAGTTGACTGTCTTGTAAGTAGTCTATCAGCTGTGTAGCTACAACTTTTTCAAGAACCTTAGACAGGACTGGTAAAATAGAGATTGGCCGGTAATTGCATATATCGTCTTTACTGCCTGATTTATGAACTGGTATGACGACAGCTTTTTTCCAGCCAGATGGAAATGTACTAGACCTAATGGAGAGATTAATGAGATGAGTCAGTGGTTTGATTAATATTTTGCTGTGCATTTTGAGAAAGGAGGTGCTCATATTGTAGATATCATTAGTTTTTGAGTTTGACAGTGTTTTAACAATACCAGCAATTAACTCCTCATTTACCTCATCGATGTGAAAAGAATCTGTTGGAAGTATGGAATTTGTGTTGTTGAGCACATTTGGCAGCACAAAAATTTTTGTTAAGTCTTCCACAGAGCCCACAAAGTATGAATTAAATTCATTTGCCAAAGTAGCCTTGTCACTGACGGTCTTGCCATTGATTCTAAGTTCCTTTACCCCCTTCTGATCGTTTTTTTTATTAGTTAAGTTATTTTAATGCCTCCATAGGGAACTGTTGTTACCCTTTGCATGATCTATCAGTTTATTGTAATAAGATACTTTTGATTTTCGCAGCTCATGTACCACTTTATTTCTTAAACTTTTGTACACAAGGTGATCATTTTGTAGTTTAGAGGTTAATGATGTTTTCAATGCATAGTCTCGCCTCTTCATAAGTTTTCTTATTTCAATATTTAACCATGGTAGGCTAATCTTCTGTTGTCTACTTTTAATTTGCTTTGTAAATTTTTCTATAGACTTTGTGATTGTTGTAGTTATAAAATTACAACAATCATCTACTTCATATATTGACATGAGCTGCTCCCAATTTTGATTCTCTAAGTAATGTTCAAACTCCTCATTTTTTGATTTGGGAATAATAAAATTTGATTTGTCAATATCGACTCCCCCAAAATACTGTAGTCGCTTTTTAGTAAGTTTTCTGACAGCAAGAACCATGTTATGATCTGAGAGACCAGTTACAAGATTATAGGCTCTGGTTATTCGTTCTGGTTTATTAGTAAATACCATGTCAATAAGTGTTCTGGATTGTTTGGTTATCCTGGTGGGTCCTTTGATGATTTGTTGATAATTAAATTTAGTCATGAGGCTTTCAGTTTCTGTTTGTCCTTTTTATCAGACCAGTTAATATTAAAGTCACCATGAATTATTGTTTCTCTGTTCTTCTCAAGTTGTTTAACCAGATCACTTAATTCATTATAAAAGGAAGAATTGTGTGACGGTGGGTTGTACACTACTGCAATGTTGAAATTCATTACCGGAGAGAGACATACATTAACAGCTAAACATTCGAGTGAAGTATTCAAATCAACCAGTTGACATTTATATTTCTCTTTGATGTAAATTAAAACACCTCCTCCCCTCCCTACCTGCCTGTCTTTTCTAAAACACTGATAGCCCACAATATCGATCATATTAGTGTCTATGTTCCTGTGTAGCCAGCTTTCTGAGAGACAAAGGTAGTCCAGATTTGAGTCCAACAGCAACACCGAAATCTCATCTCTTTTGGGGATTATGCTCCGTATGTTTAAATGTCCGCCTAGGATCCCCTTTGGTTTAGCCTTGGTGTCCCAAAGAACTCGTGCATGATTAACAGTTTGGAAAAATAAATGTTGTTTTTGCTTTTGTACAGCTCGGTTTTGTGCTAACCCAGTGGTCTGCTGTTTAATAGTGGCAGGTCCAGGGTTAAGGTGAATATCTCCTGCCAGAAGTAACAGAAATAACAGTACTTTAACTGCATACCCTCTGCCATATTGTGATTTTTGCTTAACAGCCATGTTTGCCTTATTTTGAAAGCTTTTTCTCAGGGCTTTTGAAGACCACATAGAGTACAGGGTGAGATGTCCATGTCCAAATCCATATAAATAAAACTTTTTAACTTCACCTTTAGTTGAGTTTGCCGGAAAATCCTTCTTGTTGCAGGTCCAGGCACACAAAGACAAAATGAAGAGGAAGTAGATAAGCAGAGAAGGCTTAGAAGTGATGCCCATCAGCCCACTTTTTAATCCGGTGGCAGCCATCTTCAGTCTTTCTTGGAGAGAAAAGGAAAAGGAAAATCTGTGGATAGTAAAATAAATTCTGCTTATGTCGCCAGTTTCCGCCAGTATCCCCATCTGTAAATGGGGCAGTACAATTTCTATGTTCACCCCAATTCCAACTTATTTCAAAGGTGACTCAGTGCCCCTCAGAATCAGAATCAGAATCAGAATCAGATTTATTGCCATTGTTCATGTAGTACACAAACTAGGAATTTGTCTCGGTGCAATGCTGCAACATTAAACATGATAAAAATAAAAGATAGAAATAAAAAACTATACATGCAATAAAATGTAGAATATGAATGAGTAATACTAGACAAAGCAATTTTTAAATATATTAGCGAGCAGCAGATATTATGGAGTACCCCATAGTGCAGTCGGTAATGCAAAAAGAAAACAGTGATGATTGACATGAGTCTGGTTGAGCTGCTGTACGTAGTGCACGAGAGACTAATAAGTCACTTAGTGTTCAGCAGTCTGATGGCAGAGGGGAAGAAGCTGTTCATGTGACGGGAGGTTTTAGTCTGAATGGACCGAAGTCTTCTACCTGAGGGGAGGGGGGCAAACAGTACGTGACCAGGGTGTGAAGGATCGGCTATGATCCGGCCTGCACGCCTCCGGATCCTGGAGATGTACAGATCCTGGAGGGATGGGAGCTTGCAGCCAATCACCTTCTCAGCAGCGCGCACGACGCGCTGCAGCCTTAGTCTGTCCCTGGCAGTGGCTCCTGCGTACCACACGGTTATGGAGGTGGTGAGGATGGACTCGATGATGGCCGTGTAGAACTGCATCAACATCTTGGTGGGTAGCTTGAGCTTCCTCAGCTGCCGCAGGAAGAACATCCTCTGCTGGGCCTTTTTGATGAGGGAGCTGATGGTCGGCTCCCACTTGAGGTCCCGGGTGATGGTGGTGCCCAGGAAGCGGAAGGAATCTGCAGTGGTGATGGGAGAGCCTGTGAGGGTGAGGGGGGGCAGAGGGGTTGTGACTTTCCTGAAGTCCACGATCATCTCCACTGTCTTCAGAGCGTTCAGCTGCAGGTTGTTGTGGCTGCACCAGGACGCCAGCTGGGCCACCTCTTTCCTATAGACGGACTCGTCGCCGTTGGAGATGAGCCCGATGAGGGTGGGGTCGTCCGCAAACTTGATCAGCTTGACAGACTGGTGGCTGGAGGTGCAGGAGTTGGTATAAAGGGAGAAGAGTAGGGGGGAAAGTACACAGCCCTGGGTTGATCCGGTGCTGATGCTAACAGAGTCAGAGACAGTCTTTCCCAGCCGCACATGCTGACTCCGGTCCGTCAGGAAGTCGGTGATCCACCTGCAGAGGGAGTCAGGCACGTTGAGCAGGGACAGCTTGTTCCGGAGCAGAGCGGGGTGGATAGTGTTGAATGCAGAGCTGAAGTCCACAAACAGGATCCTGGCGTAGGTTCCCGGGGAGTCCAGGTGCTGCAGGATGGAGTGGAGGGCCAGGTTGACTGTGTTGTTCACAGACCTGTTGGCTCGGTAGGCAAACTGCAGCGGGTCCAGGAGGGGAGTGGTGATGGACTTGAGGTGGGGCAGGACCAGGCGATCAAAGGACTTCATGACTACAGAGGTGAGCGCTACAGGTCTGTAGTCGTTAAGTCCAGTGATCCGTGACTTCTTGGGGACAGGGATGATGGTCGAGGTTTTGAGGCAGGTCGGCACGTGGCATAACTTCAGGGAGGTGTTAAAAATGTCTGTGAAGACAGGAGTCAGCTCATCCGCACAGTGTCTCAGGGTGGAGGGAGACATGCCGTCCGGACCGGGGGCCTTGCGCGGGTTCAGTCTGGAGAACTGTCTGTGCACGTCCTGCTCACTGATGACAAGGGCAGGGGGAGAAGGGGGGGCCGCCTTTGATGAAGTGGGGACCGTGAAGGCAGTGGCACTGGGGGGAGGGGGGGAGATGGACAGAGCTGACGAGGTGTCAAAACGGGCATAATGTTGGGACAGTCTTTGACAAAGGGCTTTGTCACTCTGACCTTTAGAAGCCTGAGGCCGATAGTTGGTGATTTGTCTCAGTCCTCTCCACACAGAAGCAGAGTCGTTAGCAGTGAACTGCTGCTGGAGTCTCTCAGAATACACAGATTTAGCTCTCCTCAGCTCTCTGCTAAACCGATATTTGACCTCCCTGTAGCAGTCCCTGTCTCCACTTTTCAACGCTGCTTCCTTCTCCTTCCTGATCTGTCTGAGCTTAGCTGTGAACCAGGGCTTGTCATTTGAGTACCTCACCCTTGTGCGCGATGGAAGAATGCTCTCCTCACAAAAGCGGATATATGAGTTCACAGTGTCCGTATACTCATCCAGATCATGCGTGGCTCCTTTAAACATGCCCCAGTCAGTTATTTCCATGCACGTGCTCAGCTTCTCCCCAGCTTCACTGGTCAATTTTCTCGTAGTGCTCACAACAGGTTTAGTGAGCTTTAGCCTCTGTCTGTATGTGGGAATGAGGTGGACCATCACGTGATCAGATAGTCCGAGCGCAGCGCGGGGAACAGCGCGGGGAACAACCTCCTCTTTACTTTTACAAATGCTTTCTTCAAAAAGGGTTATATACAGTCAGCAGCCAAAATTTCTATACAGATGCATCTCAATAATAATAATAATAATAAAAATAATAATAATAATAATAATAATAATAGCTTAAATTTGTTTAGCACCTTTCAATATACCCAAGGTTGCTTTACAGGCAAAACAGAACAAAACTAAAGATTAACTGCCAAAGTCCTGAGTAAATAAATGTCTTTTCAGTGCAGACTTGAAAGAGTCCAATGAAGTCGCATAGCGAATTTCCGATAGGAGAGCACTCCAAAGGGTAGGGGCAGCAACACTGAAGGCTCTGCTCCCAAAAATCTGCTTCTTAATGTGGGGAATGGAGAAGAGGCCTGAGTCAGAGGATCTCAGGTTCCGAGTTGTGGTTTGTTGGTGGAGAAGGTCCATTAAGTATTACGGAGCAAGATTGTGGAGTGATTTGTAGGTCAGGAGGAGGAGTTTATAGGCAATGTGAAATTTAACTGGAAGCCAATGTAAGAAGATGAGGGTGGGAGTAATGTGGTGCCAAGTCTTGAGCAGGTAAGAACCCTGAACCCTAAGAAAAAGAGCTCCAACCTTCCGGGCAACACCTTGGGAGCCATGCCCATGCGCTCTGTTTTTCACTGTTGAGTTTGAGGAGGTTAGAGGTCATCTAGGTTTTTATTTCACTGAGGCAGTTGACAAGGGACTGTGAAGGGAGCTGAGTGGATGGTGAGGTGTTGAGGTACAGCTAGGTGTTGTCAGCGTAACAGAGGAACTGTAGACCATGGTGGTGGATTATCTGGTCAAGGGGGAGCATATAGGGGGTAAAACGCAAGGGACCAAGGACAGAGCCCTGCACTACCCCATGATTAACTGGGGTGAGGTGGGAAGTGGTTCCATCAATGGTAATAAACTGGATAAGTAGGATAAGTAGGACTGGAACCAGGAAAAGCTGTGTCGGTGAGGCCTAGGTGGGTAGAGAGGCGGTTGAGAAGAATGGTGTGGGAGACTGTGTCGAATGCAGCAGAGAGGCCCAACAAGACAAGGATGCTGATGTAGCCAGAGTCAGCAGCAATAAGGAGGTCATCAGTGATCTTGATTAAGGCTGTCTTTGTGCTGTGATGGTTTTTGAAGCCAGATTCATACCTGCAAGCTAGTTGCTTTTTGTCAAAGAGCACCAATTTGAATCCCAAATATGTCACTCACGTGAATCGTGCAGATCCAAAGAGGGTTTTTTTTGCGGGGGCGGGGGGTGGCAGTTTCCCAAAGACAGGGCTTTCAGAAACAACGGGGGACAGTCATCTTTCATTCATTCATTCATTCATTCATCTTCTTCCACTTAATCCTTTTTGGGTCGCGGGGGGGCTGGAGCCTATCCCAGCATCTTTGGGCGAGAGGCAGGGTACACCCTGGACAGATCGCCAGTCCATTGCAGGGCCAACACAGAGAGACAGACAACCATTCACTCTCACAGTCATACCTAAGGACAATTTAGAATCCCCAGTTTGATGCCAATTAACCTAACTTGCATGTTTTTGGCATGTGGGAGGAAACCGTAGAAATTCCGGAGTAAACCCACGCAGACACGGGGAGAACATGCAAACTCCACACAGATCACTGTTGACAGTCATCTTCTTCACAATAAAACATCTTTGGTGGAACGCATCACGCATCGTCATTTGGCCAATCACAGTCAAGATAACCGCGTCGTCTTACGTCTTCTTTCCCAACTTTTGCCGTTGTTACTTTGTTACTTCGATGGATGGATATCAGCGGGAGTTTGGAGTAAGTGTCGTTATCTGTCTACGACCAGGCTCCTCAAATAGCGGACCCCAGTCCACATCCAAACCCAGAGGGTCTTCTGTCCGGACCCGAAGCCTTTTTGATACCATTTGGGGAAAAATGCACGCTTGTTTTGTTTTGATAGAAGAAAAAAATGTAACTCTAATATTGTAATGGCTGCCAGCGGCGTAAGGACAGCACTGGGAGGAGTGAGGTCTGAGGTTCCATCAAACCAGGGCAAAATGATCAGTGGAGGCAGGCAAGCATGAGAAAGCACACCACACTCCCCACCCTGAGGAGAGAAAGAAAACTGTCACAAAAGCCGCTGGCGACCGGAGAACTACAACTTGGAAAGAGCTCCCGCATTCTGCCTTTCAGAGAGCCACTGTCAGACAGTGGTAGGGTCGCTTCCAGTTTTTATTAGAAGTTTGATATTTATGTGTTAGAAATTCTGTGTATTTTTGACTGAAGGACTACATTACTGTTTATTTCACCTTTATTTAATATATTCGCTTCTCTGTGCTTACCAACTTTGCTGTGCACCTTCAGCGTTGTGTACGTGCATTGAGTGACGATTGTGCTTGTGATCTTGCCGTTCAAACAGCAGATTTGACCGATTTGGTGTTAGCCTGACTGTGAGATATGTCCCCATATTAATAGTAGGCAGCACAGATGTGAGGACGCAGGCATGGGTGATGTCATCACGCCGTGCCTATATTAGGAGACTGACAGTGGGAATCAGGGCTTTGGGTGCTGCATCTCTATAACAGTCAGAACCTGTATCAGCCTAGAGTTAGCTTACTGCTATATTGATACAACACACGTATTCTCTATTATGTTTGTAATAAAGTTCGTGTTTGGCTCGACTCCTGCCGCCGCTGTCCTATTTTCAGACTTAACAATTGGCGACGAGGAGAAAACTTAATCTTCTGGAGGAAAACTAAACATTTTCCTGAAGATGGATGCGTATCAGGAAGAGTGCTTCTTATTCCCACTACAGTTTCTCATGACCCTGGGTGAGCCACCCATCCCATGGCCATATTGGTTTGAGTTACTTCGGTCATTTGTGTCAGCTAGGGGCCTACCTAACACTAGCAAGTGTTGTTTACATGCTGTGATGGATTTTTGCCTTGGCCTCGAGGGACAGCATGTGTTGGAGGCACTGGGCCCTGTCATAACCCCCCCCCCCCCCGTGCGCTCTTCCATTGCACACGGTGGAGAGAAGGAAGAATGAGGATTTAAATGCAGGAGTTCACCACACACACATTTATTGACAACCCGTGTACACAGATACAGATGAACAGGTGAATTATAATATAATATAGGTGCACTCAGAAGAGCAAGGAAGACAACGGGTAGCTCAACAACTCGGGGGAATGTAAACTGGGCACAGCCTAAGTGTAGCAGTTGTGCTGCGGGAAGGAAACGCTGCCAGAAGCGTAGCAGAATACTGCAGGGGAAGAAACATTTCTGGTCCAGCGTAGCAGCAAACCACACCAAAAAACGCTAACAATTTACTCACGAGTTGGAGCAGTCCCAAAAAGTCCAGTTCTCCTGACGAGCTCAAACAATAGTCCTTCCTGATGTGACGATCACCCTGTGGAGAACAGGAGTGACTCGTTCAATGACCCAGCGGCGTTTGCCTAGTGAAGAGCTGCTTAAATCCAAAAGCCGCTGGCCACACAAATTGGGAACACCTGCACGGGACAGATAATTACCGGGGCTGGGACAGCTGATGGAATACGGAGAGTGAGGGGGCATGGTAGGACTGACAGACTGTCAGCAGCGTGGGAAAAAGATCACAAGGCTGACTAACAGCTGTAGCAGGTAGCGGCTAAAGTGATGGAATGAATACACAAAATGTACATAAACAGTGAAGCCAGAACCCACAGAGAGATCAGGGCCGAGCCTTGGAAAACCAAGCCAGTCGGCTCATGACAGCGCCCTGCGGAGACCTTCAGCAAATATGCCGCCTTGATGGCCGAACATTTCACTGCTTCACAGAATGTGATGGCCCAGAGGTTTGTGTTTTACCAGCGCCCACAGCGACTGGACGAGTCGGTCCTACAGTACGTAGCTGCCCTTCGCTGTTTGGCTAGCATGTGTGCGTTTGGACACACAGAGGACAGATTGATACAGTCACAGCTGAAGTGGTACGTCACGGATTCGGTGATACGGGGCATGCTAGAGGAGGGGCCGGATGACCAGACAGTAGCAGACATGGTGAAAAGGCTACAGGAGATGCTGTTGGAGATGATGCACCTCCTATCAGAGATGGAGGTGATGGAATTAGCGTCCCAGCTGGAGATGACGGCCCAGGTAGCATTGCGGCTAACGGGCCCCAGCCCGCGCCCCCTATTGCCGGTACAAACGGTTGCCCTGGCTGTTGAGCCCGTTGACCCCACACCTTCTCTGGAGGCCCCCGAGGTAGACACCATGGGACAGCTGGGCACCTCAGTGAAACAACCCAGCGGTGAACTCAGTGTGGACGATGACGGTTCAGGCCCGCTGCACTCAGACGTGGACACAGCCGCTCCCTGCCTTGCACTGCATGTCGAGCAGAACCCAAGCAGCCACAAGAGCCCCAGTCCGCAGCCACATGGGACCCGGAGCCAGTCCCCATGCAGCATGAGCATTCTCTAGCTGCAACCTCATCGCAGGAAGGAGAGTATGATTTCACGGACGTGAGTACAGCTGAAGATCAGAGCAATTTAGAGAGAATGCAGCACAGAGAGAGAACACAGCATGGACTCACCTCTGATCCTCGCCCAGCATGAGTTCGTGGAGAAAGGGGACCCCGGTGTGTGTCCCGTCGCCGAGAACAGCAACATACCACTGCAATCACAACCAGCACCAGGTAAGAGAGAGAAGAAGCCAAACTCATCCCGCATCCTCGCTGAGTATCAGCCTCAGAGAGCTGCCACAGCACAGCAGGATGGAGAGTTTGTGGCCCAGCAGGACCCAGCAGAGCAACACCAACCGAAGGCATGTCCTGCCGCTGGCGTGGACGGCACGCCGCCACAGCAAAAACCAGGATCAGAGATGGGAGAGCAGCAATGCCAAGTGCATCTGAACCGATCGCTGCACGTACTTCTTGATTGGGTTCGGGTCCAACGATCTGACTGCCTGGACCCACAGATGGTCCAGTCACCGCCGATGAGAATTGCCGTACGAAAGAGGCCAGCCGCCGTCCAGATGGCCGATGGTTCAAGATGGCATGCCAGCTGTCTGTGAAAGGTAAGAGCAGTTGCCTCAGATCAAGATGCAGCGCTGGAGCAGATACAGCTGGTATGGGACCCAGGCTGGGATGTTGCGGACGAGCGAGCCATAACTCCAGCGAGACAGCACCCAGGTCCGCTGCAGCTGGCGCCTCCAGGGGTGCACCCACCGCGGGCTTGACTGAGGCACTGAAGTTGAACTGTAAACAGTGACTCTGTTTTGCAATGCTTAGACAGAGCACAGTTGATTTCAGTGGCAAAATAGCCCACTCAACCGTGCAGGGTCTACCAGCAGTCTACCCAGTGACTCCAGGTTCTATTTGAGTCTGTTTGAAAGAAAAAAAAAAAGGAAGAGGAAGAAGAGCTGTTGCAAATGTTAAGATAAGATAAGATAAGCCTTTATTAGTCCCACAATGGGGAAATTCCAGGATTGCAACAGCACAGGGATAGCAACACTCAGAGCAGCAATCAGAAGGCAAGAGAAAAAAAAACCCAAGAGCAGCAAGTATACATATGTAAATATAAATATATATACAGTATATATATATATATATATATATATATATATATATATATATACTGTATATAGACACACAGTGCGGAGCATTGTAGCTAGATGGAATAAATATATGAGTATATAAACACTCAGTGCGGAGCACTGTAGCTAGATGGAATAAATATGTAGATATATAAACACACAGTACGGAGCACTGTAGCTAGATGGAATAAATATGTAAATATATAAACACAGTGCGGAGCATTGTAGCTAGATGGGATAATATGTAGATATATAAACACACACAGTGCGGAGCATTGTAGCTAGATGGAATAAATATGTAAATATATAAACACACAGTGTGGAGCATTGTTGCTAGATGGAATAAATATGTAAATATATAAACACACACAGTGCGGTGCATTGTAGCTAGATGGAATGAAACAGCACAACCGTCTACTTAGTTATCCTACATGGTATGATTATGTACCCATACATATTCTCACCCTCCATAGCAACCGGTATTTTCCTAGTTGTATACCGGAGGGGACCATTGTGTAAGTCTATTGCGTCTTTTGCATTCAAAACTATTAGGTTGTCACGTCTTTTTGCTATCTCTGCAAGCAGCCCTGCTTAGGTTGTACAGTCTGACAGCCATAGGTAGGAACGACCTGTGAAACCTCTTGGTTGTGCACCTAGGATGATGTAGTCTGCTGCTAAATGAGCTCCTCAGTGCATTCAGTATGTCCTGCATAGGGTGGAACTCGGACTGCAGCAGAGATGACTGTTTAGCCACCATCCTTCTCTCTCCTATCTCCTCCACTGGGTCAAAGCGCTGCCCCAGGACAGAGCTAGCTTTCTTGATCAGTTTGTTCAGTCTCTTCCTATTGGCTGCTGTAATGCCACTGCCCCAGCAGACCACTCCAAAAGTGATGGCTGATGCCACCACCGTGTCATAGAATGTCTTCAGCAGCGCCCCTTGTACACCAAAAGACCTGTGTCTCCTCAGTAGGAACAGCCTGCGCTGTCCCTTCTTGTAGAGTGCGTCAGTATTGTATGACCAGTCTAGTTTATTGTTCAGATGAACACCCAGGTACTTATAGGATGTCACCATCTCGATGTCTGTTCCCTGTATATTTACTGGTGCTGTGAGGGGTTGTCCTTGCCTGCGGCAGTCCACCACCAGCTCCTTAGTTTTCCTCGCATTGATCTGGAGGCAGTTCCGATGGGACCAGTCCACGAAGTCCTGGATAAGCCCTCTGTACTCAACTTCATCTCCATTGGAGATGAGGCCAACGATCACAGAGTCGTCAGAGAACTTCTGTAGATGTCAGTGTGTTGTGTTGTGTGAGAAGTCCGCAGTATAAAGGGTGAACAGGAAGGGACCCAAAACCATTCCCTGGGGGACCCCCGTGCTACCGATGATCGTGTCGGACACACAGTCCCGGGTTCTCACAAACTGAGGCCGGTTTGTGAGGTAGTCCAGGATCCATGATGACAGGTGCTGGTCCACCCCTGCGCACAGCAGCTTGTCCTTCAAGATCATCGGTTGGATGGTGTTGAAAGCACTGGAGAAGTCAAAGAACATGATCCTCACCGCATTCCCGGGCTTCTCCAGGTGGGACAGAGAACGGTGAAGGAGGAAGATCACTGTATCCTCCACCCCAATGCCATGCTGGTAGGTGAACTGAAGTGGATCCATCGCTGGTCCCACCAGGGGGTGGAGGTGAGCAAGGAGCAGTCTCTCCAGGGTCTTCATCATGTGGGACGTCAAGGCCACTGGTCTGTAGCTGTTCAGATCTTTGGGGTGGGAAGTCTTTGGTACAGGTACCACACACAAGTTGTTTTCCACAGCTGTGGTACCCTCCCCAGCTTCAGGCTCAGATTGAAGATGTACTCCACAATCCCACACAGCTGGTCTGCACAGGACTTGAGGAGTTTTGCGCTGATGCTGTCCGGTCCCAACGCCTTCCTCGCCTTGATCTTCCTCAGCTCCGTCCTCACCTGGGTCTTAGTGAGGGTCAGGTTGGGGGGCTGTGTGTTGGGAGTGGGGGGGGGGGGGGTGTTGGTGGAGTGGGGAGTAGGCAACAGGACTTGATGTCTTTAGAGGCAGCAGTGGTTGGTGTGCAGTCAGGGGGGAGGGCGGTTGGTCAAACCTATTGAAAAACAGATTCAGATTGTTCGCCCACTCCCTGCCCCCCGTGGCCTGGGGGGAGGTATTCTGGAGCCCAGAGATGGTTTTAAGGTTTCTCCAGACCCCGGTGATGTTGCTCTGTTGCAGCTTGTCCTCCATCTTCTTCCTGAAGCTGTCCTTGCCTTCTCTGATCTTTCTCCTCAGCTCCCTCTGTACGGATTTCAGCATCTCCCTGTTCCCTGACCTGAAGATCCTCTTCTTCTCTCTCAGAAGTGTTTTTATCTCAGGGTTGATCCAGGGTTTGTTGTTTGAGCAACACCGTATGGTCTTGGTGGGAACGGTGTTGTCCACACAGAAGCTGATGTAGTCCGTGATGGTGTGAGTGAGGCCATCGATGTCCTCACCATGTGGATCGCAGAGCTGCTCCCAGGCGGTGGTTTCAAAACAGCCCTTCAGAGTGTCCATTGCCTCCTCAGAACATAACTTCACTGTGCGCATGGCCGGAGGTTGTCTGTGCACTAGGGGTTTGTACACCGGCCGGAGATGAACCAAGTTGTGATCCGATCTCCCGAGTGGGGGGAGTTGTGATGAGGTGTACGCCTCCTTAGTGTTTGCATAGAAAAAAGTCCAGTGTTTTATTGTCTCTGGTGAGGCATGTGACATACTGGGTAAACGTGGCCAGAACGGGAGACAGTGAAACATGGTTGAAATCGCCTGAGATGAGGAGAAGAGCATCTGGGTGTTCTGTCTGCAGCCTGCCAGTTACTGAATGGATGATGTCACGCGCTGTCCCAGCGTTCGCCATCAGATTTGCATAAACAACAATGCAGATCACGTGTGAGTATTCCCTCGGGAGATATGTAGGCCGCATGCTAACAGCTAGCAACTCAATGTCTTTGCTGCAGTGTCGTTGTTTAACAGTGATATGTCCCGGTCTGCACCAGTTGTTGTTAACATAATTATCACTCCACTACCCCTTGCTTTGCCACTGTCTGATGTTCGGTCTGCCCGTATCGCGTGGAAACCCTCCAGTTCAGTGTTAGCATCTGCTGCTAATTCGGTTAGCCAAGTCTCTGTGAACAGATACAGACTACACTGTATAATGCTATCATAGCAGGAGATAGCCGCTAGCTCATCTACCTTTCCCAGTAACAATCGTACATTCCCCATAACGACGGATGGAAGGGTGGGTCTGTACCTGCTGTGAATTACCTGTACCTGCTGTGAATGTGAATACCTGTAAGCTGCTGTGAATTAAAGTGTCTGAATGTTTTGGGGGGGTTTTCAGATGGGGCTAAATGTTAGATATGTCCTCATATTAATAGTAGGCAGCACAGATGTGAGGAGACTGACAGCAGGAATCGGGGCTTTTGGTGCTCCGCCTTTATAACAGTCAGAACTTGCATCAGAGTTAGCTTACTGCTATATTGATTCAACACATGTAACATCTATTGTGTTTGTAATAAAGTTCATGTTCAGTTTGACTTCTGCCAATGCTGTCCTATATCCAGACATAACACTGACCACTACCACCAACTTGGCCTTGTTGCCATTGTAGCTAGAAAACTGCAATCGTCCGTGTGTGGGCTCGCCCATCACTGGTGCAGTTACGTGCACTAATGTTTCGCTAATTGATGCTGAAAGTCGCTGCCTTCACCAGGTCCTGCCACAGCAGAACAGCCTGGTGACATGGGCATAAATCAAAGGGGGTCGAAGGGGGACAATTTTTTTTCTTTAAAATTTTCAACTTTTCTCATAAATTTGTAGCTTTTTCTCATTAATTTACTACATTTATTTGTAAATGTAAAATGTTTTTGTTACAAATGTGCCACTTTTTCCTCATAAATCTGCTGGGGGTTTTTTAATCTAAATATGTATTTTTTTTTCAAAATTTGTAACCTTTTTGGATGGATGGATGTGTTTTTTCTTGTAAATTTACATATTTTTCTCACTAAATTTGCAACTTTATTTCTAGTAAACTTGACTTTTGTAAATGTGCAATTGTTTCTTTTAAATCTGCAGTTTTCTTTCTCATAAATGTATGAATTTTTTTCTTGTAAATGTGCAGCTTCTTTCCCATAAGTGTACATTTGTACATTCTTTCTCATAAATTTGTTATTGACAGCAATAATACTTATAGTGTCCCCTCAATATTTACTCTGGAGAAAATGTTCTGTTTATTGTCCCTTTCAACATAAAAATGAAATATCCGCCCATGCAGCATGTTTGCACTGCTCCAGACCTCTGGTCCTCTGGAAAAAACAAATGCAGACCCCTGGTCTACGATATAACATGCTGTGTAACGTAATGTCGATAAAGTGTGTCGTGATCTTTTTCTCTAACTGCACATTTTCCTACATGTTTAACTTTATAATGGAAAGCTTGTCTGCTTGTTAAGGGGTCAGTTAACATCTGTGAATTATGTGTTAACGTTAGCCTACAATATCACTCGGTTCAAAGCGAATAATTTTGGGAAGGCTATCTCCACTGCATCTGTATTGTTATCTGATTCCAACCTGTCCAAGGGTCCCCCCGGTAGAACATCTAGCTCTGCAAAAAAAACAAAAAAAAAACAAACCTTAAACATTGCACTAATAACATAAAAATATAGCCATATTACATTTTTTAGGCGGAGCTGAAAATTATAGTTATATATATTTTTTTTGCTGTCTTCTAGCTGAGTGTTCTGAAACAGTACATTGTTAATGATTCTGATACTTCTTCATCAATCTCTTACCTTTCTTTTGAACCCAAATTTATGGAGAAAAACGTTTTTATTCATGAAATATAAGCTTGTAGGCTTAGCTGTTTAAGTAGATGAGCAACGTGAGACTGCCACTGTGGTTAATTGTGGCTAGGTGTGACTCTTAACACAAGTATTCAGATCCAGTAAAAGCAGTCTAATAACACCCAAAATATGACCCATGTTCCGCCTTCAAAACTTGAGTTACATAAGTATGTAATTATTCTCAATCAAATGACTTTAAGTATAAAAAAAGTTCATTCTTACTTAATACAAAAAAAAAAACTTAAAGTAAAAATGGTTATTGTGTACACTGGTGTTTCATTATTTTATAGGATATTTATAGATTAATTTTACTGCTACATTAATGTGTAGTATTGAAAGGTTGAAAAAATTAGGATTAAGTGTTAAGTGTGTTAAACACTGTTAATAAATTTGCTTTATTATCTGAAGGAGGTGTTGTCTTTTCCCTTTATTTTCTTGTCAGAGTACACCAGAATGCTTAATTTATGTGTTAAAATCACTAATTTTGGGGGAGGGGGGGATGCCCCCAGACCCCCTGTTATGTCTGAATTAAGCAAGCCATGAACCGTCTTACACCGAACAATGAACTCTTTATTATTTACACTTGACTATATACAAAATGGTGGTGCTACCCAGTGTCATCCATCACCTACGTACTGACGCCGGCTATGGCGAGCCCCAGTGTCCAAACCCCCCAATTCACACACTACATTTACCCCCCTCCCCCCCTGAAAAAACCATAAACTATAAACACATTATGCCTAACTGAGCACCTGGGTAGACTGCCAGGGTACCCGTGTGATGGAGTGGGTTATTCTGTAAGTAGCCTTGGCGGAGGGCCAGCTTCGAGAAAATTTTTGAACTGCTGAAGGTCCCCATTAGCTCTTCCGTCATGGGCAGCAGATATTTATCTGGGATGACTGCCTTGTTAACCATCCAGAGGTTGATGCATGGTTGTATGCTGCCCAACTTTTTCTTTGCCACGATGATGTTCGAAATCCATGGGGATGCATCGACCCTCTTGATGATTCTGGCGTCCAGGAGTTTCTTAAGCTCGGCAGTCAGTGGAGTGGTTGAATTTTGGGTGCCACTTCTGGGTTAATGAGTGGTTGGTGGTTAAAAGCGGCAATGCACCCTAGTCAACGTAAAGCGTGCTGGCCAGCGGCACTGCCAGAGTGACGAGACCGTTAGACGACGGAGTCCGTTGGATTTGTGATGGAAAACCCCAACTCGCCTAACAGGCCAATTCCCAACAGGTTAGCTGCCTGGTGCATCACCTGAAAGGTGAACGATGAGATTGTTTTCAGGCTGCAGGTCACTAAAAAGTCAATTGTCTCTACCATTCTGATGTTGACCTGCCCATATCTGAACAGATTATCCACCTTTGCTGTAATGGTCTTTTTGGGGAAGCGTTTTCTGACTGTGGCTACATTTAGTAGGGATGGTGATGCGTCTGAGTCCAATAATAGTGACACGTCAACGCCATCCAGCTGGATGGTGTGCCATTGAGCGGCCAATTCCTAGCGCCCACTGTGAAGACCGTGGCTGGGTCCGGTGGGCAGACATTGTTTTTGACAGGGCTTGAGCGACAGACCTTGGCAAAGGGGTTAGCTTGTTTGCAACGGTAACTTCTCTTCCCTGTAGCAGGGCAAGTGGGCAAGCGGGCTTGGTGTTTAGACGAGCCACAGTCTGTGCACGATGGCCACTCACTTGCTTTGGTCCGTGTTCTGCTCAGCCTGTTCATGTTGCCCCATGGTTGTATGTGTTTGATGCGGCTAATGGTGTTACTAACAGCCTGCTCCTGCAGGGTCGGTTGAGGGGCCTGTTGGCTAGGTGTCGTTAGCTGTTCCGCTAGCTGGGTGGCTGCCTCCATCTGGGTCGCCATCCTCACTACTTGGCTTAGCTTGAGATTCTCTGTCGTTAGCATTAGCTGTTCTCTTGGCCACATGTTGCTCGTGCCTTCTGCTAGCTTGTCACGGGTTAGCTTGTCTTTTAAAGGCTGAGAACACACATGCTTGCTAAGATTTGGAGCTCCGTGGCATAACGTTGGGTTGACTCACCCGCATGCAAGACGGTTCTTTGGGCTGTAACGTTGCTCACATCGCTGTAATATTTCTCCATCAGAGCCACACATTTGCCAAATGAGTCCGCTTGGCCCAGAGTGCGGAGCACGCGCCGCCCTTCTCCGCCAAGACGGAGAAGCCAGCACATTCTTTAGCTTCTCCTGGTGGTTCAGGCCCGCGCCTGTGTATGGCAGCTCTGCCACCATCAGTATGTGAATGTGTGTGTGAATGGCAGTATTTGTAAAGCGCTTTGGTCATCTAAAGATGACAAAAAACGCTAATATAAGTGAACGCCATTTACCATTTCTAATCGTCAGCGTCACCCAGGCTGCCCGCGATGACATAATTTACAAACATGTCAAACTAGAGGTGCCATAGGATCAGTGGTTCTCCCTGTAAGGTGAGGAAAGGTTTCACTGGCTTCATGAATGAGGGTTTTACCCTCATTGCCATTTGTTATGTCTTAAATAAGCGAGCAGTAAGCCATCTTACACTGAACAATGAACTCTTTATTTACACTTAACAATATACAAAATGGCGGTGCCGCCCAGTGCCATCCAGCGCCTGGTGAGGGAGATCGCTCAGGACTTCAAGACCGACCTGCGCTTGCAGAGCTCCGCCATCATGGCTCTGCAGGAGGCCAGCGAGGCCTACCTGGTGGGTCTCTTCGAGGACACCAACCTGTGCGCCATCCACGCCAAGAGGGTCACCATCATGCCCAAAGACATCCAGCTGGCCCGCTGCATCCGCGGAGAGAGAGTTAAAAGTATGTTCATGTGCACACTCAATACTTGGTCAGGGCTCCATTTGCATTAATTCGTGCAGCATGGGTGTGGAGACAATCAGCCTGTGGTACTGCTGAGGTATTATGGAAGCTCAGGGGGGTATTGCATAAAAGTAGAATTAAGAAAGCTAGAATAAGTGAATAATTGTGGCTTGGCATAGCTCGACCTGCATATCCTGGCTTATTCAGTTGCACCATTGTCAAGCCAGGATGAGAAGGTGCAGTTATGTCAAGCCAGGTGTAGATAGTTGGGAGAAGTGTACATTCAGGCAAACTTAAATAGACCATGTGTCATGTTCACTGCGTAACTCCGCAGCGAACATATGAAATGGCAGCAAGCCCAAAGTGCAGAGTAAGTAACATGACGACCCCGAACACGGCAGTGCCCCCCCTCAAGGGGTGGAGACCAGACACCCACCGTACCATCAAAGCAAAGGACGAAACCCCCCCCCCCCCCACCCAGAGGACCAACACACCAAACCAGGGTGGGAGGTGGGGGGAAACAGGTTAGGAGGGCTCAATCAAAGATGGGGAACACCACAAAACAACACAATGGCAACACACTCCCCAACCCCAAAACTAATTAACCCACCCCACCCCCAAGAGTCCCACGGTTCAGGGGGCCGGCCAGAGTCCAAGGCCCAGCAGGTTGCCGAAAGTTCAGGGGGCCGGCCCAAATCCCAGGGCCAACAGGCAGCCTGCAGAACAGTATCAGGCGGCCTGCCAGAGAAAAAGGGCCACTTGACCCGGGACCCTATTCCTTTGGGTGGCCTGCCCACACGATTGGGCCACCAGGGGCAGATGAGGGGCAGATGAGGCAGTGGCCTACCCACCGGAAGGCTGAGAGGTGGGTGGCCAGACAGGGGAAGAGAGACACCTGTGGTCACTGGCGGTGAAAGGAGAAGAACCCCAACGGTGCCCGGTAGAAGGAGGAGGAACACCCACAGGGCCTCCAAAAGGGAAAGGAAGACCCCGGCGTCCCCAAACTGTCCTGTGGCACCCCTGGTGGTCCCGACGTAGGACTGGAGCGCAGTTGCACCCTCGATGGTCTTGGCATGAGACTGGAGTGCGGCAGCAGCCACAATGGTCCCGGCATGGGACTGGAGCGCGGCTGCACCCATGATGGTACCGGCATGGGACTGGAGTGCGGCTGCACCCACGATGGTCCCGGAATGGGACTGGAACTCTGCTGCACCCTCAATGGACCCCGACTGAGCCATAGTTGCACCCACGATGGAGTCCAGCTGGACCCCTGCTGCACCTGCGGTGGGACCCAGCTGGGACACTGCTGACCTCAATGCCATCTTGGCCATGGGCCAGCCGACCTGTATGAGCACCCAAGCAAGGAGGCGATTGATCGATCACAGGCACCCTGGACTGGGACTGGGTGCCCCCAACAACAACCTTTACCGGACCTTCGGTGACCTCTGGTTGTGAGCCTGGGTCCACAGACTCGTCCGGCGATGGAAGACCCTCTCCGACGACTCTGGAAATGGACTCAGAAAGAGAGGGGGAAGGGTCAGAGTTGCCGGCAGCGGCAGAGCCCGGCAAGGCGAGCTCAGGTGCAACATTTGGCTGCAGCTGGCTCTCCTCACCTAAAGCTAGGCAAAAATGCTGAATTATGGAAAAGGGAAAGACAAAAGAGAGCACTTGCCTTAGCGCAAGCTCTACTGCTGTCCAGGACTTCAGTGAGCCGGGTGATGTCTCCTCAGGTTCGGCCTCCACAAGGCTCTGCTCGGGTGCTGACTCTGCTATGGTGGCCTCCACAGCAGGCGTGATGGTCTCTGCAGTATTAATTCTCCCAGCTGCCATGATCCACGCTGGTGACTCCTCCAGCGCGGCGGCTGGGACCTGGTTCACCATGGCTGCGAGAGGACGTCCCTCCTGGACCTCTGGCTCCTTCTGATGCAGACTGCTCAGCTCCGGTTCGGAAGGTACCCCAAGGGAAGATGAGAGAGGGCTGGTGAACAGTTTTTAACAGCAGCAGGCGGGGAGAGCTCAGGGGACTGCTTTCCCTGAGCCTCCCTACCGGCAATCAGGCAAGACATTTCATTATTAATGTGAATCAAATGAAAATGTACTCGCCTGCTCTCCCGGTTTGCGGTGTGAATTGCAGCTGCTGCTGTTTGGACATCTTTACCTGTCCGTGCGGGAAAGGCGGAGCTAGGCTCCTTGATAGAAGGTATGGGAGCCACCCCTCTCGCCTCAGGAACGGGAGACCCCGGTGAGAAAAACAGGCACCCCACTGCTACCGGTGAACAACCCAAGGAGGAAGACCTCACAGTGGATGTGGAGGGAGATCCTGTAGACGGGACTGCTCGGGACTGATGATCCACTGTGGAGGTGACTGGGCTCGGTGTCGGAACGGGAGCAGATCGTGGGGCAAAATCGTTCCTCTGGGATTCCGGGTGACACTGAAGTGATGGCTGCCGGCTTGGAGCAGGAGATGGAGCGGAGGGGAAGATGGCCGCCGATGGAGAAGAGCGTCTCTTCCATTCACCTGTGGAAGGAGCAGGAGAGCTGCGGAAGGAGGAAAACTTCTTTTCCCGTGAGTGCCTCTTCCATGTAGGAGACAGTTCCTGCGCTGGGAATTCCCTCCCTGGCTCCTCTTCACGCAGCACGAGGATTGCGTGGAGTATGTCGATCGACTCAGGGAAAAACAGAACATCGGGACAATGCTCCAGGACCTCCGCTGCTGTGTTTTGAGCAGCGCGAACGGCCTCGGGAGAATACTGCCCTTGTACCCGGGAGAAGGCATCCTCCAGACGGGCCAGTCCGTGCAGCACCACGTCGCTCCATTAATCCATCATAACTCCAGTGGCAGGTAGGAAAAACACAAACATGAAAGTAACACGCTACTTACTGCTTGGGCTCTATTGGTGGCAACTTTCTGTCGCCGCTACGTAACTCTGCAGCGAACATATGAAATGGCAGCGAGCCCAAAGCGCAGAGTAAGTAACATGTTTATTTACAGTGGGTGAAAGTGTGGAGAAAGTCCAAATACAGTCACAGCTGAAGGGAAGACACCCGGCTACAAGCTAGATTGGTCAAGGGAATGCCTAACGCGCTCCAAGCAAACAGGAGCGGAGGGAAAATGCACAAAAGAAATACTTACAAAGGTGTTGGAGCAGCAAGGCTCTGAGGGAACAACACCCTTTTAGTCCAGGGGAAAACCAACCGATGCAAGCCTGGATATCCAGAGTTGACACTCCAAAGTTGCCACAACAGCTGGTCACATTCTACCCTATAAATATATAATCCCAGAATGAGGGCAAACGGACACAGCTGTGTGGCCACCCGGTGCATGACTGAACAATGTGTATGTGCGTGCGTGAGTGTGAATGTGAGTGTGTGTGTATGTGTACGTGCGTGCATGAGTGTGTGTGCGTGCATGAGTGTGTGAGTGTGTATGTGGTGAACCATGCCGCTGGTGGATGTCTGGTGAGGAGGAGGCATGGCTGTGGAACTGATGGAGAGCAAGGCTCAATCCATCAGCTGGAATTAATAATCAATAATTAAACCAAACAGCCACAAGTCATGCTCAGGGTGACGACCCTGAACATGACACAATGTGATCGATCACAGAATCACTGATGCTACTGCAGATAAGACAGTAGACAAACACGAACAGCATGGTTCTAATCAGCAGAACAATGACTTCTCACATAACCCTATGAGGAAGTGAAACATATAATATCTAAAAAAGGAAAAATGGCTGCTAAAAATAAAGAAAGAGAGAAATATTGTACATTCTGTGGGAATGCAACCGCAAAGGCTGATGGGAAATGTTTAATGTCTAATCGTGAATAATAACAATAAGAAGAATAAGAATAAGTTTATTTATAGAGCACTTTTCACAGACAAAGTCACAAAGTGCTTAAAATGATGAGAGACAAATAAGATAAGCGCAAATAAAAATACAGGCACATAAGGCAGCAAAAGACAAAGTAAACAACGAAAAACTCATAAAAATACAATCAACACATAGTTAACAAAAAGCCAGGCTAAAAAAGTGTGTCTTTAGCTGTTTCTTAAAAACATCAATGGAAGGTGCAGATCTAAGTTCAGATGGTAAAGAATTCCAAAGTCTGGAACAGCAGCGGCAAAGGCCGCCTTTGGTTCTGATCCTAGTGCTAGGGACTGCCAGTAGGTTCTGATTAGAAGACCTGAGAGACCTGCTGGGGTGGTACAGGTGGAGCAGGTCACTGATATAAGAAGGTGCCTCACCACGAATGGCTTTGTAAGTAAGAACAAGAACTTTAAAATTAATTCTATAATTTACAGTAAGCCAATGCAAGGAGGCCAAAATGGGAGTGATATGACAGAACCTGCTGGACCTAGTCAGTAGTCTTGCAGCAGAGTTCTGGGCTAACTGTAATCAGTGTATAGAGGATTTACTGAGGTATGTGAAGAGAACATTACAGTAGTCCAAACGTGAAGAAACAAAGGTATGAATAATAGTTTCTGAATATAGGAAACCAGTGACCTAATTCTGGAGATATTCCTGAGGTGGAAAAAGCAATTTCGGGTCAGAGATCTTAAGAATTAGATTGTCAGGTGCTACAATAAGGACTTCAGTTTTGTCAGCAAAGTTGCAAGAAGTTATTAGACATCCAGTCCTTAATTGCAGACAGACAATCATGAATAATTTTAAATTGTCAACATGGTCAGGTTTAAAAGAAAAGAACAGCTGTAAATCATCAGCATAGCAGTGATAAGACACACATTTGAATTTGCTGATGATAGAACCAAGTGGCAGCATGTATAGGGCAAATAAAAGTGGACACAAAAAGTAACCAGTGTGAATCACATGAGCGGGCTGGGGAGAAAATGACAATTAGCTGTGAGTCATGAGGAGAGGAGATGGAGTTGACAATTTGACAGGAGCACCGCCCACAGCCAGGGAAAAGCCCGGGAGTGCTCCTGACAACTGCAGCTCCAGAGAGAGAAAGAAAAGAGAGCACACTGGCAAAATAAAGTGGAAACAAATAAGGACAAACCCAAATAACAAAACTACATTGAACGTAAACAGGAAAATAAATCATACAAAGAAACAGTACTAAATAAGTGAAAGCAAACTAGAAATAACATTGCCGGCATAGAACTTCAAAATACAATATTATACAAATAAGGAAAAACAAAAAGGCAAAGAGACAGCACAGTGAAATCCCCCGTGCTCAGATCATGACATAGCCCCTCCCCCCCCCCAAGGGGTGGGTACCAGACACCCCGGGTAACATCAAAAGGAAGACAAGGGCCCACCCACACTAAGAACCCACCCCACCAAAAGGCAAGAAAACAACCCCACCCCAGGCAGGAGGAGGGGGACCAAGGCACGGAGGGACTGAAACAAACCAGAGAAAATAGTAAGAACTCCCATGACTCACACCCCAGCAAAACCCAGGCTAGGAGAAAACAAAAAACAATAACCTCGCTCAGGATCCACACCATACAAAACCAGGGACCTAGGCCCCCTGGACCAAAAGGCTAGACAGTTCCGGTGGCTGGCCAAAGTCCCAGGCCTGGCAGACGGCGAGATGGTAAGAGTTGGGTGGCCTGCCGGAGAGTATGGGCCACCCAACCCAATGGCACAGTCCGTCATGTGGTCCACCCGAGTTTTTTTAGCCACCTAAGTAGAAGGGGTGGCCCAGGAGGCAGCTGCCCCACTGGGAAGCCCCATGTAGAGGGGAACAGAAGAGTTGGGGAACCTGTGACAATGTCAGGTGGAGGAGGGGGAACCACGATGGTGTCTGGCAGAGGAGGGGGAACCATGACGCCCTTGGACTGGCCTGTAGCACCCTCGGTGGTCCCAGACTGGGACATAGTAGCACCTGCGGTGGCTCCGGACTGGAGCAAAGCAGCACCCGTGGTGGCTCCGGGCTGGAGCAAAGCTGCACCTGCGGTGGCTCCAGGCTGGGGAAAAGCTGCACCCACGGTAGCTCTGGGCTGGAGCAAAGCTGCATCCGCGGTCGCTCTGGACTGGGCCAAAGCTGCACGCGTGGAGGGCCTGGACTGGGCCAAAGCTGCACCCGCGGTGGACCCAGACTGGGCCAAAGCCGCACCCACGGTGGGCCCAGACTGGGCCAAATCTGCACCCATGGTGGACCCAGATTGGGCCAAAGCTGTACCCATGGAGGGCCCGGACTGGGCCAAAGCTGCACCCACAGATAGCCCAGGCTGGGACGGAGCACCCGCGACTACCTCAACTGATAGGGAAGCAGCACGCTCGGATGCCCCGGGCTGGAATGGAACACCCACGAAGACCTCAGCCGGAGGGGAAGTGGCACCCACAGAGGTCCCGGGCTGGGACGGAGCACCCATGAAGACCTCAGCCAGAGGGTAAGCACCACCCACGGAAATCCCGGGCAGGGACGGAGCACCCGTGAAGACCTCAGCCGGAGGTGGAGCAGCACCCACGGAGGTCCTGGGCTGGGACTTAGCACCCGTGATGACCTCAGCAGGAGGAGCTGGACCCATGGTGATCTTGGGCGATGAGGCTGGACCCACGGAGACTTCTGGTAAAGCTGGACGCCCCTTGGCGTCCCCTGGGAAAAGCTCAGATGGGAGATGCAGAGAAACAGGGTCAGGGTCACCGGCAGCAGTGGAGCCCAACCAATGACTGCACCTGGCTCACCCCACCAAGACCCAGGCAAGATCTCTCCAAAATAGAAATAACAAAGACAAAAGGCGAGCACTTGCCTGATCTCAAGCTCTACCGCCGTCCAAGACTCTGTTGATCCGGACAACGACTCCTCGGGCCCGGTCCGAGCTCCAGCTCGAACTCTGTTGTGGTGGCCCCAGCAGCAGGCATCGTGGTCAGTGCAGTTCTGGGATCCCCCAGTGATGTGACCCATGCAGGTGGCTCCCTGACATGGACACAGGAGGTCGGCTTCCTGCTGGCACTGGACCCTGTTCTGCCGAGGCCAGGGGATGCTCCATCATTGGCACAGGCTTCAGCTCAGTCGCAGTGCTCTCCCTCCATTCAAACGTGGCTGCAGGGCTGGAACCAGGTCTCCCAGGGCCACAGGCTCCTCCATAGCCTGGCCGCTCAGTCCTTGGGCTGGCGGACACTCAAGGGGGAAAGAAGTAGACACAGAGAGAGCAGGTGAACAGTCTAAAGCTGCAACAGGCAGTGAGGACTCAGAGGACTGCCTAGTCTGAGCCTCACCACCGGGAATCAGGCAAGATAATTCATGTTTAGGTGAATGAGAGTGAAAAAACACTTACCTGGGTTCCTGGGATGCAATGTCATCTGCTGCAGCTGGTTGGAAATCAGCCCTCTCTGTGACTTCAGTGGTTGTAGGCCCCTCAGAGGAACGTGGAGAAGCTGGCCCTGCAGACACGGTGACGGGAGGAGCCGGGGAGGAAACAGCCGGACTCTCAGCAGCAGGAGGAGATGTCGAGGAGACAGGAGTTGCAGCAGCAAAGGAGGATGAGTGGGCTGACGGGCAGTCGGCAAGGAGAAATATGACGAGAAAACTGCTGCGCGAGTTGTCTGGCTCGACGTGAGAAACTGCCAACTGAGAGATGGAGGCATTCCTTTGGCAGGATTTCCTTGAGCGATGATGGGAGGCGGAGACGTCAGCTCCTGGAGAGGTGGAACCTCCCGGTGGAACCTCCTTCAGTTGTTGGGTGAGATCCGGGAGAAGCCATGGCTTCTATTCTAGAAGGAGCTCTGTCTCCGCTAATATGGCCCGCCTGCACTCCTCCAGTTCCTTGGCCGATGGTGCGAGCCAGTGTTTGGGAGGAGGAAGCGGAGCAGTCACTAGAGAGCGGCGAGAGGCTGGACGCTTCCGTGTCTGTGGGCACTTGCTCTTCGTCGGCACAGACACGGACAAAAGAGTGGATTCCTCCAGCCTGTGACTCATAGGTTGTAGTGTGATAATGGAAAGGAGTAGGTCCGCGAGCTCTGGGTGGTCTCACAGGCTGGGGCATCCCTCGACTACCTGCGCCGCACCCTCCAGACACTCTCAGGCTGCCTCGGGAGTACAGAAGGCACGAGCCTGTGAAAGAATGTCCTCCAGGACACACACACACCACCACTCCGCTTCGCTCAGACCTGGGGTTGACAAATCCGGGGTGACTGACATGGTAAACCCCGGGTGAAAAAACAAAACTGGGGAGAAATAGGGAAAACCTGCGAGCCTCCGCTGCCGTTGGAGTTGAAACAAAACAATATTAACACAAACTGCAGCTGCTGGGTCTCAAACTGGCCGGAGTCTTCTGTCATGAATTGCCCCTTCAGGGCAGAAAGGTGAGACCCACGCGCAGGACTGCAGTTACTGAAATTTATTAAGAAAACAAAACACAAAGTCCAAAACAGTGCTTAAACCCTAAAACCAAACTGATATACAAAATAAACTTACAGATACCACATCAGAACAAGGGCTGGTTTCTGGTGGAGACGAGAGAAGGAAACTTAAGACTCCAGCAATGAGAAATGAAAATAACAGCCCTTAAATAGGATTAGAAACAGTCAGTAGGCCTCCGTCGGTCTATGATGACCATGGAAGAGAATCCTAAACGTCTACTCTGCTGGAACAGCACCGCCTGTGGCTGAACAGGCCGATGCGCGAATGGCAGTCCCTGTCACACAGGTCGCACTTGTGGGTGGTCTCCGTGCTGCTGGGTCTGTGGCGGTTCTTCCTGCAGGTCCTTTTTTCATCTGCAGCAGCAGTCAGTCTCTCTTCACCCGCCTTGAGCTGTCTGGTCAGGGTGCCTCTCCATTTGGAGCGGTCCGTTGCAAGGTCCTCCCAGCGCTCTGTGTTGATCTCCAGGGCCTTCATGTCTCTCTTGCAGACGTCTCTAAAACGCAGCTGTGGGCGGCCAACGTCTCTCTTGCCAGTTGCCGGTTCTCCATAGAGGACGTCTTTGGGGATTCTGCCATCCTCCATACGGTGAACGTGGCCTAGCCAGCGGAGCCTGCGCTGTCTGAGTAGAGTGAACATGGAGGGAAGGCCGGCGCGGGACAGAACTTCTGTGTTGGGCACTTTGTCCTGCCAGGATATGTCCAGGATGTGGCGAATGCAGCGCAAGTGGAAGGAGTTCAGTCTCTTTTCCTGCCGGGCGTATGTTGTCCACGTCTCACTCCCATAGAGCAGTGTGCTGATGACGCAGGCGTTGTACACTGCCATCTTTGTCTTGACAGAGAGTTTGGGATTCTCCCACACTCGTGTGGTGAGGCGAGCGAGTGTGAAGGCTGATTTTCCAATCCTCTTGTTGATCTCTGTATCAAGGGAGAGGTTGTTGCTGATCGTGGACCCCAGGTACGTGAACTGATTCACGACCTCCAGCTCGTAGTCGTCAGTGGTGATGGTTGGTGGTGCTTCCGTGCCTTGCGCCAAGACGTTAGTCTTCTTCAGGCTGATGGTAAGCCCGAAGTCCTTGCATGCCTGGGAGAAGCGGTCCATAAGGGTCTGAAGCTCCTGCTGTGTGTGGGTTGCGACTGCAGTGTCGTCTGCGAACAGCATGTGTCTGATTAGAGCCTCGCGTACTTTGGTTCTGGCTTTCAGGCGGGCGAGGTTGAAAAGCCTGCCGTCAGATCTTGTGTGCAGGTAGATTCCCTCTGTTGCTGCGCTGAAGGCATGCCTCAGGAGCATAGCAAAGAAAATCCCAAAGAGGGTTGGCGCAAGTACAAGTACACAAAAAGTAACACAAAAAGTAACCAGTGTAAATCACATGAGCAGGTTGGGGAGAAAATGACAATCAGCTGTGAGTCATGAGGAGACGAGACTGAGCTGACAGTTTGACAGGAGCACCGCCCACAGCCAGGGAAAAGCCCGGAAGTGCTCCTGACAACTGCAACTCCAGAGAGAGAAAGAAAAGAGAAGACACTGGCAAAATAAACTGGAAACAAATAAGGACAAATAAACCCAAATAACAAAGCTACACTGAATGTAAACAGGAAAATAAATCATAGAGAAACAATACCAAATAAGTGAAAACAAACTAGAAATATCATTACCGGCATAGAACTTCAAAATACAATATTATACAAATAAGGAAAAACAAAAAGACAAAGAGACAGAGCCCAGTGAAATCCCCCGTGCTCAGATCGTGACAGTAATGAGTATTGAATGCCGTAAGATCTAATAACACTAAAACAGAACATGAACATGTTCTCTATAAGCAATTATATAAAAACAAGTCAAATGGTCAGTTGCTAAAGTTTCTTGGGTCAGATGTTTCTTTGCTGCAGTTTTTATGTCAACACCATCAGTGTGAGCGCTGTTGTGGGGAGAACACCCCCCCCCCTATCTTTGTTGTACTACTAAAAAAAGAGAATAAAGTTAGAATAAGATGGATGTTGTTTTAATCATTGTAGACTGTTGAACTTCATGTTAAGGGCTAGTCACTAGTCAGAGTTACTCATCCTGTCTTATAATAAACTTCATAAAGAACAAACATGTCCAGAAAAGGACGTGGCATATGTGCTAACTGACTTTTGCTTACCTGCAGTGTCTGGTAATAGTTAAACTTCATGAGCCATGAGATGATGCTGATGCTGTGAGTTGTCTAATTAAAATCATAATCATAGGATGTCCTGTCAGAACTGTTAATATAAATTGTTTTTGAATATGGTGGTAAGGCATATCTGCAGATGAAGAGACTGTTGCTGGACTCAAGAAGGCTTGAGATATCACAAGGTGTCTCTACCCAATGTGCTTAAAGACACAGATCTGGTAGAAGCCAAAATAAGACTGAAAGACAGACGTAAGTGTAATGCTGTTCCCGACGGTAATATTGACTTGTCTTTTATGCAACCAAGTCAAGTATAAATTAAGCCAGGATTTCTTGAAAATCCTGGCTTAATCCCTTATCTTGGTTTTATGCAATACCCCTCAGGTTGCTTTGATAGCAGCCTTCAGCTTGTCTTCATTGTTGGGTGTGGTGTCTCTCATCTGCCTCGTGACAACACCCCATAGACTTTCTATGGGGTTTAGGTCAGTAGAGTATGCTGGCCAATCAAGCACAGTGATACCATGGTCAGTAAACCAGGTCCAGGAGCTTTTGGCAGTGTGGGCAGGTGCCAAGTTCTCCTGGAAAATAAAATCAGCATCTTCATAAAGGTTGTCAGCAGAGGGAAAATAAATAAGTGCTCCATGTATTATGTCTAACTTTGCCAAAGCCTCCTCAAGATGACAGTGTTAGCGTCTCATATGCCAAACTGGTATATGAGATAAGGTGGCAGAGTGCAAGGTGATGGATCGCTACTCTATTGTGCTCTGCAGGCATGGGTTCAAATCTCATCCTTGTTGTTCCTTTACTTATACAGGCTATTACACAATTTTAGTGCCTACCGTACCTTTTGAGCTAAGTCTTCTGGCCATGGACATTTTCGTTTCAATCAGTGTCTTCAGCAGGTGATTTCACTGAGTTTCTTCCCACTGCTTGCAGATCAGGTAAGACACTTGCTGAAGAAGCTGGGTGGAACAGAAAACCTGCAAGGTCTTGGACCACCATGGAACAGGGTAGGGGTCCGATGCTTTCGGAACTAGCAAAGTTCCTCTGCCACTTTCACTCTGAAGATGAATAAGTGCTCCACATATCAGGTGTAAATGTGCCAAAGCCTCCTCCAGATGACAATGTTGCTATCTCATTTTTCAAACTGGCATATGGGATAAGGTGGCCAGGTGGTTAAGGTGATTTCACTGAATTTCTTCCTGATGATCTGTCAAAACACCCATTGAAGAAGCTTAGTAGAGTAAAAAGCCAAAGGTCTGAGTGAGGTACCATAAGATTGCAGAAGGACTGAGGTCATGTGACCATTTTTACAGTCTGAACAAATGGTTTGTTTTAGTCATGAAGTGCAAAAGCAGAGGAACTAACCAAATTTTTTTTCATTATTACAAAGGCTTGTTCTACTTCAGGAGTCCAAGTGGTTTTATCAAGAGGAGACATTGGATTATCATAGATCAAGGAAGACAAAGGGGACACTTGCTGTGAATAAGATGGTATCCATGATTACAATAATTGAGTGTACCAAGTTTGCCTTTTAGATAGATAGATAGATAGATGTACTTTAATGATCCCAACCTGAGAGATTACAGTGTAACAGCAGCATGACAGTAGACAACCAAATGACAGAAGCACACGCATGACAGACAAAGGGGATTACCCATGGAAAGTAAAACTAACACTACAATAAAAACCTATATACATCACAGCTGAATATATGGTGACCCGTATAAACACATGAATCATACCCGCTGCACAATGCAAGACTATCAGGAGCAGAGTGAAGTGTGAGGTTTTAGTTCCACTGTAAGGTGCAGTATGGCAGCATAGTTATGACCAGAATGCAACATCATAGTGCGTTATTGTACAGTGAAATGGCATGCGCCAGGAAAGATTTCTTGTACCTGGCTGTTCAACAGCGAAGCTGTAGTAGTCTACTGGAGAAAGTGCTCCGCTGTCTGTCCAGTGTGTGGTGGAGGGGGTGATCAGGATTGTCCATGATGGATCGCAGTTTATTTAGTGTTCTCCTCTCCACCACTGTCTCAAAGGTGTCCGGCCTGAGACTAATTACAGAGCCAGGCCTCTTGATAATCTTGTCAAGTCTGTTGGTGGCCCTGATACTACTACCCCAACAGACAGCAGCAAAGAAGATGGCACTGGCGACAGTGGTCTGGTAGAAAAGCTCCAACATCTTGCTGCACACGTTGAAGGATCTCAGCTTCCTCAGAAAGTAGAGTCTGCTCATCCCCTTCTTGTGCGCAGCATTGGTGTTGGATCTCCAGTCCAGCCCATTGCTGATCCTGACACCTGGATATTTGTAGTCCTCAACCACCCTCATATCCTCCCCCCTAATCTGCAATGGCTGAGAAGTTGTCCTCTTCTTCCTGAAGTCATTCACCATCTCTCTGGTTTTGCTGACATTCAGCCTGAGGTGATTCTGTTCTGTCCACTCCACAAATCTGTCTACCAGTGCCTTGTACTCCCCCTCTTCTCCCCCTCTTATACTTTCCACAACAGCTGAGTCATCAGAGAATTTCTGCAGGTGGCATGACTCAGTGTTGTACTGAAAGTCAGTGGTGGATAAGGTGAAGAGGAAAGGAGAGAGCACAGTCCCCTCTGGAGCTCCTGTATCACTAACCACCACGTCAGACAAGACATTGCCCAGCCGGACAAACTGGCCTGCCTGTCAGGTAGTCAGTAATCCAGGAGGTTACAGAGCTGTCGACCTCCATCACTTGCAGCTTCTCATCCAGCAGCAGTGGCTGGATGGTGTTAAAGGCACTGGAGAAATCAAAAAATATGATTCTTACAGTGTCTCCTCCGCCATCCAGGTGCAGATGGGCTCGTTGCAGCAGGTAGATGACAGCATCTTCAACTCCTAAATGGAGTTGATATGCAAACTGCAGAGGGTCCAGCCATGTCTTCAACTGCGGCCTCAGGTGGGCTAAGACCAGTCTCTCCAGGACCTTCATCACATGAGATGTGAGGGCAACTGGTCAATAGTCATTCAGGTCTGATGGAGATGACTTCTTGGGGACAGAAACCAGGCAGGATGTCTTCCACAGCACCGGTACTCTCTCCAGACTCACGCTCAGGTTGTACAGGTGTTTCAGTACCAGAGCTAGCTGGTTGGCGCAGGTCCTCAGGATCCTGGTGGAGATGCCATCAGGGCCTGCTGCCTTCCACTGACGAAGTCTCTCCAGCTGTTTCTTCATCTGGTCTGTAGTCACAGTGATGTGAGGGAGGGGCTTGGTGTCCCCCGAGGAGGAGGAGGGGGGTGAGGGGGGAGATGGAGAGAGGTTCTGCACAGGAGGGTGGGGGAGGGGTGTGTGGGAGTCTGGCTGTGTTGTTGGGGTGACAGACTGTGAGTTGAACCTATTAAAAAACAGATTCAGTTAATCAGCTCTCTCAAGGCTCCCAGATGTCTGCTTGACTCTCCCCTTGCACCCAGTTATTTGTTTCATTCCCACCCACACATCTTTAGCATTGTTTTACATGAGTTTATTCTCCAGTTTCCTCCTATAATTGTCCTTGCACCTCCTCAGCATCTCTCTCAGCTAATGCTGCGCTCCCCTCAGCTTCTCTTTGTCTCTGGACCTAATATCTCTCTTCTTTTTGTTCAGAAGTGCTTTCAGGTCACTCGTGACCCATGGTCTGTCGTTGGAGAATCAGTGTACAGTCTGAGCTGGCATGGTCTTGTCTTCACAGAATCTGATGTATTCTGTGATGCAGTCGGCATTTTAGTGATTGGTTTTGGAGCAGCAAGAATAGCTTGCTTCCTGATAAGGTCAGTATGGTGGCCTGCAGCTGATAAAGTATGGCCTTAGTATTTTACTTCTTTTTGCCATAATTATAGTTTGTCTTTGTTGACTTTGTTACCTTGAGATGCTAGAAAATTGAGCAATGCAACAGTGTCCTGTTTGCACTGGTCCTCATTTTTTGAGGTAAGCAAAACGTCATTGACATACAAAAGTAATTGGCTTCTACTTGGTTGTGTAAATTGGGCTAAATTTGCAGACATAGCTTGAGAAAAAAATGTGGGACTTTTCATTGAATCCTTGTGGTAACCTATTGAAGGTGAATCTTTGTTTACAATAGGTAAAGGCAAACCAAAACTGATTATCTTTATGAATTCATAAAGATCATAAAGATCACTCCAGTTCATTCCAAAAAGGCATTTGAGATGTCTGTGACAGCAAAATATTTACAATCAGGTGACAGATCATTTAACAACTACAGGAGATCAGGAACTACAGGAGAACGTGGAATAATTGCTTTGTTTACTTCCTGTAAGTCTAGAACCATTTGCTATCCTTTAGAGGGCATGGCCTTCCTAACAGGAAACAATGGACAATTGCATGGAGAGTCGTTATACTCTCTGATGATTCCAGCTTTTAACAGTGACTGAATGACAGGATGAATACCTTTTTCAGCTTCCTTTTTAAGTGGTTATTGTCTTTTGTGAGGTCTAAAAGTAGACTTAGGTGTAATTGTAACAGGCTCAACCCCTTTCATCATTCCCGCATCAGAGGGCCCTTCTGACCATAAGAAGGATGGAATGGAGGACAGCAGCTGCTCCTGTTCATCAGTCAAAGCAGAAGCCTTTCAATTGTCATAGAGGTCACTGGCATGAGCTGTTTTTACTGCTTGAGTGACCCAGTCAAATCTCAGTCAATAAGTGTCAATGGAAGGTGAGAACTGGACACCAGGAACAGGTACATCTGTCCAGTCACCGCCATGTTCATTAGAAGTGATGACAAAAACTGCATCCTCCCAGTGTGAATATCTTGGCTTACAAAGTGACACATGAGGAGTGTGTAGATGCATGAAGAATTTGGAGCCTTGTGGCAATAGTGTGGCTACAGCACCCGCAAAACCGCTATTACTTGAAAATAAGCTTGCTAACAGAACTGTAGTGGGCTCTGTTTTGAAGAACTGTTTTTCATACCACTGATCAGGGCCATTGGGTCCTCTGTGGTACATTGTGCAGTGTAAATCATTATGAGATTTCATAGTTACATCTGTTAAGATAAGATAAGATAAGATAAGATAAGCCTTTATTAGTCCCACAATGGGGAAATTCCAGGATTGCAACAGCACAGGGATAGCAACACTCAGAGCAACAATCAGAAGGCAAGAAAAAACAAGAACAGCTAGTATACATATGTACATATTACTATATATAAATATATATATATATATATATATACAGTATATGTATATATATATATATATATATATATATATATATATATATACACACAGTGCAGAGCATTATGGTTGGTGAATGTGCAGCAGAAAGTCTAAACTCTCTCTCCCTCCGCGAGTGCGGCGGGCCAGCTGGATGTCTTTGGGCATGATGGTGACCCTCTTGGCGTGGATGGCACACAGGTTGGTGTCCTCGAAGAGACCCACCAGGTAGGCCTCGCTGGCCTCCCGCAGAGCCATGACGGCGGAGCTCTGGAAGCGCAGGTCGGTCTTGAAGTCCTGAGCAATCTCCCTCACCAGGCGCTGGAAGGGCAGCCTACGGATGAGCAGCTCTGTGGATTTCGGGTAGCGACGGATCTCTCTCAGAGCCACGGTACCGGGCCTGTAACGGTGAGGCTTCTTCACTCCGCCGGTGGCCGGAGCGCTTTTTTTCGAGCAGCCTTGGTGGCTAGCTGCTTCCTGGGGGGCATTTTCCTCCAGTAGATTTACGGGCGGCCTGCTTGGTTCTTGCCATCGCTCTTTATTATTCTGTCTTATATTTCTTGCACGCCGCCTAAACTCCAGCCCGGCACCCGCGTCGTTTTCGCCACAGTTCCTTGGCATGTCGAGCTTCTCCATTAGCACAGGGTGGCGGTTGGAGCTAGCTAGCCAGCTAGCTCTTCCCTGCTGTATTCGTCCCCCGCTGCAAACAGTGGCTCCGTCCGCCGACTCGGAAGACCCTTGGGGCGATCTGTGTGTCCGTGATTTATATATATAGAGTGAAAGGTGTAGAAAGAAGAAGGAAGATAAGAAAAGGGCAGTTGCAAATGGCAGCCAACTCGTGTGGCGCCGCCGGTCCGGCGGAACCGGAACCAGAAACATTATTGGAACAATTTTTTTTTTCCAAAGTCTAAAGGATAACAGTGGAGTCATTTAGATTTATTAAATCTAAAGAATAGCAATGGTGTGAAGTTGATGGATTTTGTAGTGTAAAACACTCAGTAGTTACTTTTGCTTCCATTCCTCCATTTATAGGAACTACTGCTATGAGCAAAAGTGCCATGAAATCCTTCCCAAGGAGGTTTACTGGACAACTTGGGGATAAAACAAAGCTATGTTCTACATGTTCTCCAGTAGCTGGATCAGAAACTGTTGCCAAACGAGATAACGGATTTGTTTTCATTTTACTGTTGGCAGCAAGTACATTTACAGACATGTTTGATTTTGGAATTTTGTCTGCTAATGGCCTAGAAAACAGAGACCTACATGCACCAATATCACACAAAAATGTCACCTCTTCATTGTTAATCATGAGCGTAAGTTCTGGTTTGACATTAATAAGAACTGTTCAACACTCTGTAAGGACAATATTTCTGCCTTATCTGCATGTCAGTCCAGTGCCTGCGTGTGTTGTGTTTTCACTTATCTTAGATAGTCAACTTTGCCCCAGAGGTTGAGCCTCTCCAGTCCCTCCTTCCCCCTGTGCACATTCTTGCAGTTGAAGCAGAAATCCATGTTGGTGAAGCCATGCCTGTTGCCACCAACACCTCCCCACACCTCCACGTCCACTACGAGCAGCGTGTCCATGGCCCCATGGTCACAACCTCCACTGGTGTCCGCCGGCGCCCCTCTGTTGGAAGTAAACACAGAATGGGGAACCCATCAGGGCCCTCTGTCACATTAGCATCTGCCAAATAGACAGGAGTAGGCTTGTCTTTCTCTTTGTTTTCTGCTTTTCTTTAAGTGTGTTTTCATGGTGTCGTGCATGCGTGCGTCTTGCAGTGGGCATGTGCAATGTGTGAATTTCAATTAGAGAAATGCACTTGCATCTTTTTTGTCCTTTAAAGCCGTTTTCTTCATTTCTTCTTTTTTTTTAAGTGTTCGACCGCAGCTGGAGTTACATTGGCCAATATGGCTGACTTTGTTGCCTTTGCCGACATGGCAGGAGTCAGGAACTGGATTGGTTCAATGTCAGTTGTGCGTATTGCAGTAGGCAGAGCTTTTTCCGTGGAGCCAGTGGAGGGAGGCGCTGCTGGTTGGACGGAGGAGGAGGAAGAGGCAGCACTGGGGCGCAGAGTGACGGAGAGATGACAGGAGGAGCTTGCCTTGTCTCGCCCCACATGAAAACTTCATCATCGGGAGAGACAGAGAGGATATATTAGATGGGTTAATGTTTTGTTGTTTTTGCTTTTCTTTTTGTAAACTTTTTTCTATTCTGTGCTTCTTTTTGCCAGTTTTATGCTTGTTCTTAACCTTACTTTTCAGCTTTTTTTTTCTCTTAGATCCATTTTTTTTTCTCTGAATAGCTGTATTCAGCTGATCACAATTATCCATACTTAATTTACCATCAAATCCAAACTTTTTTTGCCACACTTTCAACTTTTTAACAGTGGCAGGATCTTTTTGAAATATTAGTTTTTGAACTCCCTTCCAAACATGGTAGTAAATTTCCAGATCTTCAGTGTTGGAAGGTGTACAACATGTTACACAGTGACATGTTTGGTAAAACCCAGAAGTAGATTCAGACTCGGAATAAATACAATTATCTTTTATTTGCAGTGAGAGTGAATGTGAATGCATGCGTGTGTGCTGAAGTGGGCAGCTGGGTGAGCAGAGCACGGACAAACTGGCAACCCTAGGAGAGAGGACAGACAGGTGGATGAGTTTACTAAGACCAGGGTGAATAAACAGGTGAATGTACCGTCTTACAGAATGGATGAAAGGCTGAGGCGCTGAAGATCTCCCAGAGACTCTGAACCAGCTGCAGTCCGTTCTGTGTCCGTGCTGTCACCGAGGAGCGAGGTGAGGATTAGCAGGTGAGTACACGGTGCAAAGCAATGTGCGGGAAGAAGCACAGGTCCGCCGCCAGGAGGCTTCCACCTGTGCACAGGAGAGAAGAGGTGAAGCGTGGAAGGGATGGAATCCCAAAGGCTTACTTATCGTTGGAGAGCTTTGGCTCTCAGAAGACCTGACGGAGCAGGATTGGAGAAGAAGAGGATTCTCCGGAGCAGGATGACAGAGTAGTTGAGGAGGTCCTTCTAGACCAGAGGAGTGTTGTCTCCATGCAGACCACAGGGCAGCACGGCTTAAGAAGGCTGTCTAATGAGGTGAACAGGTGTGCACGCAGCTGTGGAGGCAATTAGGGCAGCAGGCACGCAGAGCAGGTCACCACAGTACCCCCCCCCCACGGGACGCCTTTCGGCAGCCGATCCAACCTACCCGGGTGCGTCCGGTGGAAGTCCCTGATGAGCTGAGGATCCATCACGAAGGAGGGACGCACCTATGATCTCCATTCTGGACTGTAACCCTCCCAGTCCACCAGGTACTGAAGGCCACGACCCCTGCGTCGGATGTCCAGGATGGAGATGACCTTCCAAGCGGGGTCACCATCGATCATCACCGGTGGAGGTGGTGACTTGGGAGGGGGGCACAGAGGGCTGGAAACGAATGGCTTAACCTGAGAGATGTGGAAGGTGGGACAGTTGCGGAGGGAGGGGGGAGAGCCAGGCATACAGAGACAGGATTCACAATGTGGGTGATGGAGAAAGGACCACTAAAGTGCTGGGACAGTTTCCTGGACTCAGTCTTAAGATTAATGTTCTTTGTGGACAACCATACCTGCTGCCCGACCCGATAGGATGGAGCCGGTGTCCTGCGGCGGTTGGCAATGTCCGAGTTACGGTCCACCATGCGCCAAAGCGCAGCCCGGGTAACCTTCCACAGCCGGTGAAAGCATTTCATGTGGGCCTGCACGTAGGGCACAGCGATGTCTCCCTCCTCCTCCGGGAACAGTGGGGGGTTGTACCCAAGGGAGGCCTCGAATGGAGAATGATCTGTAGCAGAGGAGACTGTAGTATTATGTGCATATTCGACCCAAGGCAGATGGAAGCTCCAGGATGCTGGGCTGGAGGCAGTAACGCACCGCAGTGCCGCCTCCAGCTCCTGATTGGTGCGCTTACACTGACCATTACTCTGGGGGTGGTACCCCGAGGACAGACTTACCATAGCCCTGATAGCTTTGCAGAAGGCTCGCCACACCTGCGAGAAAAAACTGGGGCCCACGGTCCGACACGATGTCCATCGGGATGCCATGGAGCCGAACCACATGTAGGGTGAGCAGATCCGCATTCCCCTTGGCTGTATGGAGCCGCTGTAGGGGGATGAAGTGGGCCATGTAGGAATGTGTTTGATTAATAATTATGATCAGGTATAGAAATTATTTAATTTGTATTAATGTATTGGGACCTGAGATGAACTCTGGGTCTATACACACAGAAAAACACTCGTGGGGCACCAGCTCCATTTTAGGGAGCAATTTGAGCTTTAATTTTCCTTTATACCTGTTTAATCACTCAATAAATTAATTAATAATCAGTCTCAAAATTTCAGTGAATTCGATACTGGGGCTTTGAAACCAGACTCAGAATGAAATAAATTCCCAACAACTTCTCTCATTTTCACATATGTATTAAATGAAATGATGATTAAATGACATTGCAATGATTCTCATTAATCATTAAATTATACTTGTGAATGATAGAGTAACAATGTGAACATTTGCAGAACCAGGGTGAAACTGTAAACTGAATATAGATCAGTTTGAAGTTAACAGATTATGGAAAACAACGCAAATTTATGGGGAAAATTAAACTAATTATATGGAAAATTCTGGATTACTCTTAAGAAAATGAAGACGGAATTTTAAATAAAAGAGGAGTTATGTTAATTGCTCTTTAATTTTGTATCTGATCAGGTATTGAATTATTCTCAAATCTCAGATGTTTCATTCAGCAGATAGATAAAGAATGTCGCTCACATGATCCAGATTGGTGAAACTGAAGCTCCTTCTGCGTCGCCATCTGGAAGTTTTCGAAGTGGAAAAGTGCCAAAAGCCAGAATATTTGACCAGCAAATATTCCGTGATATGGGATGAGATTGGTATGTTTGACCACAAGGGCTGCGGTCCAGCCAAGATGTCTCCTTTTCGTGGCGTGTTGATTTCTTCAGCTGCGCGTTGTGGCGAGCTGCGCGTCATGGGTCAATGACTTCTCATGAGGGAATTTGAGAATAATTACACATCTAATCCAATAGCAAAATTAAAAGACTTCTATGACTTCGTGGAGATGAACTTAGTTTCTAGTGTGTAAGTTGGTCAATAAAAAAAATAAAAATAAAGTCAAGATTAAAAATGGCGAGTTTAAAGAAAGTTTAACAGGAAAAAGTTATAGAAATAAACATCTAGAAATGGAGTTTGACTCCAAGTTTAGAATTTGAGCCCAAGAAAGGAAAGGATTAATTCCTAGACGTTTAAAGAAAGACAAGAAAGCACGTGGGAGAAATGTCCTTTGTTCTCCAGTGGTGAAGAGATCACAAGTCTTTGTTCTCCCGAAGATGCTCTGCTGTGAAGTTGAAGAAGAAGAGGCAAAAGAGAAAGAAGCGAGGGGTCTCCCTCCTTTTATAACTTCAGTCGAGTTTTTGCGGGCTTCCGGGATTGACAAGAGCTCAGCCAATAGCTTTCCTTCGTGGGCGGGCTTTAAGAACTTTAGTCCAACAAACAAATAGGCTTTTGTCTGTGACAGCCAATAACCTTGAGAGAGCCGTTGTCAAGCAGGGATTGGCTGCGATCGGTCACATGATTTGAGAGACGTTTTACAAATACAGTACATACAGTATGTTTTAATACTGGAATATTCCTCTATACACTTATGTATAAAATCTAAGCTAGCCTTAGTGATTCATGCAACTTATAGCTAGTGCTTTTAAATTCATATGCAAGAATAAACATTCATTTAAACATTTTAGCATGCACATTTTTAAAATCAAGGATTAATATATTTAAAACCCATTATGGATTGTCCACATCAAAACATCAGAGTCCACCTGCTTTCCATGGTGTCCTGAAAAAGAGGAAGATGTTGATAAATGAGTCTTAGCAAAGATGTGATTAAAAGGTTCACTGGTTAAATCCAGCGTGTCCCAGAGTTGCCAGTAGAGGGCAATGTTGAGCTGTGGATATTTTGTAGTGACCATAGCGCGTTCCGCAAGAGTCTGTTCTTTGTCTCCAAGTTTTATGGGCCAATAAAATGTTCAGGAGGAATTCCTGAGACTGGTGTAACAAGGGAATGTGAGTTCAGCTGTGGTCCTGGGATGAAAGAGCAGTTCCTGGCTGTCGTTTTCCTGAGTGAAATAATGTCTTTAAGCTGAAGAATAATTTTATTGATGAGCCAAAGTGAGATGATGCTACAGCTGCCTTGGAGAATCTGTCCACTATGGTGAGCACGACGGTGTTGCCTGCAGAGGGGGAAGACCAGTCACAAAATCAAGAGCCACATGGGACCAGGGTCAGAATCAGAATCAGAATCAGAATCAGAATCAGGTTTATTGCCATTGTTCATGTAGTACACAAACTAGGAATTTGTCTCGGTACAATGCTGCAACATTAAACATGATAAGATAAGAGAAATAAACTATACATGTAATAAAGTGTAGGATAAGATTAAGTGATACTGGTCAACAGTTAAAATATATATTAGCCAGCAGCAGATACTGTGGAGAACTATATAGTGCAGTCGGTAATGCAGGAAGAAAACAGTGATGATTGACATGAGTCTGGTTGAGCTGCTGTACATGGTGCACGAGAGTCACTTAGTGTTCAGCAGTCTAATGGCAGAGGGGAAGAAGCTGTTCATGTGACGGGAGGTTTTAGTCTGGATGGACCGAAGTCTTCTACCAGAGGGGAGGGGGGCAAACAGTACGTGACCAGGGTGTGAGGGATCGGCTATGATCCGGCCAGCACGCCTCCGGGTCCTGGAGATGTACAGATCCTGGAGAGATGGGAGCTTGCAGCCGATCACCTTCTCAGCAGTGCGCACGACGCGCTGCAGCCTTAGTCTGTCCCTGGCAGTGGCTCCTGCGTACCACACGGTTATGGAGGTGGTGAGGATGGACTCGATGATGGCTGTGTAGAACTGCACTAACATCTTGGTGGGTAGCTTGAGCTTCCTCAGCTGCCGCAGGAAGAACATCCTCTGCTGGGCTTTTTTGATGAGTGAGCTGATGGTCAGCTCCCATTTGAGGTCCCTGGTGATGGTAGTGCCTAGGAAGCGGAAGGAATCAGCAGTGGTGATGGGAGAGCCTGAGAGGGTGAGGGGGGGCAGAGGAGTAGTGACTTTCCTGAAGTCTACAATCATCTCCACTGTCTTCAGAGCGTTCAGCTGCAGGTTGTTATTGCTGCACCAGGACGCCAGCTGGGCCACCTCTCTCCTGTAGGCGGACTCGTCGCCGTTGGAGATGAGCCCGATGAGGGTGGTGTCGTCCGCAAACTTGATCAACTTGACAGACTGGTGGCTGGAGGTGCAGGATGTCTTGCAAGTGGTGCACTGGGGGCAGGCTCGGATGTACTCCCCGACGCCCCTCCGTAGCGATGGCCACCAGAAGGTTCTCTGGAGTTGAGGCACAGTACGTGCCATCCCCGGGTGGCACAGCAGTTTGGAGGAGTGTGCCCAATTAATGACCTCCCCCCGGACCACAGAGGGCACATACATCCTTCCCGCTGGCCCCCTGCCCGGGTCAGCCTCGGTCTCCTGAGCTCTCCTGACCTTCTCCTTGATGCCCCATGAGAGGGCGCCCGCGATACATGAAGGAGACACAACGGGAGATGGTAACATCTCAGCAGCATCTGAGCAGAATTGCCTGGAGAGGGCGTCTGGCTTGATGTTCTTAGACCCCGGGTGGTAGGGATGGTGAAGTTAAACCTGCCGAAAAACAGGGACCAGCGGGCTTGACGAGAGTTGAGTCGTTTGGCCGTCCTGAGGTACTCCAGATACTTATGGTCCATCCAAACGACAAAAAGCTGGGAGGCCCCCTCCAGCCAGTGGCGCCACTCATCCAGGGCCAACTTGACCGCCAGCAGTTCTCTGTCCCCGATGTCGTAATTCCTCTCTGCAGGGGATAGATGGTGGGAGAAGAACGCGCAGGGGCGGATCTTGTCGTCAGCAGGAGAATGTTGAAACAACACTGCTCCCACACCAGAATCAAAGGCGTCCACCTCCACCAGACATTGCAGTGCGAGATCCACCTGGGCCAGAATAGGAGGAGAGGAGAATAATGGTTTTAACTGCAGAAAAGCCGCCTCCGCCTCCTTCATCCACCGGAATGGCACCTTGGTGGAGGTGAGGTGAGTGAGGGGTAGGGCAATGGCGCTATAGTCTTTAATGAAGCAGTGATAGAAATTGGCAAAGCCCAGGAACTGCTGCAGTTGCTTCCGGGAAGATGGAATGGGCCACTCTACCACCGCCTTTACCTTGTCCGGGTCTGTGATGATCTGATTGTGGGAGATGACGAATCCCAGAAATGTGGTGTGTGGGGTGTGAAACTCACATTTCTCAGCCTTGACAAACAGTTTGTTCTCCAATAAACACTGAAGGACCCACCTGATGTGTACCTGATGCTCATCCAGGGACTGGGAAAAAATAAGAATGTCATCCAGATAAACAAACACAAAAGAGTCCAAAAAATCTCTCAACACATCATTGATCAGCCATTGAAATACAGCGGGAGCATTAGTCAAACCAAAGGGCATCACCAAGTATTCAAAGTGGCCACTAGGAGTGCGGAACCCCATCTTCCACTCATCCCCCTCTCTGATCCTCACCAGGTGGTAGACGTTGCGGAGATCCAGTTTAGTGAACACCGAGGCCCCCCTGGAGGGAATCAAAAGCGGTGTTAATGAGGGGGAGAGTGTACTTGTCCTTGACTGTGATGCTGTTCAGCTCCCTAAAATCAATACACGGCGTCAGCGAACCGTCCTTTCCGACAAAGAAAAATCCCGCCCCCACTGCTGAGGATGGTGGCCTGATAATACCCGAGCTTAGGGATTCCTTAATGTATTTATCCATCGCCTCCCGCTCCGGGGCAGATAGGCTATAAAGCCAGCTGGATGGCAAAGGAGACCCAGGCAGGAGATTAATGGCACAATCGTAGGGGCGGTGTGTGTGTGTGGGGGGGTGATAGCGCTTGAGCCTTGCTGAACACAACGCCCAGGTCATGGTATTCGGGGGGTACCCGTGACAGGTCAGGCAGGGGTGCATCAGGAGAACAGAGGGAAACGGAGGGAGAGCAAGCGGCAGACTGAAGACAGGCGCTCAGGCAGAAAGAGCTCCAGGACACAATGCTTCCTGATCACCAATCAATAACAGGATTGTGTAGCCAGAGCCAAGGGTAACCCAGAATCACCGGGGAGGCTGAGACGGGAAGCACAAAGAATCTAATCTGCTCCTGGTGATTGCCTGATACACAGAGACCGGGGCAGATTGCTTCATGACGATTGCTAGTGGAGCCTTTGACAGAGCAATTAATTTCAGTGGAGTCTTCAGCTGATGGCACGGGAGCCCCACCCGGGTTGCCAGATTCTCCAAAATGAAGCTCTGCTCGGCCCCTGAATCAATGAGTGCATGGGTGGATATTTCATTATAATTATGGAAAAAACGAATGGGAAGCAGAAATTTCGTAAGGGAATTGTCCCGAGGTGAATCCGTGATTCTCCCTACTGTGACGCACGGACCACCCCATTTTGGCCAAATGGGGCAGGAAGGCAGCTCGTGCTCCTCACTAGCCCAATACAAACACAATCCAAGCTCCCGGTGGTGTTGCTTTTCATCCAGAGACAGCTTAGATTGGCCCATCACCATGGGCTCTTCAGTCTCTAAAGGATCAGAGAGGGGGAGGGCTAACAGGGGAGGCTGCCGGGAGCAGCGAAACTGCGAACCCGGATGACCCGAAGGTTGACGCTCGCTGGATCGCTCCCTCAGCTGGTTATCAATGCTAATGGTGAGGGAGATTAGCTCATTCAGTTTGCTAGGCCTCTCTATGCGGGCCAATTCCTCCCGCAGGTTAGGACTAAGGCTGTAAGTGAAAATACTGCAGAGAGAGGAATCCTCCCCCCCCTACCTCCGCAGCCACCACCCAGAAGTCTACAGAATAATCAGCCACAGATTTACTGCCCTGCTTGAGATTAAGTAACCGGGTGGTTATGACACTATCTCGGTCAGAGTGGTCGAAAACCTCATTAAACTCGCTCACAAACTGATCGTAGGCCAAGCTAGTGTAATCGGACCGAGCCATTATGGCGTGAGCCCAGGCTAAGGCCCGCCCCTCCAAGAGATTGACCACATACCCAATGCGGCTATGATTGGTGGGGAAATCCCCTGGCACATGCTGGAACACAATACCACACTGAAGCAGGAAACCCCGTGCCTCCCCTAGCTTACCACTGAATCATGTTGGCGTGGGGACTGGCATCAGCCGGGACTGTTGGGAGTGAGGAGGGGTGGGATTAGCCGGCCCTGCTGCTCCCCTGAGAGCAGGTGGAAAGGGCTGTGTAGGTGTGAGCTGATCCAGGCGAGTGTTAATCAGCATGAGTTGTGTTAGTATGACCTGCTGCTGGTGAGATAACTGATCTACCCGAGCCTCAACGGTGCTGTCTTTGTGCGAGAGCACTGTCTGCTGGGTTAGTCTGATGGATACGTACTGACATGTTTGGTAAAACCCAGAAGCAGACTCAGACTCGGAATAAATACAGTTATCTTTTATTTGCAGTGAGAGTGAATGTGAATGCGTGTGTGTGTGCTGAAGTGGGCAGCTGGGCGAGCAGAGCATGGACGAACTGGCAACCCTAGGAGAGAGGACAGACAGGCGGATGAGTTTACTGAGATCAGGGTGAATAAACAAACAGGTGAATATACTGTCTTATGGAATGGATGAAAGGCTGAGGCGCTGAAGATCTCTCAGAGACTCTGAACCAGCTGCAGTCTGTTCTGTGTCCGTGTTGTTGTCAAGGAGCAAGGTGAGGATTAGCAGGTGAGTACACGGTGCAAAGCAATGTGCGGGAAGAAGCACAGGTCCGCTGCCAGGAGGAGGAGGTCTGCCACCAGGAGGCTTCCACCTGTGCACAGGAGAGAAGAGGTGAAGCGTGGAAGGGATGGAATCCCAAAGGCTTACTTATCATTGGAGAGCTTTGGCTCTCAGAAGACCTGACAGAGCAGGATTGGCGAAGAGGATTCTCCAGAGCAGGATGACAGAGTAGTTGAGGAGGTCCTTCCAGACCAGAGGAGCGTTGACGTCTCCATGCAGACCACAGGGCAGCACGGCTTAAGAAGACTGTCTAATGAGGTGAACAGGTGTGCGCGCAGCTGTGGAGGCAATTAGGGCAGCAGGCACGCAGAGCAGGTCACCACACACAACTTTTATTTGTTTTACTGCACTCAGGAAGTTTTGTTTTATGTAAACTTTTACTTTGGGATTTACCCATGTTTTCTCTTTTTTATTTTATTTTATTGTATGGTTTTACTTATTATTATATTTTATATTTATGCTGATGTTTTTGGTGTTTATTGTTTTATTAAAAAAAATTGTAGCTACACGTTAGAAGGCCTTAAACTGCCTTTCTTTTTTATTTGTGAAAAAAACACGGGCAATGTTTTGACTAATCCAAATAGCCTTAGGTTTTTTTCAAGCCCTTTAAAGAGCCTCAAACTCCTTTAATCAGGGGACCTCAAACCCATTCCTTTTTTCTGTATTGGGGGGCCTCAAATCCTCCCTTAAAGTTTAAATATATATTTTACTATTTTTATAAAAAAAAACATTTTCTCTTTATATTAGGGATAAAAGTTAATTTGTTTCTTACACTTTTTCCTTGTCCTGTTCACCCACGTCATCCTCATAGTCCAGTCCGTCACTCCCGCTGGCATCAGGGTGAAGACCTCTTGGCCTTCTGCCAAAACCACAGGCTTGTGGCAGAGGAGGTCTTTCTTTGTCATTTCAGCGTGCACATTGTCCAGAGGCTTCTTTCCTGGCGTCAGCATAGACATGTAGGATCCAGCTCGAAGGACCGGTTTGTTCGAGAAATTCTAACTTAGAAGAATAAGCTGAGGCAACGGCGTTTGCGGTCAGAAGAGAAAAAAGGGTTTATTCCTATGCAGTGACACAGTTTCACACTCAGAAATTCCAAGTGGAAAATGCATAAACATTCTGACAGAGACATTGGACTTAATATGCCACTGTTTACATATCTAATCTGTGACACATGACTACCACAGACGCATGAACGCCTGCTTTGTCAGCAGAATCACAAGATGTAGCAAGTATACAATCACAATACATAACAAGTGTACGGATAATTTAAGAACACAGTAGTACTCTCTGACATATAGAAGGTCATGTCCCGGAGACTGACTGGCACCAGGTTTTTAACTAAGGAGATACAAGGTCATGTGTTGACCTCAGAAAGCACATGCTGGTCACAAGATCAGTTATACAGAAGAATACATACTCAATACAAAGAATTACATATAGATGGACATCAGAATAATGATTAACTGTCATGTCATGCAAATATCAGGATAACATAATTAAAAATAGACTAGAAATAAGATTTCTCTCTCACATATTTTATCTAGTGTGGCCAAAGTCTCCTCAGATGACAATGTTACCTTCTCATTTGCAAAGTTGGCATATGGGATGTGGTGGTGAGTGGTGGACTACTAGTCCATTGTGTTCTGCGTGTATGGGTTCAAATCCTGTTCTCGTTGTTGCTTTGCTTATAAAGGCTGTTACACAATTCTACAGTACCATCTGATCTTTGGCTGTGGACATTTTCCTACCAACAGGTGACCTCACTGTGTTTCTTCCCACTGACTGCTGATCACACAGCACACTTGCTGAAGAAGCTGGGTGAAACAGGAAACCTACAAGGTCTTAGGACACCATGGAACAGGGTTGCGAATTGATGCCCTCAGCACTTGCAAAGTTCCTGTGCCACCTTCACTCTGAAGATGAATGACTGCTCCACATATTTTGTCTAGCGCTGAAAAACGCCTCCTCAGATGACAGTGTTGCCCTCTCATTTGTCAAAATGGCAATGGGATGAGGTGGCTGAGTGGTTAAAGTGATGGACTGCTAATCCATTGTGTTCAGCATACATGGGTTCAAATCCCATCCTCATTGTTGCTTTTCTTATACAGGCTATTACACAATTCTAGTGTCTACAGTACCATCTGATCTTTTGCCGTGGACATTTTCCTTCCAGCAGGTGACTTCATTGTATTTCTTCCCACTGATTGCTGAAGAATCTGGGTGGAACAGGAAACCTGCAAGGTCATGGGACACCATGGAACAGGGTAGCAAATTGATACCCTTGGCACTTGCAAAGTTCGTGTCCCATCTTCACTCTGAAGATGAATGAGTGCTTCACGTATTTTGTCTAGCTCTGAAAAAGTCTCCTCAGATGACAATGTTGCCCTCTTGTTTGCCACACTGGCATGTGGCTGAGTGGTTAAAGTAATGGACTACTACTCCTTTGTGCTCTGCATGCATGGGTTCAAATCCCATCCTCACCGTTACTTTCCTTATACAGGCTGTTACACAATTCAAGTGTCTCTCATACCGTTTGAGCTAAGGCCTATGGACATTTTCCTTCCAACCATCATCTTCAACAGGTGATTTCACTGAGTTTTTCCCACTGATTGCTGATCAGGCAGAACACTTGCTGAGAAAGCTGGGTGGAGCAAAAAACCTGCAAGCTCTTGGGCCACCATGGGACAAGGTAGAGGACTGATTCCCTCCATATTTGTAAAGTTCCTGTGCCACCCTCACTCTGAAGATGAATCAGTGTCCACATATTTTGGCTAGCTCTGCCAAAGCCTCCTCAGATGACAATGTTGCCCTCTTGTTTGCCAAACCACTGTATGGGCTGAGTGGTTCAGGTGATAGATTGCTAATCCATTGTCCTCTGTATGCATGGGCTCAAATCCTGTTATTGCTTTGCTTATACAGGCTATTACGCATTTCTAGTGTACGATCTGATCTTTGGCTGTGGACATTTTCCTTCCAACATGTGACTTCACTGTGTTTCTTCCCACTGATTGCTGATCAGGCAAGACACTTGCTGATGAAGCTAGGTGGAACAAAAAATCTGCCAGGTCTTGGGCCTCTGGGGAAGAAAGTGGGGGACCATTGCACTTGCAGAGTTCCTGTTCTGCCTTCATTCTGAATATGAATAAGTGTTCCACATGTTATGTCTAATTTCTCTCTAATTTTTATAATATTTCTCTCTAATTTCTAATTTCTCCAAAAGACAGTGTTCATCTCATTTGCCACAATGGTAACTGAGAAGAGGTGGTGAAGTGGTTAAGGTGATGGATTGCTAGTCCATTGTGTTCTGCATTCATGGGTTTGTATCCCATGTTTGTCGTTGCTTTGCTTACACCAGCTGTTATACAGCCCAATCCCATCCTTGCACTGCTTTTTTTTTCAACCTTTATTTATACAGGGTAGTTCCACTGAGAGGCAACCTCTCTTTTTCAAGGATGCCCTGTTCACACTCACACAAGGAACTGGGATTAAGGATCTTGCTCAAAGACACCAGAGTGGGTTTGAGGAGGGTGTGGCAAACACTGGTACATTATCTGTCCTACCCAGATCTAATCCTGCTGGCCCAGGGATCAAACCCACAATCCTCTGCTCACCAGTCCACATCCCTAACCATTAGGCCACCACTGCCCAACTTATACAGGTTATTACACAATTCTATCGTGTCTACCGTATCATTGAAACTAAGGCCTTTGCCTGTGGACATTTTCCTTTCAATCAGTGTCTTCAACAGGTGATTTCACTGAGTTTCTTCCCACTGATTGCTGATCAGGCAAAACACTTACTGAAGAAGCTGAGTGGAACAGAAATCCTGCAAGGTCTTGAGCCATCATGGAACAGGGTAGGGCAGTGGTCCCCAACCATGTGTCATGAAGCCCCAAGACCCTGCAGGTTTTACCTTCAACCATAGTCTTCAACAGGTGATTTCATTGAGACACCTGCTGAAGAAGCTGTTGGAACAGAAAACCTGCATGGTCTTGGGCCTCCATGGAACAGGGTTAGAGACCGATGCCCTCCTCACTTGCAAAGTTCCTGTGGCACCTTCACTCTGAAGATGAATAAGTGCTCCATATATAGTATAATGTGTAACTTTGCCAAAGCCTCCTCCAGATGACAATGTTGCCATTTCATTTGCCCATATGGCATGTGATATTAGGTGGCTGAGTTGCTAAGTGCTCTACAAGCATGTGTTCAAATTGCATTCTCACTGTTGCTTTGCTTATACAGGCTATAACACAATTCTAGTGTCTATTGTACTATTTGAGCCAAGGCTGGTATCCCAAGACTGTGCACATTATACCTTCAACAGAGGATTTCACTGAATGTCTCCCTGCTGATTGCTGATCTGTCAAAACATCTATTGAAGAAACTTGGTGGAGCAGAAAACCTGTAAGGTCTTGGTGGAAGAGGGAAGAGACTGATGCACTTGCAAAGTTCCTCTGCCACCTTCATTCTCAAGCTAAATAAATGTTACCATCTACTTCATCTAGTGCTGTCAAAGCCTCTTCCAGATGACAGTGTTGTCATCTCATTTGCCAAAATGACATACATGATCAGTGGTTAAGGTAATGGACTGCTAATCTGTTGTTCTCTGCATGCATGGATTCAAATTCCATCCTTGTCATTGCTTTGCTTATACAGGCTGTTAAAGTTTTATTTCATTTCAGTGAACCTGTAACCTCATGACTATGATCCTCGGGACAGGACCGTTATACCAAATTAATTACACCTGTGGATGCACACTTTATATATACCCCTTGCAGAATCAGAATCAGAATCAGATTTATTGCCATTGTTCATGTAGTACACAAACTAGGAATTTGTCTCGGTGCAATGCTGCAACATTAAACATGATAAAATAAAAGAAAAAAACTATACATGCAATAAAGTGTAGAATAAGAGTAAGTGATACTGGTCAGCAGTTAAAATATATTAGCGAGCAGCAGATACTGTGGAGAACCATATAGTGCAGTCGGTAATGCAGGAAGAAAACAGTGATGATTGACATGAGTCTGGTTGAGCTGCTGTACATAGTGCATGAGAGTCAATAAGTCACTTAGTGTTCAGCAGTCTGATGGCAGAGGGGAAGAAGCTGTTCATGTGACGGGAGGTTTTAGTCTGGATGGACCGAAGTCTTCTACCTGAGGGGAGGGGGGCAAACAGTACGTGACCAGGGTGTGAGGGATCGGCTATGATCTGGCCAGCACGCCTCCGGGTCCTGGAGATGTACAGATCCTGGAGAGATGGGAGCTTGCAGCCGATCACCTTCTCAGCAGTGCGCACGACGCGCTGCAGCCTTAGTCTGTCCCTGGCAGTGGCTTCTGCGTACCACACGGTTATGGAGGTGGTGAGGATGGACTCGATGATGGCTGTGTAGAACTGCACTAACATCTTGGTGGGTAGCTTGAGCTTCCTCAGCTGCCGCAGGAAGAACATCCTCTGCTGGGCTTTTTTGATGAGTGAGCTGATGGTCGGCTCCCATTTGAGGTCCCTGGTGATGGTAGTGCCTAGGAAGCGGAAGGAATCAGCAGTGGTGATGGGAGAGCCTGTGAGGGTGAGGGGGGGCAGAGGGGTTGTGACTTTCCTGAAGTCCACAATCATCTCCACTGTCTTCAGAGCGTTCAGCTGCAGGTTGTTGTTGTTGCACCAGGACGCCAGCTGGGCCACCTCTCTCCTGTAGGCGGACTCGTCGCCGTTGGAGATGAGCCCGATGAGGGTGGTGTCGTCCGCAAACTTGATCAACTTGACAGACTGGTGGCTGGAGGTGCAGGAGTTGGTATAAAGGGAGAAGAGTAGGGGGGAAAGTACACAGCCCTGGGGTGATCCGGTGCTGATGCTAGCAGAGTCTGAGACAGTCTTTCCCAGCCGCACATGCTGCCTCCGGTCCGTCAGGAAGTCGGTGATCCACCTGCAGAGGGAGTCAGGCACGTTGAGCAGGGACAGCTTGTCCCGGAGCAGAGCGGGGTGGATGGTGTTGAATGCGGAGCTGAAGTCCACAAACAGGATCCTGGCGTAGGTTCCCGGGGAGTCCAGGTGCTGCAGGATGGAGTGGAGGGCCAGGTTGACTGCGTCGTCTACAGACCTGTTGGCTCGGTAGGCAAACTGCAGTGGGTCCAGGAGAGGGGTGGTGATGGACTTGAGGTGGGGCAGGACCAGGCGCTCAAAGGACTTCATGACTACAGAGGTGAGCGCTACAGGTCTGTAGTCATTAAGTCCAGTGATCCGTGGCTTCTTGGGGACATGGATGATGGTGGAGGATTTGAGGCAGGTCGGCACGTGGCATAGCTTAAGGGAGGAGTTAAAAATGTCTGTGAAGACAGGAGCCAGCTGTTTCGCACAGTGTCTCAGGGTGGAGGGAGACACGCCGTCCGGACCGGGGGCCTTGCGCGGGTTCAGTCTGTTGAACTGTTTGAGCACGTCCTGCTCACTGATGATAAGGGCAGGGGGGGAGGAGGGGGGGTGCCTTTAATGAAGTAGGGATTGTGGAGGCTGTGGAGCCGGAGGGAGGGGGGAGTTGGACACAGATGACGAGGTGTCAAAACGGGCATAGTGTTGGGACAGTCTTTGACAAAGGGCTTTGTCATCCTGACCTTTAGGAGCCTGAGGCCGATAGTTGGTGATCTGCCTCAGTCCTCTCCACACAGAAGCCGAATCATTAGCAGTGAACTGCTGCTGGAGTCTCTCAGAATACCCAGATTTAGCTCTCCTCAGCTCTCTGTTAAACCGATATTTAACCTCCCTGTAGCAGTCCCTGTCTCCACTTTTCAGCGCTGCTTCCTTCTCCTTCCTGATCTGTCTGAGCTTAGCTGTGAACCAGGGTTTGTCATTAGAGTACCTCACCCTGGTGCGTGATGGAAGAATGTCCTCCTCACAAAAGTGGATATATGAGTTCACAGTGTCCGTATATTCATCCAGATCATGCGTGGCTCGTTTAAACATGCCCCAGTCAGTTATTTCCATGCACGTTTCCAGCTTCTCCTCAGCTTCACTGGTCCGTTTCTTCGTAGTGCTCACGACAGGTTTAGTGAGCTTCAATCTCTGTCTGTTTTTCAATCTCTGTCTATATTTTAACTGCTGACCAGTATCACTTACTCTTATTCTACACTTTATTGCATGTATAGTTTATTTCTTTTATTTTATCATGTTTAATGTTGCAGCATTGCACCGAGACAAATTCCTAGTTTGTGTACTACATGAACAATGGCAATAAATCTGATTCTGATTCTGATTCTGATTCTGCATCCACTCATTCTTCCTCTTTCTAATGACAGGGAGGAGCCTGCCTCCACCCACAAAGGACAATGAATGGTTACAGGTTCACTTTCATTCATAAAACTGCATTTACATCTGTAAAAGTATGTTTTATTTCATTTCAGTGAATACCTGTAACCACGTGACAACCGTATACCAAATGAGTCCTGAGGAGAATGGAGGTGGCATCACCCACAGGTCAAAGGGGCACAATGCCCCAATCACACCATTAAGCACAAACACAGTCAAATGAGTTTGGCTCCCTTATTGTACTTAACTGAGTGCATATAAGTTAAGCCAGTTCCTCCAGGTAACCGGAGCTGAAACAAAACCTTTTGAGCACAAGGCACACATGCCGGCTCACATGAGGGAAAACAAAGATGCAACTGAGAGATCATGTCTCTCCGGTTCTGGCCTCCCTTCATTGGCTTCCCATAGAATTTAGAATTAAGTTTAAAGTCCTTCTTCTCATTTACAAAGCTTGGGCCCCTTTTCATTTAAAAGAGCTGATACTCCCCTATCATCCTAACAGAGCACTAGGCTCCCAAAATGCAGGATTACTTGTAATACCTAGGATCTCCTAAAGTACAATGGGAGGCAGAGCCTTCAGTTATCAAGCTCCTCTCCTTTGGAACCAGCTGCCAATCTGGATTCAGGAGTCAGACTTGATCTCTGTTTTTAAGAATAGGGTTAAAACCTTCCTTTTTGATATAGCCTATTATTAGGGTGGGATCAGGTGCCCCTGAACCCTCCCTTAGTTATGCTGCTAATAGATTTAGACAGCCAGGGGACCTACAACAATGCACTGGGCTTCACTCCTTTCTTCACTCTCAATGTGATATTGTTGCTGATCATTAACATCTGTTTATTCTCTTCCATAGACTGAGTCCCCATCATGCTGTTTGCTCTCTACATGTCTGTTCTTTTCTTCTTCTTCTTCTCTATCCCCTCACTCCCAAGCCAGTCACAGCAGATGACTGCCCATCCCTGAGCCTGGTTCTGCTGGAGGTTTCTTGCTGCTAAAAGGGAGTTTTTCCTCTCCACCATCGCCAAATGCTTGCTCACAGGGGATTGCCTGATTGCTGGAGTCTTTCTTTCATTTAAGTGTAGCAAACATACAAAAAATGAGAAATCAGGAAGGGGCAAACACTTTTTCCACGCCACTGTATGTGTGTGTGTACATGAATGTCCTGTGTATGCTGTGTGGCTGCATGTACACATGTGTGTAGGCATATGTGTTGTGCGTAAAATATTAGAAAGTGGTGTGAAAAAGTGTTTGCCGCCTTCCCGATTTCTCATTTTTGTACAAATTTAAATATTAGACAAAGATAACACAAGTAAACACAAAATGCAGTTTTTAATTGAAGGTGTTCATTATTAAGGGTTAAAAAAAATCCAAACCTACATGGCCCTGTGTGAAAAAGTGGTTGCTCCCCCTCCCCCGTTCAAACATAAATTAACTGTGGTTTATCACATCTTTGGAAAGCTGAGTTCAATTTCTGTAGCCACACCCAGACCTGATTACTGCCACACCTGTTCTCAATCAAGAAATCACTTAAATAGGACCTGCCTGACAAAGTGAAGTAGACCAGAAGATCCTCAAAAGCTAAACATCATGCTGTGATCCAAAGAAATTCAGGAGCAAATGAGAAACAAAGTAATTGAGATCTATCAGTCTGGAAAAGGTTATAAAGCCATTTCTAAAGCTTTGGGACTCCAGCGAACCACAGTGAGGGCAATTATCCACAAATGGCGAAAACATGGAACAGTGGTGAACCTTCCCAGGAGTGGCCGGCCAACCAAAATTACCCCAAGAGTGCAGCGACAATTCATCCAAGAGGTCACAAAAGACTCCACAACAACATCCAAAGAACTGCAGACCTCACTTGCCTCAGTTAAGGTCAGTCTTCATGACTCCACCATAAGAAAGAGACCGTGCAAAAATGGCCTGGATGGCAGAGTTCGAAGACAAAAACCACTGCTGAGCAAAACAAACATAAAGGCTGGTCTCAGTTTTGCCAGAAAACATCTTGATGATCCCCAAGACTTTTGGGAAAATACTCTGTGGACTGACAAGACAAAAGTTGAACTTTTTGGAAGGTGTGTGTCCCATTACATCCGATGTAAAAGTAACAGAGCATTTCAGAAAAGGAACATCATACCAACAATAAAACATGGTGGTGGTAGTGTGATTGTCTGGGGCTATTTTGCTGCTTCAGGTCCTGGAAGACTTGCTATGGTAAATGGAACCATGAATTCTGCTGTCTACCAAAAAATCCTGAAGGAGAATGTCCGGCCATCTGTTCGTGACCTGAAGCTGAAGCGCACTTGAGTTCTGCAGCAGGACAATGATCCAAAACACACCAGCAAGTCCACTTCTGAATGGCTTAAGAAAAACAAAATGAAGACTTTGGAGTGGCCTAGTCAAAGTCCTGACCTGAATCCAATTGAGATGCTGTGGCATGACCTTAAAAAGACTTTTTGTCCTCAAAAACCCTCCAATGTGGCTGAATTATAACAATTCTGCAAGGGCGATTGGGTCAAAATTCCTCCACGGCACTGTAAAAGACTCATTGCCAGTTATTTTAAACGCTTGATTGCAGTTGTTGCTTCGAAGGGTGGCCCAACCAGTTATTAGGCTTAGGAGGCAATCACTTTTTCACACGGGGCCATGTAGGTTTGGATTTTTTTCCCTTAATAATAAACACCTTCATTTAAAAATTGCATTTGGTGTTTACTTGTGTTATCTTTGTCTAATATTTAAATGTGTTTGATGATCTGAAACATTTAAGTGTGACAAACATACAAAAAATGAGAAATCAGGAATGAGGGAAACACTTTTTCACACCACTGTATGTATGTGTGCTTGGGTGTGCATGCATAATGTCTCTGTTCCATTTGCGTGCATTTGCAAGAGTAAGTGGGGTGCATGTACTTCAGGTTATTTCCTATTAACCAAATATACAAGAGAAAACAGACATAAAGGCTAGTAATTGGTGAGGAGATACAGATAACATACAACAACAACCTAACACCATCAACAAAATTAGCTACAACAGACAAACAACCAACAACCTCAAAAAAAAAAAGGCATTAGACAAATGTTAACAAATTAAGCAGGGATCAAATAAGAGACCTGTGAACAATCGCATTTTTTTTTTCACATTTAGCTAAAGAAACAAAAGAGGCTCTAGAATAGCCAGGGGATTTATGGTTTCATCCATAAAACAGCTTATCACCTATAAACAATCTGTTCACAGAGATAATGGCTCGTTTACCTTCTGGGATTTTCTGTTTCTTAATGGGAAAAAGCTTCCTTCCCCTTTCCATAATTTCCTGTGGAAATTGATCATTTAGACTATAATTGGTGTTTTTAAGCTGCCTGCCCTGCCTCTGTACCAGAATTTTTTGCTTGAAATGTTCAAATTTAGCAACAATGGGTCTGGGACATTTATTTTGAGGATTTTTCTGTCCAGTGCAGTGGACTCGATGAAAGATGATTGCTTTTTCAACGTCGGAAGACAGTTTCAGCTGCGTAGACATGAATTCCCAGATCAGCTGTTCTGGAGTTTCATTGTTTTTTTCAACAATTCCAGAGAAAGCCAGGTTATCTCTCATGCTGTGTGACTCTAAGTCAAGAATTGTTTCCTTCATTTTCCGGTTTTCTCTCACAATGGTGTCAAGTTGCGTGGTTAGCATGTTTACTGACTTTTCCAAGCTGTTGTTTTCTTCTAAGAGAGAAACGAGCTGTGCCTGGCTGAATTCCAAACTCTCCCATACACTCTATATTTCTTTATGGAGCAACTCTACCAACACAAGTCTACCGTCCATGCTGGTACGTTTATTTTCAGTAGAGAAAAGGATATCACTAACCTCTGAGCCATCCTGTGATTTCTTGGGTGTTAATTTCAAAGAATCCGTGGGTCTGGGTTGTTTAGGCAAGCAGGAAGAGGGAAGAATGGGAGATACATTGTCCTCCATTTCACAGCAGCGATAATAAAACTTGTCTATTCTCAAGCTCCTCCAGCTCCATCAAGAAGATGGCAAAATAATATACGAAAAAATGCATTACAAAATTTCCAAAAAAAGAAACGCTACCTGTGAAAAAGTTTGTTTATGCTCGGTCGATGCAAGTCGCCATTTTGGATTATTGCGCAACAGTCTCGGAATGTCTCGCAATCACAGCGTCACGCATGTGATGCATGAAGCTGTTTTTCTCATTGTTTGTGTTCTTGTAGAGAAATTCTCACACATAACAACCACACATGAATGCAAATTAATCTATCCACACAGAATTAAACTCTATGATTTTTTTCTCTGTGATTTTACATTTTCTGGATCTGTCCATGTCTTACTGAGAGTGAGAGGATAAGCAGGAGGCTGCAGTGCGGCTCTCTGCTCTCCACATGCGCTGCACACACGGAAAAGGCAGCAGTGTGAGCCGCTGTCAGATGTGACGCATGGTTGACAACATAATAAATAATTTAAAAAATATATATTTTACATTCTTGAAAGTATGTGTTTCCATTGAGAAATGTGTCCAATAAACAGTAATTTGAAAAATAATTAAAATGAACTTCATTAATTTCCATGTGTTTTGAGATATAACTGCAGGGAGCCACAGCATGGAGGCTGAAGGGCCACAGGTTGCCGACCCCTGTCCTAGCTCATTCATTAATCCATACTCAGTAATATATCTGATGCCATTCTGGCCTATTTTTTTTGGCTGGCATGACTCTGATACATGGACATTTAATAATAATAATAATAGTTTATTTCATTTATAATGCACTTTACATTTCGGGGCAAAATCTCAAAGTGCCACACAAATAAGATTAAGACAAGAATAAAAGCAATCATTAAAAGATAGTACATACGATCACACACACAACATTACGCGATTTTTGTTGCCCGACCACCCTGAGCTTTTTTTTTTTCAGTGTTTGTGCACAGCGCTCTGGGGAAAAAAAAAAGTCTGTGCCCTGTATTCCAGTAACAGCTTGTCACTCTCAGCTCATCACTCCCGCTTTTCCTACTGTCAGACTTTCTACAGATTTTTTTAATATCAGTCTCTAAATAACAATGGACAGGAAACATTTTCTAGCAGCCCTGGATGTAAAATATGATGACGCCGAAAGCAGGAGTCTGAGTACAGACTAGTACCGGCGTCCTATGTCCCGCCCATGCAGCAGTTCTGATTGGCTGCTTAGGTCTGACATTGACAAGCTCAGCTGCAGTCTCTGAAAAGTTGAACTTTTTTCAACTCTGAGCGCCCTGAGCGCCGCGACAAAAAACAGCCACTGCTGAGAGCATTTCAGTGCCATGGGCGCTCAGCGCTGTAAACGCTGGACTACATAGAGAATGAATGGAAAATAGTCGCCCAGAGCCAAAAAAACACGTTTGGTGGACACGCATCCCAGCTGCCTTTTGAAGCAGCCCTCAGGTTTTCTGGACTTGCAGGGCATTGCAGAGCTGCGGAGCAGCTGCTGTGAAGGCTCGATCACCCATTGTGTGTAATTTGGTCCTGGGGGCACAGAGATGATGAGTGTTTGAGGAGTGGCGGTGCCTTGAAGTGGACTGTGGTGTGAGGAATTCTTTTAGGTACTGAGGTGCGTTACCATGAAAGTAAGAATGTGGTGAGAAGATTATAGATTATAAGATTATATATATAGTGTGAAGGTGAATGGGAAGCCATTGGAGTGATCGGAGGATGGGTGTGATGTGCTGCATTTTCCACACCTTCGTCAGGATCCTGGCAGTGCTGTTTTGAATGCATTGGAGCTTTTGGAGGCTCCTGTCAGGGATCCCAATGAGGAGTGCATTACAGTAATCCAACCTGAAGGAGACAAAGGCGTGGAGCAGCTTTTTAGCATCATGGAAGGAGAGGGAGGGGCGGAGTTTGGCTATATTTCTGAGGTGGAGAAATGCAGTCTTACAGAGGTGATGGACATGTGTGTCATATGATAAGTGGGGGTCAAATTTCATACCTAGGTTCGTAACAGTGTCATGTGCGGCCCTCTGGGGCGGATAGACGGACTCACGTGCAGGGCGACCTTTTACCATGATTTATTCCAGGTAACACAAACAATTGCAAGGCAGTGGCGTGAAGAGTGGAAAGATATGGTGGAGAACGCCGTACTGAGGGTATGACATGAACGGAATATATAAGGCAGGAGCTAATTAGCAAAATGAGGAACAGCCGTGAATGATTAACAACAGAACCAATAAACAAAGGAGCAGAGTGAACTGTGAGCGTTGTCACAAAATAAGCACAATATTATGAACAGGACAGGATAATGACGATAATAATAATACACAGGATAACCATAGCTAAAGTGTATATAGCTGAAGTGAGGGTGAGAATACTAATAATGATAATAGTGATATACAACAAACTGTCATAAACTCTCCGTGTGCTTCTTCATAGCGCACGGAGGAGAGGAATTAATAAACCCAAGAGCGAGAGTAGATGGTGCACTTTTATTAACAACACAAAGGAAAACACGCCCGGTTATCACCAAGTTCAGTTCAGTACAACCACAGAAATACGGAGAGATGTAATGACAAGGTTTGGCCACCAAACATGCAGGGTGCCAGCCGAATGCTCAGCAGCCTGGTCTAAAATGGAGCCTAGTGCTGCAGGGCTGCGTAAAGCATAAAAGGAAAGGCACACGGCCTCGTGCTGCAAGGCTGCAGAGCACAGGGGAAAAGGCGAAGAAAGACACTTACTGAGCTGGAGCAGATCCGGGGCAAAACCGAGCAGTCTGGTGGAAAGGGATTAGAAGCTGAGGCAGCCGCAAACACCCAGGGATGGATCTTCTGAAGATGTCGGGCTGAGTACGAGAAAGGAGTAGTATGTCATTCATGGAGAGCTTGCTGCCATGAACGAGGGTGAATGCCCCAACAATCTCTTTCCCCCCGCGTGGCAAACATATACTCCAGAAGCTAACGAGGAAAGAGATTGCCGGTGTGAAAATGCGTGGGCAGAACTGATTGTCATCCGGTGTGTGAGAGCGTGTGTGAATGAGAGTGAATGGAGCATGTGCTTGTGTGTATGCGTGTGGGTGTGTGTATGTGTGAACACCGTGACAGTGCAGCTGACGGAGCTTGACAGGAGGAGGGGGCGTGCCCAAGCTGTCAGGAGGAAATTAGGTCAAGGCATAATGATGAGTCAGAATCGGATTTGGCCTTCAAACCTGGATTCATGACACAAACGATCAACCAGAAGATAAGGGCGCTGTCAACATAAGAATAACAATGGATAATGAGCAAGACAGGAATAATGCTAGCAAAAATAATAATGATAAGTCCAAATAGAGAACATAAAGTGTGGACGTGGTCTAATTCTCTTCAGACCATGAGACAGAGGGGAAAAGGGGAACGATGGGACCAGAAAAGGAAATGGAGTGGAGTTGATGGGGAGTGCCAATTAGGAGGGCTTCTGTTTTTGTGCTGTTCAGCTGGACAAAGTTCTTGGACATCCACGCCTCTAATCTCCCCCAGGCAGGAGGTGAGAGCTGATGGGAGTGTAGTGATCTGCGCTGTGCTGCCTTTTTTTCTCCCTATCTTCACAGCCACGGACGCACCTGCTCCTCCTAATTAGCAGCCTTTATAAGGAGGTCTGCCTTTCCATTTGCATGGAGATGTCTACGCTCCTCCAGGGAGAGACTTCGACGCCTGAATCCTCCCTCAACTACTTTTGGAAGTTTCGCCTTCCTGCCTTCAACTACTTTTAGAAGTTTCGCCTTTCTGCCTTCTAGTTCTTCTGGAAGTCTCACTTTCCTGCACCAGCGCTTCAATGTGAGGGAGTTCCATCTCCTCAACTCAGCTGTAAGCATTACTTGGATTTCTGCACTACAGTGGGGCAAAAAAGTATTTAGTCAGCCACCAATTGTGCAAGTTCTCCCACTTAAAAGATGAGAGAAGTCTCCAATTTTCATCATAGGTATACCTCAACTATGAGAGACAAAATGAGAAAAAAAAATCCAGAAAATCACATTGAAGGATTTTTAATGAATTAATTGGTAAATTCATTGGTAAAATAAGTATTTGGTCACCTACAAACAAGCAAGATTTCTGGCTCTCACAGACCTGTAACAACTTCTTTAAGAGGCTCCTCTGTCCTCCACTCATTACCTGTATTAATGGCACCTGTTTGAACTCGTTATCAGTATAAAAGACACCTGTCCACAACCTCAAACAGTCAGACTCCAAACTCCACTATGGCCAAGACCAAAGAGCTGTCAAAGGACACCAGAAACAAAATTGTAGACCTGCACCAGGCTGGGAAGACTGAATCTGCAATAGGTAAGCAGCTTGGTGTGAAGAAATCAACTGTGGGAGCAATTATTAGAAAATGGAAGACATACAAGACCACTGATAATCTCCCTCGATCTCCCTCGATCTGGGGCTCCACGCAAGATCTCACCCCGTGAGGTCAAAATGAACATGAGAACGGTGAGCAAAAATCCCAGAACCACACGGGGGGACCTAGTGAATGACCTGCAGAGAGCTGGGACCAAAGTAACAAAGGCTACATCAGTAACACACTCCGCCGCCGGGGACTCAAATCCTGCAGTGCCAGATGTGTCCCCCTGTTTAAGCCAATACATGTCCAGGCCCGTCTGAAGTTTGCTAGAGAGCATTTGGATGATCCAGAAGAGGATTTGGAGAATGTCATATGGTCAGATGAAACCAAAATAGAACTTTTTGGTAAAAACTCAGCTTGTCGTGTTTGGAGGAGAAAGAACACCATACCTACTGTGAAGCATGTCGGTGGAAACATCATACTTTGGGGCTGTTTTTCTGCAAAGGGACCAGGACGACTGATCCGTGTAAAGGAAAGAATGAATGGGGCCATGTATCGTGAGATTTTGAGTGAAAACCTCCTTCCATCAGCAAGGGCATTGAAGATGAAACGTGGCTGGGTCTTTCAGCATGACAATGATCCCAAACACACCGCCCGGGCAACGAAGGAGTGGCTTCGTAAGAAGCATTTCAAGGTCCTGGAGTGGCCTAGCCAGTCTCCAGATCTCAACCCCATAGAAAATCTTTGGAGGGAGTTGAAAATCTGTGTTGCCCAGCGACAGCCGCAAAACGTCACTGCTCTAGAGGAGATCTGCATGGAGGAATGGGCCAAAATACCAGCAACAGTGTGTGAAAACCTTGTGAAGACTTTCATCTCTCTCAGTTCACCAAAGTGAGTCAAGAACTAACTCTCCTGTCCTTCCTCTCTCCTTAGGGTTGCCTGACTCGTCCTGCTCGGCCTGCTCCTGGCCACACATCCACTCACGCACACACACTCACGTTCATACTTCAATAAAAGATCACTGTTGGTTTATTTGAGTCCATGTCTGTGCTTGGGTTTTTCTACAAACATGTCAGTAAACCCAACAGACAGTGCCTTGGCACAAAGACTTAACATCATGGAGGCTTGAATTGACCAATTAGCCTACCAACAACATGTGATCCTAAACCAGCTGTCACAAATTAACACAAAACTCGATCAGATTGCTCCTGCGCAGCCTCCAGTGTTGGCTTCTGGGGGCTCGATCAAATCTACCAATCCCGCTTCTCCCTCTACGCTGCACTCCCGGGTTACTCCTGCTCCCACCCCCACTCATTTCAATAGTAAGCTAGGGGAGGCTCGGGGCTTTTTGCTTCAGTGGTAGCATTGTGTTTCAACAGGTGCCACAAGATTTTTCTACTTGTCACAGCCGCATCAGTTATGTGGTTAATTTGTTGGAGGGGAGGGCCCTAGCCTGAGCATATGCTATCATGCTCTGCCCTGATTACTCTGGGTATACTTATGACCGTTTTGTCTCTGAGTTTAATGAGATGTTTGATCACTCTGACCACGATAGTGTTCTCACCACCCGGTTACTTAACCTTAGACAGGGGCTGAGATCGGTGGCTGACTACTCTGTTGATTTCCGGGTGGTTGTGGCAGAGGTTGGGTGGGAGGATGCGTCCCTATGCATTATTTTTGCTCGCAGCCTCTCCCCCAGTTTACGGAATGAATTGGTCTGGACAGACAAGCCCTCTAAGCCCGTCTGTCGGGTCGCACCGGAGCCCAGCCTCGTCATTCCCCTGTCCCCTCCCTGATGGCTCTATCCCCCCTCTGACTCTCCCGAGGTCGCTGAACCTATGGTAATGGGGCAATCTAAGTTGCCACTGGCAGAACGACAATGCCGCCGCAACCTCGGGTTGAGCATGTATTGTGCTAGCGCTGATCACAAGCTCGCTACCTGTCCTAATCAGTTAAGGGGGGGAGAGGCCATGTGTCATAGCAGGGGGACTAACGGACAGAGAGATTACCAAATCCCTTACACGACTGATGCTCCCCATCTGATTTCAACACAAGCATACTGAAATTTCCACTTATGCACTCATTGACCCTGGGGCCGAGCAGAGCTTTATTTTGGAGAGTCTGGCAACCCGGCTGTTGCGCCCCTGTTACAACTTCAGGGCTGAAACTTATCGCCCTGTCTAAAGTGCCCCTTGCCATGATCACCAAGAAAACTGCGCCTGTCTCTGTGCTGGTATCTGGGAATCACCGGGAAGAGATTAGCTTTTTTGTCCTTTCTGTTACAGCCTCTCCCATTATTCTTGGTGGGCGGGGAGGATTATGTCATGGAGTTCTTTCTGCCTGAGCGCATGTTTACAGTCTGCTGCCTGTTCTCCCTGCATGCCCATTTCTTCTTCCACTATTTCCCCCCTCCTGACCTCACCTCTGTCCCTTCTGAATATCATGATTTGGCCCCAGTATTCAGCAAGGCTAAGGCTCTCTCCCTGCCCCCCCCACCCCCCTTATGATTGCGCCATCAAGCCAGGGGCTCTGCTACCCTCTAGCCGGCTTTACAACCTGTCTGCTCCTGAGCGGGAAGTGATGGATAAATACATTAAGGAGTCCCTAAAGTTCTGGTATCATCAGGCCTTCCTCTTCAGCAGTGGGGGCAGGGTTCTTTTTCGTGGGCAAGAAGGATGACTCCCTTAGCCCTTGCATTGATTACAGGGAGCTCAATAACATCACTGTAAAGGACAAATACACCCTACCCTTGTTAAACTCTGCCTTTGAGTCTGTCCAGGGGGCCTCCGTCTTTACGAAGCTAGACCTACGCAGTGCTTACCACTTGGCTTGCATTAAGGAAGGGGATGAATGGAAGACGGGGTTCTGCACGCCCAGCGGCCACTTTAAGTACCTGGTGATGCCGTTTGGGTTAACCAATGCGCCTGCAGTGTTCCAGCGGCTCATTAATGACGTGCTCAGGGACGTTTTGGGCTCATTTGTGTTCGTCTACTTGGATGATATCCTCTTTTTTACCGCTCTTTAGAGGAACATTGGGTGCACGTCAGACGGGTCCTTCAGCGCCTCCTGGAGAACCAGCTGTACGTCAAGGCCGAGAAGTGCCAGTTTCACACCTCTTCCACTACCTTCCTGGGGTTTGTTATTGCCCACAAGAAGATCATCACCGACCCTGATAAGGTAAAAGCTGTTGTTGAATGGCCTGCCCCTTTCTCCCGGAAGCAGCTGCAGCAGTTCTTAGGGTTTGCTAAATTTTACTGAAGATTCATTCAGAATTACAGCATTATTGCTCTCCCCCTCACCTGTCTCACCTCCACCAAGGTCCCTTTCTGTTGGTCCAAGGAGGCGTAGACGGCTTTTTCCAAGCTCAAATCTGGCTTTTCTTCTCCTCCTATCCTCGCCAGGTGGACCCGGCTCTGCAGTTTTTGGTGGCGGTGGATGCCTCGGACTGCGCCATCAGGGCTGTCCTGTCCCAACGCTCTCCATCCGACGATCAGGTCTGCCCCTGTGCCTTCTTCTCCCTCCGCCTGTCCCCAGCTGAAAGGAGTTATGGCGTGGGTGATCGGGAGTTGCTGGTGGTCAAGTTGGCCTTGGAGGAGTGGTGCCACTGGCTGGAGGGTGCTTCACAGCCATTTGTCGTTTGGACAGACCACAAGAACCTGGAGTATCTCCGAACGGCCAAGCGACTGAACTCCAGGCAGGCCCGCAGGTCCCTGTTCTTCAGCAGGTTCGACTTCACCATCACCTACCGCCTGGGGTCCAAGAACACCAAGCCCGACATGCTCTCCAGGCAATTTTCCCCCGACGCACCTGACCCACATCCCATCGTTCCACCCTCCTGCATTGTGGGCATTCTCTCCTGGGAAATCAAAGAAAGGGTCAGGAGGGTGCAGGAGGACTAGTTGGATCCGGGCAGGGGGCCAGCGGGTCGGATATATGTTCCCTATGCAGTCCGGGGTTAGGTGATTTATTGGCTCCACTCCTCTAAGGTTATATGTCACCCTGGGATGGCTCGCACTGCCACTCAGCTTCAGAGGACCATCTGGTGGCCATCACTACAGAAGGACGTGAATGAGTTTGTCCGTGCCTGTCCCCAGTGTGCCACCGGCAAGTCACCCTTGACTCCTCCCTCGGGCTTATTCCATCCTCTCCTCATCCCCAGCAGGCCCTGGTCCCACATGGCTTTGGACTTTGTGACTGGTCTTTTCACCTCTTCTGGCCACACCGACATCCTCACCATTGTGGACAGGTTCTCTAAGGCAACCCACTTTGTCCCCCTCCACAAGCTCCCCTCAGCCAAGAAGACAGCCAACCTGTTTGCCCTGCATGTGGTTCGCCTTCATGGGATTCCGATTGACATCGTCTCAGTCCGGGGTCCTCAGTTCATCTCCCAAGTATGGCGTTCTTTTTGCAAGGCTATTGGGGCTACGGTCAGTGTGTCATCTGGCTACCATCCACAGAGCAATGGACAATGTGAGTGTGCTAATCAGGAGCTTGAGGCAGCTCTGAGATGCGTAACGGCCTCCAACCCAGCCTCCTGGAGCTCTTACCTACCTTGGATTGAGTACGCTCATATCTCGTCCATCTCTTCAGCTACAGGCCTCTCTTCCTTCGAGGCGTCCCTCGATTACAACCGCCCCCTTTCCCGGAGGAGGAGGGGGTGATCGCCGTCCCTTCATTTCAGGCCTATATAAAGCGATGTCGACAACTATGGAGGACGACCATGGCTGCTCTTCGCCGCACTGCAGGGTGCAACACAGAGATCGCCAACCGCCACAGGACCCCTGCTCCGCTCTACCAGGTGGGCCAGCAGGTATGGTTGTCCATCAAGAACATCAATCTCAAGACTGACTGTAAGAAATTGTCCCAGCGCTTTATTGATCCTTACACCATCACACAAATGGCCTACCCAGTCGCTATCCGCCTGGCTCTCCCTCCTTCTATCTGCATTTGTCCCACCTTTCATGTTTCTCAGGTCAAGCTGTTTGTTTCCAGCCCTTTGTGTCCTCCTCCCAAGCATCCGCCCCCTCCGAAGATGGTTGACGGTGGTCCTGCCTACAAAGTCAGCCACATCCTGGACATCTGGCACAGAGGTTGTGGCCTCCAATACCTGGTGGATTGGGAGGGGCACGGTCCTGACATGAGGTCCCGGGTCGTTTGTCCTTCGTCCTGGATCCTCAGCTCATCAGGGAGGTCCATCGTACACACCCGGACAGGTTGGAACGGCCACTGAGAGGTGTCCCACAGAGGGGAGGTACTGTGGTGATCTGCGCTGTGCTGCCTTTTTTTCTCCCTAATTATCTTTACAGCCGCGGATGCACCTGCTCCTCCTAATTAGCAGCCTTTATAAGGAGGCCTGCCTTTCAATCTGCATGGAGACGTCTACGCTCCTCCAGGGAGAGACTTTGACGCCTGAATCCTCCCTCAACTACTTTTGGAAGTTTCGCCTTCCTGCCTTCAACTACTTTTGGAAGTTTTGCCTTCCTGCCTTCTACTTCTCCTGGAAGTCTCACCTTCCTGCACCAGCACTTCAGCGCGAGGGAGTTTCATCTCCCCAACTCAGCTGTAAGCATTACTTAGATTTCTGCACTATCTGCATCTGTTCTTCTCTCTCTCCTTCCCCTGTGCACAGGTGGACTAGCCCGGCGGCGGACCTCCTCCCGATCCTGGCGGTGGACCTCTCTGCTGTGGGCTCCCTTCTCCACCATTGTGCCCTGCCTGTTTCTTTACTCACCCCCAAACAGCCAACATGCACCAACATCAGCCGAGCCAGCGGGACTCAGTGGACCAGTGAAGTATTACTCACTCGTCTGAGCATTAACCATCATTTCACCACTGTAAGAATTGTTTCATCTCTCTCAGTTCACCAAAGTGGGTCAAGAACTAACTCTCCTGTCCTTCCTCTCTCCTTAGGGTTGCCTGACTCGTCCTGCTCGGCCTGCTCCTGGCCACACATCCACTCACGCACACACACTCACGTTCATACTTCAATAAAAGATCACTGTTGGTTTATTTGAGTCCATGTCTGTGCTTGGGTTTTTCTACAAACATGTCAGTAAACCCAACAGACAGTGCCTTGGCACAAAGACTTAACATCATGGAGGCTTGAATTGACCAATTAGCCTACCAACAACATGTGATCCTAAACCAGCTGTCACAAATTAACACAAAACTCGATCAGATTGCTCCTGCGCAGCCTCCAGTGTTGGCTTCTGGGGGCTCGATCAAATCTACCAATCCCGCTTCTCCCTCTACGCTGCACTCTCGGGTTACTCCTGCTCCCACCCCCACTCGTTTTAATAGTAAGCTAGGGGAAGCTCGGGGCTTTTTGCTTCAGTGTAGCATTGTGTTTCAACAGGTGCCACAAGATTTTTCTACTTGTCACAGCCGCATGAGTTATGTGGTTAATTTGTTGGAGGGGAGGGCCCTAGCCTGAGCATATGCTATCATGCTCTGCCCTGATTACTCTGGGTATACTTATGACCGTTTTGTCTCTGAGTTTAATGAGATGTTTGATCACTCTGACCATGATAGTGTTCTCACCACCCGGTTACTTAACCCGGTTACTAACTCTCCTGTCCTTCCTCTCTCTTTAGGGTTGCCTGACTCATCCTGCTCGGCCTGCTCCTGGCCACACATCCACTCACGCACACACACTCATGTTCATACTTCAATAAAAGATTGCTGTTGGTTTATTTGAGTCCATGTCTGTGCTTGGGTTTTTCTACAAACATGTCAGGGGGGTCGGGTCCAACCTCACGTAGAGCTGCATATCTTTGGCATAGCAGTGATATGAGACACCATACCTGCTGATGTAGCCCAGGGGGAACATGTAGATATTGAAAAGAGTCAGGCTAAGGGCTGACCCTTGTGGAACCCCACAGGTGACAGTGTGGGACCGTGTTTTAGCATCCCTCAGGGCCACATACTCAGCCCTGTCTGTGAGGTAGGACCCAAACCATTCCAGAGTAATGTCAGAAAAAACAGTAATATGCTGAAGGTGATGGAGGAGAATATTATGATTAACCATGTCAAAAGCGGCAGTGAGATCCAGGAAGCTAAAGAAGGATGGAGAGCCTTGGTCAGCAACCATCAGGAGGTCATTGGTGACTAGACCATCTGCTTCAACCGAATGACTCACAGCCACAAGGCAGGAGGTTTTGTAGCATTAACTGATCATCTGACCTGACAAACTTCAATCATGTAGTGTGAATCAGGCTTAAAGCAAGCAAGTACTCTATCTTTTGAGCTAAACCCTGTCCTTACATGTGTGTGAATGTTTATTTTACATCTTTAACGTCTTGTCTCGCTCGTGTTTAAATGAATAATTAAAAAAAATAACAAAATAATTTTCATTTAAAACACACTCTGAAATCAAAAGAATGCTGGGTGCATTAGCTGTTGAATTCCTAGATCATCTCTTCTGGCATGCCCATACCATTACAAGCATTTCATTCTATGTCAAGTTTGATGTGCTGGAAACCATCTAAAACTAGGCTCTCATTAACTCATTGTGTGGAGGGAATCTTCTGCCTCTGCAACAGTATCATATGTCTCAAACTGTTCTTGTTTACACTGTATTAATTTTGTGTTTGTTTGTGTGTGTTCAGGGTGCTGTAATGATCAATGATAATGAAGCCAGGGTAGTGGAGCGCTATTTGACCTTCAAAGAGGGCATAGCCTACGGCATCGACCAGCTACTGGAGCCCCCCGGCCTGGGAGCGTTCTGCGACAGCGTCGAGAACAAAACCACTTATGTTAGTACTGCTAATGCTAAGACTCCTGCTTACTCATTCTTATTTGAGTACATTTTCAAGGAAAATCCTGTACTTTTACTTAAGTACATTTTCTGGTACTCTGAGTAACTTTTGATTTTTTACAAATTTGAACTGAGTGCAAGTTGTTTTTCTTCACATCAGTTTTCAAATCGCCATTCTTCTGTTCTGATTCAGGAAATATTTAATTTATTACTGTCTACTGTTTGTTTATATGATTTAGATTATATTATACAGTACATAAGGGTAGTTTATCTTTTAATTTCCTGAGATTTAAGAGGAAAAACCTCATAAATTTATGAGAAAAGCTGCAGATTTACAAGAAAAAAGTTGCAAATGCACAAGAAAATTGTTGCATATTTAAGAGAAAAATATCTAGAAAATAAATCTAGCAAATTTGTGTGGGAAAAGTTACAAGTTTATCACAAAGATGCAACTTTATAAAACAGAATTTCCAAATTCATGAAGAAAAATCAGAAAATTATTAGAAAATAAGCCATCAAAAATTTACAAAAACAATTTAACAAATTTCACAAAGTTGGAGAGAACTGCAAATTTCTGAGAAAAGAATAGCAAAATTGATAAGAAAACAGTACTATATTTAATAAGTCACAAATTTATGAGCAAAGAATGCAAATATGTGAGAAGTGACAATTTTAACAGAAAAAAAAAATCACAAATTGACAAAAGAAATGTTATTACTCACGAATCAAGTAACTCTTACACTACCTAGATACTTTCTTACTCTTGAGTAAGTTTTTTAGTGAATACTGCTACTTTTATTTGAGTAATCTTAAGGCACTACTTTTACATGATTACAAAGTTTGGATATTCTACCCACTTCTGCTTAATACTCAGAGTGACACTGCATTAACTGTCATGTTTAACACTAAATTATTATAGCTGTTTTTCAAAAATGATATGGCAGCATTATATCTGTTGTCAAAATGTATTTAAACTGTCCTCTTTACCATTAATGCTTACACTGTGGCTCTGCTGGTCATGCTGGTGTTACTTCTTTGTGCTGAGAACTTAGGGGAAATGAGGAGTCCCATGAAATGAGGCAAAAAGCTCCCCCAGAAAAGTGTTTTTATTTATTTTCTACAAAAAAAAATTGAACAATTTCTTTTGGTTGTGACATAAAGTAAGGGTTATTCCTCCAGGTCATATCTGGTCCACTTTACAATGATCCCATGTTTTTCAGTGTTCAGAAGCACTTGTGTAGTGCTTCATGGCAGAACAACAATCTGTTCAGTTTTTCCTTTGAAATAAAAAATGGGGAAAAAAACAAACAAACAGGAAAACAAAAGGCAGTGACACAACTGACCTCATATCTTTACAGACCACCAAAGTTGTCCAACAAACTTAGAACGAAAAGTTTAATCATTTGTCTGATGGCACTACCACAGTTTTGGAATTAATTAAATGTCTGTTATTTTTGCTGCATATTTATCCATGAGGTTTTGACATTTTAGTGCTTGAGAGAGCAGCAGAGATGTGCAGAACATGATATTGGTTCTCACTAGTTGTAAAAAGCCTCATCATGTGAACAGCCGAGTGTTTTGTGCAGTTAGTCTTGATCTGTTTTAAACCACTTGAGACTGGAGTGGTGGTCTAGTGGTAGAGCATGCATCCCTCAGATGGTATGTCATGGGTTCAAGCCCCAACTGGGTCATACTAAAGACCATATAAAAATGGTGCTTCCTGCCCTCTAGCTTGCACTATCCTTGAAAACAGCAATTTACAAAGTTGAATTTCATGAAGAAAGATGACAAACTTCAGTTTTTTTCTTAAGTGAGAATGTCTACAGGTCGACCATCTTGAAGACTGATGGCTTATTCACATCTACCATCAAATCTACTTTATTCACTAAATAAAGTGAATTTTTCATACGCCCGATGCAGTACAACATCAATGGAAAGATACAAATAGATGCAAAGTCTGCAGTTTGAGTTGAAATGTGCTCAACTTGGGTGAAAAATCACTCAATGCTTGGTCACAGTAGCCACTCAGTGTCAATATTCCAATATTCTGTTGACATCCCCAGGAGTGAGAAGTGGGGGGTATTGTGTTTTTACCCATTTGTTTGTTACTTTGTGTGACATTTTATGTTGTTGTCACTATATGTTCTACATTTCTGATTGGATTGACTTCAGATTTATACAAAACATTAACTCATCAATACCTTGAATGAGTTTGATTTTATGACACATCTAATGATTTTTCGGGGGGGGGGCTTTGTTTGGGATGGGGTATATTTTTCTAGTCCATTTTTTGTTGATCACAGTTCTCATTATGGCCCCAGATATGCAGATGTGAGGGGGGTATATGAGTTTCCTCACCAAGGTTCTTTCATTAAATTTGTAAGTGAGATTGCCACTCACCCAGTGTCTGTAGTTTGAATCCATCCATAAAATCCTGCCACCGATCCTCATTAGCAGCTCATCAAACTGGATACCAGTTAGGCTCAGGTAGCACTGAAAACGACCATCATCAAGATGCAGTTCATGGACAAGGCTGTGAAGCCCCCATGGGTGTCGCTAGATAATGTTGTGAACCAAAAGTTGATAGCATTTTTAGATTTTCACAGCAGGTAGAAGGCAACAGCAGAAACTGTCTTGCTCATTGTTGATTGCAAAAAATTATTGGTAAGAAACACGATAACTATGGCGGTAACAGCACTCCTCCGCTGGGTGAATTTTCACTTGATGCTCTCAACTCTGTGTGAATAGAGTTCGGATAGACCTTTGTGTTCAGCTAAATGCACCATACAGGTCCAGCTGGCAAGTATCACTAGAATAGATTCCTAGGGCTTTTAACAGTAAAAGGTGAGAACTGGTCACAGTTCACTTTTTGGCTACAGTTTTTTTTTTTTTTTTAATATTAATCAGTTTAGCACTGAGTAGTGCCATCAGAAATTCACATCAAGAAAGTACATTCCATTTAAGGGAATTAAAAGACAGTCACGTATGCATTCACTGCAGCTTTAAAGGCATATTTGGAATGGCAGGAAAGGTGTGACATAAAGTGAGTTTCTTTCTTTCTTTTTTTTTTTTTTTACAATATTGTATTTTTTTTAAAAGCTTAATGGAGTTCTTTCTTTCTTTCTGCCCCAGTGGTATTATGAAGTTTAGTTTCCCCAAATCTCTACAAGTGAGCAAAGAAAGTATAACCAATAGAGCCACATTGTGATTAGTAACAGATATGAAAGATTAAAGTAAGCTTTAATTTAACTGAAACTGCTCTATTTAAGGTACAATATGTAAAATTTCGGGTCAGACTGAATTCTGAAATTTAAAGCAGCATAAAAAAACTTTGTTTTTAGTGTGATATAATCACTCTTATTTAAAAATTGTTGAATTTTCTGTACCTTAATACAAATTTTTGTGCACAGGACTTTCCCCACATTGGCGGACATCTTGACCCACCATAAAATTTGTTTTATTTTTATGTCAAACTTTAGCTAAATACAATAAATGGCTTCTGCAAGTTCTCCTACATGCTTTGTAAGATGTGATAACTGATAAAATTTAACTTAGTTGCATTTTGAAATCCCACTGCTAGATTGTGCAGAATATTACACACTGCACCTTTCAAAGGATATTAGGTAAAAGTATTTGAAAGAAAAATGACTCAGAAACATTTTTTGGTTTAAATTCCTTGTTATTTTCTAACGTGCTTCCTATATTCAAAACATATTTTACCACATTGATAAATTTGTTGTATTAAATTTTCCTGTCCGTACTGATTTACCATTGAAGACAACACTGGACTCAAGTTTTGTGCTTTGAAATGTTTCAGGGGCGCTGTGGAAGCTGCTTGATGACTCCCCGCTGTCCCTTCAGACATGTGGACACTGTAAGATCTGAACAATCACAGCCTTAGCTTCTTATACAGAACGCAGAAGATAAACTTTCATCTTGAATTTTTCCAGGGATCAAGGGAGCCTTGTTATAACCATCGCAGAGGGTATATAGGCTACAGCTCGAGCTACCCAAGGCGCTACTCCTCTTCGCCATCATATGACCTTCATGATCCTTTTAGCCGGAACGGCTGTAAAAGAGTTTGTAGCTTCCATTCTTGGGTCCAAAAGTGCTGCAAAAACCACTACGGCCGGGACTGTAAAGGTAGGGCGTTACAGCAATATAACATCTATATCTGTGTCTTGAATCTATTCCTCACCTTCTCTGCTCATGTCTAATGAGAGAGAACAACATAGAGGAAAGGAAAGGAATCAAGGTTTTTGTAAAATGGAAAAAGAGACATAGGAATTGTTTCAACTGCACTTTTTTCCCCTTGTTTTTATTTATCAGTGTGTCCAGGTGGTGTGGAATCCCCTTGTGGCGAACATGGGGACTGCAATGATGGCGTTACTGGCTCAGGAACTTGTAGGTGCCATAAAGGATTCAGAGGAGTAGCCTGTAATTTGTGTAGCACTGGATATTACGGCTCCAACTGCACAGGTACAGCAGGGACAAATGACTGGGATTATATTTGAATCTGGTCTAAAAGTGTGGAAAACCCCAGTCTATTAAATAGCTTCTCTTATGCTTTCTGGGGTTTTCCCTTTGTTTTAGTGCATTTTGCAGCATTTTTGTGACATTATATGATCTGCAAAACCAAGCAGCCCAATGTCCTCCTGCACAAGCGTTTTCCCCTCCCACAGAAACTAGGGCTACAGCTCTGCCTGAAACACCTTGTTTGGATTTGCTGTTGTCTTCTGTAAGGTCATCACGTCATTACGTCACAGACCCGCTATTCTGTCACACCCTGACCTCAGAGGAGAGGAAACTCCCCACTAAGCCTTGAGGCTCATGCAGCTGAAGTGCCACTAGCTTAGCTAGCAAGCTAGCTAGCGGCCCAACCAGTGCTTTTGGAGATCTAAATTCTAGTCGCCCCACTAGACATCCATGGTCCCAGCTCGTTCATCAATCCATAGTCGATAATTTATCTCATGTCATTCTGGTCTGTCTTGTGTTTTTTTGTTTTTTTTTTACTGCCATGACACAGGCACCAACCTTTAGCAAGTCTAGTTTAGTGACACAAATCAGCAAATAATGGTTCTTTTTTTTTTTTAACTGTACTCGCTGTCCTGAACCAGCTTATTCACTGATACACAGCCAGTTATATATAGTATCTCACACCATTCTTAAAGTTTTTTAATTTATTTAGTTTTTTTTTAATTAATTAGTTAATTTATTTCAAATGTGTAACATCAAGCATTCAGTGACAGTGATATAGGAAACATTGTTAAGAAAATAAAAATAAAGTATATATCAAAACATAAGTCACCATACAAAACATAAGTTTCACTATGCACATAATTTATGTACATATCCAAAAAAGAGTCTAAACTTATTCAATCCCACCCCTTCTCCACAAATCATTGATTTCTATTCATTTGTTTCCTAGCCATACACAACACTATATATATATATATATATATATATATATATATATATATATATATATATATATAAAATTTAAATTAAATCATAAAAAATAATAATACATTCATTTAATGAACAATATTAAGGGTTAATGTTTAAGTATCTTGGGGTCTCATTCACGAGTGAGGAGAGAATGGAGCGAGAGATTGACAGACGGATCGGGGCAGCCTCTGTCATGAACTGCCCCACGGGGCAGAGAGGTGAGACCCATGCGCTGACCTGTGAGTTTCTGAGGTTTATTGAAAACAACAAAACATAAGTCCGACAGTGCTCAACACAGAATTCAAACAAACGAGTAACTTACAGATTTAGCGCACCAGAACCAGGGCAGCGTTCAGGTGGGGATGAGGGAAAGGAAACTCAAGACTGTGGCGATGGGAAATGAAAATAACTGTCCTTAAATAGGATTAGAAATAAATTACATAAGTACTGACAGGTGTGGGTCACATGAGCGGGCAGAAGGAAACAATGATTTATAATTGGACCAGCTGGGAGCAGTGAGAGGGGAGCGACCGGCTGACAGCTGTCAGAGGCTACGCCCACACGGAACACAAACCAGGAAATGCTACTGACGGCTGTCAACCCAGAGAGAGAACACAACAGTAAGGCTATAAAGAATAAAATACCACAATGCAGACTGAGCTCTAAATACAAATTAATACAAAATAAGAGTGAAACAAAACTAAGACACCAACAGGAAAATGGAAAACAGTGCAAGAATAACAGAAACCAAAAAAGCACAAAATCCAACAAATATATAAACATACAGAAACAACCATGAGACTGAGCATGGCGGGAACTTCCTGTGCTCAGCTCGTGACAGCCTCTGCAGTGATACGGACGTTGTACTGGTCTGTTTGGGTGAAGAGGGAGCTGAGCTGTAAAGCAAAGCTGTTGATTTAAAGGTCAATCTACATTCCTACCCTCACCTATGGTCATGAGCTTTGGGTAATGACTGAAAGAGTGAGATCGCGGATACAAGCAGCTGAAATGAGCTTTCTCTGTAGGATTGCTGGACTCACCCTCAGAGATAGGGTGAGGAGCGCAGTCATCTGGAAGAGGTTCAGAGTAGAACCACTGCTCCTCCATATCGAAAGGAGCCAGTTGAGGTGGTTTGGGCATCTGATCAGGATGCCTCCTGGACACCTCCCACTTGAGGTGGAGAGACAATGTCTCCCAGTTGGTTTGGGAATGTCTTGGTATCCTCTTTGAAGAGGTGGAGCAGGTGGCTGGGGAGAGGGAAGTCTGAACTTCTCTGCTTGAGCTGCTGCCTCCGTGACCCGGATCTTCGGAAAACTGGTGGAAAATGGATGGATGGATGGATGGATCTCACACCATTCTGACTTATTTTCTTACAATTTGGGTGTGAAGGGCTACAGTCAGGATTTGAATGAATGAATGAATGAATCTTTATTTCAGATAGATTAAAAGTAGATATTAAAAAGAAACAGAATAATATAACAAAGGGGGAAAGAAAATCCAACAAGGTCAAATTAGACAATAACTCCTCTGATTATACAGTTCAACATAAGTTATTCGAAATGGGTGATGGCTGAAGCCGCAGCTTATATTGCCCACCCATGTTCCATCCAAGAATTCAAAAGAAAAACAAAACAAGAGCGATTACAATTCAGAACATAGCTTAGACAAAATGTGACAAAAAAAAAAAACAACAACTAAGCAACAACACAACACAGACTGGATATGACAATCCTTATGTGATTTTACATGTCATCTTGTATATAGTATGTTTGGAGTATTTCTTCCTTTAGTTTTTGTTTAAATTGTCCAAGCGTTGTACATGATTTTAGTTCAGGTCCAAAATCGTTCCATAATCTGACTCCTTGCACTGAAACACAGTGTTGCTTGGTGGTAGTTCTCACTGAAGGTTTTTGAAATATACAAGTTCCTCTGAAATGATATTGTTTCTCCCTTATTTGGAACAACGTTTGGATATTTGCGGGCAGTGATAGATTCTTCACTTTAAACATTATTACTGCAGTTTTAAAGTCAACCAGATCTTTCAACTTGAGAGCTTTTAATTTAAGAAAAAGTGGGTTTGTTGGTTCCCTGTAAGCAGCTTTGTTTATTATTCTAATAGCTCTCTTCTGAAGCATAAAGAATGGATATACGTATGTTAGTTTTATATGTATTTCCCCATACTTCAGTACAGTATGTCATGTATGGGAGTATTAATGAATGATACAGGGTATATAGTGTGGGTTGATTCAGCAAATATTTCACTTTGTGTAGTATTGTGTAACCCTTGCCTTATGTTAATTAGGTAAGGGAAATAATTAAGTGTAGACCAGTTGCTAGGTTCGTAAGGGTTACAATAGGGAATTATAGTGAATGTGGAATGAAATAGCTGGAGGCAAGAAATGAGCAATAATGGTTATTATTTACAGTGATAAAGAGAGCAAAATATACAGATAATTTACAACTGTACAAATATAACAACGGCCGGCATGAAATAAAACCCCAAAGATGTCCCACTGAGCTCAATGTTTGATTGCCCGTTCGGGTTGGTCGTTTGACCAGTCAGGATATCTCGTATCTCCAGACTCAGGTTTCCAATCCTGGGCACTGAAGAGGGGAAGGATGCTCTTCACTCGAGATCTTGGTTAGATCTCAGTTCAATCTTGGTTCAGTCTTGGGTCAGGCTCGCCATCTCCATTCGGAGAGAATCCAGGTTCCAGAAGGTTCTTGATTGGCAACCAAAAAAACCTAGCCTGCACGACAATAATGGTATTATTGTTTACAGCTAGAGTAATTCGTCTTCCAATCCCTTCTTATATAACACCATAGCTTAGTGTTTAAATTCTTCTCTCATATTACTATTATCACAATCCAGCAATATAGTAATATCTTACATCTCACATCTTGCATCTTACATGCATGTGTTCTTTTTTTTCTTTTCTCACAATCTCTCTAGTGGCACATGAAATACCCCTTTTTTCATGTAACCAATTAAATGAATTTCTCTGTTTATCTCTACATCACTTAACCATGAAATTATGATTAATCCTCTCTAACCTCGTCTCTGTAAATCATGAAATGAAATACAATTAATTTATAACATAACCAGGGAATATACTGTCCCATCACATCCAATATTCCCTTTTAAAATCAGTAAACCCTGTCTGGGCTACTGGGTTAAACATAGAGGGCTAACACCATGTGCTTTTAGCATCAAACTACACATTACATTCGACAGAAATGGTGTATAAGAGCTAAAAGTACCTCAACATACTGTTGGGAACTGAAATCACATTTAGGGAAACCATACAGACATAAAGACAGCCTTTTCCATTGCTTTTAACAGGAAAAAATCCACTCGCGACTAGCATTAGCATAGCGCTAATGTTAGCATAACATTAGCATGTAGCGGACTCACCAAAGATGAGATTCAGGGTGAACACAGCAGAAGTCACGGCCTCTCAAGCTCGTGCTACCATCAACTTAGGATAATAAAGGTTGCAAATTAGCGTTTGGAGAGTGTTTAGATCCATTTATAGTATTCTATCTGAATTAGCTTACCAAGAAGAGGTGTCAACGTGAGGACAGATCGTCCAACAGTTCCTCTCCTTCCGCTCGCAGATCGTGAAAAGAACGATTTCCAGCATAGCGTCTCAGCTCTTTGCTTGGAAGGTGGGGCTAATATTACTCTTAACGAATAGAAAGACCCAGATCACCCAACATGACCATAAACCGGAAATTCAAAAGTTGGATGACGAGGATCGCACTTCCTCTTCCCCAAGAGAATCGGTTTTCAAAATAAAATCACACAATTGTATTAATACAATTTACATCTGAGAAAAAGGGTCATTTTCTCAGTTGGGTTACACTTGCAATTGATTTGGATATTTTATCTTTAATATAATTAATATGTGACTTCCAACACAGTTTATTATCAATTATTACTCCAAGAAATTTAGTTCCGGGTACCATTTCAATCTCTACACCATTTACACTGAGTTTAGATACTAAATTGTTGTCTCGTCGGCCTCCGTCGGTCTATGATGACCATGGAAGAGAATCCTAAACGTCTACTCTGCTGGAACAGCACCGCCTGTGGCTGAACAGGCCGATGCGCGAATGACAGTCTCTGTCACACAGGTCGCACTTGTGGGTGGTCTCAGTGCTGCTGGAGCTGTGGCGGTTCTTCCTGCGGGTCCTTTTTTCATCTGCTGCAGCAGTCAGGCTCTCTTCACCCGCCTTGAGCTGTCTGGTCAGGGTACCTCTCCATTTGGAGCGGTCCGTTGCAAGATCCTCCCAGCCCTCTGTGTTGATCTCCAGGGCCTTCATGTCTCGCAGACGTCTCTAAAGCGCAGCTGTGGGCAGCCAACGTCTCTCCTGCCAGTTGCCAGTTCTCCGTAGAGGACGTCTTTGGGGATTCTGCCATCCTCCATACGGTGACCGTGGCCTAGCCAGCGGAGCCTGTGCTGCCTGAGTAGAGTGAACATGGAGGGAAGGCCAGCGCGGGACAGAACTTCTGTGTTGGGCACTTTGTCCTGCCAGGATATGTCCAGGATACGGCGAATGCAGCGCAAGTGGAAGGAGTTCAGTCTCTTTTCCTGCCGGGCGTATGTTGTCCACGTCTCACTCACGTCTCACTCACATAGAGCAGTGTGCTGATGATGCAGGCGTTGTACACTGCCATCTTCGTCTTGACAGAGAGTTTGGAATTCTCCCACACTCGTGTGGTGAGGCGAGCGAGTGTGAAGGCTGATTTTCCAATCCTCTTGTCGATCTCTGTATCAAGGGAGAGGTTGCTGCTGATTGTGGACCCCAGGTACGTGAACTGATTCATGACCTCCAGCTCGTAGTCGTCGATGGTGATGGTTGGTGGTGCTTCCGTGCCTTGCACCAAGACGTCTTCTTCAGGCTGATGGTAAGCCCGAAGTCCTTGCATGCCTGGGAGAAGCGGTCCATCAGGGTCTGAAGCTCCTGCTGTGTGTGCATCGTGACTGCAGCGTCGTCTGCGAACAGCATGTCTCTGATTAGAGCCTCGCATACTTTGGTTCTGGCTTTCAGGCGGGCGAGGTTGAAAAGCCTGCCGTCAGAGCTTGTGTGCAGGTAGATTCCCTCTGTTGCTGTGCTGAAGGCATGCCTCAGGAGCATAGCAAAGAAAATCCCAAAGAGGGTTGGCGCAAGTACACAGCCCTGTTTCACTCCGCTGCGTATGTTGAATGGCTCTGAGACGTTGCCGTCGTGCTGCACTATCCCCTGCATATTGGTGTGAAACGATTCGATGAGGCTTTGCAACTTTGGTGGGCATCCTATCTTTGGTAGGATCTTGAAAAGGCCCTCTCTGCTGACCAGATCAAACGCTTTGGTGAGGTTGATAAAGGCGACGTACAGGGGAATTTTCTGTTCTCTGCACTTCTCCTGGAGATGGCGGATGGAGAATATCATGTCTACCGTCAATCGCTCAGCGCGGAAGCCACACTGAGACTCGGGGTAGACACGTTTGGCAAGCTTCTGTAGACGAACGAGAACAACTTGTGCGTAGACTTTGCCAACAACGCTGAGGAGGGAGATGCTCCTGTAGTTGTTGCAGTCGTTTCTCTCCCCTTTGTTTTTGTAGAGGGTGATGATCTTGGCATCCCTCATGTCCTGTGGTATGGCACCTTCCTTCCAGCACTGGCAGAGGACGTCATGCAATGGCAGCAGTAGGGCGGTCTTGCAGTGCTTGATCAGGTCAGGGGGTATGCCGTCGTTGCCGGGTGCCTTGCCAGCGGCCAAGCTATCAATGGCCTTGCTGAGTTCATCGATGGTTGGCTCGGCGTCAAGTTCGTCCATGGATGGCAGGCAGTCGATGGCATCAAGGGCTAACGGTGTCACAGTGTTCTGTCTGGAGTAGAGGTCGGAGTAGTGTTCCACCCATCTCTCCATCTGCTTGTTCTTTTCTGTGATCATCTCCCCAGTGGAGGATTTGAGGGGGGCCGTCTTGCTCTGAGCCGGACCAAGTGCTTTCTTGATGCCATCGTACATACCACGGATGTTCCCTGTTATGGCAGCGGTTTGAATGTCTTGGCTGAGCTGAGTCCAGTACTCGTTAGCGCAGCGCCGAGCAGTCTGCTGAACTTTGCTTCTCACAGCCCTGAGAATCTGGAGATTCTTCTTGTTTGGGTACTTCTTGTACTCAGCAAGTGCTGAGCGCTTGGCTTCAATGACGGGGGTCATCTCGGTCAACTTGGCATCAAACCAGTCCTGTGACTTCGAGGTCTTCCTCCCAAAGGTAGCCAAGGCTGTGCGGTGGATGGTGTTTCGCAGCTCTTCCCACTTCTGCTTTGCAGATTCTCCTTCTTGTGGTACACCAAGTTCCTTCTCAAAGGTGGAGGCAAACTGATCAACAAGTTCTGGTTGGGCCATCTTGCTGGTGTCAATCTGTGCCTTTCCAGGCTGTCTGGCACGATGGAATTTCTTCAGCTGCAGCTTGACCTTGCAACACACCAATGAATAGTCTGTGTCGCAATCTGCACTCTGGAACAAACGGGTGATTAGCACATTCTTCAGTGAGGTGCGCCTGGTCAGGATCAAGTCCAGCTGGTGTCAGTGCTTTGAGTGCGGATGTTGCCAGGAAACCTTGTGTTGGGGCTTGGTCTTGAAGAACGAGTTTGTGATGCACAGATCATGATATGTGCAGAACTCGAGCAGCCGCTGTCCGTTGTCATTCATTCTGCCCACGCCAAATGGTCCAAGACAGGAGGGCCAGGAGTCGTGGTCAGCACCCACTCTGGCATTGAAGTCTCCAAGGAGAATGAGTTGTTCAGAGTTGGGGATGATCCTGACAGTTGTTGCGAGATTCTCGTAGAACTCGTCTTTTGCCTCTGGTGTGGCTGTCAGTGTTGGGGCATACACACTGACAAGGGTGACTGGGCCTTGAGTGGTGTTGAGGCGGAGGGTGAGGAGTCGTGCAGAGCCATTGCTGCCCGGTTCCACCATCTTCAGCAAGGTGTTTTTCACTGCGAAGTCCACTCTGTGTTCCCTGTGTTCATCACTGCCCTTTCCCTGCCAGTAGAACGTGTAGTCCTTCTCTCTCAGTGTGCCTGCGTCAGCCAACCGTGTTTCCTGGAGAGTGGCGATATCCACTTCCAGTCTCTTCAGCTCATTATTGATGACGGCAGTCTTCCTGGTGTCGCTGATGTCCTTGAGGTTAGCAGCGAGTCCTGTCATCATAGTGCGGATGTTCCAAGTTCCCAGTTTTAGAGTTGGTCTCTTTTGTTTTGTTGTCTTGCCTGGTGCAAAGGTTCTCAGCCTGCCGTTCGGACTTCTCCTCATCCCCATGCACCCAATGAGGAAAGCAGGTTGTGGTGGGACAACACCTTATTGGCTGGGGGCTGCCCAGCTTGAGGCGGGCGGTAGCTGTCCAGTGAGATCCGCTGATCCCTCCCACCATCGGGAACAATCCCTGGCACCGCGCTCTATGCCAATTGAGCGGTGGCTTATAACCAGTAACTGTCATTCCCCGTGTTTTGTCTATGCCAAAGGCGAAGCTGGAGTGTCCTCTCCAGTGATCCGGTGTTCTACCTTCCAGCATTGGGCGTTGGTAGGATTCAAGCCTGGGCAGGAAGATATGGAGGACAAGATGTTGCCCATGCAGCATGTCCCCCCTCTCCACGTCACTGATGAATCCAAAGGAACAGCAGGGCTGCTACAGTTTGGCACCAGCGCCATCGCAGGAGCTGCCAGAACGATGTTGAGCACAACAGAGAACTACCTTAGGGACTCCGACTCCAGATTTTTCCTCAGGGTTGACTCCTGAAGCCTTTCCTGTGGCCGGGTGTGCCACAAGGCAGCGGCGGTTTGAAATCAGGGTTTACCTTCCCCTAGATGGGCTACCTTCCCAGGTTGACGAGCCACCATCTACCCGAAGCATCTGGTTTTAAGGCGCCAGAGATCCGCCCTCGCCCCTTCTCCTATTAGTAAAAGCAGTTCCGCCCGGCTTAGAGACTAAACCACACGGGCAGGCTAGGAGTTGGACTTAGTTGTCAGAGGCTTTTTGAGACGCATGCCATAAGGAGCATTTTATAAGCACTGGGAGCTTAACCCCAGTGCCGCTCCTGGCTATGACAACCTTGGAACCAATTAAGTTGTTGTGATGGTTGTTAAAAACTATAAATTTTGTCTTACTTAAATTGAGCGTTAATTTGTTTGAATCAAATCACAGTTTAAGCTTTCCTAATTCCTTTCCAAGTGTAGCCAAAAGTTCCAAATTGCTTCCACTGCATAATAAATTAGTGTCATCGGCAAACAATATTAAATCCATTTTTTCCAAAACTTTACATAGATCATTTATATACATATTGAATAACAGTGGCCCCAAAACTGAACCCTGTGGGACTCCACAAGTAACCTTCAGTAACTGTGAGTTTTTGTTACCAACACATACATACTGATATCTATTCTTTAAGTAACTACATAACCAGGACAGTGCTACCCCCCAATACCACAATTTTGTAGTTTCTTTAATAATTAATTATGATCCACTGTATCAAATGCTTTTTTAAGATCCAGGAATACCCCAACTGAATACTCTTTATTTTCAACAGCAGTTGATATTTTTTCTATAAATTCCATTAGAGCAAATGCAGTTGTCCTCTTGTGTCTGAACCCATATTGCTGCTCACACAATAAATTATTCTTCAGTAGGAAGTTGTCAGTTCTCTCATAGAATATTTTTTCAAGTATCTTGGAAAATTGCGGCAATAGTGAAATTGGTCTATAGTTTGAGAATTCCCCTCTGTCACCCGTCTTGTATATCGGAATTACTTTAGCTGTTTTCATTGCTTTGGGAAATATACCTGTTTTCTGACTGACTCTGAGGTCGACCTTCCAGGTACAAACTGAGGGAGACATCTGCTAGCCTAACTGCTAGCTGTTCGTTTCTGTCCACTTTATATATATTTACCCATTCCTACTAGACACCTATATTCACATCTATCAACCCTTGAGCATGTATTTCATTTATAGATGTTATTTATTATACTCTGGATTGGACGCCTCCTCAATTAGCACTGGTTAGCTGCCATTGGCAGAGATAGCCATTCACTCATTCAGAGTTGTTTCTGTGCTTAATACACCCCAGGGACTGGTCGTACTTTGTACAGCCCACCTGTCCATATAATGTGACAAACCACTGAATAGAGCTGAAACTATACGTTTTTCCTTCACTTTGCATCTCAGCTGCTTCTTCACCACAACAGACTTCTTCGTCATTCATATGACAGCTTCATTCTGCCTGTTGAGTCTCCATTCCTGTCTACCCTCTCTCGTGAACAGAGCCTGGGATACTCATTGGGATTATCCAATGACAGCATTTCCTCATATTTCCTCACCTGCAGGGGGCAATGCACCATTTTCTGCAAGAGGACAAAGCTTGAATATGGCGTTGCAAACCTAATAGGGTACTAAATGCCCATGTGAGTGCACTCAGGGAGATTATTTGAGAAAATCAGGAACAGTAAACTGATTTGCACTGTAGCAGCATTGTGACCATTAGCATCCACCAAAAAAATAATAAAAAATAATAAATCTGGAGTCAGCAGACAATCTCACCCCCCACCCCCAAGCTCTCTAGCAGTCTGTCACCATAGCAACACTCCACACTCCCCTTCACACAGCTGGGTGTGCTTCCAGCTCAGGACAAACCTACCAGCTGTCTTCTCTCAGTAGCCAAGCAGACCGGGTTAACAGCCCAAAATAGCTGATGATTGTCGTCTGTTTTAGTTTCACAGTTTTCATTAAAACAGTCACATCAGTGTTTCTCATCAGGGGGAAAAAAAGCTATGTTCTCTCTGTGGAGGATAAAAACAGATGTGTTACTGTTGGTGATTCCATCCAACTTTTTCTCATTTTAGACCTAATTTTTTATAATTCCACAATTGAAGATAGGAAAGCATGTATGCCTCCATAAGCTGCAATAAACAACCAAACAAACAAAAAATTAAAAAGGCGCTATCATGCACTTTTTCCACATGTTGACATCTCCCAGATGTGTTAATGAACTGAAATGACTGTGACATGCTTTGATCAAAACAACTCAGGGTTTAATTACTGCAGAACCATTTTATACATGGGGAAGGGGGTCTCCTCAAACTAGGCTGATTAAATGTGTATTTTTTGAAATGCTAATGAGCCCCTGCTCACCCCAGCCTCCATTTTTCATTGTTGAATAGCTAACAGCAGCTAACCACTACTAATTGAGGAGGAGGTGTCTGGTCCAGAGTATAATAAACTATATTAAAATAAGCTAAAATAACATCTATGAATGAAATATATGGTCAATGGTTGGTAGATGATCAGGTTGGGAAAATGAGTGTTAAGTGAAAATGGATAGAATCAGGGTTTGACATTAACACCCGCCCACCCATCCCTGCTGGGTATACTTCGGCTGTGGTGGGTAAGACGGCGACTCCCACTAGCCACTTTGGCGGGTTGTAGTTTTCTCAAACAACATTGAAATAATAAACCTATCGCAAAGTGAGACAACAAAACTACAACTCCCATAAACACTATCTGCACGCACATAGTGGATTCTCATTGGTCCACTGTCAGCCAGCTGCAGCCCAGGACTCTGGCTCCGCAGGTCGGCTCATTTTTTTTTCCAATCGAGAAATGGCGATGAACAGACAGCAGCCGCTTTCAGCGATCAGATCACGGGGACGACTGCCCCGATTTCCTGTTGTCCCACTGGTGAGAATAATCTGCACTGTCCCCCCATATCATCTCCTACCTCTGTGGTTAAATATGATTATTTTTAGAGCAAAAAGTCACCGTTTACTGTCTGCAGTTGTGCAAATTTAGGTTTTCGTATGACAGAGAGAGAAAAAGTGATTAAACTCTATGTTGCTGTAAAGAGCAAATGAAGCTTCTTCTGAGGTGAACTTTCATTTATCTGTGATTATCTATGATGTCTGTGATATACAGCTATTTCATGGAAGTAAAACCTCTAATTATGTATTTTTAATGTGCTGGTCCAGGGGTGTCAAACATATAGCCTGCGGGCCAAAAATGGTCCGCCAGGGGGTCCAAGTTTTTCTCTGAATTTACAGCTTTCTTTGTAATACATTTTTTGGCTTTTTCTCTGATTAGAATTGCTCATTGTTCATGACTTTTTCTTAAATTTACATTTCCCCCCCCCATAAACCTGCTTTTACTTGTAATTTTTAAAAACTTTTTTCTCATATATTTGCAGCTTTCATGTGGATGCTGGTAAAAATTTTATTCTGTATAACGATGTAATTTTTTTGTTCATCTAGGCCAGGGGTCTGTAACCTGTGGCTCTGGAGTCATATGTGGCTCTTTTGCCCATAGCCAGTGGCTCCTGAGGCATTGAGAAAAAAATCATACATTTCCAAGAGGTGAAGCAACAAATTTTCAAGAAAAAAGGTTGCATATTCATACAAAAAATCTCAGACAAAAATGAGGAAAAAGTTGCAATTTTATGAGGGAAATCTTATGTCTGGAAATGAGGCGCAGACAGCGGATACAAACTGCACTCTCCTTTATTCAACACACAACTGGACTAAATACAGAAGGGTGGCGCTGTATTGCGTCATGGCCAGTTTGCCACGTGATGACGTCACCTACAGTGAGCCACCACGTCCAAACACCACATTTACCTCCCCTTTGAAAAACCCAAAGAACTATGTACAACTACCTGGGCACCCTGGTAGTCTACTGGTTGTCATGTTCTCCACGAGGCAGGAGAGACAAACCCAAACGCTGAATGATACTTGCAACATTTATTAAAGAAAACAACACAAGTCCAAAGATAGTGCAAAAACAGAAAATGCAAAAACAAGATCAACGCCCTGATGACGCCCAGGTAGCCCTCGTGTAGCATGGTCAGGGTGCGGCCTTTAAGTGCCTCTGGAATCACTGTGCAGTGCCCTCTTGCCACGCAGACATCGTTCCAGTGTGATAAATCGTCCTTGACTCTGGAAACATGCCAATTCCCCCAGCCCGGCCAGCCCTTGCGAATGAAGGCGCACAGCTGAGTCAGTGCTGGATCCTGTTCAAATGCTTCCTGGAGGTCTTGTACGGAGACGGCATTTTGGAGTGGCCCATGCAGCATGTGAATCAGTTCCGGCTCCAGGGGATCTCAGTCACCATTTGGAGCGGGGTTAGGTGTGGCTTGAGACAGGAGGTCCACCACCACATTTTCTCTGCCCGGTGTAAACTGGGTGTTAAAGTTGTATGCTTGTAGTCTTTCTGTCCACCTGTAGATGCACAGGGGTCTGTGCCCCGACCCTAATGTTTCCAGCAGTGCCATGAGGGCTCTGTGGTCTGTCCGCAGCGTGAACATCGTCCATATAGGTACATGTGCCAGCATTCACACGCCCAAATGCACGCCAGCACTTTCCTCTCTCCCACTGAGTACTTCTGCTCGGCCAAGGCAAGCAACCTCGAGGCGAACGCCCCTGGGTGTTCGGTTTCTCCTTGTAGTTGCAATAGAATGGCTTCTACCCCTGTGTTGGAAGTGTCGCATGTCACAAATGTGGGGCTTTGTGGGTCAAAGTGGGTGAGTACTGGTGGGGAGGTGAGCTGCATCTTCAATTCACTGATGGCGGCGGAGCATGCCTGGGTCCACACACAAAGTACATCCTGCTTCAGGAGGGCATGTAGTGGCTCTATCGTCTCAGAGTACTGAGGGATAAAATAACCATAAAATTTCACTATGCACAAGAAAGACAAGAGCTGTGTGGGGCATGATGGTTCAGGTAGCTGCAGTGTCGCTTTGACGTAGGAGTGTAGAGGACTCAGGCCCTCGGCAGACAGGTGGAAACCCACAAACTCGACGGTCATTGCTCCAAAGATACACTTCTCCTCGTTGAGTATGAGGCCATGCTTTGCTAGTACCTCCATAACCTTATCAAGGCAGGCGTTGTGGGAGGCCGATGTTGTGCCGTGCACCACAATGTTGTCCAAGTACACCACCACCCCTGGGAGACTGGCGAAAATGGTAGCCATGGTCTTTTGAAAGCAGCTCGGAGCGGAAGTAAAGCTGAAGGGCATGTAGGTGTACCTGAATACTCCCATGTGGGTGATGAAGGCTGTCAGGTTGCAGCTGTCCAGGTGAAGGGGAACCTGTAGGTAGCCCTGGCAGAGATCCAGTTTGTAAAAAAAAACCTTTGAACCATGGAACGCTGCTGTCAGCTCCTCCTTTGTGAGCAGGGGATATTTGTCGGGGATCACCGCTTTGTTTACCATTCTGAGGTCGATATACTGTCGTAGGCCACCCGTCTTCTTTTTTGCTACCACCAAGTTTGAGATCCAGGGAGATGCGTTGATCTGCACAGTGATGCTGGCATCCAACAGCTTCTGCACCTCTGTTGTGATGTTGGTCCCATAGTGCAAGGGGTAGCCGGCGCAGAGGCTGAATTTTTGGAGGCACCGTCATGTCAGCGAGCTGTCTGTGGTTGAAAGAGGTGAGGCAGCCCAGCCTTGTGAAAAGCATTGGCCAATGGTGTTGCCATGATGAGGTGACTGACAGAATAGTGGCATCCATCAGATCGGCCCCCTGGTGCGTCACTTGGAAGGTGAACGATGGAACGGCCTTGGAGCCGTATTGCATAGAAAAACTGACCATCCCTACCATACCGATTCTGGTGTGGCCATAACCAAATAAGTCCTCCGCATCAGCTGTGATGGTTTTTCGAGGAAACCGCTTCCTGACCATACAGTAGACACGCTCAGAAGGGACCTCGAGGCCCCCGTGTCCAGCAGCAGCGGCACATTGACGCCATCCAATTCCACCATGCACCACCTGAACGGTGAGTATTTGGTGCCAATTGAGTGAACGGTGGCTGAGCCTGGTAAGCGGGCCACTGAGTCTGTGCAGGTTGAGTGACAGACCCTGGCAAAATGGTTTAGCTTCCTGGAGTGATAGCGTTTCACCCCTCTGGCTCAGCAGGCAGGTGATTGAGTCTGATGTCTAGATGAATCACAGCCACTGCAGTGCGGGCGCTCACCTGCGTTGTCCCGTTTCCTACCCTTCTTTCCTCAGTTGCAGCGGGGAGGTGCGGGGCCAGAGTGCTGGGTGGTGATGGCAACAACCTCTGTTCGTGGGGTCGGACAAGGCGCTTGTTGGCAAGGCGGCATTAGCTGCGATAATAGCTCATCCTCTGCCTCCATCTAGGACATCAATTTCACAGTCTCGTTCAGTGTTAGCTTGTCTGCTGTTGAAAACAGCCTACACCGCAGCCTACTGTTGTTAGTACTCTCCGTTAGCTTATCATGTACTATCTCTTCCATCAACCCTCCAAAATCACAGGTGCTTGCTAGGTCACAATGACCTAGGTCATAATGCCGAACCAGCTCACCCTCACTTTGGTGGCGCCGGAGGAAAATTGTTCTCCGTGCTGTTATGTTGTTATCGTCAGCATAAAGCGTGTTCATCGTGGCCACACAGTCTTTGTATTTGTCCTTAGGGCCCAGAGAGTCAAGCATACACTGTCCTTCAGTGCCGAGATAGCAGGTTAGCATCCCCATTAGCTTCTCGTCATTAGCATCGTCTAAGCCAGCAGTGGTGATATAAAACTTATGCCTCACCTGGCAGAGCGAGGAATGGCTGTGGGAGTTTCAAGCACGCTTTCATGTTGGAGTTATTCGGGTTTATCCCATCCTTGTCACCATTTGTTATGTCTGGAAATGAGGCATGGACAGCGGATACAAACTGCACTCTCCTTTATTCAACACACAACTGAACTATATACAGAAGGGTGGCGCCGTGTCGCACTACGGCCAGCTTGCCACGTGATGGCGTCACCTACTGCAAGCCACCACGTCCAAACACCACAGGAGACATACAAATTTGCAAGAAAAAAAGTCACAAAATTTCTGGAAAAGAAATAATAAATTTACTAGAAACAGAGTTTTATGACAAACATGAAACAAAATTATGTTAAAAAAAATGCTGCTGTTTTACCCATGAAAGGTAATAAATTTACAAAGAAAAATATAATAAATTCAAAATTTATGCCAAAAATATTAGAAACTTATGGAAAAAATTGCATTTTAAAGGTACATTCAAGGTACTGGAGAGGAGAGTCCGGCCGTTGGTCGAACCTCGGATTCAGGAGGAGCAATGTGGTTTTCGTCCTGGCCGTGGCACATCGGACCAGCTCTTTACCCTCTCGAGAATTCTTGAGGGTTCGTGGGAGTTTGCCCAACCAGTTTACATGTGTTTTGTGGACTTGGAGAAGGCATTTGACCGCGTCCCTCGTGGATTTTTGTGGGGGGTGCTTCGGGAGTATGGGGTATCGGGCTTGTTGTTACGAGCTATTCGGTCTCTGTACGACCGTTGTGAGAGTTTAGTTCGTATTGCCAACACTCGGTCGGAGTCATTCCCAGTGAGAGTTGGACTCCGCCAGGGCTGCCCTTTGTCACCGGTCCTGTTCATAATTTTTATGGACAGGATTTCTAGGCGCAGCCAGGGAATGGAGGGTGTCATGCTTGGTGACCACAGGATCTCATCTCTGTTGTTTGCAGATGATGTTGTCCTGTTGGCTTCATCCAGCAATGACCTACAGCTCTTGCTGGGACAGTTTGCCGCTGAGTGTGAAGCGGCTGGGATGAGAATCAGCACCTCCAAGTCCGAGTCCATGGTCCTCAGCCGGAAAAAGGTGGATTGTCCTCTCCGGGTTGGGGACAGGCTCCTGCCCCAAGTGGAGGAGTTTAAGTATCTTGGGGTCTTGTTCACGAGTGAGGGGAAAATGGAGCGAGAGATCGACAGACGGATTGGAGCAGCATCTGCAGTGATGCGGACGTTGTACCGGTCTGTTGTGGTGAAGAGGGAGCTTAGTTCTAAGGCAAAGCTGTCGATTTACCAGTCAATCTACGTTCCTACTCTCACCTATGGTCACGAGCTTTGGGTAATGACCGAAAGAACGAGATCGCGGATACAAGCGGCTGAAATGAGCTTTCTCCGTAGGATTGCTGGACTCACCCTCAGAGATAGGGAGAGGAGCTCAGTCATCCGGGAGAGGCTCAGAGTAGAACCGCTGCTCCTCCACATTGAAAGGAGTCAGTTGAGGTGGTATGGGCATCTGATTAGGATGCCTCCTGGACGTCTCCCACTTGAGGTGTTTCAGGCACGTCCCACTGGGAGGAGACCCCGGGGCAGACCCAGGACTCGGTGGAGAGACTATGTCTCCCAGCTAGTCTGGGAACGCCTTGGTATCCCCTCTGAAGAGCTGGAGCAGGTGGCTGGGGAGAGGGAAGTCTGGGCTTCTCTGCTTGAACTGCTGCCTCCGCGACCCGGACCTCCGGAAAAGCGGTAGAAGATGGATGGATGGATGGAGGTACATTCTGGTGGCTCTAAAGCCACCTAAAACCATCTCAAAAACAAATATGTATTGCCCAAAATAGTATACAGTGATCCCTCGCTACTTCGCGCTTCACCTTTCGCGCCCTCAGTGCATCGCGGATTTTTCAAAAATATTCATCAAAAATTCAAAATTCAGAAATAATGGACGGGCGCTAGCAGAAGGCAGGGAGACTACATTAGACCATCAGGTATCAACACGGAGAGCCGCACAACTCAAAAAATCCACCTCTCTTTTCGCTGTTCTCGTGTTGGCTCGGCTCGGAAATCTCGCAAGCTGATTGGCCGAGACGTTTCACCCCGCAAGCTGATTGGCCGAGACGTTTCACCCACCTCCTCGAGCGCCCATGAAGGGAAGGAAGACCGCATTCATTGCTCTTTATCGCTCGTGTTACGTAGTCTCGCAGCGTGGAACTTTTTGCTGTTCTCTTGTGCCATTTTGTGCGAAATAGTCTTCCCGTCGAGCCACTACGCCGCCTCCTGCAGCTTCTCCAGCTCTATCGGAAGCTGCCCTCGATGATCCTGCGCCTCTAGCACCTGACGATGAGGCGTCACCTGAGGAGCAGTAAAGCTCTCATTAACCTGTGAAGTAAATCATCTTCATCTTGAGTTACGTATCTTGTTATAAGAATAAAAGAGTTCTAAAAACATATTTATGTACACTTTATTTACATCTACGTATGTATGTACACATACACACACACACACACGTATCATATGAGAGAGAGAGAGTGAGAGAATGAACATACGTATTATTTATGGATGACGTCATTAGGGGTGACGCTTCTTCGCGGTTTTTCACTTTTCGCAGTCGGTTCTGGAACCCATTAACCGCGATAAGTGAGGGATCACTGTATTGTGGCTTTTTACCCACAAAAAACTTTCATTGCCTGAGAATTGCTTGGAAAGAGATTTTAAATCTTTTACCTACTTAAGTATGTGCAGATCTATGAGTATTCTAATTAGCGGTCTGCAGGGCTTGCATGTGATTGTTCACCGCGACTTCTGGTGGGTAGGCTTCTAGTCTGTTCACAATGCTTCCGGACATTAAAGTTTTGCCTATGTCTTCAAAAGTAAAAAGCAATTTTTTTGAAAGCGGTCTCACTGAGTGCGTTGAGCTGGCACCAGTTCTGCTTACCAAAAGTGGCCCACTGGACAGCTCACATTCCGCAGCTCGGCACCCCTTCTGCCGGCAAAGTGAGCTGAGCAGTGGTCTCGCTGAGCAACATTCAAGCCCGGTCCCCAATCTCCTCCTCCCTCTACTGCTTTGCTAATCGCTATGCAAAACGGATGCTTTCAGCCCCCTCAATCCTGCTGCTCCTCGGCTCCTCCCTCTTCCCCCGAGTCACCCAAGAGTATCCGTCTGATTGGTTGATGTTATAACCAATCAGGCTAAGCAGGAATACTTACGTAGCTAGAAACGGTCTGTCCAAACTCACTCGTTTTAAGGGGGCATTGCCAAACTGGAAATTCACAGCAGAAAAGCACAGATTTGGGACTGTGGTGACATTTTGCTCTTGATATGTCTTTTAAGTCACAAAAAACATGTTACAGACATGTTAGCAACAGAAAAAAAAACTTGATTTTAGTTGGAGTGTCACTTTAAATGTCACAAAAGATTTGCTAAAAAAAATCACAAATTTCCAGAAATAAAACTACAATTTCATGAGAAACTGTCAGAAATTTGTGGAAAAAAGGCCTAATTTTTACATAAAAATTTGACATTTTTTAAATTCTTTTTCCCCTTTTTTTCTTCTATTGTTTTACAGTTTTATTGTGAAAAATGTGACAATTTTATCTGAAAAAGTCATCAGTTTTACTCAACAAAGATATTACATTTGTAAAGAAAAATTTATGAAAAAAGCAGAACACATTCATGGCAAAAATATGACACATTTTGGAACAAAAACATTACAGTTTAGGCAAGGCAGGGCAAGTTTATTTGAATAGCACATTTTGTTTACAAGACAATTCAAAGTGCTTTACATAAAGCATTACATCAAGTTGCAAAAGGAAAACATAAGCATTTAAAAGCAAACTAAAAGTAAATTAAAGCTGCGAGCAGCGATAAACGGGCGCTCGCGTCCTCGCTAGACCTCGGCGTTGCCACTCAGAGCTCATAACTCCGCCCAGCCTCCATTCCTCCCTCGCCAACTCCCTCCCGCTCTTTGTCCGTCCGTCCTTCCATAACGCCATACTCCCATCCATCTGCCATCCATTCATCCATCAGTCCATTCGCCTGTCCATCCGTCCATATCGCCATCCATTATCAATCTGTCCATCTGTACATTGCAAAAGAGCGCCTCGGCAGAGGTACTGTATAAGCTCGTGGATTACCTCAAAAATCTAATATGTTTATCCATAGCATAAAGGCCACTTCTGGTGAAAATTTCACCAGGAAATTTGTCTGAATTTAGACAAGCTATGCCATTGCTATAAATGTTTTTTTTTTTTTTTTTTACCTAGGGGGCACTATAGCTATATGTGGCTTAATCATATAAATCTGTTCTGGGTGGTACTAGTACCATGTATATCAAGTTTGGGTCCATTTGGATGATGTACATGTGAGTTATGACAACTTCCTGTCCATTGGCGGTAGGGGGCGCTACTGCTGCGTCTCATTGTATATTATAGAAATGTTCATCATTGGCTGTCTATTCAACATGCTAAATTTTGTTGACTTCGGGCAAAGTACGCCAGAGTTATTAAGCTTTGTTCTCCTGCTAGGGGGCGCTAGAGCTATGTGTAATTGTTCATTATAGAAAGGTTCAGTGTTGGTTAACCATGCACCACACAAAATTTGCTTGAATTTGGACTAAGTATTTCAGAGTTATAAGGCTTTGTTTTTTTCTGCTAGGGGGCACTACAGCTATGTGTCATTTTTCATTATACAGAGGTTCAGTGTAGGCCAGTGTCTCCCAACCTGGGGTCCGCACCCCCCCCATGGGGGCACCTGAGCCTGTGGGGGGGGGGGGGGGCGCCGTCTGTTTTGAGGTCATGAGATGCATGGATAAAAAAAAGCATATATTTTATATGGACTTTTTTATCCACGCATTTCTAGGAGGACATGTTGTAAAGCGTATGTATTTAACTAATAAATGTAGTGAAATTAAAGGGTTTTATAGATAATTTAATGTTGGAACACGTATTAGTGTAAATATGAATGTGAGTAGGAATGAAGATTTACTTTCATCACACTCAATTCCTCGTTAGGGCACCATCTACGTTTTATAGAGGTGGAAACTCTTATGCACAAAGACTTAAGCTTAAGAATTTAGCAATTGGTAAGTTAAGCCTTAGTTAATAATCCTATTGAAAATATTTGATCAGTCTCATAATAAACCCTTGTGTGAGTTCTTGTCTCTGATGATCAAGAAGATGTACATGAAATCAAACAATAACTCCCATATGTCTTTCAATGATTTAATAAGGATTGTCAGAATAGGTTAACATATTTGCATAACTTTAAAACAGAGAATTTACATGTATCATGGGCATCATAGACTGTTACTGAGTTACTGTACTTATGAAGCAAGCATTTGTGGAACCACATGAAGCATAGTTTAATTTGTCGGTATATATTGGAAATTGGAAAACCATTAAAATAGCATTGGTTGAGAAAAGTGGATGCGATTTTATAAAGAAAATGATAATTAACTTTATAAAAAAATTAGAAAATTTGTTTTTACTCAGAAAAAAGAACGTAGATTAATGAAAGACAACATGCATTTTGAGATTCTGATGGGTGTCTGCAGAAAATTAGGTTGAAAGAAATTATATCAGGAATATTCTGAAGACAAGTGTAAATTACATAACAGACCGTCAGCTGCAGAAACTTTGCATCCCAATGGGTAGCAGGTGGGTCCACTGGATTCTGTTTCACTGGACCAGCTTGGGTCCTTACCACTGTTATGGCCTCCTCCCGGGATCACAAAGGCTGGTCTCCAGCAGGCTGGGTGAGGTCTTCTCTGATGCACTGAAGAAGGAATTAGTTTACAGTGCAAAGTCTCATCAGAAAGTCAAATTACATCACAAACTCGCTTCTTCCGATGTTGGTGGTTTAAATGAGTTGGTTTAAGCTTTAAAAAAAAAATAAACAAAATCTTCTTAAGATAAGATAAGATAAGATAAGCCTTTATTAGTCCCACAATGGGGAAATTCCAGGATTGCAACAGCACAGGGATAGCAACACTCAGAGCAATAATTTAGAAGATAAGAAAATAAGAGCAGTGAATATACATATGTACACATCCATCCATCCATCCATCCATCCATTCATCTTCTTCCGCTTAATCCTTTTCGGGTCGCGGGGGGGCTGGAGCCTATCCCAGCATCTTTGGGCGAGAGGCAGGGTCCACCCTGGACAGATCGCCAGTCCATCGCAGGGCCAACTGTCAGAATCTGGAAACTCAGAGTGATCGTGATTCGTTACCTCAAATAAGATTCATGACACAAGTATATTCCTCATATGAGCTCTTTACTTGCAAGGAGTTTAACAGAAAATGCAGCACTGGCAATAAAAAACAATCAGGAAGCTTTTATATATTGTCAGTCATACAAACACAAAAACATCTGCTCAATACCATACACAGTCATAATATGAGTATACAAAACATTGGCCTGGACTGAAAACAACATGGCCTTGCAGGTGTGTCCCAGACTCCAAGTTAATCATAGTCACAGCACTTTATAAGAAAACAAGATTAATTCTCCCTCATTCCCAGACCCCTTATCATATACATAGTCTGGTCTGGTGAGACACTTTGACTTCTAAGCACATTTTAGTGAAGGACACTCACTCCACACACACTCCACTTATTACCCAGAAATAATACAGTATGCTATAAACCCATAGAAGATGCATGCAGTATACATTTTAATCATATAAGATGGTTATGCAATGATAATGATAATGATGAGTAATTATAAAATGATAAACAATTGTAAAATGATAAACATGTGTGTAGGATGATAAACATGTATGTACACAATTTTCTGACACCAACACAGAGAGACAGACAACCATTCACTCTCACAGTCATACCTAAGGACAATTTAGAATCCCCAGTTTTGATGCCAGTTAACTTACACATAAATATATAAATATACAGTATATACACAGTGCGGAGCATTGTAGCTAGATGGACTAAACAGCATAACCGTATATTTAGTTACCCTTCATGGTATGAATATGTACCCATACATATTGTCACCCTCCATAGCGACTGATATTTTCCTAGTTGTATACTGGAGGGGACCATTTGTGTAAGTCTGTTGCGTCTTTTGCATTCAATACTATTTGGTCGTCACGTTTTTTTGCTATCTCTGCGAGCAGCCCTGCTCAGGTTATACAGTTTGACTGCCGTAGGTAGGAAAGACCTGCGAAACCTCTCGGTCACGCATCTAGGATGATGTAGTCTACTGCTAAATGAGCTCCTCAGTGCGTCCAGTATGTCCTGCATAGGATAGGACTCGGACTCCAGCAGAGATGACAGTTTAGCCATCATCCTTCTCTCTCCTATCTCCTCCACTGGGTCAAGGCGTTGCCCCAGGACAGAGCTAGCTTTCTTGATTAGTTTGTTCAGTCTCTTCCTATCGGCTGCTGTAATGCCGTTGCCCCAGCAGACCACTCCAAAAGTGATGGCTGATGCCACCACCGTGTCGTAAAATGTCTTCAAGAGCACCCCTTGTACGCCAAAAGACCTGAGCCTCCTCAGTAGGAACAGCCTGCGCTGTCCCTTCTTGTAGAGTGCGTCGGTATTGTGTGACCGGTCTAGTTTATTGTTCAGATGAACACCCAGGTACTTGTAGGATGTCACCATCTCAATGTCTGTTCCCTGGATGTTTACTGGTGCTGTGAGGGGTTGCCCTTGCCTGCGGCAGTCACCACCAGCTCCTTAGTTTTCCTGGCGTTGATCTGGAGGCAGTTCCGATGGCACCAGTCCACGAAGTCCTGGATAAGTCTTCTATACTCAGCTTCATCTCCGTTGGAGATGAGGCCGGCAATCGCAGAGTCGTCAGAGAACTTCTGTAGATGGCAGTGTGTTGTGTTGTGTGAGAAGTCCGCAGTATAAAGGGTGAACAGGAAGGGACCCAAGACCGTTCCCTGGGGGGCCCCCGTGCTGCCGATGATTGTGTCGGACACACAATCCTGGGTTCTCTCAAACTGTGGCCAGTTTGTGAGGTAGTCCAGGATCCATGATGACAGGTGCTGGTCCACCCCTGCGCACAGTAGCTTGTCCTTCAGGATCATCGGTTGCATCATGTTGAAAGCACTGGAGAAGTCAAAGAACATGATCCTCACCACATTCCTGGGCTTCTCCAGGTGGGACAGGGAACGGTGAAGGAGGAAAATCACTGCATCCTCCACCCCTATGCCATGCTGGTAGGCGAATTAGAGTGGATCCATCGCTGGTCCCACCAGGGGGCGGAGGTGAGCAAGGAGCAGTGTCTCCAGGGTCTTCATCAGGTGAGACATCAGGGCCACTGGCCTGTAGCTGTTCAGGTCTTTGGGGTGGGAAGTCTTTGGTACAGGTACCACACAAGATGTTTTCCACAACTGTGGTACCCTCCCCAGCTTCAGGCTCAGGTTGAAGATGTTCTCCACAATCCCACACAGCTGGTCTGCGCATGACTTGAGGAGCTTCGCGCTGATGCCGTCCAGTCCCGAGGCCTTCCTCGCCTTGATCTTCCTCAGCTCCGTCCTCACCTGGGTCTTAGTGAGGTCAGGTTGGGGGCTGTGTGCTGGGAGTGGGGTGGGGTGTTGGTGGAGTGGGATGTGGACAGCAGGTCTTGATGACTTTAGAGGCAGCATTGGTTGGTGTGGAGTCGGGGGGGAGGGCGGTTGGTCAAACCTATTAAAAAACAGGTTCAGATTGTTTGCCACTTCCTGCCCCCTGTGGCCTGGGAGGAGGTATTCTGGAGCCCAGAGATGGTTTTAAGGTTTCTCCAGACCCCGCTGATGTCACTCTGTTGCAGCTTGTCCTCCATCTTCTTCCTGAAGCTGTCCTTGCCTTCTCTGATCTTCCTCCTCAGCTCCCTCTGTACGGACTTCAGCATCTCCCTGTTCCCTGACCTGAAGATCCTCTTCTCCCCTCTCAGAAGTGTTTTTATCTCAAGGTTGATCCAGGGTTTGTTGTTCGAGTAACACCGTACGGTCTTGGTGGGTATGGTGTTGTCCACACAGAAGTTGATGTAGTCCATGATGGCGTGAGTGAGGCAATCGATGTCCTCACCATGTGGATCACAGAGCTGCTCCCAGGCAGTGGTTTCAAGACAGTCCTTTAAAGCATCCATTGCCTCCTCAGACCATATCTTCACCGTGCGTATGACCGGAGGTTGTCTGTGTACTAGGGGTTTGTACACCGGCAGGAGGTGAACCAAGTTGTGATCCGATCTCCCGAGTGGGGGGAGTGGTGATGAGGTGTACGCCTCCTTAGTGTTAGCATAGAATAAGTCCAGTGTTTTATTGTCTCTAGTGTGGCATGTGACATACTGGGTGAACGTGGGCAGAATGGGGGACAGTGAAATATGGTTGAAATCACCTGAGATGAGGAGAAGAGCATCTGGGTGTTCTGTCAGCAGCCTGCCAGTTATTGAGTGAATGGCATCACGCGCTGTCCCAGCGTTCGCCGTGGGATTTGCATAAATAACAATGCAGATCACGTGTGAGTATTCTCTCGGGAGATAGGTAGGCCGCATGCTAACAGCTAGCAACTCAATGTCTTTGCTGCAGTGATGTTTTTTAACCGTGATATGTCCCGGTCTGCACCAGCTGTTATTGACATACATTATCACTCCTCCGCCTCTTGCCTTCCCACTATCTGGTGTCCGGTCTGCCCGTATTGCATGGAAACCCTCCAGTTCGATGTTAGCATCTGTTGCTAGTTCTGTTAGCCATGTCTCAGTAAACAATATCAAGCTAATCTCTCTGAAGACGCTCTCGTAACGAACCATAGCCACTAGCTCATCTGTCTTATTGAGTAGCGATCGAACGTTCCCCATAATAACAGATGGAAGGACGGGTCTGTACCTTATATTTCTTGCCTGCCATCTTGTTCCAGCACGACATCCACATTGTTTCTGTCTTATTTCACCTGGTATGTCGAAGTCTTGCGCTAGCATCTTGATCCAGTTAAGTGCTAACAGCTGGTCTCTGCTGTAACGTATCCTGCTAAAAACAGTGGCTCCGTCTGCTGGCTCAGGAGACATTTGGGCGATCCGTGTCCGTCCGATATATAAGGTGTTGCCGGATCAGAAAGATTAGCAAGAGAAGCCAAATAGTAAATAGAAATAGGAAGAAATTGATCCGCTGTTGCAAAAAGGCAGCCAACTCGTGCACTATGATTTAAAGAAAAAGAAGAATAAAATAAGAAAAATGAATTTTAAAGAAAAGAAACAGGATTTGCACAGAGCATGACAGGCTCTGGGCTCTTTTTTAAAAAGATAGGAGAAAAATTGGAGAAGCAGAGAAAGCTGCTCACAGCTTTGGCCAACCACATCTGAGCAGACTCTGAACAAAGAGCATTAAAACTTAAGTTTTCTCTAGTGTTGCAGGGTGGTCCCAAACTTCATGAGACCTGAGGTGGCCCAATTATATTTCAGCTTCTTCCAACAAGGATCATCAACTCGACCTAAAAAGTAAATGCAATGAAGCTTTGAACTCTATTGGTCAGTTAAAGTGAAGCTATGGTCTGCTGAAGAATGAAGAGGGGAAGAGACATTTGATCTGAGAAGTGAGACCACCTTTTAAGACACATGTTGCTGAAAAAAAGCATAAATTCCTTAAACTTTAGTGACTAAGATATTCTACTCAGTAAAAGAGCATAAAATGCATCTACATCTACTGTAATTAGCTTGTGAAAATAAGCATGCAAACATTAATTTCTTCCTGAAAATAGCAGAACATATCACAATCATATCAAAGCAAATCATATCAATAAAAGCATTTGGAACCCATTGTCTGTCCCAGAGTTCAATCAGGTCTTTGTTGGCAGATACTGTCTTAAGAGAAAGAATATGAGTTAGTTCATAGTCCATAAAGCATAAATTCCACTGCAAAGCAAAAAGTTAAAGATTCCTGATTCGTCCACCAGATGCCACAGGGAAACAGGTTGTTTACTGGAGAGTCTTGGCTTCCAAAGTCTTGACTATGTCGATCATAAAACTGTCAATTAGAACATTCCTTTGCCAAAGAGTCTTGGAGAACGGGATTAACTTCCACTTTATGGCCGATGGATAGGGTTACAGCTCTAGTTCTTGGGTGAGAGAAGCAGTCTCAAAAGCCAGACTTTTGAGTTGAAAAAAAGAAATTCTTCAGCAAAGAATGATTTTATAAATTGGAACTCAAGGTCACGCTACATAAAATTTGTTGGAAAAAAAGGTTTTAATTTTATTTATATAATGTGAATGACCTCTGACCTATTTAGTCTTGCACTGTAGCTAACTCTAAACATGAGGAGTTTGTTCATCGCTGTTGAATGACATCAAATAAAAAAAGAGGATGGCTGAGAAACATAAATGTGAAGAGAACCCCGTGGAGTTAAAAAACAAAAAAAGACAATATATTGACAGTTACCTGAACTATGGATTTATAGAAGCACAAGACTCTTTTAGGCCAGAATGTGTTATTTGTGGTGAAAAGCTAGCTAATGACAGCGTGAAGCCCAGCAAACTGAGACGGCATCAGGAGACTCGACACCGAGAGACCATTGGTGCAAGTCGGGATTTTTTTTGAGAGGAAGCAGCACCTGGCATTTTCAAGGAGACACGGGTATATCAGAAAATCCTTTGAACTGGCAGGTAGTGATTTAATCAGAGCCACTGAAGCGTCATTCTACTGTGCGCCGCTCATTGCGAATGCGTCATTTTTCATTGCATGCTCCACCGCCAAGCATTGGCAGGTAAAAAACTCTCAGAAGACCTCAGTAACACCCTGTCTACTGTTGTCAAAATCGTGAACTTTATTAAAGCGTGCCTTTCTAATAAGTGACTTTTTGCACTACTGTGCAAGGACGAGGCACACCAAACATTACTGCTCCACACTGAAGTACGACGGTTGTCAAGGAGACAGGTGCTTGTGTGTTTTATTTAATTGCAAGAAAAAGTTAAAAATTTCTTGCATGACCACAATTGGCCACTTTATAAGCAGCTGACAGATACGTTTTGGATCCAAGCGGCATACCTGCTGGACACATTCGCTCTTTACAATAAAACAAACAAGCTGATGCAGGAACATGAGTGAAATGTCCTACAATGCAAAGATGCACTGGACGCTTTTGTGTGAAATCTGGAGTACAGGGTCGCTAAAGTGTCAAAAGGGGAGTTGCAGCAGTTTCCACTTCTGCAGAAGCAGTCCGGTGGCACCGTACATGCGTCTTTACGCACGGACTTCACGTGCCACATGAACCTGCTGTGTGACGAGATGAGGAGTCGCTTTGCTGACATCAATGAATATTTATCCAAGGAAGCATGGGTGATGGACCCTTACATTTCCAATCACAAAGATGTTGAATACTTGGGCTGTGAAGATGAGCTGTGTGACCTTCAATCTGATTCAGTGTCAAAAAAATATTTCCAGGAAAAAGTTTTGGATTGTCAGATACAGTAACGCACCAGTTGCTCCTACACTGGCCAAACATGAAATCAAGAGGGTCATTCATCCTTTTGGTACTACATACCTGTCTGAGGCAGCTTTCAGTGCCCGTCTAACTATAAAAACAAAAGTGCGGTGGTGGAGTGGTTAGCACTGCGGCAGGACAGCAACTCACCCTTGGCCGGGGGATCCTGGGTGCGATCCCAGCCCCCGACCAACAGTGATCTGTGTGGCGTTTGTATGTTCTCCATGTGTCTGCGTGGGTTTACTCCAGGATTTCTCTGGTTTCCTCCCACATGCCAAAAACATGCAAGTTAGGTCAACTGGCATCAAACTGGGGATTCTAAATTGTCCTTAGGTATGACTGTGAGAGTGAATGGTTGTCTGTCTCTCTGTGTTGGCCCTGCAATTGACTGGCGATCTGTCCAGAGTGTACCCTGCCTCTCGTCCAAAGATGCTGGGATAGGCTCCAGCCCCCTGTGACCTGAAAAGGATTAAGCGTAAGAAGATGGATGGATGGATGTAAGGAACAGGTCAGAGACATGCAAGCTCGAGATACACATTAATATTCTTTTTTGAATCAACAGATTGGAGAGAGTAAAAAGCAAAGAATCACTGAATTATTTTTTGCAGTGTTAATTGCTGGGTAGTGTTATGAGAAAGAGCAGTCAAGGATATTTGTTCTTTATGTATGACAGGGGTGTTTTTAGGCCTACTGCCATTAGGCCCACACTGACTGACTTTTAGGCCTTTACAGATTTATACTGTCATGTGTGTGTATACCCACTATTTTGGTTGTTAGAAATATTTTGCTTTCACAAGGGACATGTTCTTGTTAACATTTCTGTTTCATACCTCTGGCAAAGATCAGAATCAGAATCAGAATCAGAATGAGCTTTATTGCCAAGCATGTAAAAAACACACGAGGAATTTGACTTGACATTGGCGCGCGTGTAAGCGCAGCACAACGACACGGCAGCCGTAAACAAGGCGCCTCATCAAACAGTGAGAGATGGGGGGGCGGGGGGAGAGGGAATGACACAATGGGCGGAGAGAAAAAAAACTTCGTTATCAAAATACAGCTTATAATTGTGTAAGCAGATTATGATTACAATGAAAAAAAACCTCTCTATGGCACTTGAAAACTTATGTTACTGACAATGAACAATGAAGACTCAGGACTGCCTTCTGGTGTCAAAAAGACCATGTTTAAAAGTAATGCTATCTTAAAACAAAAGGACAAATATTTTAATACCATTGCAGTCATTTGCCACATTTATTTTTGTCTGTGTGTGATACACATGTTCATATAATTCAATTTAGTTTAAGTATAAAGGAAAACAAATCTACATTTCAAAACAAATAGAATAGGTAAAGCACAAAATTGATGTTATTTTTTTCCTAAATAAATGTTCTAAAATGACTTAATTCCTCTAGCATGATTGTGTGGGCTAGGGGAACCCTGGCACTTCTGTGACACAGGCAGGGGGACTCCTGGGGAAAAGGCTGGGAACCACTGGTGTAAGCTACTGATGCACCACACAAAATTTGGTTGAATTTGGACAAAATATGCCTGAGTTATAAAGCTTTATTTTTTCCTAGGGGGTGCAATAGCTATGTTTGTTTTCATTCCAAAAATCTTTTCTGAGTCTGACTAGTATCATATACATGAAGTTTTGTGGCATTCGGACAATCTATGTGTGAGTTATGACAACTTACTGTCCATTGGTGGTAGGGGGCGCTGTTGCTATGTGTCATTCTTCCATCCATCCATCCATCCATCCATCTTCTACTGCTTTTCCGGAGGTCCGGGTTGCGGAGGCAGCAGTTCAAGCAGAGAAGCCCAGACTTCCCTCTCCCCAGCCACCTGCTCCAGCTTTTCAGAGAGGATACCAAGGCGTTCCCAGACCAGCTGGGAGACATAGTCTCTCCACCGAGTCCTGGGTCTGCCCCGGGGTCTCCTCCCAGTGGGACGTGCCCGAAACACCTCAAGTGGGAGGCGTCCAGGAGGCATCCTAATCAGATGCCCATACCACCTCAACTGACTCCTTTCAATGTGGAGGAGCAGCGGTTCTACTCTGAGCCTCTCCTGGTTGACTGAGCTCCTCACCCTATCTGAGGGTGAGTCCAGCAATCCTACGGAGAAAGCTCATTTCAGCCGCTTGTATCCGCAATCTCGTTCTTTCGGTCATTACCCAAAGCTCGTGACCGTAGGTGAGAATAGGAACGTAGATTGATTGGTAAATTGACAGCTTTGCCTTAGAACTCAGCTCCCTCTTCACCACAACAGACCGGTACAACGTCCACATCACTGCAGATGCTGCTCCGATCCGTCTGTCAATCTCTCGCTCCATTTTCCCCTCACTCGTGAATAAGACCCCAAGATAGTTAAACTCCACTTGGGGCAGGAACCTGTCCCCAACCCAGAAAGGACAATCCACCTTTTTCTGGCTGAGGGCCATGGACTCGGAGGTGCTGATTCTCATCCCAGCCGCTTCACACTCAGCAGAAAACTGTCCCAGCAAGAGCTGTAGGTCATTGCTGGATGAAGCCAACAGGACAACATCATCTGCAAACAACAGAGATGAGATCCTGTGGTCACCAAGCATGACACCCTCCATTCCCTGGCTGCGCCTAGAAATCCTGTCCATAAAAATTATGAACAGGATCGGTGACAAAGGGCAGCCCTGGCGGAGTCCAACTCTCACTGGGAATGAGTCCGACCGAGTGTTGGCAATAGGAACCAAACTCTCACAACGGTCGTACAGAGACCGAATAGCTCGTAACAACAATCCCGATACCCCATACTCCCAAAGCACCCCCCACAAAAAACCACGAGGGACGCGGTCAAATGCCTTCTCCAAGTCCACAAAACACATGTAAACTGGTTGGGCAAACTCCCATGAACTCTTGAGAATTCTCGAGAGGGTAAAGAGCTGGTCCGATGTGCCACGGCCAGGACGAAAACCACATTGCTCCTCCTGATTCCGAGGTTCGACCAATGGCCGAACTCTCCTCTCCACTACCTTGGCATAGACCTTCCCAGGGAGGCTGAGGAGTGTGATCCCTCTAAAGTTGGAGCACACCCTCCAGTCCCCTTTTTTGAAGAGAGGAACCACCACCCCGGTTTGCCATGCCAAAGGTACTGCCCCCAACCTCCACGCAATGTTGCAGAGGCGTGTCAACCATGACAGCCCAACAACATCTAGGGCCTTGAGGTACTCAGGGCGAATCTCGTCCACCCCCGGGGCCCGGCCACCAAGGAGATTTTTAACCACCTTGGCAACCTCAGCCTCTGTGATGGGCGAGTCATCCCCCTCGTCCACAAACCCTGCTTCCTCTGTGGAAGGCGTATCAGTGGGATTGAGAAGATTCTCGAAGTATTCCTTCCACCACCCGGCGATATCCCCAGTCAAAGTCTGGGGATAATGGGAAGTGACTTCGACTGGGGGTGTCATTCTTTATTATAGAAATTATCAGTATTGGCTACCTATTCACCACACAAAATTTGGTTGAAATCAGTGTATGCCAGAGTAATAGCCATTGAAAGGGTGATGGCGATACCGCAAATTTGGCCACGCCTCTTCCCCAAAACCGCTGGGCATTTGGAAAAGTTTTCAACAACTTTTGATGGCACATGGGTATAGATGATTGTCACCAAAAATGGTACCAATCAGGCTATTTACATATTTGAGAGATTTTGAAGAAAACCTTTGGTGGTCTCCAAGAGAGGACACTATTGCTACTCCAGAATATTCATAGCTGTAACTGTTCGGAGGCATACCTGTATACATCATACCTATCTTGATGCCAATCTGACATTCCATTCCCAAGGTATTAAAAAAAAAAAAAAACATGATACAGACTTTCTGATGCAAAACTTTCTGCCTCCTATAGGTGGTGCTGTAGATTTCTATGAATATTGTTCTATAGAACTGTTTGGAATTGGACTAATATCCATAATATTGAATTTGGTTGAAATCCGACAATGCATACCATAGTTATTGGCATCAGAATGGTCATACAATGATCATGGTGAGGTATCAAACTTTGCCATGCCCCTATGGCCAAACTGTCAAGTGTTGTGAAAAGTTTTCAATAACTTTTAATGGCACATGGGTATAGATGATTGTCACCACAGATGAGCTCAATCGGATTAAAACCCTAAGATGAGTTCGATGAAATGCGCGAGGTGGAAATCAGGTCACCGCCACTTCCTGCCAAAATGGCCGACTTCCTGATGGGTGTAGACCATCACTTCTACGGAGTTTTTTTTTTTTGCATGTCTTGACATGATAAACATCTCACCCGATTTTGATCTTTCTACGCGAAAGGAAGCGTGCACTACTTTCCATTGACTTCTCATGTTAGGTGCTGCTAAAGAGCCATTTTTGTGGGGTCATTCATATTTCCTCCAAAATATTTTTTTTTTTCCAGTCTTGAGGTCTCTGCAAAAAATGTTGAGTTTTCGTGCACGTTAACTACCCCAAAAATGAGATCTTAGATGGAGAAGAAAAAAAAAATTAAAGTTGCAAGCAACTGTAAGTGAATCCTCACCCCCCGCATGCCTGTGGACCCTGCTGCCATCAGACCAGCAAATTTCCCATTGTCGCGGCAAGCCCTGAGTTAATAAAGAAAACCGTTTGGTGAAGTACTTTCTTGTGAGCAGTAGGTGGCACTATAACTTTTGTCAATCATTTTTATGTAGTAGCATGGGGGACGGGCCTAAGATCCATCGTTGCAATTATGGGGTAAATTGGACAAAGTTTGTCCAAGTTACAGCTGTCCAACGTATTGCCAGGAGGGAAACTTCAGCATGTCGCTGTGGCAGTGCTTATATGTTAGGTACGTGTTGCAGACCCATATAGGACTACAGAAGAGAGTCACCTTGACTTATGTCCCCCATTTCGTGATGCTCGGACTTTGCCAACCTTCCAAAGTAAAAAACGTACTGAATGCGAGGAGTGGGTTTCCATAGCAACTGTGATGATCGCAGGACAAAAGTGACTTTCACTGAGGGTAATCCAATGCGTTCTGAGAAACCTGAAAATGTCATGTCATTCTGACTACTGGTCTTTGTGTGAAAGTTGATACAATTTTGTGCAGTACCTCATGGCAGCACTAGGTGGTGCTGTGACAGTTTTATGAATATTGAAATACAGACATGCTCAGAGTGGGATTAGTGTGATGTGTGCAAAATTTGGTCCAGATCAGACAGGGATTGTCTGAGCTGTAACTGTCATGTTTTGCATGGCAAGGAAGCCATTGAGGCATCTGGTCGCCATGGAGACAGTTCTGTACTATGTACATGTGCTGTCAATGAGTCCTAGTCATTCCTTCATTTCATTTTTGCATCTGGTGTGAGAAAAATAAAAAAAAACAGTTTTCAGCAATTCTTCCTTTAATCACTGGGGGCGCTATAACTTTTGTTACTTATTTTTAAATATACGCGTTCACGGCGGGACGAATATCGATCGTAGAAATTTTGGTGAAAATCATACAAAATTTGTCTAAGCTACAAGTGTCCGTTCTAACCACAACGTGGCACTTTAACTTTTGTAAATTATTTGTATGTAGGAGCGTGCAGGGTGGGACTAATATCCATCATAGAAAATTTAGTGAAAATCGGACAAAGTTTGTCTGAGTTGCAAGTGTCCATTGGTCTGACCACTAGGTGGCGCTATAACTTTTATTATTTTTATAGAGGAGTGTGCAGGGTGGGACTGATATCCATCGTAGAAAATTTGGTGAAAATTGGATAAAGTTTGTCTAAGTTACAATTCAATTCAATTCAATTCAATTCAATTTAGCTTTATTTATAATGCGCCACATCACAACAAAAGCTGCCTCGTGGCGCCACAGTGCAGAAAAACAACAACAACAAAAAAAAAACACAGTCACAGAAAGACCCAGCAATCAGACGATCCCCTATGAGCAAGCACTAAGCGACAGTGGAGAGGAAAAACTCCCATTTGGAAGGAAGAAACCTCTAGCAGAACCAGGCTCAGGGAGGGGCAGTCGTCTGCTGCGACTGGCTGGGGATGAGGGGATAGGGAGGATGGAAAGGACAGACATAAAGAACATAGCAGTAAGATGCCAAGTACAATATTGGAGGTCAACCAGCAGTATGGATCAGATAACAATAGAACAAGAGTGGGGTTAAAAGACACAAAAACCCTCCTTTGTGGCAGCATGAAATAATAAGGAGCGAACTGAGGTTTAAAAGTAGGTTTTATTTCATTCCGCCATCACAGAACTCACTCCAGCGCCGTGCAGGCGCGCCAGAGCGAGCTCTCAGGCTCTCATCAGGAGACACGGAATGCGTGTGTCAGAAGCAGTGGTCAGAGAGGGAGAACATGTGAATTTCGGTCAGCTTATATACCCCGTTACAGACAATATATGAAAGGCACATTTACATCACAGTAAATGCAGGAAGGCATGGGACATTTGCATCACAGTACAGAGCAGGAAGTCATGAACACCTGCATTTGAGTCAACATAACAGCAGGATACTGGCAGGAAAGAGCTAGACAAAGAGAAGCTGCCTATTGATCTCAATACACACATCTCATTGTTCTGCTAATTGCTCCAGCTGAGCGCTCTGCTTGTCCGTAGGCTGTGGGGCTGACCCACACACTCCCCCCCCCAGAGGGCTCAGCAGGAAACTGAGGCCTCGATAGTCCGGCTTTGGAAGCGAGCTGCGGGGAAGGCTCTGTGCCGAGGAGGTGGAGGGAGGGGGGTGGGGGTAGCAAGTGCCGGACGAAGTTGTCTGGACCGCGCAAAAATTGCATGTGGATCCACGGTGTTGAGGGGCTGTCCCGTTGAACGTGCAGTGGTCCACAGCGGCTGTGAGAAGAAAAACTTGTCTCTGACTCCTCTCGCGGCTATGAAGAAAAACAGGAGCTGCAAGGCTGCGTAGCGGCTGTGAGAAAAAAGGAGCAGCAACTGTGTGAGGGACTTGGTGTGTTGGCTTTAGGTGCGCGCGCGCAGCCCTAAAGCCCTCAGGGACAGCTGACGGCTGAATTCCCTTTGTGCGCCGTGGCTGAGACCCATACAAAATCCTGTGAGCGAGCTGCGTGCGTGCTTCAGGTGTGTGAGCAGCCCTGAAGGTTCTGTGTGCAGCGGCGAAGGACGATGGCAGTCTGTGGAGCCGTTATTGTCCCGTGCGTCCTTCGCCGCTTATTATTTCATAACCCCCCGGTGTGCGCGTGGGGGTTCGGTGCGTGGGTGTCCTGCTGTTGAGAGGCGAGTCAGGGTCAGGGAGCTTGATGGAGATCAGCGTCGTCGGCGCCAATGGTCCTCCCTGTCTTGGCTGTTGCTGTAGTTCGCTAGTGCCGGGTCATGGTGTGTTCAGGTCTACGTGCTGCGTTCTCCGTCGGCCCTGGAGGTCGCCGTCGGGGAGAGAGGATGAGGTGCATGCGCTCTCGTGTGTATGCGGAGGAGCTGTGAGAGCGGCCGGTCCCAGTGTGGATGTCCAGATCTCAGGCGAAGGACGCACCATGAAGCTTTCTGCCGCTTTCCCGGTTGTGGATGATCTCCGGAGAGTTCGCCTGGTGGTGGCTCTGCGTCGAGGTCTCCCTGTAGCAGAAGGGAGGGCAGTCCATTTGCGTCAGGCTGCTGCATTCGCTCGTTGTCGGAGAATCACCACCAGGTGCTGCGTTCGTTGTCAGCGTGTTCTTTTTACGTCGGGTCACCAGGGTGGCGGCATGACATAATAAGCAGCGAACTGAGGTTTAAAAGTGGGTTTTATTTCATTCCGCCATCACAGAACTCACTCCAGCACCGTGCAGGCACGCCGGAGCGGGCTCTCAGGCTCTCGTCAGGAGACACGGAATGCGTGTGTCAGAAGCAGTGGTCAGAGAGGGAGAACATGTGAATTTCGGTCAGCTTATATACCCCGTTACAGACAATACATGAAAGGCACATTTACATCACAGTAAATGCAGGAAGGCATGGGACATTTGCATCACAGTACAGAGCAGGAAGTCATGAACACCTGCATTTGAGTCAACATAACAGCAGGATACTGGCAGGAAAGAGCTAGGCAAAGAGAAGCTGCCTATTGATCTCAATACACACATCTCATTGTTCTGCTAATTGCTCCAGCTGAGCGCTCTGCTTGTCCGTAGGCTGTGGGGGTGACCCACATCTTAAACAAAAGCTATATTAAAAAGGAAGGATTTTACCCTGTTCTTAAAAACAGAGACCAAGTCTGACTCCCGGACCCAGAGTGGTAACTGGTTCCAGAGAGAAGGGGCTTGGTAGCAGAAGGCTCTGCCTCCCACCGTACTTTTGGAGATTCTGGGCACCACAAGTAAGCCAGCATATTGGGAGCGTAATGCTCTATTAGGATGGTAAGGTAATATCAGCTCTTTTATATATTGGGGGGCCAGATTGTTAAGAGCTTTGAAAGTAAGAAGAAGGATTTTAAACTTGATTCTGAATTCAGTGGGAAGCCAATGGAGGGAGGACAGAACCAGGGAAATATGATCTCTTTTTCTAGAACCAGTTAAAACTCTAGCAGCAGCATTTTGAATCAACTGAAGATTTTTTAAAGATACTTTAGGACAACCAGATAATAGTGAATTACAATAATCTAATCGTGAACTGACAAACGCGTGAATCAGTTTCTCAGCATTACCCAGAGACAAGATGCTCCTGATCTTGGCAATATTGCGCAGATGATATAAGGCAGTCCTAGAAACAGTTTTAATTTGTGAATTAAAGGACAAATCCTGGTCAAAAATCACTCCAAGGTTCCTCACACAACTGTTCAGAGTGAGAGTGGCAGCATCTAAATTAAGGGCATAATCTGAAAAGGAATTTCTAAGATGTTTTGGGCCAACAACAATGACTTCAGTCTTATCAGAATTCAATAGTAAAAAATGACAAGTCATCCAAGCTTTGATGTCCTTAAGACAGGCATCTAACTTGGCCAACTGATCACAATCATCGGGCTTCATTGACAGGTATAGTTGTGTGTCATCTGCATAACAGTGAAAATGTATACAGTGCTTTCTGATGATATTGCCCAACGGGAGCATATATAGACTAAAAAGAGTAGGGCCCAACACAGATCCCTGTGGAACTCCGTGACTGAGCTTAGAGCTGGAAGAAAATCTATTATTGACATAGACAAACTGAAATCTATCAGACAAATAAGATCTAAACCACTGCAACAGAGTTACACTGAGTCTATTTTATTTTATTTTTATTTTATTTTGTTTATTTGACAGGGACAGTGCAATAAACATAGACAAAGAAAAAAAATCTTGTGTGCTGCACAAAGAGTGTATAGCTATTAGCTAATTTGCAACTCTTGTCCCTGGATGGGCTTTAGAAAGAAGAAACAGGTAAAAAGAGAGAAAGATAAGGAAAAAAACAAAAAAAATGAAAACAGAATAAACAATAACCACATACATCAATGCAAACAAGACTATAAATACACAATATAAAAACCTGGTTCACATTTGCCTACTTCAGGTCTCCCTCCCTTCGTCACTCACTATAAACAAACACATTCATTCCTTCCCTTCATTCACTCACACCCTGCAGACAATCATTTCATACATGGGTACATTCTTGTTTATTTTTCAGCCAGTTTTTAACCTTTGTAGTAAATGTTTTAAAGTCCGTTATTATTTTGATTTCATTTGGCATTGTGTTCCAGATATGACTGCTCTTTATAGAGAAAGCTGTTTGTCCAAATGTGGTTCTGCGGTGGGATATTTTACAGTTATTGTTAACAGAACTCCTGGTGGCTCTACTGCTGTCCTGTCTTTGGATGAATCCAGCAAGTGGCTCTGGCGCTGATTTATGGAAACATTTGAAAATTAATTTCAGAAAACAGAGGTCAATGAAACTCTCAAAACTCAATAGATTGTATTTTTTTTAAAAAAATATAACAGTGATGCCACCTAATGGGCTTTTTATCCAAGATTTTTAGAGTTAGATTATATAATGAACCTATATGTTTTATTGTGGAAGGAGCTGCTTGAGCCCACACTGTCAAACAGTATGATATATGAGAAAAAAAATCATAGAATGCATATACAGTACAGCTGCTTGGTATGGTATGTAATATCTAATTACTTTAAAGCAGTTCAGGTTTTTTTTTTACTGTTTTAGAAATCTTCTTTATATGAAGATTAAATTTGAATTGAGGATCTAGTACAATGCCAAGGTACTTGAATTCTGTAACTAAACTGATGTCTTGATCATGTATATTAACTTTAAAATGTTGCAGGTTACATTTTTTGATTGAAAAGCCAACAAAGTGTTCCAATCTATCAAGTAGAATGGCATGATCGATAGTGTCAAAGGCTGCACTGAGATCTAAAAGAACAAGAACAGAGACAAGTCCATTATCAGATGCAGTCAGGAGGTCATTAGAGACCTTCACTAAGGCAGTTTCAGTGCTGTGATGAGCTATGAACCCAGACTGAAACACCTCAAACAAACCAACTCCCTGCAAATGGTCAGATAATTGCACAGCAACAACTCTTTCCAAGATTTTTGAAATGAAAGGCGAATTAGAGATTGGTCGATAATTGGCCAAAACTCCAGGATCGAGTGTCGGTTTTTTTAAGTAAAGGTTTAATTACAGCAGTTTTAAAAGCCAGTGGAACATAACCCAGAGTTAAAGAAGAATTAATGATAAAAAGAAAACGGCTACCAATAATTGGGAAAATAATTTTAAATAACCTGGAAGGAATAGGGTCCAGAAGGCAAGATGAAGGCTTAGAAGAGGAAATTATTTTATCCAACTCTAAAAGGTCGATTGGAGTAAACTTATCTAAGCAGATATCAATTGAGGGAGTTGCAGTAGTTAATGTACTAGAGTTTACGGTTGGAAGAATGTGACTGATTTAATCTCTAATAGATAAAATTTTAAGATTGAAATAGTTCAGAAAGTCCTGACTAGAAAGCTCAGGGGGGATGCGAGGATTGACCGAGTCATGGCTCTTTGTAAGCCTGGCTATAGTATTGAAGAGAAACCTGGGGTTATTCTTGTTTGCTTCTATTAATGCAGAATAATAGCTTGATCTAGCTTTTCTAAGAGATTTTTTACAGATTAAGAGATGATTTCTCCACGCCAAGTAGAATTCATCTGAATTAGCTGAACACCATTTTCTTTCCAATTGACAAGTTTTCTGTTTTAAACTACGAGTTTCTGAGTTAAACCAAGGGGTAAGAAATCTCTGGTTAGACTTTTTCTTTTTTAAAGGGGCTACCAAATCTAGAGTCTGATGCAGAGAGGCAGTAACACCATCAACCATGCTATCAATCACGAATGGAGCAGACTCTCCATCACTTATTTCAGGTGTTTCTGTTGTGTTGACCCATGGCATAGAGGAGACAATCTGCAAAAATTTAGCAACAACGTCATCAGAAAGATATCTGCTGTAGTAGTATTTTTCTTTAGGAAATAAGTGATCAGAGATAATGAAATCAAAAATTAACAGATAATGGTCAGACAGTACAGGATTATGAGGAGACACAACCAGATTTTCGATATCTATACCATAAGTCAAAACAAGGTCCAATGTATGGTGGAAATAATGGGTAGAATTTTTTACTTTTTGGGAAAACCCAATTGAGTCTAAAATTGAATTGAAAGCCTTATTGAGACAGTCACTCTCAACATCAACATGTATATTAAAGTCCCCTACAATAATTATTCTATCGGTTTTCAGCACTAAATCAGCTAAAAATTTGGCAAATTCCAATAGAAACTCTGAATAGGCCCCCACACTGAGGACCAAACCTTCAAAGGAATTAAAACACAATTTCTGCTTAACATTAACTAGTAATTTAGAATGGAAAATTGTCGCCACTCCACCACCACGACCAGAACCTCTGGGGTTATGACAGTTTAAATACCCAGAGGGAGTTGATTCATTCAAACCAACATAATCATCAAGCCCGAGCCAGGTCTCTGTGAGAGATAGTAGATCGATCTGGTGATCGATTAATAAATCATGGACCAGAAGAGACTTAGAAGATAGAGACGTAATGTTTAATAAGCCACATTTAATTTTTAAACTTTGGGGGAGGAACAGGGGCCAAATTATTAATTTTATTAATTTTAAAGACTTGAGGCTGGGTTAAAATGTTACCAACATTTTGTTTAATCAATCTGGGAAGTTTATGCATTCTATTTTTTTTTTAAACTTTTTTTATTAACTATAGAGGGAGCAGAAAAAGGTTCTCTAAGGGAGGAGACAGGGGCAAAGTTGAAAGGTGGTGGAAGAGGAGGAGCTGCAGAAGTGCGAGTGTTTTTCAGGTTGTGTTGGATTTGTCCTGGGTTACAATATTTAGGGCAACGGGAGACAGACTCAGTCTCTTAAGGATTATAAATAAAAGGCTGATCCAAACGGTAAAGACCACCCGAGTTAATGGGATCGATACAATATGTGGGAACAGGACCAAAAAAGGACAGATTGGCAAACCCAGAAACTTCAGAGTGACTAAACACACCAAATTTCAGTCACTGTACCAGAAAACACCGAATAAAATAGAAAAGATTGTCTCAAAACACGTGCACCAAGTCTATTTGGGTGGATGCCATCAGGCCTCATAAGTGATGGGCAATTCCAAAATAAGTTAAAATTGTCAACAAAACCAAAGTTAAAAATAGGACAAGTAAAACACAGCCAAGAATTAAGACTGAGAGTTCTGCTAAAATGATTACAGCCTCGCCTGAGAGGTGCCAAAGGCCCAGAGATGAGCGCACGTCTGCCACAGTTCATAAGAGTGGACAGAAGGCTCCTGAAGTCACTTTTTAAAATCTCAGATGCTTCATCTGGGATGTTATTACATGCACAACGACAGTATGAATGTGAGGGAATTCATTCAGCAGGTCAGAGATAAAAGCCTCAATATCGGAGACTCTAGCCCCGGGAAAAAATTGAGTCACACAGTACCTGCTTCTGACGTTCCTCACGATCGAGTCACCAATTACTAGCGTTGTCTGTGGGGGGTTTGTTGGTGGATTCTGATGTGGAGAGGAATTGTGAAGAGGATGATGTTGTTGTTGTGAAGGTGGGGAGATTCGCTCTTTTCTTCTATCTGGAGCAGGTGTGTAATTTGACACACCCTGGGTGGTCTTTATCCGAGGTTTGCGGACATGAGCCGCCACTGAAGGAGAGGAGGGAGGACGAGAGGCGTCCACGGGCGGATGGCCAGTGTCCAGGTGGGGACTAGGACTACATATGATAGGACTACATACTGTATGACAATCACCTCAACCTTTCAGATTTCTTGACTCTAGGTCGTTCCCAACCCTCCCAAAGAGATCACAGGTTGAATGGTGAGGAGGACGTGTCCATGGTAACAGCAGAGATGCCATACTAAAGAGGATATGCATATGATCAACCAGGTGGTCTGTTAAACCTCAGAAAATTGCACGTCATTCTGGCAAGTGGCGCATGAGTATGGCATGGGAGTTATGGCAACTTCCTGTCCATTGGCGGTAGGGGACACTGTTGCTATGTGTCATTCTTTATTATAGAAATTATCAGTATTGGCTACCTATTCACCACACAAAATTTGGTTGAAATCAGTCAGTGTGTGCCAGCCACAGTTAAAGCCATTGGAAGGGTGATGTTGATACTACAAACTTGGCCACGCCCCTTCCGCTAAACCGTTGGGCATTTGGAAAAGTTTTAAACAGCTTTTGATGGCACATGGGTATAGATGATTGTCACCATAAATGGTACCAATCATACTATTTATTTCAGAGATACTGAAGAAAACCTTTGGTGTAACCTTCATGTCTCCAAGAGAGGGCGCTATTGCTACTCATGAATATTTACAGCTGTAATTGTTTGGAGGCATACCCACATACATCATACCTATCTTGGTGCCAATCCGACATTCCATTCCCGAGGTATTAAAAAAAACAACATAATGGAAACTTTCTGATGCAAAACTTTCTGCCTCCTATAGGTGGTGCTGTAAATTTCTAAGAATATTGTTTGTAGAACTGTCTGGAATTGGACTGATATCCACAATATTGAATTTGGTTTGCCATGCCCCGACGGCCAAGCGGTCAAGCTTTTGGACAAGTTTTCAATAACTTTTAATGGCACACGGGTATAGATGATTGTCACCACAGATGAGCGCAATCGGACTAAAACCCAAGGACAAGTTTGATCAAATGCGCAAGGTGGAAATCAGGTCACCGCCACTTCCTGCCAAAATGTCCGACTTCCTGTTGGGTGTAGACTATCACTTCTATGGAGTTTTTTGCATGTCTTGACATGATAAGCATCTCACCCGATTTTCATCTTTCTACGCAAAAGTAAGCATGGGCCGCTCCCCATTGACTTCACATGTTAGGTGGTGCTGTAGAGACATTTTTGTGGGGTCATTCATATTTCATTCATTCATTCATCTTTTTCCGCTTAATCCTTTTCGGGTCGTGGGGGCGGGGGGGGGGGGGGGGCTGGAGCCAATCCCAGCATCTTTGGGCGAGAGGCAGGGTACACCCTGGACAGATCGCCAGTCCATCGCAGGGCTAACACAGAGAGACAGACAACCTTTCACTCTCACAGTCATACCTAAGGACAATTTAAGGTCCGAGCCACGTTGTCAGTGGCTCGGACCCTAATTAAAGAGAAACAAAAACAAGCTAAAATAGAATACTGTAGAGGAATGAACAAGACGAGACACAGGCGTCGCAGACACAGACTTTATTCCTCTAGCTCAAAGTCAGACTGACTCGAGTGCCAAAGTGGATCTCTTTTATACAGTTTCATTCCATTCTTTGGCGCCTGGCGTACACACATTAACATACACACAAAAGAGCATCACACCACACAAAACTTCCACACCCGGCATCTGAGGTGTGGAGGCGCATCTTCACTTTACACAATACATTTACGCCTGGCATTGCCAGGTATGAAGGCTCATCTTAATTTGGTTTTCTACCATGTGGTGCTCTGGCACCTACTGTCGCCCCCTCTCCTTTTCTTCTCCTCATCTTCATCTCTCACCTCTTTCCCCCCATTCCCTAAAGACCCTGGGTGGACTACGACCACCTGTTGTGTCGCCACACAGCCCCCCCCCCACGAACACCCAAAAGGGTCTTTAATCCTCCGATCCTTTGGGTTTGAGCAAGCGCCCGTAGAGGCTGTAACATGGAACCACCGGACAGGTTGAAGTGCCTTCCTGTCGAGGTGGATCGGAGATAAACTCGATTCTTGGTGGACAATCTTCTGGAGGGGGAAAGGGTGGGGAAGGGAAGAATTTAGTTTCCTGAAAACAGTTCTCTGAAGGGGAAACACTAACCTGCGGGCCCCCCGTAGGTGGGCGTTCATGCCGGGGAGCCTGGGCCAGCACCACCTGCTGCTCTGCCAAAACATAAGTGGGCTTGAGCCTGGCTATGCATATAGTTTCCTTATGCCCCCCAAGTCTAACACAAAATGTTTCGCTCCTCTTTTCAAAACCCTGAATGCGCCGTCGTATGGCGGGCACAGCAGGGTTCTGTGTGTGTCATGTCTGACGAAAACAAATTTGGCGTTCTCCAAACTCTTTGGAACAAAAGTGCAGGGAAAACAATGGTGCACAGGGCCTGGAACGTGGCCAGCCTAAGCCCCGGAAAAAAGGTGCACGGACGAGTTGGTACCGGGTACAGGGCTCTCCAGCAAAAATTAACCCAGGACCTGCAACAGCTGACAAAAAACGAGTTCCACTGCGGAAGCTGCCAAATCTTCTTTGGGCACGGAGCGCAACCCCAGCAGGACCCAAGGCAAGCGGTTGACCCAATTTGCATCTGTTAACAAGGCTCTGAGTGCTGCTTTAAGCAATCTGTGAAACTTCTCACACAAACTGTTAACCTGGGGGTTGTATGCGGTGGTGCGGGGGATTTTTTCCCCCAGGTTTTCAGCCATCGCGGACCAGAGTTCCGAAATGAACTGTGGACCGCTGTCGGAAGTCATGTCCGACAGTAATCTGAACCGTGCGACCCAGGATGACAAAAATGCGCGGGCCACATCGGCAGATGTGGTGGCAGCTAGCGGAACTGCCTCAGGCCAACGCATAGTGCAGTCCACTATTGTTAAAAGGTGGATGAACCCCTGTGATGGCAGAAGGGGACCCACTAAATCCACATGTACGTGATTGAACTTCCTGCTTGGAATTTGGAAAGGTTCGAGGGAGGCTTTGGTGTGCCTCTGAACCTTAGCCCGTTGGTACGTGATGCACGCTGCGGCCCACTCCTTCACATCCTTGTGCAAGCAAGGCCAAATGAATTTGGACCTCACCAGCTTAACTGAAGCCCGCACACCAGGATGTGAAAGAGAGTGGATGGACTTGAAAATGCACCGGCGCCAAGAGCTCAGAACCACCGGGCGGGGATGGCCAGTGGAGATGTTGCAGAGCAAGGGGGGATACCCTTCTTGTACTGCCCTGCTCTCCAGTTTTAGTCCGGTACCTACGGATCGGAGTGTGCAAATGTCCGTGTCCCCAGTTTGGTTGGCAGCCGTGGCAGAAAAATCAATACTCACGTAGACCTGTGAGGCCAGTTTACCGGCTACATGATGAATGTCGGTAGTGAATTCCGAAATTGTGGCCAAGTGCCATTGCTGCCAATCCAACCACAGTTTTGAGACTTTGGACATTGCTTAGGCTAGTGGTTTGTGATCGACAAACATGGTATATTCACGACCCTCGAACCAGAACTGAAAATGGCACGTAGCCAGGTGGAGAGCCAACAACTCTTTGTCAAAAGTGCTATACTTACACACATTGTCGCGCAAAGTACGGCTAAAAAAAGGCGAGGGGTTGCCAGTGTAGAGGACTGACCTTGTATGTAACTCAGGAGCTATCATGGGAGCTCTTTGCTCAAAAGAAAACAACATGGGGGTTGCAAACCTCATAAGAGTTTCTGGCTCAGGTAGCAACACAAAAACCCCATGCACTGGAAACAACACAGAGAGCCTAAACTCAGGAGATACCCCAGATGCAGAAATTTCTCGCTCAGGGGGCATAAATGCAGGAATCTCTGACACAGGGGACACAGAAGCAGGTATTTCTAGTTTTGGAGATACAGATAAAGAGATCTTTGACTCCACGGACACAGATGTGGAATTTTTTGCCCAGGTGGCTCAGACACAGAAATTCCCCACCCAAGGAATATAGAAGCAGAATTTTCTAACTCAGGGGCACAAATACAGAAATGCCTAATTCAGAAGACACAGAACCATGAACTTAAAGCTCAGGAGACATTGACACAGGAATTTTTGATTCAGGGGACAATAATACAGGAGTCCTCATTACAGTTTCATGAACAAGGCTACGGTAATCTCCATTTTACCCCCTCCCATAGAGTCCCAAACAAGGGCATTGTTTGCAGTCCAAACAAAATTCCAAGGTCCCAAACTCAACAAAAAATGGGTCAGGTGGTCTTCCATCGACCCAGAGCCATCGTGCGAGGAGGTAAAATGGATCCGGGGGACTACCCAAGTCCATGGGTCCCCAAACTGGGGTATGTGATGGATCTGGTGGCCTACCAAAGTCCCTAGGCCACCAGACTACAGGACAAGGAAGATCAGAGATACTGAGCTTGGGACACAGCAACAACAGAGCCTTTAGCTCTAGGGGCAACAATCCTGGGGCTTGTAATTTGGGTACCAATAATATTGGGGTCTTTAGCTCAGGAGACAATAACTCAGGGATTTCTAATTCAGCAGATAATACAGAAGTTTCAAGTTCAGGAAATAACACAGGGATTCCTGGTTCAATAGACATCAACACAGGACTTTCTAGTTCAGAGGACATTAGTATGGGATTTTCTAGTTCCAAAAACAGTTCCAGAGGGACCTTCGGCACAGGGGCTAACGGCAGCAGAGGAGCAGTGACCTCAGGTAGCAAAGGTGGAGCTGACTGCTCTATCCTTTGGACAACAGGTGGAGGTCTCCAGACCTCTTGGGCATTGGGTGACGGTCTCCTGACCTCTTGGGCATTAGGTGGAGGTCCCATGACCTCTGGCACAGCGGCAGGTGGTGCAGGGACGTCCAACCCTGATACCTGGGAAATCACCCCTGCTGCATTCACCTCAGATGGGGAAGAAAGGTTGGGGGTGAGTAAGGCATCATCACAATCACCAGGAGCTAGACAAGACTTTATTAATACCGATGTTAAAAAAGTAAAGAAAAGTACTTGCCTGAGCTCCTGGTCCACTTCTGCTGGTGTGACCGCCTCAGGAAGAACCACAGGAACTAGAGCGTGCACCTCGGGATCAGCTGGAGCTGTGGCATGCACCTCGGCGTCAGCTGGAGCTGTGGTGTGCACCTCAGAGTCAACTGGAGCTGTAGTGGAGTGAGGAGATGTGCGTAACGGTGCCAAGTAATGTCTTACAGACGTCACTGGGTCTCCTAATGCCGAAACCAGGGGATGCTTTGTCGTCGACACAGATTTCAGCAAGCAGGGAATGCTCTTCCCCTTTTGGGGGTGGGGCTGCAAAGCTGGGGAGGGGCATGCTGGAACTGGTGGGTGAGGAGAGGCTGAAGATGGAGGAGATGAACTGCAAGGAGAGGCAGGGGAGGTTGACAAAGCCGGGTAGTTTTTCACTGTCGACACAGACTTCAACCTTTTTGCCAGTTTGTGGAACAAACTCAGCAAGTCCGATAAGGTGGTAACTAGTCCAATCAAAGTGGGATAATTCCACAAGCTGAGATAATCCTCTGTAACTCCTGTCACTTCCTCCAGGAACTCCAATGCTCTCTTCGGTGTGTGGCTCTTTTGGGCACCGGCATTCAGCCCCTCGATGAGCTGAACCACCCAGAACTCCTCCTCATTGAGCCCAAAAGCACTGAAGTCCGTACCTGCTGAGTCCGAGTCTGGTGGCATCATACTGTCATGAATCCCTCTGGCAGGCTCAGGTGATGGACTCAGGAAGCAGGCGGAACTCAGGCATAACATGATTTATTAACAGAAAACTAAGGAGCAAACAAATAGCACGAGAGCTGGAGAAATAACTCAAATACAAATTGAACAAAACTTATAGAAACAAGGTAACCGGCAGGGAGAAACACACACAGCATTGATGACGCCATACTAGACACAGACAGTGCACAGGATATATAGACAGAGGACTAATCACCACATTTCTCCATGGAGGTTTCTTTTTAATAGTGACCACCTTCACCTTGATGGGAGCAATGGCATTGATAATATTTGTAATGTTACCACTGGAATTTTCTACGAGCTTATTTACTGAAGGTGAAGGGGAGTGCGGACGAGGAAGAGAAAGCTTGGATGAATGTTTGACTGGTATGATCACTGATGTACCGTTTTTTGATGACCTCTCTCTGGATATTTCTGTTGACATTAATAGCACTCTCAAAGAAAACACAAGAATGGTTGGGCAGAGCAATGTCCATCACCATAACCTTAGAGATGTTCAGACCTTTGGAGATGACCAAGTCCAGACTGTGTCCTCTGCTGTGTTTTTTCCATTACATGCTGAGTCAGTCCAAAGTTATCAAGGACACAACACAATTCTTTGGTCCCTCTGTCCTAAGGGTTGTCAACATGGCTGTTAAAATCACCAACAATAACTACACAGTCAAAGTTAACACAGATAATAGACAGCAGCTTTGTAAAATCATCAAAAAAGGTTTCATGGTATTAAGGTGGTCTGTAAACATTAAGAAACAACACACGGGAGGAGGAATTGAGCTGAAGAGCCACATATTCAAATGAAGTAAACATATCATAAGACATCTGCTTGCATTGGAGGGAATCATTAAACAAAACAGCTACTCCTCCTTTCTTATGCAGCCTGGGTTCACTTATAAAGCTGTAGTTGGGAGGGGCTGCTTTGATAAGAAGAGATTCACCATTATCATCTAACCAAGTCTCTGCTAAAAACATAAAATCCAGTTTATGTTTTATAATGAGATCATTAAATAAAAATGTTTTTCCTGCCAAAGACCTAATATTTAATAATGCTAGTTTCAGTGTGTAAAGAGCATCAGCTGCCAGATTTTTATTTTGTTTAAGCTGTGACTGGTGAGAAATGAACACTACATTTGATAAATTTACAGGATTGTAGGATGGATCTTGTCCATCCATCCATCCATCCATCCATCCATCCATCTTCTACTGCTTTTCCGGAGGTCCAGGTCGCAGAGTCTGCAGTTCAAGTAGAGAAGCCCAGACTTCCCTCTCCCCAGCCACCTGCTCCAGCTCTTCAGGGAGGATACCAATGCGTTCCCAGACCAACTGAGAGACATAGTCTCTCCAGCGAGTCCTGGGCCTGCCCTGGTGTCCCCTCCCAGAAGGGACGTGCCCGAAACACCTCAAGTGGGAGACGTCCAGGAGGCATCCTGACCAGATGTCCAAACCACCTCAACTGGCTCCTTTTAATGTGGAGGAGCAGCAGTTCTACTCTGAACTTCTCCCAGATGACTGAGTTCTTCACCCTATCTCTGAGGGTGAGACCAGTAATCCTACAAAGAAAGCTCATTTCAGCCGCTTGTATCCGCAGTCTCATTCTTTCTTTCATTACCCAAAGCTCGTGACCATAGGTGAGAGTGGGAATGTAGATTGACCGGTAAATCGACAGCTTTGCCTTAGAGCTTAGCTCTCTCTTCACCACAACGGTCCGGTACAGCGTCCGCATCACTGCAGAGGCTGCCCCGAGCTGTCTGTCAATCTCTCACTCCATTCTCCCCTCACTTGTGAATAAGACCCCAAGATACTTAAACTCCTCCACTTGGGGCAGGAGCTTGTCCCCAACCCCATAGATCGCCACCTTATCATGGTGGTGGGTTTGCATGCCCTAGTGATCCCAGGAGCCATGTTGTCCGGGGCAGTTTGCCTCTGGTAGGGTCACCCAAGATAAAGTGGTCCTGGGTAAAGGGCCAGACTAAGAACGATCCAACAGACTCTTATGATGAATGCTCAAACAAGGATTCAGTGTACCCCGCCTGGTACGGGGTTACCGGGGCCCCACCCTGGAGCCAGTCCTGGTGGAGGGGCTTGATAACTAGCGCCTGGTGGCCAGGTTTCTGCCAATAGGGCCCAGCCGGGCTCAGCCCTAAGGAGTTACATGGGTCCGCCCTCCAGTGGACTCACCAACTGCAGGAGTGGCCATGGGGGTCCGGTGCTATGTGGATCAGGTGGTGGTCGAAGGCAGAAACCTTGGCGGTGTGATCCCAGGCTTTCTAAACTGGATGGATCTTGTTTCTCTGTAAATTTACCAACCTTTTTCTGCTACCTATTAAAACAGGAATTTAGGAATCTACTTCAGTAATGGGCCCCGGCTTGTCTTGGAAAGAGCCATGACTACCAGTGGTATCAGAGCCTGGACCCAGTACATATCATACCTAGCTGGCGTTGTTATCAGGCTGTGGATTTTAGTTTAGCTGTGAGGGTGGTGGTGGTGGGAGAGCTCTCTGAGGCATTGCTGGAGGGGAGAGATGGGGGGAGGATGGAGTGGGAGGTTTCGGGGTGAGAAAATTGGACTAAGGCATGGGGCCAGTTTTGTGGCCATAGTGACCAGCTCCTTCATCTGGTCAGTGTGTCATGATTGCCCCTCTGGGCAGAGAGATGAGACCCAGGCGCTGGACTGTGAGCTTGGGAAATTTATTAACAAAAACAGCAAACATAAAGTGCAACAAGGTGTTCAGATAATAAAATAATGGGGGGGAAAAAAACTTACGGGAATAGTGCACCAGAGCAGAACAGGGCTCTGGTGGAGATGAAGAGAGACTGAGAATACACTGAGAAAGACTAGGCAGTGGCAATGAAAATGAAAAACAACCCTTAAATAGGGATCAAAACCATTACATAACTAGTTACAGGTGTGGGTGGATGAGCGGGCAGATGACCTAATTACACAACTGCTCACAGCTGAGATAGCTGAAGAGCAGACAGTGAGGAGCTGGTGGAAGTGTCTGGAGAAAGAGGAAAGGCTCTAGTCACGAAACCAAAAAATATATAGAAACTGACAAAATAATAATAACAAACATAAAATGCTCAGAAAAAAAATTAAGAGTCTGAGCTCAGTGTCTGCTGAGCTCAGACTCATGACAGAGCCCCCCTCCCCTTCAAGGGGTGTATTCCAGACACCCCAAGATACATCAAAAGAAAAAGAAAAAAACTGCCCCCCCCCCAGCAAGACACAACAATAACTCACCCAGGGTGGGTGGTGGGGGGAACAGGCCAGGACGGAACAAAACAAAAACATGCTCAGGACCCACACCAGTCAGACCCTCAACCCCCCAAAGCCCTCTGGACCCCCTGGTCACAAGGCCCACCAGATAGTGTGATAGTACGAGTCAGGTGGCTTCCCAGAGAACATGGGCCACCCAACTCTGCAGTGCAGTCTGTCGGGTGGCCTGCCAGAGTTTTTCAGCCACCCGAACAGAAGAAGTGGCCCAGGAGGTGGCCGCCCGACGGGAAGGGCAAATAGTGAGCAGGCGAGGGGAGTCGAGGGAACCTCGATGATGTCAGGCATCAGAGGAGGAACCACGACGGTGTCTGGCAGTGGAGGAGGAACCATGACGGTGTCTGGCAAAGTGGGAGAGGGGACCACGACGGCGTCTGGTGAAGGAGGAGGGAGCTCGGTGCCCTTGGTCAGGCCAGCAGCACACTTGGTGGTCCTGGATTGGGACAAGGCTGCACCCACGGTGGCTCCGGGCTGAAGCGGAGCTGTACCCGCGGTGGCTCTGGGCTGGAGCGGAGCTGTACCCTCGGTGGCTCCGGGCTGGAGTGGAGCCACACCCTCGGTGGACCCGGACTGGGCCATGGCTGCACCCTTGGTGGACCTGGATTGGGCCAATGCTGCACCCGCAGTGGCTCCTGGGCTGGGGTGTAGCACCCATAGTGGGCCCGCATTGGAGTGCAGCACCCAAGTTGGATTAAGGCTGGGGTGCAGCACCCATGCCAGTCCCTGACTGGTACACAGCTCCCAGGGAGACTCGGCCAGAGGAGGAGGAACCCAGACGATGGCCTCGGGCAGAGGACGAGTTGCACCCATGGAGGTCCCAGGCTGGGACAGAGCGTCTGTGACGACCTCAACGGGGGGAGCTGGACACACGACGACCTCAGGTAGTGAGCCTGGACCCGTGGAGATATCTGGCACAGGTGGATCTTCCCCGGTGACCCTGGGAGAAGGCTCAGAAAAACCAGGCAGAGGAACAGGGTCAGGGTCACCAGCAGTGGTGGAGCCCGATGAGGTGAGCTCAGGTGACTCCCCTCACCAAGAGCCAGACAAGACCTCTCCAAAACAGATATAAGGAAAACAAAGGAGAGCACTTGCCTGAGCTCAAGTTCCACCACCGTCCAGGACTCCATCGATCCAGGCAATGGTTCTCCAGGCTCAGCCCTCTGGAGGTCCTGTTCTGACTCCAACTCTGCTGCGGTGGCCTCCGAAGCAGGCATGATGGTGGATACAGTCTTGGTGTGCCCAGGCGAAGTGACCAACGCTGGTGGCTCATCCGGCGTGGCAGCTGTGGGTTGGCTCACCGTTGGTGTTGGAACTTGTTCCTCTAGGGCCACAGACTCCTCCCACATCCGGTGGATCAATCCCGGGGTCGGCGGACACTCAGGGGCCAAAGGAGACACGGAGAGGGCAGGTGAGGATTTATCAATTGCAGCAGGTGGGGAGAGCTCAGGGGACTGCACACCCTGAGTCTCCCTATCGGGAATCAGACAAAACATATCATCAAAAAATTAAATAGAATGAAGTGAAACTTTCCTGTTTTCCTGGATCTTGATGTTGCCTGCTGCGGCGGGTGGACAGTCATCCCTCTCTGTGGCTATGATGGACGTGGGTCCCTCTGAGGATTGTGAAGGAGCCGCCCCTGTAGTCTCAGAGGCGGATGTAGCTGGTGAACGGACGGAAGACCTCTTGGCAGCGGGAGAGGACACCGAAGTGGAGCAAAGGGCAGCAGCTACAGGGTGGAGTGAAGCTGACAATTCAGCCAGAGAGAAAGGAGCCGAAAGCTGTACTGCTGAGGGGGGCTCCTGCTTTGGTATCGAGGAAATGGCTGTTGGAGAGGCGGGAGAATTTCTCCGGCGGTCTGGAGCTTGATGACGCTGTTGTGGTGGCTGTTGCGGTGGAGCTGGAGCTGGCAAACCGGGAGAGGGGATAGACTTCTGCCGAGGTGAGCGTCTCCGCAACATCTTTGGTCCAGCGGGAAGCAGCCCCATCGTCAACCCAGGGAATGATTGCTGAAGCGCGGTGACCGTAGACAGCAGTCCCGCATATTGAGGATATTTCCAGAGTCCATGGTGTGCCTCTAGAATCCCCACCGCTCCATTCACACTCTCCCAGGTTTTCTTGGGACCGTGGGCGGCAAGTGCCTTATCCACAAAACTCTGGATGAAGTCCGCTGCCCAATCCTCCTCCAGACTCGGAGACCCCGCTGCCAATCTCCTTTTGTTTGGGTGAGGCCAGTGAGCCAGGGACATGATGAGCTCCAGAGCATAGGTGAGCAAAGAAAAAACAAAAAGATCCACAAACTCACTGCAGCTGGGTCTCTAACTGGCCGCTGCCTACTGTCATGATTACCCCTCGGGGCAGAGAGATGAGGCCCAGGTGCTGGACTGTGAGCTTGTGAAATTTGTTAACAAAAACAGCAAACATAAAGTGCAACAGGGTGTTCAAATAATAGAATAAAAATGAGGAAAAAACTTACAGGAATAGTGCGCCAGAGCAGAACAGGGCTCTGGCGGAGACAAAGAGACTGAGAATACACTAAGACTAGGCAGTGGCAATCTTCTTCTTCTTCTTCTTTTAGATTTGATTGGCGGTTGGCAACCAGCTTACAGTTGCCTTACCGCCACATACTTCACTATATATCATCACTCTGTTTCTTCTTCTTCTTTTAGATTTGATTGGCGGTTGGCGACCAGCTTACAGGCGCATTACTGCCACTGACTTGATTATCATTACTCTATATCTTTGTATAAGGAGTTCTGACTTCACTCTATATCATCACTCTACTCTATAAATCTTGGCCGTCGTCTCCTGTTTCTCTTCTTCCTCTTCTTTTAGATTTGATTGCCGGTTGGCAGCCAGCTTACAGGTGCATTATCACCACGTACTTCACTCTATATCACTTCACTCTATATCATCACTCCATATATCCTCCTGTTTCTCTACCCCGGGTCTTGGCCACCTTCTTCTTCTTCTTCTTTTAGATTTGATTGGCGGTCAGCAACCAGGTGCACCACCGCCACTGACCCGACCATCATCGTTCTACATCTTCTTCTTTCATGTTCACCTGACTCGATCTCTTATAAGGAGTTCTGAACAACCTGTGCATGAAAAAATTATCTGTCTCTGGACTGTGTCATCATCACTCTCTACTTTCATATCACGTTTCCAGGTCACTCTATATGTCCTTCCTCTTCTTATATTATCCTTTTCTTATATCATCACTCTGTATATCTTGGCTGTGGCAACTGCCACCCTGCCGCGTACTTCACTCTATATCATCACTCTATCTTCAGACATTGCTCTATCCACTCAACTCTATCTTCAGTCATCACTCTTCTTTGTCTCCTCGTGCTTCACTCTATATCATCACTCTATCTGGTCAGGAGCTGTAGTCCTTCTATCATCATTGCCGTGTCCAATTGAACCTCAACTCTATCTTCAGAGATTGCTCTTCTTCGTCTCCTCGTACTTCACTCTATATCATCACTTCACTCTATATCATCACTCTACACATCTTGGCCATGGCAACTTTCACGGCCAAGATCCTCTGCATTCATTATCACTCCATTTGAACTTGTGCATTAGGCAGCAGCAATGAAAATGAAAAACAACTTCCCTTGAGTAGGGATCAAAACCATTACATAACTGGTAACAGGTGTGGGCGGATGAGCTGGCAGGTGACCTAATTACACAACTGCTCACAGCTGAGATGGCTGAAGAGGAGACAGTGAGCAGCTGGTGGAAGTGTCTGGAGAAAGAGGAAAGGCTGTAGCCACAAAACCAAAAAATATACAGAAACTGACAAAATAATAATAAACATAAAATGCTCAAAAAAAAATTAAGAGTCTGAGCTCAGCAGACACTGAGCTCAGACTCATGACAGTGAAGTTGAGGAGTGGGAATGATGGGGAAGAGGAAGCTGAAGAGGACGATGACATGGAGGGGTTATGCAGTGGTACAGGAGGTGGGTCCTCACTGGTGGGGTTTTTTTTTTGTGAAGGAGGGATCTGCACAGGCGGAGGCTGAGGTGGCTTTATCTCACAGTTTCTGCTGGGCTGTATCTTATCCTGTTGTTTTGGTTCCTCTTGTCTCTTGTCCTTGTCATGGAGAACAGAATGGCGACACAGAAAATAAAACAGATTGGAGGTAAACAGCCTCACGCCTGGCCTGCTGAAGCTGAGTCCATCTCCCTTAAAAAAGTGTCTGCGGTCCCAGAAAAAGTTGAAATTGTCAATAAAATGAAGTAATTTGTTTGTACAAGCTTAGCTTCTGATAGCCATTCGTTTAAATTGAACAATCTGCTGAATCGCTCAACTCCTCCTCTGAACAGTGGTAGTGGGCCACTAATAAGCACTTCAGCATTCAGACAGCTGACTAGATCTAGCAGTTTCATAAAGTCCTGTTTCAGTACCTCAGACTGCTGTTTCACAACATCATTTGAGCCTGCATATAATATGAGACTCTTCACTGTGGGATGATCGGCCATGATTTGCAAAATTTTGTCTCTCACATCAGACACCATATTCCTGAGAAACCACATTATTTCTGTGCATTTACCACATACGTTTCTCACATCTTTCACAGTGGAGTCACCGACAGAGTTTCAGGGCCAGCTGTTAGCTTTCTCTGTAGCCTTTTACCTTCTGAGTTGTTCTGATTTACCTTGCTGCTTGTGGGGGAGGTTTTATCCTGGTCATTAGATGGAGATCCAGGGTCCTGTAGTAGCAGCACAAATCTGTTCTGAAGTGGCATGTTTTGTTGTGTGGAGGAGGTTTGGTTTTAGACTTTCCTTTGACAGCTATCCACAACTGTGTCTTGCTGACAGTCGGGGTTAAGGAGTCTCTTGATCTAATCAGTAAAGCAGGCCAGCCGTTTGCATCACAGATCTCACCAACCTGGGCTGTTCCTTGTCCTCCCCTAACCCTGTGTGATTATTCATTCTCGGGCTTTGCACCTAGGGCATTCCTGGGAGGACTATCACTTGAGGATTTATTTCTATGTACACAATCCTCCCGTCTCCTCTCAACCATGTTAGCACTGGATAGCTGTGAGTTAGCAGGATCTTGTCTACTATATTTAGTCACTGGCAGGATTGTATTATTTTCACAGAGTCCATTTACTTCCAGATTAATGTCTAGCCGCTGGATGTTAGTTTCCAGCATGGTAATAGTATTCTGTTGAAGTTTGTGGTAGTCATCTGTAGAAAGGGGAAGCATCTTGTTGATAGTTAACTTTAGCTTGTCAATCACTGTAGTTCAGGCTTCAGCTGATTGTAGGCCACGCTCATGTAGCACTGATAAGATCCAAAAAAGTGTTATCATGGTAATAGTGAGCTCTATCTTCAGCGAAATATAGTCCCAGTGATTTATGAGCATCTGGTAGGCGCTGCCCATAAATTTCTTGCAGAGGGAAATAAGAATATTGATAGAAAAGTGCAAGCAGAGGGAAGAGAGAAGCAGCAAAGCGTCCTTCCACCAGCAAGGCGGAAGAAAAAGGTCCCAAATTTTTTTGCCAATAATCAAAAATTTTCCAGAAAAAGTTGCAATTTTGTTGAAAAAATGGGTAAATTTTTTTACAATGAATAATGCTGCAAGTTTATGAGAAAAAAAAACAGTAGTTGTAACTTTGCTGTTTTACCATAGTTTTCAGGCTCAGATGCTTTTGAGGCTCCATGCTGATTTTTTTAGACAAAAAAAATCACTCAAAGTGGCTCTTTGTGAAGTACAGGTTGCCAACCCCTGATCTAGGCAATGACCTAAGTTTATTTTTCTATTGTTTTTGTTGGGAGGGGTGAGTTTTTGAACCCTTTAACATTCCAGTGTCCTGCCGTGGAACTTTTTAATATTTCTGCTGCAACACAGTGAAGTGTGGTAAACATGTTTAGAGTGGATTGTCATGGTTTACATCATTTGAAAGCTTAGAATTTCATCTATTAGGATATTAAAACAGATTTGAGATGCAATCATAACACTGGAATTAAATTGACCATCAAAGCAGAGATAGCACAATATAGCATTTACTCACCAATGAAGCTTTCTTGGAGTTCTACTATTAATGATAGTCCAACAAATATGATCCAGTTTTATTGCAAAATGTCCAGTTGATCCATTTGAGTTAGATTTATTGTTATTCTAGATGATTACAGGGGAAAATACCCATAAAACTGCAGCATTCTTTGAAACCCAGCTGGCTAACTTCCTGCTTTTTTTTTGTTTTGTTTACATGCTATAAAAACTACATTTCCCATAGGGATAGTGATGTACACAGAAGCCCAAAAGACTCGTATGACAGTCTAGATTTGATTGATACCTCATTTAGTGTTGCCGCCCCTCTCACAGCCAAGTAAGGGACAGAGGGTTTTAACTATTGCTCAGTGCCACAATGTTGTGGACATTAGTGTTGTCATAATACTGGGATTTTTTTTTTACCTTGATAATACCTTAAAACTACTGGTATTCAATTCAATTCAATTCAATTCAATTCAACTTTATTTATATAGCGCCATTTCACAATAACAGTCATCTCATAGCACTATCAACTGTAGGGGGAACCCCCACAGTTGCAGAAAGACCCCAGCAATCAGGCAATCCCCTGTGAGCAAGCACTTGGCGACGGTGGAGAGAAAAAACTCCCTTTTAACAGGAAGAAACCTGCAGCAGAACCAGGCTCAGGGAGGGGCAGTTATCTGCTGCGACTGGCTGGGGGGTGAGGGGATAGAGAAGAAGAAAAGAACAGACATGTAGAGAGCAAACAGCACGATGGGGACTCAATCTATGAGAGAGAACAAACAAATGTTAATGACTAGCAAAAAAAATATTTCATTGAGAGTGAGAAAAGGAGTGAGGCCCAGTGCATTACTGGAGGTCCCCCGGCTGACTAAACCTATTAGCAGCATAACTAAGGGAGGGTTCAGAAACACATGATCCCTCCCTAATTGTAGGCTATATCAAAAAGGTAGGTTTTAGCCCTATTCTTAAAAACAGAGATCGAGTCTGACCAGAGGAATCAGCTGCCAATCCAGATTGGCAGCTGATTCCACAGGAGAGGAGCTTGATAACTGAAGGCTCTGCCTCCCATTGTACTTTTGGAGATTCTAGGTATTACAAGTAATCCTGCATTTTGGGAGCGTAGTGCTCTGTTAGGATAATACGGTAGTATCAGATCTTTTAAATAAAAAGGAGCTTGATTGTTTAGAGCTTTGTAAGTAAGAAGAAGGATTTTAAACTTAATTCTAAACTCTATGGGAAGCCAATGAAGGGAGGCCAGAACCGGAGAGATATGATCTCTCTTTCTAGTACCTGTTAAAACTCTTGCTGCAGCATTTTGGATCAGCTGAAGACTTTTTAAATATGTTTTAGGACAGCCTGATAATAAAGAATTACAATAATCTAATCTCGAGCTAACAAAAGCGTGGATCAGTTTCTCAGCATCGCTCTGAGACAAGATGCTCCTAATCTTGGCAATATTACGCAAATGATAGAAGGCAGTCTTAGAAACAAATTTAATATGTGAATTGAAGGACAAATCCTGATCAAAAATAACTCCGAGGTTCCTCACAGAGCTATTAAGAGAAAGAGTAACTGCATCCAAACTGAAAGTTTGATTTGGAAAGGAATTTCTAAGGTTTTTTGGACCAACAAGAATGACTTCAGTCTTATCTGAATTTAATAGCAGGAAATTACAAGTCATCCAAGCTTTGATTTCCTTAAGACAGGCTTCTAACTTGGCTAATTGATTACTATCATCTGGCTTCACTGACAGGTATAATTGTGTGTCATCAGCATAACAATGAAAATGTATACAGTGCTTTCTAATAATGTTGCCTAACGGAAGCATATATAAACTAAAAAGAGTCGGGCCTAGCACAGATCCCTGTGGAACTCCATGACTGAGCTTTGAGTTGAAAGAAAACTCATTATTTACATGAACAAACTGGAACCTATCAGATAAATAAGATCTAAACCACTGTAACGAAGTTCCATTAAGTCCAACATAGTGTTCTAATCTATCAAGTAGAATATTATGATCGATAGTATCAAAAGCTGCACTAAGGTCTAAAAGGACAAGTACAGAAACTAGTCCATTATCAGATGCAATGAGGAGGTCGTTAGTGACCTTCGCTAAGGCTGTTTCAGTACTATGATGGATTCTAAACCCAGACTGAAACTCTTCAAGTAAACCATTTCCCTGCAGGTGGTCAAATAATTGCGTAGCAACAACTCTTTCTAAGATTTTTGAAATGAAAGGGAGATTAGAGATTGGTCTATAGTTAGCTAAAGCTCCTGGATCTAGCATTGGCTTTTTGAGTAAGGGTTTAATTACAGCCGTTTTAAAAGCCTGCGGTACATGGCCTAAAGTTAATGAAGAATTGATTATATTGGCTGCACGGTGGCGCAGTGGTTAGCACTGCGGCAGCACAGTTTACCCTTGGCCGGGGGATTGTGGGGATCGTGGGATCGTGGGTTCGATCCCAGCCCCCGACCAACAGTGATCTGTGTGGAGTTTGCATGTTCTCCCCGTGTTGCGTGGGTTTACTCCGGGATTTCTCCGGTTTCCTCCCACATGCCAAAAACATGCATGTTAGGTTAATTGGCTGTTCTAAATTGTCCCTAGATATCTGTTTCCTATAGGCCCTTAGAATAGAGGGTTGGTATTAATGAAAAAGCGCTTTGAGTGGTCTTTGTGACTAGAAAAGCGCTATATAAGTGCAGGTTAGTTAGTTAGTTAGTTAAATGAAGATTAAGGCTACCAATAAGTGGGAAGACTTCTTTAAATAACCTGGTAGGAATAGGGTCTAAAAGACAATTTGAAGGTTTGGATGAGGAAACTATTTTGTCTAACTCACAAAGGTCGATTGGAGTAAACTCATCAAGACAGACATCAATAGAAGGAGTTGTAGTAGTTACAGTATTTAAGTTAACTGTGGGAAGAATCTGATTGATTTTATCTCTGATGGATGAAATTTTATTATTGAAAAAGTTCATAAAGTCCTGACTAGTAAGCTCTAAGGGAATGCTAGGATTGACAGAGTCCTGACTCTTTGTCAACCTGGCTACAGTACTGAAAAGAAACCTGGGATTATTCTTGTTCTCTTCTATTAATGCAGAGTAATAACTCGTTCTAGCTTTTCTAAGAGATTTTTTATAAATTAAAAGATGATTTCTCCAAGCTAAATAGATTTCATCTAAATTAGTGGAGCGCCATTTTCTTTCTAATTGACGAATCTTCTGTTTTAAGCTACGAGTTTCTGTGTTGAACCAAGGAGTTAGAAATCTCTGATTAGACTTTTTCTTTTTTAAGGGGGCCACCAAGTCTAGAGTCTGATGCAGAGAAGCTGAAACACTATCCACCATGTTATCAATTACAGAAGGAGCAAGCTGTCTATAGCTTATTTCCGTTGTGTTAACACATGGCATAGAGGAAACAATCTGCATAAATTTGGTAACAGCATCATCTGAGAGGCATCTACTGTAATAATATTTTTCTTTAGGAGCCAAATAGTCAGAAATAGTAAAATCAAAGGTTAACAGACAATGGTCTGACAGTACAGGGTTATGAGGAGACACTACAAGATTTTCTATTTCTATGCCATATGTCAGAACAAGGTCCAATGTATGGTGGAGGTAATGAGTAGAATTTCCTACTTCCTGAGAAAACCCAATCGAGTCTAATATTGAATTAAATGCCACATTAAGGCAGTCACTATCTACATCCACATGTATATTAAAGTCCCCTACTATAATTATTCTATCAGATTTCAGCACTAAATCAGCTAAGAAATCAGCAAATTCGGATAAAAATTCTGAGTAGGTTGATGGGGGACGATAAACTATGGCAAATAAAATTGGGTTTAACCTAAAATTGCTAAAGTGCCCAATACTGAGGACCAGGCCCTCAAAGGAATTATAACATGTTTTTTGCTTTACATTAACTAGTAATTTGGAATGGTAAATTGTTGCTACTCCTCCTCCACGACCAGAACTTCTGGGATTTTGACAGTTTAATAACCAGAGGGAGTTGATTCATTTAAACCAACATAATCCTCTTGTCCTAACCAAGTCTCTAAGGGAAATTAAATCAATCTGATGATCATTTAACAGATCATGGACTAACAGAGACTTGGGAGTTAGAGACCTAATATTTAATAAACCACATTTAATTTTTAAATTATGAGGAGGAACAGAGGCCAATTCATTCAATTTAGAGGCTTTATGTTTAATTTGAGTTTTACCGATATTTTGCTTTATCACTTTGGGATGCTTATGCATTATATTTATTTACTTTGGAGGGAGCAGACAACGATTCTCTGATGGGGAAGACAGGGGCTAAGCTGAGGGGTGGCAGATGAAGAGGAGCTGCAGAGAGGCGTGTAAGACTGCGACTCTGCTTCCTGGTCCCAACTCTGAGTAGTCAAGGTTTTGGAAATTTGGATAAAAAAGATGCCAGATTATTAGATAAATGAGAAGCACCATCCAAAGTGGGATGAATGCTGCCTCGTCTCATAAGACCAGGTTTTCCCCAAAAAGAGCTCCAATTGTCAATGTAGCCCACGTCATTTTTAGGACACCACACAGACAGCCAGCGGTTCAAGGATGACGAGCGGCTAAACATGTCATCACTGGTCAGATTGGAGAGGGGCCCAGAGAATACTACAGTGGCAGACATCGTTTTTGCAAAGTCACACACCGATTCTATATTAAGTTTCGTGACTTCCGATTGCCGGAGACGGATGTCATCAATGCCGGCGTGAATAACAATTGTGGAATATTTACAGTTACTTTTAGCCAGCATTTTCAAATTTGACTCGATGTCGCCTGCTCTGGCCCCAGGAATGCATTGGACTATGGCCGCTGGAGTCTCTAGGTTCACGTTTCTGACTACAGAGTCGCCAATGATCAGAGTTTTTTCCTCAGCGGGTGTGTCGCTGAGCGGGGAAAAATGATTAGAAATGTGAACAGGTTGGTGGTGTACCGGGGCTTTGCGACTAGGCTTCCTTCTCACCGTCACCCACCCAGTCTCCTCGCTGCTGAGGAGAGCCGGGGAACCGCTGACAGGGGGGCCTAAGCTAGCTAGCTCCGCTGCAGCTAAGGGGCGTCCATCGAGATTAACTGGCGCAGACGGTGTTTCAATGCAGTGGAGCCGGGATTCCAAATCAGACAATCTCGCCTCGAGCGCCTCAAAAAGACAACATTTATTACATTTACCGTTATCACTAAAAGAGGCAGAGGTGTAGCTAAACATCTGACAGAGAGAGCACACCAGAGGAGGAGAGGAAAGAGAGCTAGTAGCCATAGCTAGTGGCTAGCTAGTGGCTGGAGAGCAAACCACACAGGCAGACAGCAAAACAGGAAGTGACGATATGTTACCACAAGGAAGTGACGATCCCAAATGTCATATTCAATGTCAAATATTCAATGTCATGTTTAATACTACAAGGAAAAAAAATATCACACTGTATACCTCGGTGATGCCGTGGTTAGCACTGTTGCCTTACAGCTAGAAGGTTCCAGGTTTGAATCTCCAGGCTGGCAGGGGTAGGAACCTTTCTGTGTGGAGTTTGCATGTTCTCCCTGTGCTGCGTGGATTTACTCCGGGGGCTCCGGTTTACTCCCACAATCCAAAGACATGCATGCTAAGTTAATTGGTTGTTCTAAATTGTCCCTAGATATCTGTCTCCTACAGGCCCTTAGAATAGAGGGTTAGTACTAGTGAAGCGCTTTGAGTGGTCTTTGAGACTAGAAAAGCGCTATATAAGTACAGGTCCTTGTCCCCTTATCCTTACCTAGAAATTTCAGATTATACAGAATCTCATTTTAAAAATGTGTAATAACTATGTTTTTAATAATGAACTGCATTTATATAACACTTTTCATGACATCCAAAGACACCTTACAATGAGTCCATTACGCATTCACTCCACAGACAATGACAGTGGTAAGCTACCTCTGTAGCCACAGCTGTCCTGGGCCAGACTGACGGAAACATGGCTGCCAGTCCATGCCAACGGCCTCTCCGACCACCACCGAACATTTATTCACATTCATACACAGGGTCATGAACCATAAACACATTGGAGGCAAGGTGGGTAAAGTGTCTTGCCCAAGGACACAACAGCAAGGTGGGGGGAGTGGGATTCGAACCACCAACCCTCCAGTTATTGGCCAACCTGCTCTACCTCCTGAGTCACTACGGCCTCATTTTTGTTTCTCTTTGAGAAATAATGCAACTTTGAGCAAGAAAACATAACTTTCCGCTTCTTCTTCTTTTGGCTGCTCCCTTTAGGGGTCGCCACAGCGGATCATCTGTCTCCATCTCACCCTATTGCTTGCATCTTCCTCTGTAACACCAACCCTCTCCATGTCCTCCTTCACTACATCCATGAATTTTCTCTGTGGCCTTCCTCTTTTCTTCCAGCCTGGCAGCTCTATCTTCAACACCCTTTGTCCAATATATCCACTATCCCTCTTCTGCACATACCAAAACCCTCTAAGCCTTACCTCTCTTACATTGTCTCCAAACTGCTCGACCTGAGCTGTCCCTCTGATATACTCATTTCTAATCTTGTCCCTCCTAGTCTCTCCCAATAAAAATCTTAGCCTCTTCAACTCTGCCACCTCCAGCTCCATCTCCTGTCTTTTTGTCAGCTCCAACATCTCCAAACCATACATCATAGCAGGTCTCACTACCGTCTTGTAAATCTTCCCTTTCATTCTTGTTGCAGCGCTTCTTTCATGTATTACCCCTGACACTCGTCTCCACCCACTCCACCCTGCCTGCACTCTCTTCTTCACCTCTCTCGTGCATTTTCCATTGCTTTGGATGATTGACCCCAGGTATTTAAACTCATCTACTTTCACTACCTCTACTCCTTTCATCTTCACTGTTACACCTGCCTCCCTCTCATTCACACTCATGTATTCTGTCTTGCTTCTACTGACTTTCATTTCTCTTCTCTTCAGAGCATGCTTCCACCTCTCCAGGTTCACTTCCACCTGTTGCCTACTCTCACTGCAGATCACAATGTCATCTGCAAACATCATGGTCCACAAAGACTCCTGCCTGACTTCATCTGTCAGCCTATCTATCACCATGGCAAACAAGAAGGGGCTCAGAGCCAATCCCTGATGTAACTCCACCCCCACTTTGAGCCCATCTGTCACTCCTACAGCACACCTCACCACCATCTCCCTGTCCTCATACATGTCCTGCACCACCCTCACATACTTCTCTGCCACTCCCGACTTTCTCATATGGTACCACACTTCCTCTCATGGCACCCTATCATATGCTTTTTCCAGAAAACACAACTACATTGCAAAAAGTCCAATATAAGTAAAATGAAATAAATTAAGGTTGTTTATACTTGTTTTTTTTTTTTTTGTCTGACAAGATATTTATTCTTGCTGTGCAGTTTATGTGTAAGGAAATTTTACATGCTTTCCAGTAGTTTTAACTTGTTTTATGCAATTTGATAAGTCAAAGTTTCTTGCTCTGTTGGCAGATAATTTTGTGTAAAATTAACAAAAAAAAAAAATTCTGGCAATTAGTGATTCTAGTTAAAATTAAAAAAAAAAAATCTGCCAACAAAAGTAAGATTAAATTGCTTAAAACAAGTAAAAATGTTCATAAAGCAAGTAAAATCCTGCAGAAAACTGCACAACAAAAAGAAATTCTTCTCTTGCCAAAATTATCTTGTGCGAGAAAAACAAGCATAAAGCCTTGATTTAGGATATTTTATCTTACTGAGATTTCCCTTTTTACAGTGTGACAGATACTGCATTCAGCATAAAATTACATCAGTGAAGTATTTCTGATTCAAACAATACATAACATCAGCAAATTGAAAAACCTGCAGAGGTGGCTGGAGAGTACTGCATATAGCATGTCTTACCTTTTTAGAAGTACCTTCTTTTGGCCTTTAAAGAAAAATCCTTCATTATGTCCTTTAAGTCCAACTCACAAATATCGTCATACTCTATGGATGCATGCTTGATTCAGTCTACTTTTTACCAAGTTCAGAGTCCCCTGTCCCATGCACAGCTGTCTGATGTAAGCAATCATGGCCTTTCTTTTCCAATTCAATTCAATTCAATTCAATTCAATTCAATTCAATTCAATTGAACTTTATTTATATAGCGCCATTTCACAACAACAGTCATCTCATAGCACTATCAACTGTAGGGGGGAACCCCCACAGTTGCAGAAAGACCCCAGCAATCAGGCGATCCCCTGTGAGCAAGCACTTGGCGACGGTGGAGAGGAAAAACACCCTTTTAACAGGAAGAAACCTCCAGCAGAACCAGGCTCAGGTTCCCCTTTTTTTTCCCTTCACCCTTCTCCTCCAGATGAGAGCTTTAATGGCCCACCTGTTTCCTCCTTTGTAATTAGCAGCCTCCTCCACTTGATGCTCCAGCTTAGCAAAATCCTTTTGTCATAAACTGCCCTTTAAGAGCTGTTGAAGGACACCAAATGCTCAATGTGTTTTGCACATTTATTAAAGAAAAACAGACAAATTACACACTACACATACAACTAATGGATAGCTAGGGCACTGGAAGAGAGCGGGGGCTCGACGTCAACAGGCAGGAAGAAGCCTGGGAACACCGGGCAAAAGAGGAAGCACAGACCTGGATGGAGCTCTCCTGTTCTCCTCAACAGCAGCCCAAAACACTGAAAGAATAATTCAGCTGAGGACATCCAACGGTGTAGAAGGACGCGACAATGAGAACAGATTGTCATGCCTTTAAATACCTGTACAGACATAGGCAGCATTCTGGCTCCCTCCCAGAACCGGCAGACCCTCAGGGGATATAGGAGGAAGAGTCGGAGAAACAGGTGAGGAGAAAATTACAGCAGCTGATGGTGGAATCTCAGCCAAGTTGGGCTGCTGCGGCTGAGCTTCACCACTGGGAATAAGGCAAGGCATTTCATCATAGGGTGTTGAAAAATGAAAAGACACTTGCCTTAACTCCCGGGGCTTGGTGGAGGTTGCTGTAACGTCAGATGACGTCTCCCCGGAGGCTGCGAAGGTCGTCTGGTGCGCTGGGCGGAGCACTAGTGTCGGGGCACGCTCCGCCGTCAGCTCTGACTCTCTTCTGGCTGGTGGTGCTCCCTCCCGTAGTGGCAGAAACTCAGGGAGGAGCCACGGCTTGCAGTCCAAGATGAGCTCCATCTCTGCTGCAACCACCCGTTGGTGCTCCTCTAGCTCCTCTGCGCTTGGCCCATCTGGGGGCATGAAGGCTGCATACCCGAAGCAGCCGGCTGTGGGACACTGCTTGATGGAAGGAGACGGGACTGCAGCTGGATAGTGGTCCCGAGCTTGGGGCTTCTGTCCCCGGGAGCATCTCCTCCGTGGCACAGGTTCAGGTGGCGGGAGGCTCTCCCCAGCTCGCAGAGTCGGTGTTGAGCGTGGTAAATGGAGGTGAGGAGGTCTGTCAGTTCCGGGACGCTCCACAGGCTGGGGAACGCCTCAATCAACTGTGCTGCGCTGTCCCAAACCTGCAGCTCCTCCTCGGGAGTGTGGGTTAGGTGAACGTCCGATACAACGTCCTGTAACAGTTCAACCACCCAACACTCCTCCTCGTCCAGCCCAACTCTTGCCCAGTCCATACAGGCAGGCATGCTGAAAAAACCCCGGGCTTGATACGGGAGAACAAAAAGGGCAAGGGAGAAAGAGAAAAAAAATAGCAAAAACACACAGTGGCTGTTGTCCACACCCCGGTTGCGTCCTTCTGTCATAAACTGCCCCTTAAGGGCTGTTGAAGGACACCAAACACTCACTGTGTGTTTTGCACATTTATTAAAGAAAAAACAGACAAATTACACACTACACATACAACTAATGGATAGCTAGGGCACTGGAGGAGAGCGGGGGCTCGACGTCGACAGGCAGGCAGAAACCTGGGAACACCAGGCAAAAGAGGAAACGCTGACCTGGACGGAGCTCTCCCATTCTCCTCGACAGCAGCCCAAAACACTCAGAGAATAATTCAGCTGAGGACATCCAACGGTGTAGAAGGACACGACAATGAGAACAGATTGTCTTGCCCTTAAATACCCATACAGACATAGGCAGCAGGTGTGGAGCATGAGTGTCAAAAAGAATCACAATTAATGACAGCTGCGCAACCCGCAAGCCAGTATGACAGCTGGGAGCTGCACAGCGCTGTCAAAATAAAACACTAACCAGAAACTATAAAGACAAAAACAATGCAACCCCAAAATGTAAATAATAACACAACAGGATGGCAACAATCAAACAGGAACCAAAGACAGTAAATAGGAGAAATAATGAAACAGACAGAAAAAGACTACAGTAACTAAAATTGGAGACTGGGCACAGCGCCCACCTGTGCCCCGGCTCATGACACCTTTACGCTTTGGGATTTTTTGAGCAATTTGTTTTCCCTAAGCTCTTTTCCTCTCAATAGTTTTATGAGCTCCACTTTCAAACTTTCTTCCGGACATTTTGAACGAGCTAATTACTTCTTACCTTTCACTGGTGCTTGCATAGTCACTTGTCAAAACAATTCCTCTGATAGGCTATTGTTACATGGTACCCGCGTGAGGCACTTGTAAATTACACCAATCAACAGCCACACATGAATATCAAGTGATGGACATAGAAATTAAACAATTATCAACAATGTACTCTTTTTATTGGCTCATGATAGGTTCCGATGTCCGTAGGCCCCTGTGCTTCAGCCCAGCCTAGCCCATTCATTAAGGCAGACTTGAATATATGGGACAACGCACTTCCCACTTGGGACAAACATATTTGGGCCAATAAATGGGACGTTTATTGGGCTAAAACGGCTAAAGTGGGACAGTTGGCAACTCTAACCTCATTTGACCCAATAGGCTCTTCCTTTGTGTTTTCACAGCCTTCAATACTCAGTGAGTGCCTACTTAGCATGAAGGACCAGCCCCACAGCTAACGTGAACAAAACAAGCCAATTGCAGCTGAGTATGCTGATTATGGATGTGTTGTGTAGCCAATTAATTTCTGAACTTAATGATACCTGATAGGGCTGGGTTGGGTCACACATGCCCCCATAAAGCCCGTGCGTCTCCCATACATAATGCTCGGTTGCTTCTACAAAGCTGAGTCACTTCTACCAACCTTGTGTGTAATGTTTATACTTTATTTACTCTGTGTCATCACTACTGACAGTGTATTGGGATATGGGGCAGGATAGCCCCAAGTGTCACCTTTCATTAGAGCCCAAGATGACACTTTTATGTTGAAGCATTCAAAATTCATTAACGTCTTTCCAATGGCACAGCTTTGCACAGTTCAAAAGCACCTGGTTGCAACCTGAGGAAAAAAAGTGTAATATATTCATTTTTTGTGGTATTGTTACAAAATTTTGACCTCAATTTGATAACACTTGGTTCTACATTCCTATTGTGTTTTCCAGCCAATATCTAACAGCTGTATATTATTTTCAGGCATCTGTATCTAAAAAAACAGGCACACTTTATTTTATTCAAATTTAGTATGTTTACACCACTGCTACTCAGTGGCAGAAGCACTTACAGGTAGGACTGAGCGATAAGAAAAAAATCCAGTCACAATAATTTTTTTTTTTCCATATCCATTGATATCGATAAACAGTATATTGTCCAGATGTGTACCCGTGTTTGAAATCCAGCTGTGGGTGTTCACCGTAGAGCCCAACCCAGTCTCAGTAAAAAACGTATCTAATAAATGTTTTCCCACCCCTCTAAAAACGTACATTTACATGTTAAATTAAAAAAAAAAAAAAGTGCCTCGTTACGTTTTTACAAGCTCACTCACTGCGCATACAGTCCTCACCGCACATGCGCAGAAAAACGCATCTTTTACTTTGATTTCCCAAAGCTCATTTGGTTGGTGGGAGGGGGATGGCGGATGGTTAACTACACAGCTGTTCAAGCAACACACACAAAAACACGAGTTTGACTCCCACTCTCATCTGTAATTGACCTTTTTCTTCATTTTTTTTCCTTACTTTGTTTTTCACTCCACTAATGAAATCTTCTTGTGAAGTTAGGGTTAGGGATTAAAATATGGGGTAGTCTGTCGATGCTGAAAAACAATAAAAAAGTGACAGGAACACAAACTGCCAAACATTAAGCTGCCGTTAGACACCTTTAATAAAGCTGTAAACGCCACGTACCCACTACACGTCAAAAATATTTTTAACGTGCCTGTGTACGTGTTCTCTGAGTGACAAAATGTGCAATTGAACATTTTTTTTGCTGAGACTGGGCTTGTAGATCCACTTCACGGTGTTAGCTGTCTTTTGAATGAGACCAACCCCATGAATATACTGCAAAGGGTTGAAGAACAGCTTTTGATTTAGGGAAATTGGCTGGAATGCTAATATTATTATTATTTTTTTTCCATTTTAAAGTGTTTTAACTCTTCCTTATTACAAAAATAGGGCCCTTCCAAACACAATCTTGCAGTGGATGCCCAGAAAGCTAGAAACAGCTCTGTGTGAATGTGTAGCTTTTGAATACCTTGAACCCATGAACTGCATTTTGGTTGGACATTTCTGGGCTCATAGCCACCACTTTCACTGCTACTCTGATGGTTCAATCAAGAAAGTTTCATGACATCAAAGCCTTGAAGTGCTCCAACCATCAGTCATATAATTACAGCCCACTGAACCAAACGGTAACTGCAGGAAACCCTGGATGCCTGAAATAACTCCTCCATTTTCACACCTCTGTCGAATTAGAAAATGTGTTAAAGTCGTGTTTCTCCCTTTCAGCCTGTAGCTGTGAGAGGCAGGGAAGGTGTGATGATGGCATCGATGGCTCTGGAGTGTGTGTCTGCAACCCAGGCTGGGAGGGCGATCGCTGCCAGAGCAAAATAGGTGAGTTTTAGTCCAAAATACAGTTTATACGGGATGATTATGTTGACCCTTTAAGAACCCTGCAAAAAAATGTAGATCTTAAATAAATATATGATCAGAGGTGGGTGGGAAAATTAACATGCATTCAAGTAACTTTTTCACAAAATTGTACTTTAATGCGTAGCTTTATTACTGCACTTTTGCTCATATAAATTTGGTTGTACTCTTTGGGCGTTTTCAGACCTGAAAGTCTGCACCATCATCCGGACCAAGGTTTGTGTTCTTGTTACATTGTCTACATTAGGTTAGGTTTGGTTTTGCACTGCTCCATCCAAGCAAACTAAACAACTTTATGTGACATATTGTTGTCATGACAACAGTTGTGTTGTTAGCACAGACCGGTAGTTAGCAAACATGCTATTCACCCTCTTATGTATTTTCTGCAGCTCTGGACACATTGGTAACCACACTTTAAGTTGGAAATAGGGAAAACTCCATCAGTCGATAAAGTAGTTTAGTGAGACTAGAATGTTATCCAGGTCTTCCTTAAAAAAGATGTTTGCCTCATCAGCCATGGTGAGTTTCTGGTGGCATTGTGCATCCATTTTTTTTTTCAAAAACTCTGTTGCATCCTCTGAAAATATCTGGTAAGTTTCTGAATTTTTATGATTTTTCAAGCAACTATTTATTCTGCTATTGGTCATATTTCCTCTCTCTGAGTGCTACCACATCTCTGAACAGCTTTCCCTTTCCCTCTTATCGGCTGCCTTAACTTCCCGTTTGATCCGAAAGTCTGAACCATCCATCCATCCATATTCTACCATTTATTTGGGGATCTGGGTCATGGGAGCAGCAGTTCAAGCGGAGTAGCCCGGACTGCTGCTCGGTTCACATGGCACCATGATCCCTCCTTCAGGTGGTGAGCTCATTGAAGAGCAGACCTATGTGGCTCTTTTGGGTACACTGGGTCCTTGATGTGACTTTTTTTCATAGGAATCTGCTGGACCACTCTTGCTCTGGCCATTCACCCAGGACTAATTTATCTTGAGAGACCCTACCTGGGGAAAATTGCCCCCGACAACATACTTGCTCCTGGGATCATTTGGGCACATAAACCGTCTGTCATGATAAGGTGACACAAAAATCTGACCCTTTCTGAAAATTTCTTTCATACTTTAAACAAACTGGACCAAAGTTCAGTTTGATCCACACTGAGACCACATCTTTTTTCTGGACCAAATTTTGGCTCTTTGTTTCCGGACCATGATTCGGGGGTGGTTTCCCACCTGAAATTTGGTCCAAATCAAACTGCAAAGTCCAAAAGTCTGGCCCAGATGACTTAGGTGTTAAACCATCTTTTGAGTTAGTTTTGATTTCATTGATTCAAAATTGGTTTGACATTTTCTTGTTAGTCCTCTCCGTGGATCGCTACCTTATTGTGGTGGAGGGTTTTGAGTGCCCGAATGATCCCAGGAGCTATGTTGCTGGAGACAACTTGCCCCTTGTAGGGTCTCCCAAGGCAAACTGGTCCTGGTTGAAGGGCCAGACTAAGAGCAGTCCAGTGGATCTCCATGAAAAATGTGACACCAAAGATCCAGTATACCCAAAGGAGGCACATGTGTCCACCCTCCAGTGGGTTCACTACCTGCAGGAGAGATCATAGCGATCATGGTGCTATGTGAACTGGGCAGAAGTCTGGGCTACTCTGCCTGGACTGATGCCCCCGTGGCCTGGATTCCTGGATAAGTGGCAGAAGATGGATGGATTTTCTTGTTAGTACTATAATAACTCATTTTTAAACAGAAATGACTGAATCTTTATTTATTTTGATAATTTTAATATTATGTTTCTAAAACAGTTACAAAAAGAAGATAAAAAAAATTTCAAATTTATGTGAAAAAATAAAAATGCCTCAAAACCTCACAAGGTATAAAAAAGAAAAAAAAATGTTGAATTTGTAAAAATATCTAAAAGATCTAAAATTCATGTCAAATATATGAGAAAAAAATCACAAATTTACAAGATAAAAACAGAAATTTATGAAATAAAAAAGTTAAAAAAAGAAAAAATATTTTAAATCATTTAGAATTGTTATTTATATAAATTGTCCATTTCTGCAAAAAAAAAAAAAAAAAAAGTTCTCAAGGAAGAAGTCCTAAATTTAAATGCAAAAAGTCACAAATTCAAGAGAAAAATCTCACCAATAATGAAGTCTTTACTCACTAATGAAGTAACTTGTTGAGTAGATTCTTACTTTAACTCAGGAAACTTTTTTTTTTTTTTTGTATAGTTTATTGATCCTCAGAGGGAAATTCAGGGCATCTACTTGGATGGATGAGGCAGCCATGGTACAGCACCAGTCCCTTCACTGTTCAAACACATATTCACACCTAAGGCCACTTTAGAGTCTCCAATTAACCTAACTTGCATGTTTTTGGCCTATGGGAGGAAACCGGAGTACCCGGGATAAACCCACGCAGACACGGGGAGAACATGCAAACTCCACACGGAAGGGTCATTGATGGTCAGGGGGTGGGATCGAACCCACGGTGGTCAGGGTGGAATCGATCCCGTGACCTTCTTACTGTGCTGCCACTGTGTTAATCACTGAACCGCCGAGCTTTTGGGGACTACTGTTAATTCAGTTCAGTTCAGTTCAATTGAATTGAATTGAACATAGCACCATTTCACAACAATGTCAATTTCACCAACAAGAGTCATATCTCATAGCACTTTCAACTGTAGGGGAAAACCCCACAATTGCAGAAAGGCCCTAGAAATCAGGTGCTCCCCTGTGAGCAAGCACTTGGCAATGGTGGAGAGGAAAAACTCCCTTTTGGCGGGAAAAAACCTCCAGCAGAACCAGGCTCAGGGAGGGACAGTCATCTGCTGCGACTGGCTGGGGGGTTAGGGGATAGAGAAGAAGAAGAAAAGAGGAGACATGTAGAGAGCAAACAGCACGAAGGGGTCTCAATCTATGGGACAGAACAAACAGATGTTAATGACAAGCAAAAATATTTCATTGAGAGTGAAGAAAGGAGTGAAGCCCAGTGCATTGTTAGAAGTCCCCCAGCTGTCTAAACCTATTAGCAGCATAACTAAGGGAGGGTTCAGGGTCACTTGATCCCACCCTAACTATAGGCTATGTCAAAAAGGAAGGTTTTAACCCTATTCTTAAAAACAGAGATCGAGTCTGACTCCCAAATCCAGATTGACAGCTGGTTCCAAAGGAGAGGAGCTTGATAACAGAAAGCTCTGCCTCCCATTGCACTTTTGGAGATTCTAGGTATTACAAGTAATCCTGCATTTTGGGAGCGTAGTGCTCTTTTAGGTTGATAAGGTACTATCAGGTCTTTTAAATACAAAGGGGACTGATTAGTTAGAGCTTTGTAAGTGAGAAGAAGGATTTTAAACTTAATTCTAAATTCTATGGGAAGTCAGTGAAGGCAGGCCAGAACTAGAGAGATGTGATCTCTCTTTCTAATACCTTAAAAGTCTTGCTGCAGCATTTTGGATCAGCTGAAGACTTTTAAAAAAGGTTTTAGTACAGCCTGATAATAAAGAGTTACAATAATCTTATCTAGAGCGAACAGAAACGTGAATTAGTTTCTCAGCATCACTCTGAGACAAGATGCTCCTAATCTTGGCAATATTATGCAAATGATAGAAGGCAGTCTTAGAAACAAGTTTAATATGTGAATTAAAGAATAGATCTTGATCAAAAATAACTCTAAGGTTCCTCACAGAACTATTAAGGGAAAGAGTAACTGCATGCAAACTAAGAGTTTGATTTGGAAAGGTATTTCTAAGGTTTTTGGACCAACTAGAATAACTTCAGTCTCATCTGAATTTAACAGCAAGAAATTACAAGTCATCCAAGCTTTGATTTACTTAAGAAAAGCCTCTGATTTGGCTAACTGATTACTGTCATCTGGCTACACTGACAAGTATAATTGTGTGTCATCTGCATAACAGTGAAAATGTATGCAGTGCTTTCTAATAGTACTGCCTAGCAGAAGCATATATAAACTAAAAAAGAGGGTCTAACACAGATTCCTGTGGAACTCCGTGACTGAGCTTTGAGTTAGAACAAAACTCATAATTGACATGAACAAACTGGAACCTATCAGATAAATAAGATCTAAACCACTACAACAAAGTTCCATTAAGTCCAACAAGGTGTTCTAATCTATCAAGTAAAATATTGTGATCAATAGTATCAAAAGCTGCACTGAGGTCCAAAAGGACAAGTACAGAAACAAGTCCATTATCAGATGCAATAAGGAGGTCGTTAGTAACTTTCACTAAAGCTGTTTCAGTACTATGATGAATTCTAAACCCTGATTGAAACTCTTCAAATAAACCATTTCCCTGCAAGTGGTCAAATAATTGCATAGCAACAACTCTTTCTAAAATTTCTGAAATGAAATGCAGATTACAGATTGGTCTATAGTTAGCTAAAACTCCTGGATCCAGCGTTGGCTTTTTAAGTAAGGGTTTAATTACAGCCGTTTTAAAAGCCTGCAGTACATGGCCTAATGTTAATGAAGAATTGATTATTTGAAGAATAGAGCTACCAATAAATGGGAAGACTTCTTTAAATAACCTGGTAGGAATAGGGTTGAAAAGACAAGTTGAAGGCTTGGATGAGGAAATTATTTTATCTAACTCTCAAAGGTCAGTTGAAGTAAGCTCATCCAAACAGATATCAGTTGAAGGAGTTGTAGTAGTTACTGTATTTAAGTTAACGGTGGGAAGAATCTGACTGATTTTATCTCTGATACATGAAATTTTATTATTGAAAAAGTTCATAAAGTCCTGACTAGTGAGCTCTAAGGGAATGCTAGATTTGGCAGAGTCCTGACTCTTTGTCAGCCTGGCTACAATGCTGAAAAGAAACTTGGGATTATTCTTGTTCTCTTCTATTAATGCAGAATAATAAGCTGTTCTAGCTTACCTAAGAGATTTTTTTATAAATTAGAAGGTGGCTTCTTCAAGCTAGATAGATTTCATCTAATTTAGTGGAGCGCTGTTTTCTTTCTAATTGATGAATCTTCTGTTTTCCCTTTGGCGCCTAGGGCAATGCAAGACAACTCAAGCCCCCCCCCCCTCCCCCAGTGGTCAAGAGTGGTTAAAAATTTTGTCAATAAAATAGTTCAGATTTCCAAGGCTATAACTTAAAAGTTACAAGAGATAATGGCTTACTGTCAGTTAGAAAGATGTAGAATATGATCCAAAGTTTCAGATAGGAATAAATTTATGCATCTAATTTGCATGATGTCACGGCAGCTATATAAATTAATATATATTACATAACTCAGTCAAAAGTGTACTTTGGACATATTTACATAAAGAATGGTCCGTTTTTTTTACGCCGATTTGTCTACAGGGATATGTTTTTATCTGATTTTCAAAGTATATGAACCAGAAAATCAATAAAATGTCAAAAAGACATATTTCCCTCTTACCTGTTACCAGGAGGGGGGCTCGCCCGCCCACGTGACCGGTCCGTTTTCATCCATCGTAGCCAATGTTTCTGTGTTTGCTCAGCCACTTACATCGTGTACCACATCTACAAACTCTTATGGTTATCCCACGTGAATTTTGTTTGTATTACGTGACTATTTTTTCTGTTTGGTGCATTTTTCCTGTGGGAATCCATGCCGCCTGTGGGAGCTGCCATCTTGGTACGGGGAGCTCAGTTTTTTGTTACATCAACCTCGATGTAACATGTTTACTTAGTAATTTACACCCGTGTACCACATCTACAAACTCGTATGATTATCCCACGTGAATTTCGTTTGTATTACACAGCTATTTTTCCCGTTTCATGCAGTTTCCGTCATCATCGCTGCCGCGATGACAAATCATGAAGGCATACACATTGGTGTGTGAGCTCAAAGCAGAAAAAGGAAGAAGAATAATGAGGATTTGTCCTTCTTTGCTATATTCCATGTTGGCCATGATTTCCTCGGCGTGTGTCTGCCACCTTCTAAACTGTCAGATCAATAGAGATTAGTACAAATCAGCATAGCCAGTGGATGTCAATAAGTTGACACGTGCAGTTGCTGCGCTGTGCCACTGGGGGCACATGACCCGTCCATTTAATCTGGGCAGTTAAAGGGTTAAGCTGCGAGTTTCTGTGTTGAACCAAGGAGTCAGAAATCTCTGATTAAACTTTTTCTTTTTTAAAGGGGCCACCATGTCTAGAGTCTGATGCAGAGAAGCTGTCACACTATCTACCATGCTATCAATTACAGAAGGACCAAGGTGTCCATAGCTTATCTCCGTTGTGTTGACACATGGTATAGAGGAAACAACCTGCTTAAATTTGCTACAGCATCATCTGAGAGACATCTACTGTAGTAATATTTTTCTTTAGGAGCCAGTCAGAAATAGTAAAATCAAAAGTTAACAGATAATGGTCTGACAGTACAGGGTTATGAGGAGACACTATCAGGTTTTCTATTTCTATGCCATATGTCAGAACAAGGTCCAATGTGTGGTGGAGATAATGGGTAGAACTTCCTGCTTTCTGAGAAATCCCCATCAAATCTAATATCGAAATAAATGCCATATTAAGGCAATCACTATCTACATGTCTATTGAAGTCCCCTACTAAAACCATTCTGTCCGATTTAAGCACTAAATCAGCTAAAAACTCTAAGTTCAGATAAAAACTCTTGAGTAGGCTGAGGGAGGACGATAAATTATGGCAAATAAAATTGGGTTTAACCTAAAATTGCTAACATGCCCAATACTGAGGACCAGGCCCTCAAAGGAATTATAACATGGTTTTTGCTTTACATTAACTAGTAATTTGGAATGTTACACTGTTGCTATTCCTCCCCCATGATCAGAACTTCTGGAATTTTGACAGTTTAAATCACCAGAGGGAGTTGATTTATTTAAACCAGCATAATTTTTTGCCCTAACCAAGTCTGTGTAAGGGATATTAAATCAATCTGATGATCAATTAACAGATCATGGACTAGCAGAGACTTGGGAGTTAGAGACCTAATATTTAACAAACCGCTTTTAATTTTTAAATTATGAGGAGGAACATAGGCCAAGTCATTAAATTTAGAGGCTACATGTTTAATTTGAGTTTTATCCACTTTTTGTTTAATCACTTTGGGATGCTTATATTATTATATTTTTATTTACTTTAGTGGGAGCAGACAGGGGCTAAGCTGAGGGGTGGTGGATGGAGAGAAGCTGCAGAGAGGCATGTAAGACTGCGACTCTGCTTCCTGGTTCCAACTCTGAGTAGTAGTCAAGGCTTTGGAGCTTTGGGTAAAAATGATGCCAGATTGTTAGATAAATGAGACGCACCATCCAAAGTGGGATGTACGCTGTCTCGCCTAACAAGAGCAAGTTTTTCCCAACATTAGTTCCAACTGTGATAGCCAGCAGTTGAAGGATGACACGCGACTAAACATGTCATCACTGGTCAGGTTGGGGAGGGGCCCAGAGAATACTACAGAGATCTCTTCTCTTACTTATACTTGAGTAATTAAAATCATAAGAAAACACTGCTTTTACTTGAGTACAATTTCTGGATACTCTACCCATCTCTGTAATATATGCTTAATATTGTAAAAGTATGAGGCTCACTTGTTTAAAATAAAGATATTTGTACATATTAGATTCAACTGAGGGGGTTGTTCAATCTTGCTAAAGCGTCTTTTCACCTCCAAATTAAAATCAAGTTTTGTTGATGGAGATGTTTAGTCCATAAATGATCCAAATAACCAGCAGTGGCGGAACACAAAAGCTAGGTCACATGGAAGACAAGATCCGCTAAAACAGTTGGAGCAGATCCTCAGATGGACAAACAAATGATGGAGGGAAGGATGGGAGCCGATTAGGTTGATCAAGCAAAGATGGGTAAACGAGAGATAGAATCGCTCAGTCTAGGTCAGCATTTGGCAACTTCTACCAGGGAATGATACATTTTCAGCATTTTTTCCACCCAAAATCAAATCTGCACAAAGCCACAAAGATAAACACTATTTCACCTTTGAAATGAAACAGCTGTGGTATAACAATAAACCAGCCTGTCAGCATTAGTATTCTCTGAAATCTGCAAATCTGCAAATCTGAAATCACAAATTTGCATGTCTATTCTCATAAATGTGTGAATTGTTTTCTTGTAATTATACAACTTTTTTGTCATAAATTTGCCACTTTTTCGCTTTTAAATGTGTTACCTTTTACTCTATTTGGGTCTTTTTTTGTAACTGTGAATTTTTCTGATAAATTGGATTTTTTTCTTACAATTTAAGACATTTTGGTTACACATTTAGAAATTTTTATCCCCCGCCAGTCAATCCCTTTGGACGAAGACTGAAGGGGGATTATGCTATGGGTCAGTCCGTCTGTCCGTCCATCCATCTGTCCGTCCGTCTGTCTGTCCCACTTTTGTGAAATCAACTCCTCCTACAGTTTGGTTTCAATTGTTTTGAAACTTGGTACCATGGTTTGATATATACTGATGATGTGCATATTGCAATTTGGTTCTGATCGGATGATTTTTGTGGGAATTGTAGCCCCTGACTTATGACCTCCTGTTTCACCTCACTTCACAGTAACTGTCTTGTGAAATCAACTTCTCCTACAGTTTGGTTCCGATTGTTTTGAAACCTGGTACTATGGTTTGATATACTCTGATGATGTGCATATTGTATTTCCACTCTCATCAGATGACCTTAAGGTCAAAGGTCAGAGGTCAGATTTTCCCTAAATCTTCTAAACACAATAACTACTGAAAGAAATGATGTAGGCTTTTCAAATCGATACAGTAGTTGTATCCAATACACACCTTGGATCTAATACACCCTGACCTGACTATAGGGGTCAAAAGTCAAAGTTAGCATTCCAGTTGCACTATGGTAAGTGCTAAATTTACTATTACTATAAACGAGTAAAGTTAGGGTCACCAAACTTGGTACACGAGTTCACTCTGAGACCATGACCTCTGACTACAGGTTTGGGGTTAAAAGGTCAAAGGTCAAGGTTGGCAGTCCCTATGATCTCTTACTAGAACGTGTAAAACTCTCTAGGGTGACCAAACTTGCTACACAGGTTCATCTCAGGATCCTGATCTACAACTATGGGTTGTATATTTTGTTTTCTATTCATGGATGATGGTTTTTTTATAATTGGTTCTGGCACAGTAATTATATTGAAAAGTTGAAAACTGCTCTCCGTCCGTAAGTATTGGGATCTTCAAAGAAAATGGGGGCATCACGGCAGCTGTCAGGAAGAGACTGAACATACTGATCAAAAAAAAGCTAGCTCTGTTCTGGGGCAATGCCTCAACCCAGTGGAGGAGTTAGGAGATAAGATAAGATAAGCCTTTATTAGTCCCACAACGGGGAATTTCCAGGATTGCAACAGCACAGGGATAGCAGCACTCAGAGCAATAATTTAGAAGATAAGGAAATAAGAGCAGTGAATATACATATGTACACATAAATATATAAATATATAGACACAGTGCGGAGCATTGTAGCTAGATGGAATAAACAGCATAACAGTCTATTTAGTTACCCCACATAGTATGAATATGTACCCATATATATTGTCACCCTCCGTAGCGATTTATATTGTCCTAGTTGTATACTGGGGGGGACCATTTTGTGTAAGTCTGTTGCATCTTTTGCATTCAATATCATTAGGCCATCACATTTTTTTGCTACCTCTGCAAGCAGCCCTGCTTAGGTTATAAAGTCTGACAGCCGTAGGTAGGAAGGACTTGGGAAACCTCTCGGTTGCGCACCTAGATGATGTAGTCTACTGCTAAATGAGCTCCTCAGTGCATTCACCATGTCCTGCATAGGGTGGGACTCGGACTCCAGCAGAGAGGACAGCTTAGCCACCATCCTTCTCTCTCCTATCTCCTCCACTGGGTCAAGGCGCTGCCCCAGGACAGAGCTAGCTTTCTTGATCAGTTTGTTCAGTCTCTTCCTATCGGCTGCTGTGATGCCACTGCCCCAGCAGACCACTCCAAAAGTGATGGCTGATGCCACCACTGAATCGTAGAAGGTCTTCAGGAGCACCCCTTGTACACCAAAAGACCTGAGCCTCCTCAGTAAGAACAGCCTGCGCTGTCCCTTCTTGTAGAGTGCGTTGGTTTTGTGTGACCAGTCTAGTTTATTGTTCAGATAAACACCCAGGTACTTGTAGGATGCCACTATCTCAATGTCTGTTCCCTGGATGTTTACTGGTGCTGTGAGGGGTTGTCCTTGCCTGTGGCAGTCTACCACCAGCTCCTTAGTTTTTCTCGCTTTGATCTGGAGGCAGTTCCGATGGCACCAGTCCACGAAGTCCTCGATAAGTCCTCTGTACTCAGCTTCATCTCCGTTGGAGATGAGGCCAATGATCGCAGAGTCGTCAGAGAACTTCTGTAGATGGCAGTGTGTTGTGTTGTGTTGTGTTGTGTGAGAAGTCCGCAATATAAAGGGTGAACAGGAAGGGAGCCAAAACCGTTCCCTGGGGGGGCCCCCGTGCTGCCAATGATCGTGTCGGATACACAATCCCGGGTTCGCACAAACTGTGGCCGGTTTGTGAGGTAGTCCAGGATCCATGATGACAGGTGCTGGGCCACCCCTGCGCACAGCAGCTTGTCCCTCGGGATCATCGGTTGGATGGTGTTGAAAGCACTGGAGAAGTCAAAGAACATGATCCTCACTGCATTCCCAGGTTTCTCCAGGTGGAACAGGGAATGGTGAAGGAGGAAGATCACCGCATCCTCCACCCCAATTCCATGCTGGTAGGCGAACTGGAGTGGATTCATCGCTGGTCCCACCAGGGGGCGGAGGTGAGCAAGGAGCAGTGTCTCCAGGGTCTTCGTCAGGTGAGACATCAGGGCCACTGGTCTGTGGCTGTTCAGGTCTCTGGGGTGGGAAATCTTTGGTACGGGTACCACACAAGATGTTTTCCACAACTGTGGTACCCTCCCCAGCTTCAGGCTCAGGTTGAAGATGTGCTCCACAATCCCACACAGCTGGTCTGCGCAGGACTTGAGGAGCTTCGCGCTGATGCAGTCCAGACCCGAGGCCTTCCTTACCTTGATCTTCCTCAGCTCCGCCCTCACCTGGGTCTTAGTGAGGGTCAGGTTGGGGGGCTGTGTGCTGGGAGTGGGGGAGTGTTGGTGGAGGGGGGGTTGGACAGCACGTCTCGGTGACGGTAGAGGCAGCAGTGGTTGTTATGCAGGCGGAGGGGAGGGTGGTTGGTCAAACATATTAAAAACAGGTTCAGATTGTTCACCCACTTCTCCTCCGATTGTTCTCCTCCCTGGCCCCCCGTGGCCTGGGAGGAGGTATTCTGGAGCCTAGAGATGGTTTTGAGGTTTCTCCAGACCCTGCCGATGTCGTTCTATTGCAGCTTGTCCTCCATCTTCTTCCTGAAGCTGTCCTTGCCTTCTCTGATCTTCCTCCTTAGCTCCCTCTGTATGGACTTCAGCATCTCCCTGTTCCCCGACCTGAAGATCCTCTTCTTCTCTCTCAGTAGTGATTTTATCTCAGGGTTTATCCAGGGTTTGTTGTTCGAGCAACACTGTATGATCTTGGTGGGTACGGTGTTGTCCACACAGAAGTTGATGTAGTCCGTTATGGTGTGAGTGAGGATGTCGATGTCCTCACCATGTGGATCGCAGAGCTGCTCTCAGGCAGTGATTTCAAAACAGCCCTTTAGAGCGTCCATTGCCTCCTCAGACCATATCTTCACTGTGCGCATAACCGGAGGTTGTCTGTGTATTAGGGTTTTGTACACCGGCAGGAGATGAACCAAGTTGTGATCCGATCTCCCAAGTGGGGGGAGTGGTGATGAGGTGTACGCCTCCTTAGTGTTTGCATAGAATAAGTCCAGGGTTTTATTGTCTCTAGTGTGGCATGTGACATACTGGTTGAATGTGGGCAGAATGGGGGACAGTGAAATATGGTTAAAATCACACGAGATGAGGAGGAAGGCATCTGGGTGTTCTGTCAGAAGCCTGCCAGTTACTGAGTGGATGGTGTCACGCGCTACCCCAGTGTTCGCCATCGGATTTGCATAAATAACAATGCAGAGCACGTGTGAGTATTCCCTAAGATAAGATAAGATAAGATAAGCCTTTATTAGTCCCACAACGGGGAAATTCCAGGATTGCAACAGCACAGGGATAGCAACACTCAGAGCAACAATCAGAAGGCAAGAAAAAACAAGCAAGCAAGAGCAGCTAATATACATATGTACATATTACTATAAAATATATATATATACACACACACACACACAGACACACAGTGCAGAGCATTGTAGCTGGATGGAATAAATATATGAATATATGAACACACAGTGCAGAGCATTGTAGCTAGATGGAATAAATATGTAAATATATAAACACCCACAGTATGGAGCATTGCAGCTAGGTGGAATAAATATGCAAGTATATAAACACACACAGTGCGGAGCAATGTAGCTAGATGGAATAATATGTAGATATATAAAAACACAGTGCGGAGCATTGTAGCTAGATGGAATAAATATATAGATATATAAATATAAACACACCCAGTGCAGAGCATTGTAGCTAGATGGAATAAATATGTAAATATATAAACACACACAGTGCAGAGCATTGTTGCTAGGTGGGATGAAACAGCATAACCGTCTATTTAGTTATCCTACATGGTATGATTATGTGCCCATACATATTCTCACCCTCCATAGCGACCGGTATGTTCCTAGTTGTATGCCGGAGAGGACCATTGTGTAAGTCTATTGCATCTTTTGCATTCAAAAAAAACAAAAAAACAAAAAAACTATTAGTTTGTTACGTCTTTTTGCTATCTCTGCGAGCAGCCCTGCTTAGGTTGTACAGTCTGACAGCCGTTGGTAGGAAGGACCTACGAAACCTCTCGGTTGTGCACCTGGGATGATGTAGTCTGCTGCTAAATGAGCTCCTCAGTGCATCCAGTATGTCCTGCATAGGGTGGAACTCTGACTCCAGCAGAGATGACAGTTTAGCCACCGTCCTTCTCTCTCCTATCTCCTCCATCGGATCAAGGCGTTGCCCCAGGACAGAGCTAGCTTTCTTAATCAGTTTGTTCGGTCTCTTCCTATCGGCTGCAGTAATGCCACTGCCCCAGCAGACCACTCCAAAAGTGATGGCTGATGCCACCACCGTGTCATAGAATGACTTCAGCAGCGCCCCTTGTACACCAAAAGACCTGAGTCTCCTCAGCAGGAACAGCCTGCGCTGTCCCTTCTTGTAGAGTGCGTCAGTATTGTGTGACCAGTCTAGTTTATTGTTCAGATGAATACCCAGGTACTTGTAGGATGTCACCATCTCGATGTCTGTTCCCTGTATATTTACTGGTGCTGTGAGGGGCTGCCCATGCCTGCGGCAGTCCACCACCAGCTCCTTAGTTTTCCTCGCGTTGATCTGGAGGCAGTTCCGATGGCACCAGTCCACAAAGTCCTGGATAAGCCCTCTGTACTCAGCTTCATCTCCGCTGGAGATGAGACCAACGATCGCAGAGTCATCAGAGAACTTCTGTAGATGGCAATGTGTTGTGTTGTGTGAGAAGTCCACAGTATAAAGAGTGAACAAGAAGGGAGCCAGCACCGTTCCCTGGGGGGCCCCCATGCTACTGATGATCGTGTCGGAAACACAGTCCCGGGTTCTCACAAACTGAGGCCGGTTCGTGAGGTAGTCCAGGATCCATGATGACAGGTGCTGGTCCACCCCTGCGCGCAGCAGCTTGTCCTTCAGGATCATCGGTTGGATGGTGTTGAAAGCACTGGAGAAGTCAAAGAACATGATCCTCACCATATTCCCGGGCTTCTCCGGGTGGGACAGAGAACGGTGAAGGAGGAAGATCACCGCATCCTCCACCCCAATGCCATGCTGGTAGGCGAACTGGAGTGGATCCATCGCTGGTTCCACCAGGGGGCGGAGATGAGCAAGGAGCAGTCTCTCCAGGGTCTTCATCAAGTGGGACGTCAAGGCCACCGGTCTGAAGCTGTTCAGGTCTTTGGGGTGGGAAGTTTTTGGTACAGGTACCACACAAGATGTTTTCCACAGCTGTGGTACCCTCCCCAGTTTCAGGCTCATGTTGAAGATATACGTCACAATCCCACACAGCTGGTCTGCACAGGACTTGAGGAGCTTTGCGCTGATGCCGTCCGGTCCCGACGCCTTCCTCGCCTTGATCTTCCTCAGCTCCATCCTCACCTGGGTCTTGGTCAGGGTCAGGATGGGGGGCTGTGTGTTGGGAGTGGGGGGGGTGTCGGTGGAGTGGGGAGTGGGTAGCAGGACTTGATTTCTTAGAGGCAGCAGTGGTTGTTGTGCAGACAGGGGGGAGGGCGGTTGGTCAAATCTATTGAAAAACAGATTCAGGTTGTTCGCCCACTCCCTGCCCCCCGTGGCCTGGGGGGAGGTATTCTGGAGCCCCGAGATGGTTTTGAGGTTTCTCCAGACCCCGCTGATGTCGCTCTGTTGCAGCTTGTCCTCCATCTTCTTCCTGAAGCTGTCCTTGCCTTCTCTGATCTTTCTCCTCAGCTCCCTCTGTACGGACTTCAGCATCTCCCTGTTCCCCGACCTGAAGATCCTCTTCTTCTCTCTCAGAAGTGTTTTTATCTCAGGGTTGATCCAGGGTTTGTTGTTTGAGTGACGCCGTATGGTCTTGGTGGGAACGGATTTGTCCACACAGAAGCTGAGGTAGCCCGTGAAGGTGTGAATGAGGCCATCGATGTCCTCACCATGTGGATCGCAGAGCTGCTTCCAGGCAGTGGCTTCAAAACAGTCCTTTAGAGTGTCCATTGTCTCCTCAGACCATAACTCCACAGTGTGCATGGCCGGAGGTTGTCTGTGCACTAGGGGTTTGTACACCGGTCGGAGATGAACCAAGTTGTGATCCGATCTCCCAAGTGGGGGGAGTTGTGATGAGGTGTACGCCTCCTTAGTGTTTGCGTAGAACAAATCCAGTGTTTTATTGTCTCTAGTGTGGCATGTGACATACTGGGTGAAAGTGGGCAGAATGGGAGACAGTGAAACGTGGTTGAAATCGCCTGAGATGAGGAGAAGAGCATCTGGGTGTTCTGTCTGCAGCCTGCTGGTTACTGAATGGATGACGTCACGCGCTGTCCCAGCGTTCGCCGTCGGATTTGCATAAACAACAATGCAGATCACGTGTGAGTGTTCTCTCGGGAGATATGTAGGCCTCATGCTAACAGCTAGCAACTCAATGTCTTTGCTGCAGTGTCGTTGTTTAACAGTGATATGTCCCGGTCTGCACCAGTTGTTGTTAACATACATTATCACTCCACCGCCCCTAGTTTTGCCACTCTCTGGTGTTCGGTCAGCTCGTATCGTGTGAAAACCCTCCAGCTCAATGTTAGCATCTGCTGCTAGTTCAGTTAGCCACGTCTCAGTAAACAAAAGGAGAGAGCACTCCCGGTAAGTGCTATCATAACGGGAGATAGCCGCTAGCTCATCTAACTTTCCCAGTATCGACCGTACATTTCCCATGACAACAGATGGAAGGGAGGGTCTGTACCTTATATTTTTTGTCCTCCGCCTTACTCCAGCCCGGCAGCCGCGGCGTTTTCGCCTCAGTTCTCTCGGTATGTCGAGTTTTTCCAGTGGGACCGGGTGGCGGTTAAATGCTAACAGCTCTTCCCTGTTATATCGTATCCTGCTATAAACAGTGGCTCCGTCCACCGGCTCAGGAGACATTTGGGATGATCTGTGTGTCCGTGATATAAGTGGGGTGAAAAAAAAAAAAAAAAGTGATCAAAAGAGAGAGGAAGGGAAAAAAAAACTCGGAATCGAGCCGCTGTTGCAAAAGGCAGCCGACTGGTGTGGCGCCGAGAGGAGAAAAAAAAAAAAAAAAAAAAATAGGGAGGTAAATAGGCCACATGCTAACAGCTAGCAACTCCATGTCTTTGCTGCAGTGTTGCTCTTTAACCATGATGTGTCCCGGTTTACACCAGCTGTTATTGACATACATTATCACTCCTCCGCCCCTTGCCTTCCCACTGTCTGGTGTCCGGTCTGCCCGTATTGCGTGGAAACCCTCCAGTTCGATGTTAGCATCTGTTGCTAGTTCTGTTAGCCATGTCTCAGTAAACAACATCATGCTAATCTCTCTGAAGACGCTCTTGTAGCGGGACATGGCTGCCCGTTCATCTGTCTTATTGAATACGGTAGTGATCGAAAGTTCCCCATAATAATGGATGGGAGGACGGGTCTGTACCTTATGTTCCTCACCCGCTGTCTTACTCCAGCTTGACATCCATTCCGTTTCCGTCTTATTTCTCCCGGTATGTCGAGTTTTTGCATTAGCACTGTGGGCCGGTTAAGTGCTAACAGCTGGTCCCTGTTGTACTGTCTCCTGCTATAAACAATGGCTCCGTCCACTGGCTCAGGAGACATTTGGGGCGATCTGTGTGTCTGTGATGGATAAGGTGTCGCCGGAGCGAGAGAAGCCAGATAGTAAATAAGAAACAGGAAGAAAAAAAACTCTGAATTGAGCCGCTGTTGCAAAAAGGCAGCCAACTTGTGTGGCGCCGGAAGTAGTAGGAAAGAGGAGGATGGTGGCTAAGCTGTCATCTCTGCTGGAGGCCAAGTCCCACACCATGCAGCACACGCTGAACGCACTGAGAAGCTCATTTAGTGGTAGGCTGTGCCATTCTAGGTGCACGACAGAGAGGTTCTGCAGGGCCTTCCTACCTACGGCTATCAGACTTTATAATCTAACCAGGGCTGCTCGTCGAGGTCGTATTGAATGTACTAAACATAACGACCTTGCATAATAAATCGTCCCCTCCATTATGCAACTAGGACAGTATCAATCATTACTGAGGGTGGCAACAAAACTATTGATTCAAATATGAAATACACTGTCTGGGTACATATTCATATTCTGGAGGGTAACTTAACAAGCTGTTTATTCCCTCTAGCTGCAATGCTCCTGCACTGTATATATATCTGGGTACATATGTATATTCATTTACTGCTTTGGCTAACCAGTTCTTATTATCTTATTAACTATTGCTCTGAGTGCTGCTGTCCCTTTGCTGCTGTAATCCTGGAATTTCCCCATTGTGGGACTAATAAAGGCTTATCTTATCTTATCTTATCTTGCACTCACCTCAGAGTGCTCTTGTTTGTAAATTTGAGATTTTTTTCTTGTAAATTAGCAATTTGTTTCTTTTAAATTTGCCACTTTGTCTCTCAAATTTGAAACTTTTTTCTGTCATGAGTCTGAGCTCAGTTTATTTCTGTGCATTTTGTCTATTATGATTATTTTGTCAGTATGTTTGGTCTATTTTCTGTTCTGTGGCACGAGCTCCCTCCTCATCTCCCAGGCACACCCACCAGCTGCTCGCTTCCCAGGCATCCCAGCTGCGAGCAGTTGGAAATTAGGTCTTGCCCGTTCACCGGTTCGCACCTGCCGCTCATTATCTCCCCCACTATTTATAGACTGCCGTTTCCCTCCATCATTGCGTCAGTCTCAATTGTGTTCAGACTGGACTTTTCTCCTACAGACAGTCTCCCCCTCCTTTCCTCCAGAGTGTCCTCAGCTTTGGAGTGTCATTACTTGTGAGTTATTCTTCGTTTGCATTTTTGTATGTTTGCACTGTACTGGATTTTTGTTATTAAATGTCACTGTTGCAGTTAAGTGTGTGGGTCTGTCGTTCATGACATTTTCCTCATAAATTTAAGATTTTTTTTCTTGTAAACTTGAGACTCATCTATTTTCTCATAAATGTTAGACTTTTTTCTCATAATTTTGACTTTTTTTTCTTAAATTCTTTTTTTCTCATAAATGTTTTAAGCTTTTTTGTGAAACGAACAGAAGTCATTGTGTGACTGTGTGACTGTGTGCCACATGCATTTCTAGACTTACAGGCTGTAGACCCTTTCAAAAAAGATAAGGGTGACCATGAGACCAAGAGTAAAACCGGAACCTGGGACACAATTACAACCAACAACATAATACAATTGCACCCAAGACCATGGCATGTTAACTCTGTGTTGCCTGTCTTTGTCTGTTTGTCCAGGCTCGATCCCAGCGGAGTGTAGGCAGTGCCACGCTCAAGCTGAGTGTGTGCGAGGTACCGGATGTCGATGTAAAGTAGGATTTGAAGGAAATGGCACCTTCTGCACTGAACTAAGTGAGTTGTGTGTATTTCATCTCTTAAAGGATATAGAGCATATAAATAATCAGGAAGCAATATAGGAACATATTGATGGGAAGCGATACAACAACAACTTTATTTTTAAAAAAATGCAAGTATTAACGTACTTATAAATATAACAGTAATGAGAGCTTCTAGTAAAAATAACGTCTTCAGTTTTGGCTGACGACCTGCTGCTAACTGTTGACCTAGCTGTTTCTTATTACAAACAACTGCACACTCATTCGTAAACAGACGACTGACTATGGAGTTAGAGATTTCAGCTTTACATTAATTTGTAGGTTCCATATTTGGTAATTTTTCAGTGATTAGTTTTGATTTTTAACATCCTCAAGGGCCTATATTTGTAGTTTTGCCAACATGCCCATGTGGGCCCTGCCATAGGTTAAATCTGGGCTGTGGTATGGGTCCCATTGGGTTCCAGTATACCTTTGTATACACTGGGTCCTTGATGTAACATTTTCACGGGGATCCACTGGAGCACTCTTGGTCTGGCCCTTCACCCAGGACCAATTGTGTTGGGAGACCATGGGGCAAGTTGCCCCTGACAACACAACTCCTGGGGTCACAAATCCCTCCACCACAATAAGGTGGCGATCCACAGAGGGGATAACTAAATAAGGGCAATGTATATTTCTTTGTGACGTGAGCATTTCAGTATGTATACATGTTATCCATTCTTTTATTTTATAAAGGTTAAAACTCACTGAAACACCATTTTGTACAATATGGGACCTCCCTTAACGCCTGAATTTATTTCCAGTTATGAAAAAAAAGTTCACTTGTGTTTTTGCTTTCAAGTAGATACTAAATTAAGTTGAGAAAGTTAATTTGACTATAGCACATAAAATAGATATAATTTTATGTATGATGCAAATTAGCGACAACAGGAATCTATGGTAAAAAAAATGGTAAAAAAGCACCTGTTCCCATCTCAAGTATGAAGAGTCTTTTATTTATGCAACAAAGTTATTTTCAGTATTTTCAACTGTCATGACTGCCAAACTATCATAAACCACTACAATGAACTATAAAAAACACATTATAAACACAAAACACAAGCAATGAACAAGAACAAAAACCTGCTGGAAACACCTCTTTCCTCCCACTCAGTTTGACTGTCCTTTCAATGCGAAGAGTGTGCATTGCTTCAGTTTCTTTGTGGAATGAACTTTTGGACAAGGGGAAAGGAGCCATTTGCTCATCAACACACAACATTTGTTGTTGAGGGAGAGCCTGAAATTTGGGGAGAAGCGAGTCAACAACCAACCTGATTTTGAAAAGCCTGTCGTTATTGTCGGGTGCCATGTTGTCACTGAAATGAGTGAAATGTTTGATTTCTTCCCATCTGGCTTCCCTCTTGCAGCTGCAGCACTGGTGCTCTGAGGTGCATGATGAGTCCCATCAGCGTCCTCATCACTGCTGCTGCCGTTTTCATCACCTGGTGTAGAAAAAAAAAATCACTTTAGAAAAGAGCAGACATTTTTATCTATTCAATGTGTATACAGAGTTACATCCATAAATATCACAAACAGGCTGAAAATCTGCACAACATGATTTTGTAATCACCTGGTTCAGGAGTGTATTCCTCATCACTGTCCCCACTTTCACTGAGACAGCTGTCGTCACTGTCCACAGGTGGAGCCCTGGGCCGAGGTCCACCTGCTGGCTTTCCAGAGAATGATGCTGCGTTCATTTTTAGATCTACAGATATAAAGAAAAATAATGGACAGAAATTACATTTATATCCCACCACATTATTTCTGTTATGATTATAGATATGAGGTAGAATGGCAGTTTCTTTTTTTTTCCCTGTCCTGTTCGGCAGTTTAGGCAGGGAGTATGAAAATCTAGATGCCTAGCTCTGTTACAACAGTTTTGCTCTACAACGCGGTGATGAGGAAAAAGCTACCGCTGTGAAGTCAGCTCCAGCTCTCCTCTCTCACATCCAGCATGCTATGTTATTTATTGTTCACATGAACTATGGTGTAGAGTTTTAGAATGGCAGTTTCTAAAGAAAATGTGTGTGAGTGTTGAACACCATCTAAATACGGCACCTTATTTGCGGCCGTTGTGGCCGACGGAGGTTATCCATTGTGGCTGAATGTAGCGAATTAGCATCACACCGAAATCGTCTAATATCTTCAAAAATATTCGTCATAGGTACTCCACTCCTTCGTGGTAGTGATAAAAGTACACAATATGCCTGTACATATTTTTATTTTAGTACAACTTACCTGAGATTGGACAATTTTTCCACAATTGTCTCTCTGAAAATGCAGACGTAGCACGAGGCGAGCGTAGCAATCAGGAAATGGATGATGCTCCGTCTCTGACCGTTCCAACGAGAAACTAATGCTTGCAAAAGGTTCCTAGGTATGTGTTGGAAGTGCTCCAACCGGTAGTGGAGGAATACGGACGGTATTTTGGTTGCATTTGGAGCGGAAGCGGATTGATGCGAATTCGCGACGACAGGCGTCAAGGGGTTAAGCACCATTAAACCCACATCTGACCAGGAGATGAAGAATATCCTGGTCTTTTTTATGTGCCCAGTTTTTGGGGGCACATTTGTTTTGTCTTAAATAATTCAAGAATTAATCCACCCCTGCCAAGTGGACATATTTTTAATGCACATTTTGAAGTTTAATCAATTATCATGTATTTCCACCTAGAATTTCTTATGTTCATATCAAAATTTACATAAATATAGTTGGATGGAAGCATGTGAAATGAGATGAAACTCAGTGAAGGAAACAGAAGGAGCAGGATGACGTTTCTCAAAATAGACGGTGAAGAAATGTTTGGCTGAAATTTGACTATGCAAGACAGATTGGGAGGAATTTTTTATGGGGAAGAGTTGAAATCCATTAAAAAGGGGGCGAAATTCTCCCCTCCCAGCAAAAACACACACAAAAAAAAATAAACTTGGGTCATTGTCAAGATGAACAGGAAAAAAAAATACATTTGCAAGGAATTAATAGCACATTTGTGAAAGTTGCAAGTTTATGAGGAAAGTTGTAAAATTATAGAAAAACCTGCAAATGGATGACATTGAGCTTACAGTACCTGGTATTCCCAGGCAGTCTCCATCCAAGTACTAACCAGGTCCGACCCTGATTAGCTTCCAAGATCAGACGAGATTGGGCGTGTTCAAGGTGGTATGGCTATAAGCCCCTGCAGGTGGATTGAGCCCTCCAGTGGGCTCACCACCTGCAGAAAGGACCATGAGGGTCCGGTGCTATGTGGATCAGGTGGCGATCGAAGCCAGAGACCTTGGTGGTCTGATCCCAGGCTTCCTAAACTGGCTTTTGGGACATGAAATGTCACCTCTCTGGTGGGGATGGAGCCTGAGCTGGTGCATGAGGTTGAGTGATACCGGCTAGATATAGTTGGCCTCACCTCAACACACAGCTCTGGTTCTGGAACCAGTCTCCTGGAGAGGGACTGGAGCTTGGCCTATTCTGAATTTCCCCAGGTGAGAGGCAACAACCAGGGATGGGTATTCTTGTACCCCCCCCCCCCACCTTGCTGCCTCTATATTGGAGTTTTCGCTGGTGGATGAAAGGGTTGTTTACCCTGCGCTTTCGCGTTGGGAAACAGGTCCTGACCATCATTTGTGCCTATGCACCCAATGATGGTTAAGAGTACCCACCCTTTTTTGTAGTCTCTGACTGGGGCGCTGGAGGGTGCTCCTCTTGGAGACTCCATTGTCCTACTGGGGGACTTCAAAGCGCACGTGGGCAATGACAGTGAAACCTGGAGGGGATGATTGGGAGGAGCGGCCTACCCAATCTGAACCCGAGTGGCGTTCAGTTATTGGACTTCTGTGCTAACCACAGTTTGTCCATAACGAACACCATGCTCAAGCATAAGGGTGTCCATATGTTCACCTGGCACCAGGACACCCTAGGTCGCTGGTTGATGATGGATTTTGTTATTGTGTCATCAGACTTGCGACCGTATGTCTTGGACACTCGGGTAAAGAGAGGTGCAGAGCTGTCAACTGATCACCACCTGGTGGTGAGTTGGATCCGATGGCAGGGGAGGATGCCATTCAGACCTAGTAGACCCAAACATATAGTGAGAGTGTGCTGGGAATGTCTGGCTGAGGCCTCTGTCCGGGAGGTCTTCAACTCCCACCTCCGGATGAACTTCAATCCGAGGGAGTCTAGAGACATGGAGTCTGAATAGGCCATGTTCTCCACCTCCATTGTTGAAGCGGCTGCTCAGAGCTGTGGCCGCAAGGTCATCTGTGCATCTCGTGGTGGCAACCCCCAAACCAAGTGGTGGACACCAGTGGTGAGGGGGGCATTAAGCTGGAGAAGGAGTCCTATCGAGCTTGGTTGGCTTGTGGGATTCCCGAAGCAGCTGAGGTGTACCGACAGGCCAAGCGGAGTGCAGCCTGGGTGGTTGCTGAAGCAAAAAGTCTGGTGTGGGAGGAGTGTGGTGAGGCCATGGAACAAGACTTTCGGTCGGCGTCGAAGAGATTCTGGCAACTGTCCGGCGGCTCAGGAGGGGGACGCAGCTCCCTGTCCACACTGTGTATGGTGTGGATGGGGCACTGCTGATTACAACTGGGGATATCGTCGGGCGGTGAAGGAATACTTTGAGGATCTCCTCAATTCCACTGACACCCTTTCCACAGAGGAAGCAGGACTTGAGGACGAGGGGGACGACTCGCCCATCACAGGGGCTGAGCTTGCAAAGGTGGTTAAAAAGCTCCCTGGTGGCCGGGCCCTGGGGGTGGACGAGATTCACCCTGAGTACCTCAAGGCCCTGGATGTTATAGGGCTGTCATGGTTGACACGCCTCTGCAACATTGCATGGAGGTCGGGGACAGTGCCTTTGGCGTGGCAAACCGAGGTGGTGGTTCCTCTCTTCAAGAAAGGGGACTGGAGGGTGTGTTCCAACTTTAGAGGGATAACCCTCCTCAGCCTCTCTGGGAAGGTCTATGCCAAGGTACTGGAGAAGAGAGTCCTGCTGTTGGACAAACCTCGGATTCAGGAGGAGCAATGTGGTTTTCATCTTGGCCGTGGCACATTGGACCAACTCTTTACCCTCTCGAGAATTCTCGAGGGTTTGTGGGAGTTTGCCCAACCAATTTACATGTGTTTTGTGGACTTGGAGAAGGCATTCGACCGCGTCCCTCGTGGTTTTTTTGTGGGGGTGCTTCGGGAGTATGGGCTATCGGGTTTGTTGTTATGAGCTATCCAGTCTCTATATGACTGTTGTGAGAGTTTAGTTCGTATTGCCAACGCTTGGTCAGACTCATTCCCTGTGAAAGTTGGACTCTGCCAGGGCTGCCCTTTGTCACTGATCATGTTCATAATTTTTATGGACAGGATTTCTAGGTGCAGCCAGGGAATGGAGGGTGTCATGCTTGGTGACCACATAATCTCATCTCTGTTGTTTGCAGATGATGTTGTCCTGTTGGCTTCATCCAGCAATGACCTACAGGTCTTACTGGGATGGTTTGCTGCTGAGTGTGAAGCAGCTGGGATGAGAATCAGCACCTCCAAGTCCAAGTCCATGGTCTTCAGCTGGAAAAAGGTGGATTGTCCTCTCCGGGTTGGGGACAAGCTCCTGCCCCAAGTGGAGGAGTTTAATTATCTCGGGGTCTTGTTCACGAGTGAGGGGAAAATGGAGTGAGAGATTGACAGACAGATTGAAGCAGCATCTGCAGTGATGTGGACGTTGTACTTGTCCGCTGTGGTGAAGAGGTAGCTAAACTCTAAGACAAAGCTGTCGATTTACCGGTTAATCTACGTTCCTACCCTCACCTATGGTCACAAGCTTTGGGTAATGACTGAAAGAAGAATGAGAAAGAAAAGAATGAAAAAGAATGAGATTGCAGATACAAGTGGCTGAAATGAACTTTCGTCGTAGGATTGCTGGACTCACCCTTAGAGATAGGGTGAGGAGCTCACTTATCCGAGAGAGGCTCAGAGTAGAACCGCTGCTCCTCCACATTGAAAAGAGCCAGTTAAGGTGGTTTGGGCATCTGATCAGGATGCATCCTGGACACCTCCCACTTGAGGTGTTTCGGGCATGTCCCACCGTTAGGAGACCCTGGGTCAGACCCAGGACTCACTGGAGAAATTACCTCTCCCATTTGGTCTGGGAATGCCCTGGTATCCTCTCTGAAGAGCTGGAGCAGGTGGCTGGGGAGAGGAAAGTCTGATCTTCTCTGCTTGAACTGCTGCCTCTGCGACCCGGACCTCCGCAAATGTGGTAGAAGATGGATGGATGGATGAGATTGATGAGATTTACAAGAAAAAAGAAAGTTGCAACGTTGCAAGACAAAAGTCACAAATTGATTAGAAAAAAACATTAAAATTACTGAGAAAAAAACCATAAATTTACAAAAAAAAAACCTTTACAAATAAATGAGGCTAAAAGCTGCAAATGTACAAGACAAAAGGCACAAATTTATTAGAAAAAGTTTTTAAAATTACAGAGAAAAAAGCCAGAAATTTACAAGAAAAAAGTAACAAATTTATGAGGAAAAAGATGCACGTTTAAGACAAAAAGGTGCAAATTTATTTGAAAAAAAATGGAAAATTACAGAGAACAAAGTCACAAATTTACAAGAAAAAACTTGGCAAATAAATTAGGAAAACAATTGCAAATTTACAAAAGTCACAAATTTGTTAGAAAAAAAATGAATTTCAGAAAAAAAAGCCACAAATTTACGAGAAAAAAGTAAAAACTTATGAGGAAAAAGTGTCATGAATTACCCCTCGGTGTCATGAATTGCCCTACGGGGCAGGAAGGTGAGACCCACACGCTGAACTGTGAGTTTGGGCAATTTATTGAAAAAAGTCAATAAACATAAAGTTCAACACGGTGCACAAAATACAAACGCGGGAGAAAACTTACAGATAAGGCACACCAGAGCAAGCAGGGCTGTGGTGGAGACGAGGTGAATACAACCAAGACTGCGGCGATGAGAAAATGAAAATACAGCCCTTAAATAGGATCAGAAGCCATTTACATAATCTATGACAGGTGTGGGTAATCTGAACATGCAGGAGAAAGCAATAAAACATCATTAGAACCAACTGGGGGCAGTGAGAGTGAAGCGAACCGAAGCTGACAGCTGACAGGGCAACACCCACACAGAGCACCACTCCGCTGACAGCTGTCAACCAGCAACAGAACAACAGTGAAGATATAAAGAATAAAATATCAATCCAAGCAGACTAAAATATAAATATGAATTAATACAAAATAAAAGTGCAACAGAACTAGAACACAAACAGGAAAATGGCAAACACTACACAAATACAGAAACCCAAAAAGCATAAAATACAACAAACATGTAAATATAATGAAAAAGCCATGAGACCGAGCCTGGCGGAAACCTCCAGCTCTCAGCTCATGACAGAGCCCCCCTCTCCAGGGGTGGATGCCAGACACCCCAGGGCAACTTCAAAAGAAAAAGAAGGACCCCTCCCCACCAATAGGAGCACAACAATAACCCACCCCTGGAGGGTGGTGGGGGGAACAGGCCAGGAGGAAACGAAACAAACCCCGCTCAGGACCCACACCAGGAAAAACCCTCAACTTCCCTAAGCCCTCTGGACCAAGGAGCTTGACAGTTCAGGCGGGTGACCAGAGTCCCAGGCCCCCCAGATGGCATGATGGAACAAGTCAGGTGGCCTCCCAGAGAACATGGGTCACCCAACTCTGCAGCACAGTCTGTTGGACGGTCTGCCAGAGTTTTTCAACCACCTTAACAGGAGAGGTGGTCCAGGAGGCGGCTTCCCAACGGGAAGAGCAAATAGTGGGCATGATGGAGGAGTCAGGGGAACCAAGACAATGTCAGATGGAGGAGAGGGAACCATAATGGCGTCTGGCAGAGTAAAGGGAAACATGACAGCATCTGGCAGAGAAGGAGGGACCACAATAGCATCAGGCACAGGAGGGGGAACCACGATGACGTCTGGTAGAGGAGAGGGGACCACAATGGTGTCTGGCGAAGGAGATGGAACCACGACGCCCTTGGACTGACCAGCAGCACCCTCTGTGGTCCCGGACTGGGACATAGTAGCACTCACGGTGACTCTGGACTGGAGCGAGGTTGCACCCGCAGTGGTCCCGAATTGGGACAAGGTTGCACCCTTGGAGGCTCCGGGCTTGAGCGCAGCAGCACCCATGGTGGACCCAGACTGGAACACAGTAGCACCCATGGTGGATCTGGACTGGGCCAAAGCTGCGCCCTTGGTGGCTCCGACACAGTACACACTGCTGAGGGAGGCTTCTGCCCCAGCAAAAGGGAAATTGCTGCCAGAGAGGCGGGAGTATTCCTCCGGTGGTCCGGAGCTGGATGACACTGATGTTGTGGATCTGATAAAGTGGGAGCAGGAGTGGGCATATTGGGAGCGACGCAGGGCGTCTTCCATGGAGCGTGTCTTCGTGTAGGCTCTGGGCTCCCTGGATGCGGCCCCCACATTAGCCCAGGGAAAGACTGTTGCAACACGGAGAGCGTGGCCAACAAGTCAGCAAACTGGGTGTGCTTCCATAACCCTGGATGTGTCTCGACAATGGTGATTGCTGAATCCACCTTTTCCCAGATCTTTGTTTGGGCTGTGGGAGGTGAGGGCTTCATCCACGAAGCCCTGGATGAATTCGGCAGCCCATTCCTCCTCCACGCTCAGGGAACCCGCTGCCAATCTCCCCTTGATCACCCAAGGTCTTCGTGCTGGGGACATAACGAGCTCCACAAAATAGGTGAGTGAAAAGAAAAACCACAAATCCACAAACTCACAGCAGCTGGGTCTCTACTGGCTGCAGTCTTCTGTCATGAATTGCCCTATGGGGCAGGAAGGTGAGACCCACGTGCTGAACTGTGAGTTTGGGCAATTTATTGAAAAAAGGCAACAAACATAAAGTTCAACACGAAGCACAAAATACAAACAAGGGAGAAAACTTACAGATAAAGCGCACCAGAGCAGGGCAGGGCTGTGGTGGAAACGAGGTGACTACAACCAAGACTGTGGCGATGAGAAAATGAAAATACAGCACTTAAATAGGATCAGAAGCCATTTACATAATCTGTGACAGGTGTGGGTAATGTTCTTCTTCTTTTAGATTTGATTGGTGATTGACAAATAGCTTACAGGTGCATTACCGCCACGTACTTCACTCTATATCATCACTCTATCTGTCTCTGGCCAGGTCTCCCCAACAAGTCTTCTTTGTGTGGGTAACCTGAGCGGGCAGGAGAAAGCAATAAGACATTAGGACCAGCTGGGAAAAGTGAGAGAGGAGCGAACTGAAGCTGACAGCTGACAGGGCAATGCAACAAACATGTAAATATAATGAAAAAGCCATGAGACCGAGGCTGGCAGAAACCTCCACCTCTTGGCTCATGACACTCGGGGCAGAGAGGAAGACCCAGATGCTGAACTGTAGTTTGTGGTGTTTATTAACAAAAGCACAAAATCCCAAACAGTGCACCAACAAAAGTCCAAACAGATAGTAAAGTAACTTACGCATGAATGAATGGAAACAAAACTCACTAGAACAGGGAATAGGATTTGGTGGAGAAGAGGATGAGTAACTTAAGACTCTGGCAAAGAGAAATGACAATAACAGCCCTTAAATAGGATCAGAAACAATTAAACACAAAAGTACCTAGTGTGAATCACATGAGCAGGCTGGGGAGAAAATGACAATCAGCTTTGAGTCATGAGGAGAGGAGACGGAGCTGACAGCTTGACAGGGGCACCGCCCACAGCCAGGGAAACACTCGTAAGTGCCCCTGACAACTGCAACCCCCGGAAAGAGAAAGAAAGAGAAGACAACTGGCAAATATGATGTGGGAACAAATAAAGACAAATAAACCCAAATATGTCAATAACAAAACTACAGTGAATGTAACCCGGAAAATAAATTATACAAAGAAACAATACAGAATGTGTGAAAACAAACTAGAGAAAACATAACAGGCAAAGAACTCAAAAATACAACATTATACAAATCAGGAAAAAAACAAAAGGCAAACAGAGCATGGCGGAATACCCCTGCACTCAGATCATGACAGAGCCACCCATCCTCAAGGGGTGGATAACAGACACCTCGGGCAACATCAAAAGAAGAACAAGGACCACACTAAGAACCCACCCCACCAAAAGACAAAAAAACAACCCCACCTCAGGTGGGAGGAGGGGGACCCAGGCACGGAGGGACTGAAACAAAACAGAGAAAATAATAAGAACTCCCATGACTCACACCCCAGCAAAAACCCAGGCTAGGAGAAAACAAAAAACCCCGCTCAGGATCCACACCAGGCAAAGCCAGGGACCTAGGCCCTCTGGACCAAAGGGCTAGAAAGTTCTGGTGGCCAGCCTAAGTCCCAGGCCTGGCAGACTGCGATGTGGTAAGAGTCGGGTGGCCTGCCGGAGAGTATGGGCCATCCAACCAAACCGCACAGTCCGTCAGGTGGTCGACCAGAGTTTTTAGCCACCTAAATAGAAGGGGTGGCCCAGGAGGCAGCTGCCCCACAGGGAAGCCTCACGTAGAAGGGGACAGAAGAGTTGGGGAACCTGTGACGATGTCGGGCAGAGGAGAGGGAACCATGATAATGTTGGGTGGAGGAGAGGGAACCGTGATGATGTCAGGTGGAGGAGGGGGAACCATGACAACATCTGGCAGAGGAGGGGGAACCACGATGCCCTCGGACTGGCCTGTAGCACCCTTGTTGGTCCTGGCCTGGAGCTGAGCTGCACCCGTGGTGGCTCCGGACTGGAGCAAAGTTGCACCCGCAGTTGCTCAGGGCTGGAGCAAGGTTGTACCAGCGGTGGCTCTGGGCTGGAGCAAAGCAGCACCCACGGTGGCTGCGGGCTGGAACAAAGCAGCACCTGTGATGGCTCCGGACTGGGCCAGAGCTGCACCCATGGTGGACCCCAGGCTGGAGCGTAACGCCCACGGCGGGCCCCCACTGGGACGCAGCACCCATGTTGGATTCAGGCTGGGACGCAGCTCCCAAGACAGTTGCCGCCTGGGACATAGCATCCACGGAGACCCAGACTGAGGAGGAGTTGCACCCTCAGAGGTCCTGGGCTTGGACAGAGGGCCCTCAACGACCTCAGTAGGAGGGGAGCAGCACCCATGGAGGTCCCGGGCTGGGACAGAGCACCTGCAAAGACCTTGTCTGGAGGGTGAGCAGCACCCATGGAGGCCCTGGGGTGGGACAGAGCACCCGCAACGCCCTTGGCAGGAGGAGCTGCACCCACGGAGGTCCCGGGTCGGGACGGAACACCTGCAACGACCTCAGTGGGAGGAGCTGGAACCACAGTGATCTCGGGCGGCGAGGCTGGACCCACGGAGACTTCTGGCAAAGCTGGATGATCCTCGGTGACCCTGGGGAAAAGCTGAGACGGGAGAGGCAGAGAAACAGGGTCAGGGTTACCATTGGCAGTGGAGCCCGGTGAGGTGAGCTCAGGTGCAGCTGACGACTGCACCTGGCGCTCCTCACCAAGAGCCAGACAAGATCTCTCCAATATAGAAACAACAAAAACAAAGGAGAGCATTTGCATGAGCGTGAACTCCACCGCCTTCCAGAACTCTGTCGATCCAGACGATGATGTCTCGGGCCCGGCCCTCTGGACAGGTAGCAGGTGGCTCGCCCGACATGGACACAGGAGGTCAGCTTCCTGCTGGCGCTGAATCCTGTTCTGCTGAGACCAGGGGACACTCCATCATTGGCACAGGCTTCAGCTCAGTCGCAGCGCTTTCCTTCCGTTCAGACTGTGACTGCGGGGCTGGGGCCAGGTCCTCCAGAGCCACAGGGTCCTCCATCGTCCAGCGGCTTAATTCTGGGGCCGGCGGACACTCAGGGGGGAAAGGAGGAAACACGGAGAGAGCAGGTGAACAGTCTAAAGCTGCAGCAAATGGTGAGGACTCAGAAGACTGCCTAATCAGAGCCTCACCGTCAGGACTCAGGCAAGATAATTTATGCTTAATTGAATGAGAAGGAAAAACCACTTGCCTGAACTCCTGGGCTGCAATGTCTTCTGCTGCAGCAGGTTGGGAAACAACCCTCTCTGTGACTTTAGTAGAAGAGTGCCTCCCAGGGAACCCTTGAGGAGCCACCCCTGCAGCCACAGTGGTGGGCAGAGCCGGAGAGGAAACAGCCAGACCCTCAGCAGCAGGAGGAATCACCAAGGAGGAGGAAGAAGCAGCAGCAGCAGAGGAAAAAGCTGACGGGACAGCCGGAGAAGGAAAACTAGATAAAGGCACTGCTGCAGGGGTTTTTGACCTCGGCGATGGTGAAACAGCTGCCTGAGAGGCGAGGGTATTCCTCCGGCGGTCTGGAGCTTGGTGGCGGCATCTTGGAGCTGATGGAGCAGGAGCAAGCGCCAGAGACTGGTGAGGAGCCGATACTACAGAGGCCTGGGAACGCCTCCCCTTCAGCGTGGGCCCAGATTTCCTCCGGGAATTCCTCACCATCTCACTGTTCTCACGTTGCAGAGCTGCCACCAGAGAAATCCTCTCCACCCCCTTAGCATGCTCCTTAAGCTTAGGGCACCGGCAAGCAGCTGTCTCCACGAAATCCAGGTACCGCAATGCGTCTTTTGGGGTAGGACTGATGAGAGTTGCTTAGATTAGTCCATCCCTCTCCGTCAGGGTTTTGCAGCACTCCCACCCCAGGCTTATTGGGTAGCTGTGCCCACCTACAGAGTCTGTATGGGCTGGGGACATGATTCGCTCCAGATAAACAGGTGAGTGAAAACAAAAAACAAAAACCCACAAACCACAACAGCTGGGTCTCTTACTGGCTGGAGTCTTCTGTCATGAATTGCCTCCTGGATCAGAGAGGAAGACCCAGATGCTGAACTGTAGTTTGTGGTGTTTATTAACAAAAGCACAAAGTCCCAAACAGTGTACCAACAAAAGTCCAAACAAATAATATAGTAACGCACGAATGAATGGAAACAAAACTCACCAGAACAGGGAATGGGATCTGGTGGAGAAGAGGATGAGTAACTTAAGACTCCGGCAAAGAGAAATGACAATAACAGCCTTTAAATAGGATCAGAAACATCCATCCATCCATCCATCTTCTTCCGCTTAATCCTTTTCGGGTTGCGAGGGGGCTAGAGTCTATCCCAGCATCTTTGGGCGAGAGGCAGGGTACACCCTGGACAGATCGCCAGTCCATCTCAGGGCCAACACAGAGAGACAGACAACCATTCACTCTCACAGTCATACCTAAGGACAATTTAGAATCCCCAGTTTTGATGCCAATTAACCTAACTTGCATGTTTTTGGCATGTGGGAGGAAACCGGAGAAATCCCGGAGTAAACCAATTAAACACAAATAGTAACCAGTTTGAATCACATGAGCAGGCTGGGGAGAAAATGACAATTAGCTGTGAGTCATGAGGAGAGGAGACGGGGCTGACAGCTTGACAGGGGCACCGCCCACAGCCAGGGAAACACTCGTAAGTGCCCCTGACAACTGCAACCCCCGGAAAGAGAAAGAAAGAAAAGACAACTGGCAAATATGATGTGGGAACAAATAAAGACAAATAAACCCAAATACTGTATGTCAATAACAAAACTACAGTGAACATAACCTGGAAAATAAATTATACAAAGATACATTACAGAATGTGTGAAAACAAACTAGAGATAACATAACAGGCAAAGAACTCAAAAATACAACATTATACAAATCAGGAAAAAACAAAAGGCAAACAGAGCACAGTGGAATACCCCCGCACTCAGATCGTGACAAAAAGTTGCAAGTTTAAGACAAAAAGGTGCAAATTTGTTAGAAAAAAATAAAATTGTAGAGAAAACCCCCCCACAAATTTACAAGAAAAAAATTAGTAAATAAATGAGAAAAAAATCTGCAAATCTACAAGACAAAAGTCACAAATTCATTAGAAAAAAAAAATTACAGAGAAAAAAGTCACAAATTTACAAGAAAAAAGTAGCAAACTTAGGAGGAAAAGTTGCAAGTTTAAGACAAAAAAGTCCAGATTTCTTAGAAAAAATAAATTACAGAGAAAAAAAGCCATAAATTTACAAGAGGAAAAAAAAAAACCTTGGCAAATAATTGAGGGGAAAACTTCCAAATTTACAAGGAAACACTTGGCAAATAAATGAGGCAGAAAATTGCAAATATACAAGACAAAGGTCACAAATTTATTAGAAAAAGGTTTTTTTTTAATTACAGAGAAGAAAATCAGAAATTTACAAGAAAAAAGTAACAAACTTATGAGGAAAAACTTGCAAGTTTAAGACAAAAAGGTGCAAATTTATTAGAAAAAATAGTAAAATTACAGAGAAAGAAAGCACAAATTTACAAGGAAAAATAAGCCCTTAGTTGCATTTGTGTACTTGCTTTATAGCCAGAAACATCTCTATCATAAACCACTGCAGTCAAACATAATTCAGCCTCCCATGTGTTCTTCCTCAGTACGCTGCCACACCAGTCAGAGACGTGTCAGTATGAAGCAGCTGTGTTAATAACTGTTGGTTGTTGTGAGCTCATCGTGACAGTTTTATTAAACCCTCCGCAGTTCGACAGTACTGCTCAGAGAACAATGGCGGCTGCGACGTCAACGCCATCTGTAAGCAGCAAGGGCTGCTCGTCAACTGCACCTGTCAAAGTGGTTACCAAGGAGATGGCAACTGGTGCGAGCCCATCAATAGGTGGGTGGGGCTTCTTTCTCTGACTGGACCCAGAGGTGGGCTAGTGAACTAGTTACATTTACTCAGGTACACGGTTGCTTTTGTGAGGGGTTTTACTGCAGAATACTTTTTACTCTTTCTTGACCACATTTTTGAAGAAAAACCTATACTTTTACTCAAATACATTTGGTCATTATCTGTAAATAACTTTTAATTTCACCGATTTGAAGTTAAGTGTAAATCCAGTCATTAGCCATATTACATTACCAATAATCTAATTACAATCAGATTTTTGGAGTTGTCTCATTATTCAGCTAGTCATGTGATATTTTTTTATTGGATAAAGGCCATTATTAGATTATGCAAAATCAGATAAACACAGCTACTTTAATGACCAATGTTTTGTTCATTCAGTATTTTGGGGGGGGGGGGGTGAGTTCATCGGCTGCCCATGATGCAGTGGTCAAATTTGACCAAATGTGGTTTATTGTACCCATACTCTTGACAGTTCTGTCACTCTCAGCTCTGCCCTCTTGTTCCTGGGCCTCTGAAGCACAAATGCTACTGGCTCAGCACCTACGAACATAACTCCTTCTTAATCAGCCTATGAACTTCTCAGCCCCACTCATATATGTAAACCTTAAACAACTGTTCACTTCTTGACTTTCAAACTCGATACCGATACCTGGGAAAATATCAGATATTCACAATTTTACATGAAAAAGTTATTAATTTATGAGAAAAAAGTCATTCATTTATAAGAAAATAATACCGAATTTGTGTGAAAAAATATCTTATTTATAAGAAAAAAAATACCAAATTTGTGTGAAAAAATATCTAATTTATGAGAAAACAAAATTTAAGATCTACATGAAAAAGTAACAAATTTAAGAGAAAAACACACTATGTCCAAGAAAAAAAAGTTGAATATAACAATAAAAGATGCAAAATTGATAAGAGGGCTGCAAATTTACAAGAAAAAAGTTGCATGTGGTGGGAAAAGAGTTACAATTTTATGTGCTAAAGTTGCTAATTTACAAGAAGAAAAGTCACAAAATTAGGAAGAAAAGGTTGCTAATTTATGAGAAAAAAAGTTGCAATTTTAGAAGAAAAAGGTTGTAACATTACGAGAAACAAGTTGCACATGACCAAAAAGGTTGCATATTTGTGTGAAAAAGTCACTAATTCACGAGAAGAAAGTCACAAATTTACACGAAGAAAGTGGCTACTTATGAGAAAAAAGCTGCAAATTTACATGAAAAACTTTGCTAATTTGATTTAATTTATGAGGAGACACTTGCCAATCTGTGAGAAAAAACAAACTAATGCAATTGTACAGTATGTTTATAGATTAAAAATATTTTACATTCTTCTTTGATAGTGAAAAAAATGCAAATGTGAAAAGTAGACAGGAAGTTATGAACACGCCTAGAAGTTTGAGTTTTACATCATGTACTTGTGGGGAAAAAAGTCCCAAGTATTGACAGAATTTTGTAAACAGAGTTTTGTCTGAAAACTGATCACTAAAGTGCATGCAAACACGTCAAATCTGATTATAACCATTCTGATTATTGGCCACCTGTCAGATTATCGTGAATGGGCTCAGTGACCTCAGATGGTTGTTGTTTTTTTCTTGTTTAGATGTGTTGCAGAGCAAAATGGTGGCTGCAGTGATTTTGCCTTGTGCAAGTTCACCGGTCCTGTGAGTAAATTGTCTTTCCTTTTAAATCTGTGACATTCAGAACTAAATGAAATTACACACATGCACGCATGCATGCACGCAGGCACGCACGCACGCATATATATAGTATAGTGCATGTCTTTCTTTTCCCAACTTGTCAATTAAATATAAAGTGGGAAAAACAAATCTGACTCTGAACAGATCTGAACTTTAACCCCCCCCAAAAAAGAAAGTTCAGCTTTTAGCATCATGCAAAAATGGACTAATTTTCCACATTGCTGATAAATCTACCACAGCTTCCCTGCGCAAAAGAATAACTTCAAAATCTAGTGTGTTGGTAGAACAGCACACAGGGATGTGTGGTGATCCGCGCTGTGTGCGCCTGTGCCCTAATTATCTCTCACAGCTGCAGGTACACCTGCGTCTCCTCATCAGGCACCCTTTATAAGGAATGCTGCCCAGAAGGCAGCACGGTGACGTGTACGTTCATTCCCAGGAAGAACTCCTCCCTAGAGTCTTCCTCCACGGCTCTACGCATTGAGAGTTTCATCTCTTTCAACGGCTTCTCGTCTCACGGGAGTTCCTTCTCCCCAACTCTACGTAAGCTCTCACCGAGTTATTCTCTGCACCTGCCTTCTCTTCCCTTGTCCCCTGTGCACAGGTGGACCACCCTCCAGGCGGACCTCTCCTTCCTCCTGGCGGCGGACTGGACCTCGGCTGGGAACAACAACTTTCTCTTCTTGCAAACTGGTGAGCTGGAGCACACGTCATGCACTCCTCTCTTGAGCTGCACTGTAAATATTCAGCACCTGCACCATGGCACCACAGTGGGACACTGGACCAGCATTGGATAATCATCTCTGCAGAGCCAGATTAACTCTCCACTGCCGTAAGACTGTAAAATCTCTATTAACATCATTACCTGCCAGCCTGAGTCTAATCCCTCTATCTCTGCTGTCATTTCAGGGTTGCCAGATCTGTCCTGTCGTTTATGCTCCTGCTCTCACTACACAACACTCACACAACACCATACGCACGCACACACCTTCACTTTCATTCAATTAAAGATCATTATTGTTGTTGAGCCTGTGTCTGGTTCTGGGTGTTTCTAAAAACCATGTCAGTATGTCTCCGTCAAGAAATCCCAGCAGACGGTGCTTTGGCACACACACAACACCATGGAGGCTCGTTTGGATCAATTAACACACCAGCAACAGGTGATCTTAACTCAGCTCACGCATATAAAATCATGACTCGACCAGCTCTCCCTGCTGCAGACTCCTCCACCTGCTTCTCGGGATCTGGCTGGGTTGATCAGCTCCTCTCAGTCTCCACCTCCTCATGCCTGGTCAACTCCCGTCCCCACTCCCACCCATTTTAGTGGCAAGTTAGGGGAAGCACGGGGTTTCTTGTTACATTGTAGCTTGGTTTTTCAGCATGTGCCAGGGGTTTTTCCCACTCACCATAGTCAAATTAGTTATTTGGTGAATTTGTTGGAGGGATGGGCTTTGGCGTGGGCTACTGCCGTTATGTCCCGACCCGATTATTTTAACTACACAAATGACCGGTTTGTGGCTGAATTTTCTGAAGTTTTTGACCACTCTGATCGGGATTGTGTTCTCGCCTCTCGCCTCCTTAATTTGAGAGAGGGGTGAAGTCAGTAGCTGATTACTTGGTAGATTTCCGGGTAGTAGCTGCTGAGGTTGGGTGGGAGGATGCCTCACTGTGTAGTATTTTTGTCCAGAGCCTTAGCCCCAGCTTGAGAGATGAGTTGGCCCGGGTGGGAAGACCCGCTAAGCTTAACGAGCTCATTACGCTAGCTATTGCTATTGACAACTGGTTAAGGGAATGGGCTAGTGAGCGTCGCTCGGGCACTCAACCTCGCCGCTCCCCGCAGTCTCCCCTTAAGTCCCTCCCTATGTCCGACTCCCCTGGGGAGGATGAACCCATGCTTATTGGCCGGTCCAAATTGCCCCTGGTGGAACGACAATGCCGCCACAACCTAGGGCTGTGTTTATATTGTGGCAGCGCTGAGCACGAGGTTGCATCTTTCCCTAATTGGGTAAAAGGGGGAGTCCGTTAGTTACAGTAGGGGGAATAACGGACGGTGGTAATATTAAAGCCCTTACATGCCTCATGTTACCCATTCATTTTCAGTATGCACGCACTGAAATATCCTCACATGCCCTCACTGACTCTGGTGCAGAGCAAAACTTCATTTCGGAGGGTCTGGCAACCCGGCTGGGGCTTCCCTGATACAACCTAGAGAGGCCTTTCAAGCTGATTGCCCTCTCCAAGATGCCCCTTGCCATCATTAAGAAGCAGACTGCACCGCCTGTGTGCTGGTCTCTGGTAACCATCATGAGCATATGAGGTTTTTTGTGCTTTTCCTCCACCGCTTCCCCTGTAATCTTGGGGTTTCCTTGGTTAAGCCTACACAGTCCCTCTATTGATTGGCGGACGGGAAAGATCTTATCATGGAGTACATTTTGTCTGGGTGCATGTTTACAATCTGCTGCCTGCTCTCCCTCTGTGCCCCTTTGTCTTCAGGACTCGCCTCCTCCAGATGTCTCATCTGTGCCCACCGAGTACCACGACCTGGTGGTGGTGTTTAGCAAAGCCAAGGCGCTGTCACCCCCCCCCCCCCACCACCACCACCACCGGCCATACGACTGTCCCATCAACCTCCTGCTGGGGGCTCCTTTGCCTTCGAGTCGGCTCTACAGCCTCTCTGCCCTGGAATGTGAGGCCATGGACAAATACATCAAGGAGTCCCTGAGTTCAGGCATCATCAGGCCATCCTCCTCGGTGGTGGGGGCAGGATTTTTCTTCGTGGATAAGAAAGATGGCTCACTCAGGCCATGTATTGACTTTAGGGAGCTCAATAACATTACTGACAAGGACAAGTACACTCTCCCCCTGATCAATACGGTGTTAGATTCCCTCCAGGGAGCCAGGTTCTTTACCAAATTGGATCTGCTGAACGCTTATCACCTGGTCTGCATTAAGGAGGGGGATGAGTGGAAGACTGGTTTTCGCACCCCTAGTGGCCAATTTGAGTATTTAGTTATGCCGTTTGGGTTAACCAATGCTCCTGCCGTTTTCCAGCGGCTTATTAATGATGTGCTGAGGGATTTTATGGATGCTTTTGTGTTTATTTACCTTGACGATATCCTGATCTTCTCTCATTCTCTGGAGGAACACTGTATCCATGTCAGACGGGTCCTGCAGCGCCTACTGGAGAACCATCTATATGTCAAGGCTGAAAAGTGCGAGTTTCATGTCTCTTCCACTACGTTCCTGGGATTTGTGATCTCGCATAAGAAGATCATTGCTGATCCGGAGAAGGTAAAGGCAGTGGTGGAGTGGCCTGTCCCCTCTTCTCGCAAACAACTCCAGCAGTTTTTGGGCTTTGCTAACTTCTATCGCTGTTTCGTCAAAAATTACAGCATTATTGCTTTACCTCTCACTCGCCTGACCTCCATGAAGGTGCCGCTACACTGGACTGAGGAGGTGGCATTTTCCAAGCTTAAGGCTGAGTTCACGACCCCCCCCCCCAATTCTGACCCAGGCTGACCCCTCTCTACAGTGTTTGGTGGAGGTGGACGCCTCAGATTTTGAGGTAGGAGCGGTGCTTTCCCAGCGCTCCCCTATTGACGAAAAGGTCCACCCCTGCGCATTCTTTTCCCGCTGGCTGTCTCTTGCTGAGAAGAACTATGATGTGGGGGACAGGGAGCTGCTAGCCGTAAAGCTGGCCTTGTAGGAGTGGCATCACTGGCTAGAGGGCGCTTCACTGCCGTTCGTCGTCTGGAGGGATCATAAGAACCTGGAGTACCTCCGGACTGCCAAACAGTTGAACGCCAGACAAGCCTGCTGGTCCCTGTTTTTCGGGAGGTTCAACTTCACCATCACCTACCACCCGGGTTCGAAGAATACCAAGCCCGACGCACTCTCTAGACAGTTTTCACCTGAGGCTGCCGAGACGACACCGCTCCATATTGTTCCACCTTCCTGCATCGGGGGCATGCTGTCCTGGGACATTAGGGAGAAGGTTAGGAGAGCGCAGGAGACAAAGTCCGACCCGGGTGGAGGGCCAGCGGGCTGGATGTACGTTCCCTCTGCTGTCCTGGGGGAGGTGATTGACTGGCTGCACTCCTCTAGGATTATGTGCCATCCTGGGGTAGCACGCACTGTGGCCCAATTACAAAGGTCCTTCTGGTGGCCCTCTCTGTGGAAGGATGTGAGTGAATTCATCTGTGCCTGCCCTCAGTGTGGGACCTGCAAATCATCCTCTTCTCCACCGGCAGGCCTGTTGCATCCTCTCCCCATCCCCAGCCGACCCTGGTCCCATGTCGCACTGGATTTTGTAACTGGTCTGCCCCCCTCTGCAGGCCACACTGTTATCCTCACCATTATGGACAGGTTCTCCAAGTCGGCTCACTCTGGCCCTTTGCAGAAGCTGCCAGTGGCCAAGGAGATGGCGGATCTGCTGGTTTTGCATGTTGTCCAGCTTCATGGCATCCCGGCGAACATCGTGTCAGATTGTGGACCTCAATTCGTCTCTCAAGTCTGGCGGTCCTTCTGCAAGGCTATGGGGGCTACGGTGAGCTTGTCTTCAGGATATCACCCTCAAAGCAATGACTTGTGAGCGCACTAATCAGGAGTTGGAGGTGGCCCTGAGCTGCATCAAGGCCTCAAATCTGGTGTCTTGGAGTGCGTACCTACGCATACTCAACCTGGGTTGAGTGTGCGCATAACACTGCTGTCTCTTCTGCCACTGGTCTCTCCCCTTTCAAGGTGTCACTAGGTTACAATCCCCTGCTGTTCCCGGAGGAGGAGGAGGAGATCGCTGTCCCCTCGGTCCAGGCTCACGTCAGGCGTTGTCAGCGACTTTGGAAGTCCACCAAGGCTGCCCTGCGATGCACGGCGGCACACAATATGGTATTCGCCAACTGCCACAAGACCCAGGCTCCCTCCTACCATGTGGGGCAGCAGGTATGGCTTTCCACTAAAAACATCAATCTGAAGGGTGAGACCAAGAAGTTGTCACAGCATTTGATTGGACCTTTTGCCATAACCAACATCATCAACCCCGTTGCTGTGCGCCTGGCTCTTCCCCCCTCTATGCGCATCTGCCCTACCTTCCATGTCTCTCAGGTGAAGCCATTCGAGTCCAGCCCGCTGTGTCCCCCACCCAGACCGCCACCCCTGCCCGTGATGGTCGATGGTGGTCCTGCGCACCAGGTCAATTGCATCCTGGATGTCCGCCGCAGGGGGCGCGGTCTGCAATATCTGGTGGACTGGGAGGGGTATGGACGTGATGCACGGTCTTGGGTGCATCCTTCATTCGTGTTGGATCCTCAACTCATCAGGAAATTCCACCGGATGCACCCAGAAAGGTTAAAACGGCTGCCAAGAGGCATCCCGTTGGGGGGGGGGGGGGGTACTGTGGTGATCCGCATTGTGTGTGCCCTTGCCCTAATTATCTCTCACAGCTGCGGGCACATCTGCGTCTCCTCATCAGGCACCTTTTATAAGGAACGCTGCCCAGAAGGCAGCATGGAGATGTCTACGCTCATTCCCAGGAAGAACTCCTCCCTAGATTCTTCCTCCACGGCTCTACGCCTCGAGAGTTTCATCTCTTTCAATGGCTTCTCGTCTCACGGGAGTTCCTTCTCCCCAACTCTACGTAAGCTCTCACCGAGTTATTCTCTGCACCTGCCTTCTCTTCCCTTGTTCCCTGTGCACAGGTGGACCACCCTCCAGGCGGACCTCTCCTTCCTCCTAGCAGTGGACCGGACCTTGGCTGGGAACAACAACTTTCTCTTCTCGCAAACTGGTGAGCAGGAACACACGTCACGCACTCCACTCTTGAGCTGCACTGTAAATATTCAGCACCTGCATCACGGCACCACAGCGGGACACTGGACCAGCATTGGATAATCATCTCTTCAGAGCCAGATTAACTCTCCGCTGTCGTAAGACGGTAAAATCTATATTAACATCATTACCTGCCAGCCTGAGTCTAATCCCTCTATCGCTGCTGCCATTTCAGGGTTGCCAGATCTGTCCTGCCGTTAACGCTTCTGCTCCCATTACACAACACTCACACAACACCATACGCACGCACACACCTTCACTTTCATTCAATAAAAGGTCATTATTGTTGCTGTGCCTGTGACTGCTTCTGGGTGTTTCTGAAAACCATGTCAGGATGCTGTGTCTGTTGTTGTTTTCTGTATTCAATTTTTGCCACTTGGTGAAATGATTTTCTACAGCATATAAACAGAAGATCAGAGGAGGATGTGAAGAAAATTACTTTTTGGTTTATTTTATTTTTTTTTACTATATGCCTCTGGTTCTGGAGCTTCGGCTACTGTTACAGTAAGGACATAACTCTTCCAAAATCAAGACCAAATCAGAAGGGATGCATTGATTGTAAAAGTTTGGACTGATATCAATGTTTAAAATAATAATTTGGCCAGTCGCAGACAGCCAGTACCACAGGGGACGTCAACTACATTTGTCCAAGGGCACTGTGAGGGTTAGATGCTCTCGTAAAATAAAATTAATACTGTTTTCTAAGTAATATATTATCATTATTATTTGAAATACAAGTTTTTCTTCCAAATTTGTTATTTTTTAGCCTTTGTCAGTGCGAACAGATTCATATTTCCTGTACTGCAGCAAGCTACTAGGTGATGATTGTGATATTTTAGGCTCCACGTTTGTGAGGCTGTCAAGCTGTCCATCACTGTCACATGCAGTGTCGTAGTTTGTGAAAAACACTGGCAGGAGAAAGGGCCTTCTGAATATATTTCAAGCATGAAAAATGCCACTTGAAGAACCTTGAGTGGAAAGTTGATACAGAAACCTGCATCTTTAATGAAGAATTGACTGAAGTATGTATTCATAGTGCCAGCTTTTAGAAATGCTGTACCTGTGCACCTCATTTGCAACAAAACTATTCATGAATTCAGTAACGTTCTGGGGGCCACATGGAAAGCTCTTGCAGACAGGATGTGGCCCGTGGGCCACCAGCTGACATTCACTGCAATACCGATTGTTTCTTTTGTTTTTATCTGTACCATCATTAATGTGAGGGAGACAAAAAAAAATGTGCATGACAAAAAATAATTGAAGTAATACATTAAAGGAGTTTGGTCCCACAATTTTTCAGAATTTACAGCTGTTGTCTGCTGTTTCAGGTCAAAATCAGTGCCATAACTGGGACACACCACATAAATCTTATTTGCCAGCATCAATGAAAATAAGTTGATACTGGCAGCACAGCAACTCACCCTTGGCTGGGGGATCCTGGGTTTGATCCCAGCCCCCGACCAACAGTGATCTGTGTGGAGTTTGCATGTTCTCCTCGTGTCTGTGTGGGTTTACCCCGGGATTTCTCTGGTTTCCTCCCACATGCCAAAAACATGCAAGTTAGGTTAATTGGCATCAACCGGGGATTCTAAATTGTCCTTAGGTATGACTGTGAGAGTGAATGGCTGTCTGTCTCTCTGTGTTGGCTCTGCGATGGACTGGCGATTTGTCCAGGGTGTACCCTGCCTCCCACCCAAAGATGCTGGGATAGGCTCCAGCCCCTCCGCGACCCGAAAAGGATTAAGCGGAAGATGGATGGATGGATGATATAAATGGACTAATATCCGTGCATCCCTACAAATAATCTATACGTATATGCCCTCCGATACCTTAGTTGACCTTGTTAACGTCACTAATGAGGCATAATAGCACACTGATGAGAAGAAACAGAGTAAAAGTGTATTAGCTCAGTGCATGAAGTGAAACAGGAATTAAAACAAACTTTTGTAAATACGAGTCAAGAAAGTGCTTTGATAGAATTCTTGCTAACCGTGCTTATGCTAGTTTACACGAGAGTCAATGATATAGCTGTGTAATCTGTCATGAACCAAAGAAATTTGGATTTAGTAGGTTTGCATATTTCTTGTATAATATTACTTGCAATGATACAGTAAAATATTTTCACATACAGTACCAACATGACTAGCTACATTATCTGACTCTTTCCTTTACCACAATAATCTGGTTCCCCCAGAATACGCGCGACTGTGAGTGCCTGCCAGGGTACGTGGGTAATGGAGTCCAGTGTCTGGAGAAGGTGGTGCCCCCTGTTGATCGCTGCCTGGACGACAACGGAGGCTGTGCCTCTGTGGCCACCTGCAAGGACCTTCATTACCATGGTAACACATCTAAAGTCAAGAGCAGCAGACATGTTGCCTCTGCTGAGCAGGAACCATGTTGGCTTCACAGTCCTACTCCATTGCAGTTTCTATGGTAACCAAACTGATTCTACAGTAGCTGACCTTTACAGCATCCACGTTACCATGGTGACATTATCAACGGCATTGCTTATTAGCTCTAGAATTGGTTGTTTATTTACCTATTACTAATTAATCAAGGGTATATGGACAATGAATATCTCCACAAAATGTTGTTGTTTGTACATGGAAGCCAGTTGACAGGGGGCATAATATTTAAACTGCCCATGGCATGCTTTTTTTACGCATGTTGGCGCAGTTCCCAGAGGTGTTAATGAAATGGGTGTGACGTGCTCTGGTCAGAACACATCAGGGTTTAATTGTTGCAATATCAGTTTATACCCAATTGAGGGATCTCTGTTGATTTTGCTGTAAATGCTAATGAGCCACAGTTCACCCCTCCTGTGCATGCTGTAACATTACCCTCTCTCTTTTGTCACTGTTGAGCTCTGTGGATGACGACGCCATTATGCTGCTAATGCTCCCTGGTTATCTCACAGCTCTGGCAGCAAGCACAGGCTGAGCTTAGATATGGTCTGAGTGCAAAAGCCCAAATAAAGCCTTATCAGAGACAGGGCTGTGTGGTTTGAGGGGTTGATAGAATTTGTCCAGTCCCTGGGGGATAATAAGCACAAAACAGTCTTGAATAATTGAATGGTTACCCTGGATTTACACTGACTCTGGATGCAGTCCGTTGTGGATACGGTGTGGACAGAGCCTTGCGTCCATCCCTACCAACTCCGTTTGTGTTTTAAAGTGGCATGGATAAAAACGGAGTTCAAAATACAAGAGTGCATGATAATTATATAAAATAACGCGAGATCTCGAGAAGGACCTGAGGGAGACCGAGGGGAACCGATTGCGATCATATGATAACAACAAGGGAACATGATATACCGGCTCTCCACCTGGATTTTTGTACTCTAAGTAATACATAAGTAGCCTGGTAATTTTAATTCTATGAAGTGTTTGTATGTTAAGTCAAGTTTTTACCTTCTCTGACACAGTAGCCATGTTTATATGGACACAAGTAACTGGATTAAAAGCCTGATCAGAATAAAAATGCTTCATGTAAACACCAAACGCCAATCTGAATATTCTGACCCAATCACACTCATTCGGATCAAAATTTCCTTCCGATTGAGACGGGTGGGTTATGCCAATTGTTAAGCCAATTTGTGCGCATATAAACACTTATTCCAAAGCTTGGGCAGAAAATATGTTTACTGCGCATGTCTGTACATCAGTCACACGTCAATGTGACGTATTTCTGTCTTTGCAGCAGCTAGCGGAAGACATGGTGGGAGTAAAACAAAATTGGTCTGTATTGTCCTGTTGTCTCCCTCTGTTCATCATATGCAGAAGTATGTACTTGTAGCTTCATTACGGAGACCAGCAGAAGCAAAAGTACAGTCTGAATAACACAATACAGGTTCATTTCAAAAAGAGAAAGACACGATGCATGGTTTGTTTACATCAGAAGTTGCTTCTTCTTCCACTATTTCTGGAATGTCAGATAATTGTGCGCTTGTCAAAATGATTTAGTCTGTTCAAACGTGTGACACATGGAAAAGCACGTCCTAATTGGATCAACTTTTTCAGGATCCATGTAATCAGTGAAGTTCTAATCTGAATTGTAATCAGATTGAAAAAAATTTGCCCATGTAACCGTGGCTAGTGATAGAGGAGTAGACCTCAGAAAATAACGGCCAATCATTAAATCATTTTTAATGAACAAGCAGCTATTAAACAGCATGAGATGCCACAGCATTTGCTTGCGAATTGGATCCGGCATCCGTCAAAAATAGACTTGTTGCGTTTCATTAGTGATCCAAATTCGGATTTCTTCCACAGTGGTCCGGACCAGGTGGGGATTAGAACATTGACAAGAATGGGAGCTAAATGCTGTGGAGTCCAGATCGCAGCCATAACAGAATGGATCCAAAGTCAGTGTAAATCCATGATTAGCTTTGCTAACAACAGCTAACCACTGCCAATCCCAGCTAGTGTACAGGTTCAGGTTCAGGTTCCTTTATTTGTACCCGTAGGTAGATTTGTTTTGCAGTCTGGTGACATCCATATTTACAAGCCACTAATTACATTCAACATAGACACAAACACAGGCACACATGAAGCTGACTATAAACATGATAAAAATACTCAAGGTTCCATCAAACAGGGTATAAAAAGACAAAGAGATGAGGGAGAAACCAGAGGTAAGAGAGAAGGGTCATATTAAAGTTAAAAGTTAAAAACTAGTCAGAGGTTAAAAAACTCAAAGGTCTAAAACCCAATAAAATATTTAGAACCCAAGTGACATCATACAAAATAAGTGAATATAAAATATGTACAATATATTTTTATAGCTTGTTCAGCTCTTTGACAGCAGCAGGGACAAAGCTGTTTTTGTAGCGCTGGGTTTTACTTTTTGGGACAGCAAACCTCCGTCTGGAGGGAAGAAGCTGAAAGTTGCAGTGCAAAGGGGTGGGAGTCATCATTTAAAATGGAGGCAGCCATCCTCTGTACTTGTCTGGTGTACAGGGATGTCAGGCTCAGCTGTGACTCACCAAGCAAACGACTGGACCATCTAACTACCTGATCCAAGGATTTCCTCTGTTTCAGTTTTATCTGACCAAACCATGACACTAAAGAAAAGGATAAAACAGATTCAATAAAAGCCCGATTAAACATTGTCATTATGGTACAGTATGTCATTATGGTACAGTAAACTAAAATAAAATAATCTCTAGGAATGAGATATATGGTTAAGTGTTGGTACATCTAATGGGGTGAACAGATAATTTAGAAGAGTCAAAGATGCCTTTCTGGGTATTTATTAAACTAGTGCATACCCGTAGAAAGCAAACATAAGCAAGTATTTCTGCATGCCCGTAGAAAGCAGGTGTAAGCAAGCATTTCTGCATGCCCATAGAAAGTTACTGTTACCATGGCAACAGTAACCATGGTGATGCCTGCCTTTGATCTTTGACATGGTTACATTTGAACAACTCCTTTTATGGTCACTCATACATACCCGTGTATGCCCGTAGAAACCCAAGTATTAGCAAGTATTTCTGCATGCCATAGAAAGCAAGTGTAAGCAAGCATTTTTGCATGCCTGCCTTTGATCGTTGACATGGTACCCGTGCATGCTGGTAGAAACCAAGTATAAGCAAGTATTTCTGCTGCATGCCTACCTTTGATCTTTGACATGGTTACCATGGCAACAGAACCATGGTGAAACCTGCCTTTGATCTTTGACGTTACCACTTGTTCAGTGATGCCTGCCTTTGATCTTTGACATGGTCACCATGGCAACAGTAACCATGGTGAATCCTGCCTTTGATGTTTGACGTTACCACTTGTTCAGTGATGCCTGCCTTTGATCTTTGACATCACCACTTGTTCAGTGAGCAAGTATTTCTGCTGCATGCCTGCCTTTGATATAAAATAAGATAAGATAAGCCTTTATTAGTCCCACAATGGGGAAATTCCAGGATTGCAACAGCACAGGGATAGCAACACTCAGAGCAACAATCAGAAGGCAGAGAAAAAACAAGAGCAGCTAGTATACATATGTACATATTACTATAAATATATATATATATATATATATATATAGACACACAGTGCGGAGCATTGCTTTTGAATTGTGGTTCAACAGAATTATTTTAAAAAACAAACTCATGAAACAGGCCTGGACAAAAATGGTGGTACCCTTAACTTAATATTTTGTTGCACAACCTTTTGAGGCAATCACTGCAATCAAACAATTTCTGTAACTGTCAATGAGACTTCTGAACCTCTCAGCAGGTATTTTGGCCCACTCCTCATGAGCAAACTGCTCCAGTTGTCTCAGGTTTGAAGGGTACCTTCTCCAGATGGCATGTTTCAGCTCCTTCCACAGATGTTCAACAGGATTTAGATCAGGGCTCATAGAAGGCCACTTTAGAATTGTCCAATGTTTCACTCATAGCCATTCTTGGGTGTTTTTAGCTGTGTGTTTTGGGTCATTATCCTGTTGCAAGACCCATGACCTGCGATTGAGACCAAGCTGTCTGACACTGGGCAGCACATTTCTCTCTAGAATACCTTGATAGTGTTGAGATTTCATTGTACCCTGCACAGATTCAAGACACCCTGTGCCAGAAGCAGCAAAGCAGCCCCAGAACATAACAGAACCTCCTCCATGTTTCACAGTAGGGACAGTGTTCTTTTCTTGGTATGCTTCATTTTTGCGTCTGTGAACATAGCGCTGATGTGCCTTGCCAAAAAGTTCCAGTTTTGTCTCGTCTGTCCATAGGACATTCTCCCAGAGGCTTTGTGGCTTGTCAACATGCAATTTGTGCAAATTCCAGTCTGGCTTTTTTATGATTTGTTTTCAACAGCGGTGTCCTCCTTGGTCGTCTCCCATAAAGTCCACTTTGGCTCAAACAACAACGGATGGTGCGATCTGACACTGATGTACCTTGACCTTGGAGTTCACCATAAATGTGTTTAGAGGTTGTTCTGGGCTCTTTTGTTACCATTCGTATTATCTGTCTTCCATTTTTCCTCCTGCGGCCACGTCCAGGGAGATTGGCTACAGTCCATTGGATCTTAAATTTCTGAATAATATGCACAACTGTAGTCACAGGAACATCAAGCTGCTTGGAGATGGTCTTATAGCCTTTACCTTTAACATGTTTGTCTATAATTTTCTTTCTAATCTCCTGACACAACTCTGTCCTTTGCTTCCTCTGGTCCATGTTTAGTGTGGTACACACCATGTCACCAAACAGCACAGTGACTACTTGTCACCCTTTAAATAGGCCGACTGACTGATTACAAATTTGTAGACACCTGTGATGTTAATTAGAGGACACATCTTGGTTGAACATGTCCCTATGGTCACATTATTTTCAATCTTTTCTAGGGGTACCATCATTTTTGTCCAGGCCTGTTTCATGAGTTTGTTTTTTAAAATAATTCTGTTGAACTACAATTCAAAAGCATTGTCTGATTTTCATTGGTTAATTTTCATAGAATTTTTATTTATTACCGCTTTTGTCAGATTCAAGTTATTTCTGTGACCATTGTGGGTTTTTCTTTCATTAACAGAGGGGTACCAACAATTTTGTCCATGTGTGTATGTTAGCATTTTATTGGAAAGGAGCGTTCCTTATTTGTGCATAGTAGTAGGGTTATGTGTGGTCTCTATGAGCAGCACAGATTGTGAAGTCTGACAGCAGCAGGTAGGAAGGACCTGTGAAGCCTCTCCCTCATGCACTTTGGATGGAGCAGACTGCCACTAAGCGAGCTGCTCAGTGCACTCAGTGTGTCCCACATGGGGTGGGACTCGGAATCCAGTAGAGATAATAGCTTAACAGCCAAAAAATAACAGCATAGGCCAGAATGAAAGATTACATGAACCCACGGGGGACACAGATGTCTGGCAGGATGTCTAGATTTTACAGAGAAGAGCCATGATAACTCTGGTCAGGCTTCTGTGCTAACAACAGCATTGTTGGTGGGTGGATTAGATGCTCACAGAGGGTATTCCCACCGTCTCATGGAGGCATGCTTCTTGGAAAATATGACAAGTCAGAAACTAGAAAGTTAAAGGTGCACTTCTCAATTAAAATAAAATAAGTATGAGTACACAAGACTCCGGAAAAATGAGTCTATTCTAACAGAATTACTGCAGAATAGGCGTACCTCATTTTTTATGCTTTTGCTAGCATTTAAAATAAAAGTTCATCATTGTATCATTGTAGATGAGTCAGAAAACATGGAAAAGCATGCCATGAGTCCTTTAATTTTTGTCTTTAAAACTGCTTTAATGTAATGTGACGGTAACATGATTGTTGTATCTCAGCCAACACAGCCGGAGTGTTTCACGTGCGCTCTCCAAAGGGGAAGTACATGATGAACTTCAGTCAAGCCGATGCTGCCTGCCAGGCCGAGGGCGCCACACTGGCCACCTATAAACAGCTGGGTGATGCTCAGCAGGTAAGTCCGTTTTCAGAAGGGGTTTCCATTACAATAGGCTTTAAGATTAGATTTGAATCTATCAGAGAAGCGTTTGCCCCTCCAGGGAAAAGAAGGAGCGGAGGACCCAATCACCAAGTGATTCTGGTGAACCATAATTTATTAATAATAGAAAACAGAAAATAAACGCTGCACAAGGGCAGAAATAAAATGCAATAAACGAACCAGACAGCGTGAAGCAAACAAAAAATAATAATTCCAAACAGCGTAGTAAAGAACAAGGTGTTAACATAAGACGCAGCAAAGAACACTGACTGAAGACGTACATAAATAGAGAGGGGAGCAATCAAGACAAAACAGAACAGGTGCGCACCATCAAGGCCATCAAGTGGCACAGGATGGACGGGGCTGAACAAACACAGAGAGAATACACACCAAACATGATAAATGGGTCAAAACTGAAACATAAAGTGTGGACAGGGGCTCAGCAGTGTCTTAAACCACTACAGTACCCCCTTCCCCCAAGGGTTGGAGCCCAGACAGCCCTAGAGTAACACCCATAAGAGAGAGAGAGGAAAAAAAAGGAGAACCCAAAAACCCTCACAGGGTGGGTGGTGGGGGAAAAGGCCAGGAGGGCCGAAACAAACTTCCTCCACAAGCAAAGTCCAACACAAATGGGTCAGGTGGTCTTCCAGAGTCCCAGGGCCACCGGACCGGACAGCCAGGCGGGTCAGGGGGCCTACCCAAGTACATGGGTCCCCAAACCAGAGCACAGTGTAAGTCGGGTGGTCTACCACTGTTCAAGGACGACCAGAAGAATGAACACGGTGCATCAGCTGGCCTACCATAGTCCATGGGCCACCAGATGGGAGAAAACACACAAGCCTTTTGCTCTGAAAATAACACATGAGCCCTTTGCTCTGAAAACAACATACAAGCCTTTTGATCTGAAAATAACACAGGAGCTCCTCTGAAAATAACACTCGAGCATCATACTCAGGGAAAAAGACATGAAAACTTTAGACTGAGGAGCTTCTTCTTCTTCTTCTTTAAGAAGAATTTGATTGTCGGTTGGCAACCAGCTTACAGGTGCATTACTGCCACGTACTTCACTCTATATCGGGGTGGGCAATCATGTGCCATGGAGGGCCATTCTCCTGCAGGTTTTCTGTTCCACCCAGCCTCTTCAGCAGATGTTTTCAATGATTAGCAATCCTTGAAGCTGATCAGAGCAAACACCTGCTGAAGAGACTGGGTGGAACAGAAAACCTGCAGTAGAATGGCCCTCACTGCCCACCCCTGCTCTATATCATCACTCTAGCCTACTGAGGAACTGATAACAAAGAACCCTTAAACGCAGGAGATGACAACATGAAAACGTTAAATTCAGGAGATGACACAGGAGCTTTAAGCTTTGATGAAAAAAACATGAGAGTCTCTTGCGCTACAACTGATGACTGAGGCATGCCAACCCCAGCAACCAATGATTTGTGCACGCTGGCCTCCGGATGGGACGACTGGGGAGCGCTGACCTCTGGATGAGACGGCTGGCACTGACCTCTAGATGAGATGGCTGGGGAGTGCTGACCTGTGGATCAGATGACTGAAGCGCGCCGTCCTCATGTGCTGGTTGTTTGAGCGTGCTGATTCCCGAATGAGACAGCTGGGGCACGCTGACCTCAAGCTGAGACGGCAGGGGTGCATCCGACTCAAGTGCCCAGGAATCCTCCGACGCCACCACCTCGGACAGGGAGGAAGAGGTACAGGTTGAAGCAGGCATCACATCAATACAGTCAGCAGAAGACCTTGGTTGGAGAGTATCTGTGTAAAGTGATGGTATAGAGTAAAGTGATGATATAGACTGAAGTACGAGGAGACGAAGAAGAGTGATGTCTGAAGATAGAGTTGAGGTTCGATTGGACACAGCAATGATGATAGAAGGACTACAGCTCCTGACCAGATAGAGTGATGATATAGAGTGAAGTACGTGGCAGTAATGCACCTGTAAGCTGGTTGCCAACCGCCAATCAAATCTAAAAGAAGAAGAAAGAAGAAGAAGCCGAAGAGCTTGACGGGGAGAGCTCAGAAGCAGATGGACACTGCACCTGGGTCTCCTTACCAGGAGTAAGACAAGACCTCTCTAAAACAGATTTAAGAAAACAAAGAAGAGGACTTGCCTTAACTCCCGCTCTTCCACTGGCGAGGACCTTGGTGTAGCCGATGTTGGAATGATGGCCTCAAGAGGAGCAGTCTCTGCAGGAGCGTGTACGTGAGGCTGAGCAGTTGCTGCTGAAGCATGCATGTGAGGCAAAATAGTCACTGCTGGAGAGTACAAGTGAGGCGGAGCAATCGTTGCTGAAATGTGCACGTGAAGCGGGACAGTCACTGCTGGAGCGTGCATGTGGGACAAAGCAGTCTCTGATGAAGCGTGCACGTGAGGTGGAACAGTCACTGCTGGGGTGTGTACGTGAGGCGGAGCAATTGTTGCTGGAGCGTGCGCGTGGAGAGGAACAGTAACAGTGCTTGAGCTCACCTCCTCCATTATGGACCCAGCTGAGGTGGAGATGACCTCGGGGAAACAAAGAGTTGAGATGAGTGGTGGAATACACAAGGGAGCGGCAGCAGAAAAAAATATCTGAAGGCTCAGCAGCAGTAGAATGATACAACATAGTCCGGTAGGTGGCGGTAATGCACTTGTAAGCTGGTTGCCAACCGCCAATCAAATCTAAAAGAAGAAGAAGCAGTAAGAGGGGGCACCTGAGTCTCCTCACTGGAGACAAGACAAGACCTTTCACTATCAGATGTTAACAAATGAGGAAATGGTACTTGCCATGTCCCCAGCTCCATTGCCGCTGAGGCTGCTGCTGCTGTTCATCCCACCGCTGGAGAACCAGATGAATCACTCCAGGTGGCTACGGTGATCTTCTGGTGAGACGCTGTTGTGCAGCAGCGAAGCACTGGAGTTGGACCGGAGGAGAGGTGTGTGGAACTTGTGGGAGCCAGGGGATGTTTCTGTTTCGGCACAAGCTCCGGTGCCCCACATGACTTCCTCACCAACCCGCGATATGTCCAGTGGAGGTTGGAAACGGTGCCAGCTCAGGGTATTTCTGCAGACCGGGGTGCCCCTCCAAAATCACAGCTGCGGCATCTAGGCATTACAGGCCCTCATTCGGTGTGTGGGAGGTGCTGGCCTCTGAGACAAAATCCTGGATGAACTGCTCATCCACAGTGGGACCGCCAGCTCCCAACCTCCCTTTGCCCGCTGAGTCCTTTACTGGTAGAATCCAGTTGTAATCCTCAGACTCGGCAGGTGATGAAGAGGAGGGTGGCAGTGATGGTAGCAGAGGAAGGCAGAGATTCTGCACCCAAGGATGGGAGCACATGCTTGGTCTGGTTTCCAACAGATTGGTGACTCCACCCCAGCAAGACATCTCATCCTCTCAGGAAGAGCAACTCCGAGCTGCGGCTGCTAAATCCTTAATTGCCCTGACGATCTGCTTCTCCTCCCGACTCCACCTCTTTCTCCTCTTACTAGACTTGCCCGCTGGGTCCATTACTGGCTGGGTCTTACTGCCAGAGAAACATTTGCCCCTCTGGGGGAAAGAAGGAGAGGACCCAATCGCCAGGTGAATCTGATAAACCATTTTTTATTAATAATAGAAAACAGAAAATAAACGCTGCACGAGGGCAGAAATTAAATGCAATAAATGAACCAGACAGTGTGGAGTGAACAAACAATAATAATTCCAAATGTCATGGTAAAGAACAAGGTGTTAACATAAGGTGCAGCAAAGAACACTGAAGACACACATAAATAGAGAGGGGAGCAATCAAGACAAAACAGAACAGGTGTACACCATCAAGGCCATCAAGCGGCACAGGATGGGTGGGGCTGAACAAACACAGAGGGGATACACATCAAACATGATAAATGAGTGAAAACTGAAACACAAAGTGTGGACAGGGGCTGCAGCCCTGTCTAAACCACTACAGAATCTCTACATTGCAAGCTCATCACTAAGGCTACAGTCACACTGCAGGTCATAATGCTCAATTCCGATTTTTTGCCGAGATCCGATTTTTTTGTGTGGGCGTTCACATTATAATTTAAATGCGACCCCCTTCAGACTTGAGTGTGAACGGTCTCCAGCTATGAAGTGACCCGCATGCGCAGAAGAAAACGTAATGCCAGACACAGCGTTGTGTTCACAGAAGTACATATGAGCTCAGAACGATTGAGGGGGACAGAACTTCTTCACCTTGATGCAGCGCAGCAAAATGTTAAAATCATTCACTCCTCTATACGCCAGATGACTGCTGTGATCAGGTCTGCTTTAACAGAACTGATTGATGAAACAGCTCTCGAAAATGAGACCCCGTGTCTCAGTGGGATTACCTGTATAAATCAGGTTAATAATAAATTAGCCTAGCGATTACAATAAGGCTGTCACCCACTGACGTTGTCAGTGGCTCGTACCAGCAGTCCTGCATAGGAAGGAGAAACCGCCACAGACTCCCCTCTCCTGTGTCCCCGTATCTGGCCATTCTGCTCCACAGTCATGTCGGTATTAACTTTACGTTTTATATATTACAGCGGCTGGGTGTGCTTTTTACAGGGAAAAAGGAAAAAGGAATTTGCAGTGTCCAGTATGTGTCGTTACCTTTTTTTTTTTTAAATGTACCATTACTGTGCGCCTGTTTGTCTTACAGTTTCAGCCCTGAACTCTCTTCTCGCCCCCCCCCTCCTGAAATTTTGGAGTTATTGTGCAGTCGGAGCCGACAAAATTACAATTTAGATCATTCCTTATGCATGTACTGATCCTGTACTGATCTTCAGTCTGAACTCTCTGAAACTGCTCACAGAAACATGCTGAGAATACTTATTCCACATGGAATGTACAGTGGGGCAAAAAAGTATTTAGTCAGCCACCAATTGTGCAAGTTCTCCCACTTAAAAGATGAGAGAGGTCTCCAATTTTCATCATAGGTATACCTCAACTATGAGAGACAAAATGTGAAAAAAAAAAAATCCAGAAAATCACACTGAAGGATTTTTAATGAATTAATTGGTAAATTCCTCGGTAAATAAGTGTTTGGTCACCTACAAACAAGCAAGATTTCTGGCTCTCACAGACCTATAACTTCTTCTTTAAGAGGCTCAGACTCCAAACTCCACTAGGGCCAAGACCAAAGAGCTGTCAAAGGACACCAGAAACAAAATTGTAGACCTGCACCAGGCTGGGAAGACTGAATCTGCAATAGGTAAGCAGCTTGGTGTGAAGAAATCAACTGTGGGAGCAATTATTAGAAAATGGAAGACATACAAGACCACTGTTAATCTCCCTCGATCTGGGGCTCCACGCAAGATCTCACCCCGTGGGGTCAAAATGATCACGAGAACGGTGAGCAAAAATCCCAGAACCACATGGGGGACCTAGTGAATGACCTGCAGAGAGCTGGGACCAAAGTAACAAAGGCTACCATCAGTAACACACTACGCCGCCTGGGACTCAAATCCTGCAGTGCCAGACGTGTCCCCCTGCTTAAGCCAGTACATGTCCAGGCCCGTCTGAAGTTTGCTAGAGAGCATTTGGATGATCCAGAAGAGGATTGGGAGAATGTCATATGGTCAGATGAAACCAACATAGAACTTGTCATTGTAAAAACTCAACTTGTCATGTTTGGAGGAGAAAGAACACCATACCTACTGTGAAGCATGGGGGTGGAAACATCATGCTTTGGGGCTGTTTTTCTGCAAAGAGACCAGGACGACTGATCCGTGTAAAGGAAAGAATGAATGGGGCCATGTATCGTGAGATTTTGAGTGAAAACCTCCTTCCATCAGCAAGGGCATTGAAGATGAAATGTGGCTGGGTCTTTCAGCATGACAATGATCCCAAACACACCGCCCGGGCAATGAAGGAGTGGCTTCGTAAGAAGCATTTCAAGGTCCTGGAGTGGTCTAGCCAGTCTCCAGATCTCAACCCCATAGAAAATCTTTGGAGGGAGTTGAAAGTCTGTGTTGCCCAGCGACAGCCCCAAAACATCACTGCTCTAGAGGAGATCTGCATGGAGGAATGGGCCAAAATACCAGCAACAGTGTGTGAAAACCTTGTGAACACTTACAGAAAACGTTTGACCTCTGTCATTGCCAACAAAGGGTATATAACAAAGTATTGAGATGAACTTTTGTTATTGACCAAATACTTATTTTACCGAGGAATTTACCAATTAATTCATTAAAAATCCTTCAATGTTGTTTTCTGGATTTTTTTTCTCATTTTGTCTCTCATAGTTGAGGTATACCTATGATGAAAATTGGAGACCTCTCTCATCTTTTAAGTGGGAGAACTTGCACAATTGGTGGCTGACTAAATACTTTTTTGCCGTACTGTACATATAAACATTAAACATGGCATATGAAAGGTATGATATGATAATACATTATTAATATCAATAATAATGTAGATAATATGGAATTTTTCTATTAATGGACAAAGAGAATGTGTGGCACATTAGCATTCCGATTGTCAGACAATGCACATCATTAACATAGCATAGACAGGCGTCGCTTCAACACCTTCCTTCTCTCTGCGGCTCTGGTGATCTTATTTTTCCTGGGGGGGAAGGGGGGGGTGCCTCAACCTAACTGTCCATCTGATACCCCCCAGTGGCACCTCTTCCTTCAGTCCATTGTTCTCTCCTGTGTGTGTGCAGTGTGAGGAAACCTTATGACTGTGCCCCCCACACAGCCCCACCCCCGAATACCCAGAAGGGGCTCTAACCCCCCGGACCTTTGGGCTCAAGTTGGCACCCATAGCAGCTGCAGCGGGGGGTTGTCGATCCAGTAGAACCATCCTGCTGGTGAAGTGTATCGGAGGTCATGTCAGTCTGTGGAGGGAAAGAGGGAGGGTGGGAAAACACCTTATGCTTTGCCCCAGACTCCAGCACGTTGAACAGTCCATTGTACGGTGTGGGCAGCGGGGTCCTGTGCGCATCGTGCCTGACGGAAGCAAAACTGGCATTCTGCAGGCTTTTTGGGATGAAGGTGTGGGGAAAGCAATGGTGTGCCAGCCTGGTGCGTTAAAAGCCTCCGGGCCGCACAAAAATTATGTGGGCGGAGCAGCCTCAGATGCGGGATCTTCCGGTAGATCTCTCCGGGGATCAGCAGCGGCTGAGAAAAAAATAAAAGCTCTGTCAGGGAAACTGCCAAATCTTCTTTAGGTGCGGGCGCAGTCCTAGAGGATCTGGGGAAGGCGATCGGCCCAATTCCCCGGGGATGCGCAGTGGCTGAGAAACAAATATAAGTCCTTTCGATGAGGCTGCTCGACTCCTTTAGGTGCGTAGCGCAGGCCTAAAGGATCCGGGGAAGGCGATCGGCCCTATTCCCCAGAGATTTGCAGAGGCTGAGGACAATATATAAGTTCTTGGAGCTGGCTTGTCCCTGGTGTGTGGCGTGCGCGTCCGGCGCAGCAACATCGTTGCAGCATTATGTACCATCCATAGTTATCCCCGTAATCCCTTGGAGTACGCATGAGGCTTCTGTGCGCTGAAACCCCGCTGTCGGGAGGTGAAGCCAGGGTCTGGGAGCTTGACTGAAACAGCACAGGCGGCGCTGATTTTCTTCCTCCAGGTCCCAGGGCAATGCTCGGCTCGCTATCCATGGTGTGTCTTGGGCCCCAGTGTGGCTCGTTGACCCTGGCCCTTAAGGTCGCCAGTGTGGAGAAAGGAACCAGCGAACGCTCTCCATGGTACATCGGGTTCACCAGTGTGGAGGAAAGGATAGGCACTCCGTGGCACGTCGAGGGTCACCACTGTGGAGAAAAAGGAATGAGCGAAGGCAACGAGCTGGATGGCACAAGACTTTATTTTTCTCCAACATACAGCAAACACGCTTCATAGCTCAGCATGAGCTATTGCGCTGTCAAGGTCCCTGTACATTCCTCTTTTATACTTGTTGCATGGGCAAAGAGAATGTGTGGCACATTAGCATTCCGATTGTCAGACAATGAACTTCATTAACATAACATAGACAGGCGCCGCTTCAGCACCTTCCTTCTCTCTGTGACTCTGGTGAGCTTATTCTCCTGGGGGGGAGAATAACTGTCCCATCTGATACCCCCAGTGGCACCTCTTCCTTCAGTCCATTGTCCTCTCCTCCCTTTGTCTATCTGGGTGTGTGGAAACCCTACGACTGTGCCCCCCCCCCCCCAACAACGTATCTGAATTAGGACCACATATGAAAGTGGCCTGGGTCTGGTGTGAAAAAATCGGATATGTGCTGTTCAGACTGTCTATAAAAAATCAGATATGGGTCACATTGTTGTGATCCCCCATGCGCTTTTACGCAGCGCACAGAGGAAAGAGACAAATCCAAACACAGGCGACGTTGTGTGCAATTTATTGTGCAAAAATAAGGAAACCAACAGTCCAGCAAACAACAGAAAAACACAAAATGGCGAGGAGGCTCTGGGAAGCTCACAAGATGCTCCTCAGCTCACCAGTGCATAAGCCCAGGGGACCCAAGGCGCTGCAGGACAGCTAGACAGCGGGGGGAAGGCAGCCTGGACACCCAAGCGCTTCCCAGACGGAACTGGAAGCGGCGGGTACAGAAATACTCACTGGAGCCGGGAACAGAGATGTCCGTGGATGGAATCCCAGAGCCAACCTGCAAAAACAGAAGAGAAAGACACAGATGACATGCAGAGCGAAGTGGTACCGAAAAACAGGTAGAGCGTCTAGACATGCATGCATCAAAGTGAACAAACAGTCAAATAACAATCCGGCCAATCACTCGAGCAGGGACTGGGCTTAAATAATGCAAACTGTAATGAGGAGATAGATTGCCGGTGTGCAGAATAAGAGTGACTGCGCGGACTGGACAAAGTGGAAACCGGTGTGTGTGAATGCCTGTGTGCATGTACGTGAGGATGAGTGTGTGTGTGTGTGTGTGTGTGTGTGCGGGAGTGTGCATGAGTGAAAGAATGAGGGCATGGATGTGTGTGTGTGTGTGTGTGTGTGTGTGCATGTGTGAATAAAGAGAGAATGAACACAGCTGGCAGGAACTGGCAGGAGAGGGGGGTATGGCTGCGAGCTGTCAGGGAGCCGAGAAGACCTCAAAGGCTCCCAAGGAGGTGTCTGGCGGCAAAATAGGGAATCAAAATATACTAGAAGACAAGGCAGCCACCATGCCATGGAACTGGGCTGGAAGTCCACCCCGGTTCATGACACACATTTGTGCAAAAAAATTGGAATTGAGCATTAAAACCTGCAATGTGACTGTATCCTAAGACTCTTTATGAGTGTAACAGACAACCAGATGTTGTGCTGAGCTTCTACAATGCGAAATAGCTAATTGTCTCTTATTAATGACCAAGTGACAGATCAGCAAACAGTACTGAACTGACAGAATTATGTAAATACATAACTGCTATAATGTTAACGACTTGGCCAACAGTGAAAATTGCACAAAAAGTTTAACTCAATAGTCCTTTTTAATGGAGCCATAATGAACAGTTTTTATAACTAATATATTTATTTGATGATATGTCACGGCCTATGAAGTGTAAGAAAACCATAGAAATGGTGTCTTCCAAATCTACAGCAGGCATACCTATATGTAGTGGGTTTCCTCCACTCCACTGCTTCACTGCCTAACCCACTGCAACTCTGTTATCATGATTTATGTGTTAGTTTTTAAGAGGAAGAATACGAGTGATGCGTTACCTTAACTAAAATTAATCAAGCTTTAGTATGAATCCAAGTGAATCACAGACCAAAAACCTTTATTTCCTTCCCTGTTTAGCGATTAAAATTCATTATTTTGAGCAATTATTTGCCACCTGCTTCAGAGGCAGCAGTGCATGCTGGGACTTGCGATAAATCATTTATTCCACTGTTCTTCTCCTAACAGCTGGGGATGCATCTGTGTGTGGCCGGCTGGATGGAGGGAGGGATGGTGGGCTACCCGACTCGATTCCCCTCCCTCAACTGTGGAAACAACCACGTGGGCCTGGTCATATACAATAAAACCGTGGACCAGAACAGCAAATATGACACCTACTGCTACAGGCTCAGAGGTACTACAGCAGCAGTCTGATGCAGGACTTCTATATAGAAGCTCTGACAAAAATTTAAACCAACAGAACATTATAACTAGTTAAAGATGATGAGGATGATGACTGATCTATGCCACATAAAAAATCACAATAATCCTGTTTATTGATAAAAATCTCCAGGAACAGAAGTAAAACATTCCTATTGGTATTAATGTGTGTTTGTGTATAGATGTTTCATGTACTTGTCCTGCTGGCTATGTGGGAAGCGGAGACTTCTGTCATGGCGTCCTCGCCAATGTCCTCGCAACATACAGTAATTTCTCCATCTTTTACAAGGTAAGCTTAACATTTGAACCATGTTTTATTATCTGTTTACTGATTTCCCCTGTTGAATTTTGCGTACCCTAATGATTCCAGGAGCTATGTTGTCAGGAGGCAGCTTGCCCCTGGTAGGGGGGGCCCAAGACAAACTGGTCCTGGTTTTTGTGTTCTGATTTTAATTTTGTTTCAAAAACAAAAAACAAAGGGTACCAGTGCAGTTTCCAACCTGCTAGCATCTGTTCTTTATGATCTGCTGCCTAGCATTGTTTTGGTGACTATTTTGGCCTGCTAATCATGCCAATACCATAGCTTTAATTTACATTAGCTTTGGTATCTTGTATTTTGGTAAAATATTTGTTCATTCAGTGCTTCCAGGATCTGTTCAGGATTTGTGTTACAATCAACAAAATAGCTACAAGGGCTGGACAATTTGTCCTTAAATTAATATCAGGATTTATTGAACAATTTTTTGTGGTTTCAGTTTAAAAAATTTATATATATATATATACTGTATATATATACAGTATATATATATATATATATATATATATATATATATATATATAGAGAGAGAGAGAGAGAGAGAGAGAGAGAGAGCACTGCGGCAGCACAGCAACTCACTCTTGCCCGGGGGATCCTGGGTTCAATCCCAACCCCCGACCAACAGTGATCTGTGTGGAGTTTGCATGTTATCCCCGTGTCTGCATGGGTTTCCTCCGGGATTTCTCCGGTTTCCTCCCACAGGCCAAAAACGTGCAAGTTAGGTTAATTGGCATCAAAACTGGGGATTCTAAATTGTCCTTAGGTATGACTGTGAGAGTGAATGGCTGTTTGTCTCTCTGTGTTGGCCCTGCGATGGACTGGCGATCTGTCCAGGGTGTACCCTGCCTCTCGCCCAAAAGATGCTGGGATAGGCTCCAGCACCCCCCCCCCCCCGCCACGACCCAAAAAGGATTAAGCAGAAGAAGATGGATGGATGGATATGTGTGTGTGTGTGTGTAGATAGATAGATAGATAGATAGTGTGAGAGAGAGAGAGAGAGACGGATTTGTTTGGGTATACAGAGGCATGCCAAATAAACAGCTTAATTTATCAAGAGAAATTTTTTTTATAAATTATAATTAACTAATACATTTTACATACCTGGGGTCAACCCACCAAAAGCAATGGATGGTGCACAAGAGACAGATGGAGAGTGCAAAGAAGAGCGTGCACGCAGGGTGGAGTGGGTGGAAATGAGTGTCAGGGATGATTTGTGACAGGATCGCAGTTAGAGCAGGGGTCACCAACTAAAACAGCAAGCGGTCCGATAAGTTAGTCCTCCTCCTCAGCTGAGGTCCAAATTAGGTGTGGAAATCTTTAGGCATCTCATGATTCGATTATGATTCAGAGGCTCTGATTTGATTCCAAAACCATTCTCAATACGTCGTCATGCATTTTTTTTCTATTCAGGAGTTTTCCCTTTCAGATGCTTTTAGTTCTGTATTAATGTTTTAACAAAAGAAATCAAATGAAGTCTTTGTTCAGTTAAAAAAAACAAAAAAAACAACATCCATCCATCCATCCATCCATCCATCCATCTTTTACTGCTTTTCCGGAGGTCTGGGTTGTAGAGGCAGCAGGTCAAGCAGAGAAGCCCAGACGTCCCTCTCCCTGGCCACCTGCTCCAGCTCTTCAAAGAGGATACCAAGGCGTTCCCAAGCCAGCTGGGAGACGTAGTCTCTCCAGCGTGTCCTGGGTCTGCCCCGAGGTCTCCTCCCAGTGGGACGTGCCCGAAACACCGCAAGTGAAAGGCGTCCAGGAGGCATCCTGATCAGATGCCCATACCACCTCAACTAGCTACTTTCGATATGGAGGAGCAGCGGTTCTACTCTGAGCCTCTCCTGGATGACTGAGCTCCTCACCCTATCTCTAAGGGTGAGTCCAGCAATCCTATAGAGAAAACTCATTTCAGCCACTTGTATCCGGGTATCATGGGTGAGGATAGGAATATAGATTGACTGGTAAATCGACAGTGTTGCTTTAGAGCTCAGCTCCCTCATCAACACAACAGACCGGTACAACGTCCTCATCACTGCAGAGGCTGCTCCGATCCGTCTGTCAATCTCTCTCTCCATTATCCCCTCACTCATGAATAAGACCCCAAGATACTTAAACTCCTCCACTTGGGGCAGGAGCTTGTCCCCAACCCCATGGATCACCACCTTATCGTGGTGGGGGGTTTGCATGTCCTTGTGATCCCAGGAGTTATGTTGTCTGGGACAATTTGCCTCTGGTAGGATCTCCCAAGACAAACTGGTCCTCAGTGAAGGGGCAGACTAAGAATGATCTAGTAGACTCCCATGATGAACAAACAATCAAGAATTCAGTGTACCCCACCTTGTATGGGGTTACCGAGGGCTGGAGCCAGGCCTGAGAAAGGGGCTCGATGGCTAGCGCCTGGTGGCCGGGTTTCTGCCCATGGGACCCAGCCGAGTTCAGCCCGAAGGAGTTACATGGGTTCGCCCTCCAGTGGGCTCACCTCCTGCAAGAGGGACCATGGGGGTGCTATGCGGATCAGATGGCAGGCGAAGGCAGAGACCTTCGTGGTCTTTCAAAACTGGCTTAAAACAACAATGTAATGTAAAATTTAATAATACAGGAGAACACTAAATGTGTTTGTTGGCTCCTAATAAATAACTACAAAATTCTACAATCTACAAATTAAATTATAAAAATGTAAAGTTTTACAGGAGACACAAACTACATAGCATCACATTTAAAAGATTAATATATAAGAAATACAATTTCACAAAAAGTCCACCTCTTTATTATATTTTCAGTGTTTAAAAAAACAGTTTTAAACTGTAAGCCTTAAAAAAAGACAAAAAAATAATAATTCCATACTACAGAATTGCTCAGACAGTTTTTTTTTTTTTTTTTTTAATTTCAACGGTAAACTCTGTTCCAGCATGGATGGAACTATAAGTCCATGATTACTGGGAGAGGGGAGATGGAACTTTTCATATTTAGTAACACTGAGCTTTTACTGAGTTTTTACATGATATCAAAGGCTACGAAAAGGACCTCCATAACCAGCATGGGCCCAATTGGATCACGGTCCTTGGGGAAGCGACTTCATCCCTGCATCCCCGCATGGAATACTCTCGGCAGAATCAGAGGCAGAATCACCATATATAGTAAATTTAACAATAGCACTTCATTTTGTGGATGCAGACCAGGAATGAAGCATCTCTGTCTGGGTGGATATCCTGGCCTGTGTGTGTGGCGCCCAGAGCAAACCATGATTTTGCTGTGGGTCCGACAGTCCAACAGTCGGACCAACAGAGTCTCTGCAAGGAGTGAGTGTTGGTGGGACAGTGAAGAGTGGAGAGTGCCCGAGGGCTCACACAATAAACTGTTCGGGCAGCCTCCAGTACAGCATTTCATTTCCGCTTTTTTCATTCACCAAAACAAAATGGTCTTCCTTTTCACCAAATTGTATCAAAAGGCTTTGGGGTCCAGATGGAGAACTCTCGGGGTCTGGATCTGGACTGGAGTCTGCCAGTTGGTGACCCCTGAGCTAGAGTGAAAGAGAAGATTGACATGACAATAGTGAGAGCTGCTATAATATCTGGTTTGAGTTGAAGATGCTAAGATTCTCTTTGGGACTGACTAGGAGGGACAGGATTAGAAATGACTTCATCAGAGGGACAGCTCAGGTTGAGCAGTGGCAAGACTGAGATGGTTTGGACATGTACAGAGGAGGGATAGTGGATATATTGGACGAAGGATGTTGAAGGTGGAGCTGCCAGGCAGGAGTAAAAGAGGAAGACCACAGAAGACTCATTAATATAGTGAAGGACATGGAGAGGGTTAGTGTGGGAAAAGAGGATCCAAGGGATAGGGTGAGATGGAGGCAGATCCCCTAAAGGGAGCAGCTGAAAGAAGAATATAAAGAATTTAATAAATTCATGTTTGAAAATCATGTCACTTTTATTGTGAAGGCTCAGCTTTTCCTCTGAACGTGATGGTCAGAGGGAGCATAGTTTAGTTTCGTTATCAAACTGCAGTGATCAGTTTATTATTTCATAATAAGAAACTGAAGCAGCTGTCGCTAACACTATAGCAGCTCTACATTGTTTCAGCTGGTTTTCTTCTAGTGTAGCTTGTATTTGTGTTTTCATCAGGATTAATCTCAAGGAATAGAGGTGGGCTTCAAACAAAGCTGCTGTGGATCTTTGCATAGAGAGACTCCTTAAATACATTAGTCAGCTTGTACCAAATTGATGTTTGGCTATTCACTGTCACAAAGCAGCATTCATTTCATACTGAGTTTAGTATAACATTTAGTTAAGTCCATATAAGGGGACATTGCATAAACACACACACACAGAGTTGGGAAAGTATTAACAGAGGGGAAAAACCAAAATAACCAACATGGGAAAAAATTACCTCAGTTTGAGGGTCTGTCTATTTGCTACTTAGCTCAACAACTGCTTTTAGCACTTAGCTTTAGTCTTTGGTTAAGCACTGTTTAGACCTGTGTTATTAGCATTAATTTGCTAACTCCTTTGCTTAACAACTGCCAATAGTGTCCAGCTCGTTTAGCTTTCATTTTGGCCATCATTTTAAGCATTAGCATGCTAACTCTCTAGCATAAACTACTTTTAGCCTTTGTTTATCCCTTTCTTTACGCCTTGTTGTTAGCATTTACTTGCTGGCTCCCAGTTTAACCATTGTGTAGCATCGGCTTTTCTTGGCTACTGATCTTTTTTTGACTGCCACTGTGCTGTATATACTTAGTAACATAACACTAGAGTCTGCATCAATGGTGCACAACTGCACATGCGTTTCCCATGTGTGAGCTGTGTGACAAAGTAGTTAGCTAGAAGAGTGGCTGTGTTATCGTAGTATATCTTCATCGTAAAGTCACATTCTGGACATCACAATGGACTCAGCTGTTCTTGCTCAGAGGGGATCACTTGATTGTTGGGGCTTCTCTGTGTTATTATGTTATGGAATCTTTATGTATTTAGCTACTTGAGATGACTGAGTTCACTTTTGTGATTTGGTACTATGCAAATAAAGATGATTTGAGTAGGATGCAGTATGCCAAATTTAGACAGTTGTTTCATATTTTGTTCTTTCGGTATGGTCACGAGCTTTGGGTAATGACCGAAAGAACGAGATCGCGGATACAAGCGGCTGAAATGAGCTTTCTCCGTAGGATTGCTGGACTCACCCTCAGAGATAGGGTGAGGAGCTCAGTCATCCGGGAGAGGCTCAGAGTAGAACCGCTGCTCCTCCACATTGAAAGGAGTCAGTTGAGGTGGTATGGGCATCTGATTAGGATGCCTCCTGGACGCCTCCCACTTGAGGTGTTTCAGGCACGTCCCACTGGGAGGAGACCCCGGGGCAGACCCAGGACTCGGTGGAGAGACTATGTCTCCCAGCTAGTCTGGGAACGCCTTGGTATCCCCTCTGAAGAGCTGGAGCAGGTGGCTGGGGAGAGGGAAGTCTGGGCTTCTCTGCTTGAACTGCTGCCTCCGCGACCCGGACCTCCGGAAAAGCGGTAGAAGATGGATGGATGGATGGATGGATGTTTCATATTTCTAATTACTGAAACGCAGACACATAATTTCATGAGCTGGATTGAAAAAAGTCATGAGAGCTGGAAAATTCTATGTTTGAGGCCAGTGTTACATGTGTATCTGCATGTCTGCATGGAAATAAATTACCATCAGTCTGAGGAAGAGAAAAATCTGACTGAAATTTCACACACAAAAAAGATGATAGCTAGTTAGTTAAAAAAGAAAAATCACTGAGAGCAGAGCAGCAGCAGTAATCAGGAGGTAGAGAGCGACCTTCTAATCAGAGCCACAGTCAGTGCTCTACTTCGACAACCTGACTGAAAAACAGACAGGCGGAAGCTTTAGATTTGGTACAGAGGCCATTGGCATGAGTGAAGAGCCAAAAGAGTGAAGCGTGGAGGTCAGAGTGATATGTGCGAAAGATATTGTGAAGATGACTTTTATAGATGCCATTATGACTGCCTGTGGACATAAATACTGACTGAAAAAAATACTCCAGTAAGCTTGGCACAAAAACATTCCTGCATGATAATGATTGATAGCATAGTGCCGGAAAAATCACAACAAAAGGAAAAATTTAAAATACTGTGATTTGGTTGCCTGATTTGCATCCAATTTCACACTTTTGGTATTTTAAATAGAACGAACTATAAAAAGAAAAGCCAAACTTTTAATTTGGCACACAGTCACGAAAAGTCTCTAAAGAAAAATTGAACATTTCTTCAGAGATTTGAGCAACACAACTTCATGTGGCTTCTGACTTCAAGAGCATAAATATTATTGTGATTGATTTCATACTGAATACAGGAGTGGTGGCCTAGTTGGTTGAGCATCTGCCCCACAAGAGAAGTTGTGGGTTCAAATCCTGGCTGGGTCATATCAAAGACCATATGAAAATGGTACTTTCTGCCTTTTAGCTTGGTGCTTAGCATAATAGAATGGGGAAAGGAAAGTTAGTGTACAGAGCTACCAGAGGACTGACCCTCCACTGTAGCTTTCACTACTCACAGTAGCTGTGTGGCCTAGGGTCAGTAAAACGGCGATAGGTGCCGCTCCGTGTCCCACATGCTGTGGAAGGGAGGATTAACTTAACCTGATTTCATACTGAAGAGCTTTAAGTTTATACTGTATATACACTTGTGAACAAAATCTTAAGACCGGGGGAAAAAACTACAAGTATTGACATTTCACGCTGCTGGACCATAACCAGGTTGTAAGTAGAGCTTCAAAATGCAAAAAGAAGAAACAGGAGCAAGAGACAAAAAATAGAGAGTAGGCAATGGACTACTTGCACTGAACAGCATGACGTATATCCGGTTATAAATGTTCTGCCTTCTTGGCATCCAGTTTGTAGTTACAATATAGGATTGTGGTAGATCTAAGAAGATTTATCACAAATGTACATAAAAAAAATATATTTAATTTGGAGATTTTCCAAGGACAGGAGGAAAAAATGCTGCAAGAATGTCTGTGCCCTGCTTTGCTCAGCATCATGGTTTTATGACAGAAATGTACATTTTCATGGTTTTACAATGATTTGGACCAAGCTCCTTGTTTAAACTGTCATAAAGGGCCACTGTTTACATTGGAGAAAACTTGTAATGTTGTTTTAACTGTAGTGTAGTGACTGTGGCCAACATTAAAAAGGAAGCTAATAATGTAAAGATTCATCTTGTTGACAGGATCACACTTTAATTATATTATTTTGACTATCGTGACACTGAGAGGACGCTGTATGTTGGAGCTTTTCAGTTCGTGATGAGATTTTTTTTTCGGTGCTCATCAGTCCTAGTTTTTTTCTAAAAAGAAATTTTTAAAAAATCCCTATTTAGCACTGAAAACAGCTCCAGTTCCTGCAAAGCTATCAACAGGGAAATAATAATACTTAGAAATTTTAGCAATAAAAACACTTTTTTTTTTTTACATTGGGTGAATAATAAACCAGCAGATGAAAGGCTGAAGTTACTCATGAATCAGCTTTGTTTAAATGTATCATGTTGTAGCGGGTTGAATTCAACCCCCCCACAACACACAGACAGTCAGCTCGCACTCCTGTTTTTTTTCCGCTGCATGCTGCATTTACAGCTGTGAGGTTAAAGTGTCATCCATGCATTGTGTTCATGCATCCTGTCTGTACCTCTGATATGCAAATGCCCAGAATGACTGCTGTGAATGTCTTTGATGTATCGTCTGAGCTGAGTATATAAGCTGTCTGATTTTCATGTTCATTCTCTCATTCTGATTCTGCAACTGCTACTGCTGGACACACACACCGTGTGTCTCCTCTTCTCTGAGAGCCGCTTGGGCTCACTCCCGGCGCGCATGCACGGCGCCGGGAGCGGAGCTCGTGACGGCGGTATGATTTAATAAAACCAACTAAAAACTCCATCGCTGCCTTTATTTTATCATGCCACTGCAATGTCATTTTTACCAAATAATCTATCCTTCATTATTTCCCTATCTAACAGTGAAAATTAAGACATTATCTAATGTCCAAACCTGCTGGAAGGCTTCATATCCTCCATTGGGACAGTTACCATGGCAACACACCAACAAAAGCTAAGTTTCTGTTGATTATTTAAGCAATATTACACAAGAGTGAGCTCAGTATCATGAATATACAAACTTCAGCAGGGAGTTTGTATATTCATGATACCATAATGAACTCGAGTGTGATATTGCTTTTAAACAACAGTTCCGGCAAGCAAAATTTATTAAATGATAGCAACACTGGACAAAATAATTATGATTTATTTATTTGACCAGTTATTTTGCGCAGCTGAGAAAAAAAAGTCCCTTCTGAATGTAGCCACTAACTGCTGCTAAACATCTCAATCAGCAGGAAGACATCTATTGTCATTTCACACACATGTAAACAAATTAAATATTGTCAAGTGTAAAAGTAATGTGTTTATAAAACATACCTGTTAAATCAATACTTTGTGGCCGCACATGGCCAAAACATAATGAGCAGCATCTTTGATAAGAACAAAGGGCAGAGTTTCCTTGGAGATAACAGGAAGCTGTGAAATGTGATCTTTTGTATGTCAGAGACGGCTTGGAGGATGCTTTGTGTGCCAGAGTCTGTGAGGGGGATGTTAAAGGATTAAGGAAGTGCATGCAATGTGATCTTTTATGTGAATGCAATGTGACCTTTTGATATGTAGAAGGACCTGAGTATATAAGTGAAGAGTTCTGTGTGAGATGCCCTCTTTTCTACTATGCTCATGAGAGAGAATGTGTAATAAACTGCTTGAGACCAACTTGCCTCATCATTTACACATTCTACACTGGCGACCCAAGACGAAGCATGCAACACGAAGAGAATTCCCCGGAGCCAGCCTCGTTGGGAGCCCCCAGCCAAGCGTATGCCGTTACAGTCCAGCTACCGGACTTTTGGCAGCACAACCTGCGCTCCTGGTTCCACCTGGTTGAGGCGCAGTTCGTCCTCCGGGGGATATCGGTAGATGACACAAAATTCTACCATGTGATCGCAAAGCTCGACAACCACACGGCTCAGCATGTGGAGAGCCTTCTGGAGCAGCCACCAGCCAGCGACAAATACGGCGCGTTGAAGGCTGCACTCATCCAGCACTACACACTCTCGGTTGAGGAGAGAGCAGAGAGACTCCTAGTGTGGACCGGGTTGGGAGATTGCACGCCCATTGACCTGATGGAGAGGATGCTGAATTTGAAAGGCTCGGACGACGACCACTTCATCTTTACCCACCTCTTCCTCAGGAACCTTCCGTCAGCGACGAGAGCGGCCCTGGCCAGTTCGCCGTTGTTGGCCAAGCGGGACTACCGTGCACTGGCCCGGGAGGCACACTGGATCATCATGGCCAGCAGAGAGTTCGCGACCACGGCAGTGGCGACTGAGCTCGGCGCGACGGCCGGAGAGGGCGAGGAGCCATTGATGGCGGTAGCAGAACCACCGACGACAGTGGCGGCGGGCGCCAAGGAACGCGGAGGAGACATCCTTTGTTTCTATCACCGCCGCTTTGCAGAGAAGGCACGCAAATGTATACCACTGTGCCAGTTCAAGCGCTCGGGAAAACGCCAAGACCGGGGGTCGGTAGCAGCTGCGACCCTCGGGGAGGAGAACAAGCTGCTCTACTTGACGGACGCACGCTCCGGGAGACATTTCCTCGTGGACACCGGCGCCCAGCTGAGTTTCATCATGCCATCCTAAGCCGACCGGCTGGCAAGTTCCAGTGGCCCCCAGATGGCAGCAGCAAACGGCTCGGACATTAAAACCTTTGGTGAGAGGACTCTGCTTCTGTCTCTACACGGCCATACATTTGAGTGGACTTTTGTCATAGCAGCATTGAATTTCAATATATTGGGGGCTGATTTTTTGTGCTCACATGGGTTGTTGGTTGATGTTGCTAACAGGCACCTGGTTAATGCACTGTCTTTTGATTCTATTCCCTGTACAGCTCGAGCGTCCCGGCCAACAGCACAAGCCAACGTCACAGCTGCAAGCGGTAAGTTCCACACACTGCTCACTCAGTTCCCAGCACTCACGGTCCCGACATTTTCGGCAGCTGTCGCTAAACACGGGGTGGAACATTTTATTACCACCACCGGGCCGCCCGTTTTTGCAAAACCTCGGCGCTTGGACGCAGCTAAACTGGCCATAGCGCGCGAGGAGTTCGCCAACCTGGAGAGGTTGGGCATCATCAGGCGTTCAAACAGCCCATGGGCTTCCCCGCTACACATGGTCCCTAAAGCTGATGGTTCGTGGCGACCTTGCGGGGATTTCCGCAGGTTGAACAACGCCACAGCGCACGACCGCTACCCAATTCCTCACATCCAAGATTTTTCCGTTCATTTGACAGGAGCGCACGTTTTTTCTAAAATAGACTTGGTCCACGGTTACCACCAAGTCCCAGTGCGCGCTGAGGACATACCCAAAACAGCGGTGATAACTCCGTTTGGCCTATTCGAGTTTTTGCGCATGCCATTCGGGCTTAAAGGGGCTGCACAGACGTTCCAACGCATGATGGATGCGGTGCTGCGCGATCTCCCTTTCGTATTCATCTACCTGGACGATATTTTGGTAGCCAGCGCGTCCGAAGACGAACACGAAACCCACCTCACGGCGGTTTTCCGGAGGTTGGGAGAGCACGGTTTAATAATCAATCCAGCGAAGTGTCAGTTCGGGGTGACGCAGATTGATTTTTGGGGGCACAGCGTCTCTCCCGAAGGAGCGGTTCCGCTGCCTGACAAAGTGCGTGCGGTAGCAGATTTTCCCTGACCACAAACGGTCAGGGCGTTACAGGAGTTTTTGAGAATAGTGAATTTTTATAACCGTTTCCTCCCCCGCTCAGCGCAGCTCATGCAACCACTGTACGCCGTGCTCAAAAAGCAGAAACCCGCGAATAAGATCGAATGGTCCCCGGAGCGAGAGCGGGCGTTCTCGGAGGTCAAGGCAGCCCTGGCAAACGCTGCGTTGTTGGCACATCCAGACCCAACGGCCCGCATAGCGCTCACTACTGACGCGTCAGATGTGGCCATAGGGGCTGTCGTGGAGCAGCGTTTAGCCGGCACTTGGCAACCGCTCGCCTTTTTCAGCAGGACTTTGCGCGATAGTGAACGTAAATACAGCGCGTTTGACAGGGAGTTGCTGGCTCTCCACTTGGCTATTCGCCACTTCCAGTTCTGGCTGGAAGGGCGCTGTTTCACCGCGTTCGTTGACCACAAGCCACTAACATTCGCAATGGCCAAGGTTTCAGAACCTTGGTCGGGCCGGCAGCAGAGACAGCTGGCCGCGATCTCAGAGTTTACTACCGATATTCAGCATGTCTCGGGTAAACTGAATGTAGTGGCAGACTGCCTCTCATGCGCCGTGGCGGCCCCGATCCGCGTGGGGATAGATTACGCAGCCATGGCCGCGGAGCAGGTTAGTGACGTGGATGTGCGCGCGCGCCAGTCTGGACCAACAGGGTTAAGGCTGGAGAGCAGGGTGCTGCAAGACGGTATGCCCCCCCTAATCTGCGATGTCTCCACGGGGCGACTGCGTCCCGTGGTACCGGCCGCGTGGCGCCGCCGCGTTTTTGACTCGTTCATTCTTTAGCACACCTGGGAGTGCGTGCGTCAATCAAGATGGTAGGAGAGAAATTTGTGTGGCCGAGTCTTCGCAAACAGGTGAAAGAGTGGGCAGCAGCCTGCATGGCGTGCCAACGAGCCAAAGTACACAGACACACGAGGGCTCCCTTGGAGCCGTTTCACATCCCTGCTAAGAGGTTCGACCATGTTCACGTGGACCTCGTGGGCCCCCTCCCGCCATCACAGGGGTGCACGCACTTTCTGACAATGGTGGACCGCACCACGCGATGGCCGGAGGTGGTTCCACTGCCGTCAACCACAGCCGAGGAGGTAGCGCGCGCGTTTTTAACAGCATGGGTGGCGCGTTTTGGAGTCCCGTCGGACATTACGTCCGACAGAGGCCCTCAATTTGTTTCTGAACTTTGGTCAGCAATGGCCCGCAGCCTGGGTGTCACAATTCACCGCACAACCGCGTACAATCCTCAGGCTAATGGGTTATGCGAACGTTTTCATAGGTCATTGAAAGCGGCTCTCAGGGTGTCACTGACGGATGCAAATTGGGTAGACAAGCTGCCGTGGGTTTTATTAGGGTTGCGTTCTGCGCCTAAAGAAGACTTAGAAGCTTCCCCAGCTGAACTCGTTTTTGCGCAGCCACTTCGGCTGCCCTGGGAGTTTCTCCCAGATAATCCTGCGCCAGGCAGCTCCCCGCCTCAGCTGTTGCAGCATAGCATTGACACAGGCACGCTGCCGGGCCCCGTTCATCACAGTTTTCCGCGCGTTTTTGTGCCTAAAACTTTGAAAAACGCGGAGTTTGTTTTTGTCAGACATGACGCGCATTGCCCCCCACTGCAACCACCTTATGATGGACCATTCAGAGTGTTGGAAACAGGGGACAAGCATCTTTGCTAGATTTGGGGGGTAGGAGGGAAAAGGTTGGCATAAACAGACTCAAACCCGCTTTTGTGGTGGCGGACGAGCAAGTGCTGTTGGCAAGGGCCCCTCAGCGCGGAAGACCCCCACGGGGGGCTTCCCAGAGTAGAATTTCCCCAGAACGCCCACAGGGACAGACAAAAGGTTTTCACCCCCAGACAGCAGCTCCCCAGCATGACAGCGCTGTGGAGGCGGTGAATCCTGGTTACAGGAGATACGGGAGAAGACTGAAGCCCAAGCAGCATGTGGATTGATGTGTAATGATTCAGCATACAGACTGTTATTCTTTTGTTCAATCCAATATGCTCGAGGGGGGTGGTGTGGCCGCACATGGCCAAAATATAATGAGCAGCATCTTTGATAAGAACAAAGGGCAGAGTTTCCTTGGAGATAACAGGAAGCTGTTAAATGTGATCTTTTGTATGTCAGAGACGGCTTGGAGGATGCTTTGTGTGCCAGAGTCTGTGAGGGGGATGTTAAAGGATTAAGGAAGTGCATGCAATGTGATCTTTTATGTGAATGCAGTGTGACCTTTTGATATGTAGAAGGACCTGAGTATATAAGTGAAGAGTTCTGTGTGAGATGCCCTTTTTTCTACTATGCTCATGAGAGAGAATGTGTAATAAACTGCTTGAGACCAACTTGCCTCATCATTTACACATTCTACAACTTCAGAAAATCCCAGATCAAAACGTATCTAATACCAGTTGCCAGAAGTTAGCTGTTAGCATGCTAACGATTTAGCACATTTTGCTTGCTTTTCTTTGCTTTGCCAGACGAAACAAAGAGTCCATCACCACAAAGGTATTGTGGTTTGTTAATCAGGACAATAAACAAACTCTAGCACTACCTATTTTTTTAAACATACGTGAAATCGTTTAATGATCTCAAAATGACCGGGTAGATGGAAGTAGACCTTTGCAAAAGGGTGGAACTTCTGGGTCATGGATGTATAAATTCTTGTCAAACAGCGCTTCACTGTGGAAATTAAGGTATCCAAAACAGTACTGCAATTGTCAGAGTTGATAAAAAAATATTGTTAGTAGTTAATGTTATTAGAACACATTTGAAGCAGAGTGATACTTATCCAGTGAAATTGGAGTGCAGTGCCGTGCGGATTATAGTAACTCCTGGAATCCCTATTGTCAGATCAAATTACTTGGTTGGAATTAACTGTTGTATAAAACAAAATAAAAGCTAGTATTAGTTTAAAATGACCCAACAGTTAGCCACCATGTTTTCCACCTTTATGGCAGTGAATATTTATTGTTTTACTAATCTGCAGAAAATTGCTGATCTTAAATTGTTAAACTATTCTTCTTTCACGCAGTTAATGTAGAACCAGCCCAGATGTGACAGAGCCGCAATATGTAAAACACGGTAGTCTTTGTGCAAGTAGTCCATTTATTGAAAACTGCTTTTAAACTCAAGCAGACTGTTCATTAGCTGATCAAAAGTTTAATTCAATTCAATTCTGTATTATTTATGTAGTGCCATTTCACAACAACAGTCATCTCATAGCACTTTCAAACTGTAGGGAAAAACCCTACAATTATAGAAAGACCCCAACAATCAGGCAATCCCCTGTGAGCAAACACTTGGCGACAGTAGAGAGGAAAAACTCCCCTTTAGCAGGAGGAAACGTCCAGCAGAGCCAGGCTTAAGGAGGGGCAGTCATCTGCTGCAACTGGCTGGGTGTGGGGGGATAGAGAAGAAGAAGAAAGGAACAGACATGAAGAGAACAAAGAGCACAACGGGGAATCAATCTATGGGAGAGAACAAACAGATGTTAATGACCAGAGAACAAACAAATGTTAATGACCAGCAAAAATAAATTAAAGGTGCGTCAGACCAAACGCAAACGGGCAAATTTTTTGTGTGGCGCGATTACATTATAATTCAATGTAAATGCATGAATAGACATGAATTCACCGTCTGAGTGAGTTGCAGACAGGTGAAGTTGCCTTTATACCTTCTGCAGCTGTCTTCAACCTGCTGTGGAAATTCCCGAAATAACGTCATGCTTCAGTTTACAATATCCGGTCTCACCTAAAAAAATTGTCCCTGCCTCCAAAGTTTACATTGCCAGCCTGCTAGCCTTGTCAGCATGTCTGTGGCAGGAGTCCATGGGTAAAAAACTCATCTGTCTCCAGGTGAGTGTCAGTCTCATTTTCAAACTAGTTTACTCTCCAGTGTTGATACTTTTACTCCAGTGACGGCAGAATCTCAAGGCCATTACTAGCTAGTGCTATCCCTCGGACGTGAATGCGCAAATATGCTCACCTCTTTCCATTGACTTTGTATGTAATCATGCCGTGTGAAAAATTTGCTCTGTGTTTGGTCTGAACGCACTTTAAGACCATTGCTTTTAAAAGGCGGAATCTGTGCAAAAATCTGAATTACATGTCATTTTCTGTCAGGCATTCACAGTGTCCTGACCTCCTGATGGCAAAGGCTAAAAGGCTTTCTGTTTTTGAATGTTGAGGATTGTTGAGTTGTACAAGCAAGGCCTCTCGCAGCATACCATCGCTGCCGTGATTGGATGCAGTAAGACAGTCATTTTAAATTTCTTAAAAGATCCTGAGGGTTATGGGATCAGGGAACAGATGTGGGTGGGACAGATGACAAAGCGTTTGCCCCACCCTCATTCACACTACTGTGGTACCCTTGAGCAAGGCCCTTAACCCCAACTGCTCCAGTTGAGCTGCTCAGTGGCCACAGGTCAGTCTATGGTTGCACTGGGCTGCTTCCAGGTGTGAATGTGATCAGGTCTTCCTTGAAAAAGAGAGGTTGCCTCTCAATGGACCTCGCCTTAATAAATAAAGGTTAAAATCCAAAAAATTAAAAAACAAAAAGTCAAGTGGTAGGCCCCCAAAAATTCACCTACGCTGAGCCAGAGGATCCGATGGGCTAGCCATAAAGACACTGGCTGATCTTTGACCCAAATTAAGGCCCTTACTAATGCTGATTGCAGCCCGATAACCATAGGGCAGCATCATCAAAAGAAGGGCTGAAAGAACAAAAAATGTCTTCAAAGGCTATGTCTCCTCCCATGTTACAAACTTGCCCATTTGGACTGTGCAAGGGAGCACCAAACATTGAAAGGTGCAAGAAAATTTTATTCAGGTACTTTATGTGGGGGTTTTTTGGGGGGGGGGGTACAGTCTTAAACTTTTGATCAGGTGATGAACAACTTGTTTGAGTTCAAATGATAGATAGATAGATAGATAGATAGATAGATAGATAACTTTATTGTCTGTCCCAGTCAGTGACAGAAATTCTTCTTAGACACGGCTACAACAATATAACACATTCAACACTCTCAAAAACATGTTCAAACTCACAGGATAAAAACAGTTTAAAAAAGGAAACATGGTTAAAAAGGAAACAGCAAATAAAATCATGTGGCAGAAAATATTAATAATTATTAAAAACTAATAGTGATTAATAGATAAATGCTGATAACTAATATTGATGGCTAACTGAAGTATGATAATTATTTGATTTTGTTCAGGATTGTTACTGCAGAAGGAATAAATGATTTCTTGTAAATGTTTTTATGGGCCAATGGAACTTTATATCGTCTGCCTGATGGCAATAACTGAAAAGAGTGATGGAGGGGGTGAGATAGGTCCTCTGTGATCAGGGTGGCTTTCCTGATCACAGAGCGCTGATACAGTTCAGACAATGGTGTCTGTGGTGAGCCAATGATTTTGCCAGCCTTATTAACTATACATACGGGAAAGCTTTGTTTTGTGCTTGATGAAGAGGGAGCTGTACCAGGATGAAATGTTAAAAGTGAGAATGGATTTAATTAATGAAGTGTAAACCAGAGTTAAAATGTGTCTGCTGACATTAAAAGTCCTCAGTTTCCTCAACAGGTGGAAGCGTTGTTGTGCTTTTCTATAAATAGAGGCAACATGGTGTGCAAAAGACAGGCTACAGTCCATCTCTATTCCCAGATATTTAAAAACTTGAACTTGCACAATAGCCTGACCCTGGATACTGAGCGGTGTAAAGAGAGCAGCTGAAAGTTCCTCTTTGTTCCCACAGCACAACTCCTTAGTCTCTGTGATGTTTAACTCCAGAGAGTTTTGATTAAAAGTCGGAGCTAGATCACTGACTGCCTGCTGATAGCGGGTCAGTGCAGTACTGTCTGTCAGATGAGCCACCAAGGCCGTGTTATCTGCATATTTAAAAAGAGTCATTCCTTCACTGTCACAGGAGATGTTATTTGTGTGCACAGAGAACAGAGCCGGAGATAAAACACAACCTTGAGGAAGACCTGTGTTTAAAATCAACTTGCTAGATGTAAAACCATTTAAAAACACTTGTTGTGGCCTGTCCTAAAAAAAAACTCTGAATCCATAAAATCAATGCAGTTTTCAGTAAATTGCCTGCTCTCTATTTTATTGTCTTTTGTCCCTGTTTGTTCTTTTTGCATTTTGAAGCTCTACTTACAACCTGGTTACAATCCACCAGCGCAAAATGCAGATACTTGTAATTTTTCCCCTGGTCCTAAGATTTTGATCAGGAGTTTATATATATTATAAGTGCTGTTAAAAACATGATCATGAGTTAACGCACCACCCTGTTCAACACTGTTTTGATGCACAATAAACAAGTATGCAGACACTATTTGTTTTTGACCCTGATGGCTTTCTATACTTTTGAGGCCTTCCAGACATGCCACAGTTCAGGAAATCAGCAACCAATGCATCACACGAACAATAACCTGGGGGGGAAAAAAAACTTGAGCTGAAATGGACAAAGGGAAAACAAACTGCCATTATTGCGGTGGCATCTTACAGAGATATATACCTGTTTGAAAGTAGGCTGTCTGTATAACTGCACATCCATCCATCCATCCATCCATCTTCTACCGCTTTTCCGGAGGTCCAGGTCGTGGAGGCAGCAGTTCAAGCAGAGAAGCCCAGACTTCCCTCTCCCCAGCCACCTGCTCCAACTCTTCAGAGGGGATACCAAGGCGTTCCCAGACCAGCTGGGAGACATAGTCTCTCCACCGAGTCCTGGGTCTGCCCCGGGGTCTCCTCCCAGTGGGACGTGCCTGAAACACCTCAAGTGGGAGGCGTCCAGGAGGCATCCTAATCAGATGCCCTTACCACCTCAACTGACTCCTTTCAATGTGGAGAAGCAGCAGTTCTACTCTGAGCCTCTCCCAGATGACTGAACTCCTCACCTTATCTCTGAGGGTGAGTCCAGCAATCCTACAGAGAAAGCTCATTTCAGCCGCTTGTATCCGCGATCTTGTTCTTTCGGTCATTACCCAAAGCTTATGACCATAGGTGAGAGTAGGAACGTAGATTGACTGGTAAATTGACAGCTTTGCCTTAGAACTAAGCTCCCTCTTCACCACAACAGACCGGTACAACGTCCGCATCACTGCAGATGCTGCTTCAATCCGTCTGTCAATCTCTCGCTTCATTTTCCCCTCACTCGTGAGCAAGACATCAAGATACTTAAACTCCTCCACTTGGCGCAGGAGCCTGTCCCCAACCCAGAGAGGACAATCCACCTTTTTCCGGCTGAGGACCATGGACTCGGACTTGGAGGTGCTGATTCTCATCCCAGCCGCTTCACACTCAGCGGCAAACCGTCCCAGCAAGAGCTGTAGGTCATTGCTGGATGAAACCAACAGGACAACATCATCTGCAAACAACAGAGATGAGATCCTGTGGTCACCAAGCATGACACCCTCCATTCCCTGGCTGCGCCTAGAAATCCTGTCCATAAAAGTTATGAACAGGATCAGTGACATAGGGCAGCCCTGGCGGAGTCCAACTTTCACCGGGAATGACTCCGACCGAGTGTTGGCAATACGAACCAAACTCTCACAACGGTTGTACAGAGACCGAATAGCTCGTAACAACAAGCCCGATACCCCATACTCCCGAAGCACCCCCCACAAAAAACCACGAGGGACACAGTCAAATGCCTTCTCCAAGTCCACAAAACACATGTAAACTGGTTGGGCAAACTCCCACGAACCCTCGAGAGGGTAAAAAGCTGGTCCGATGTGCCACGGTCAGGACGAAAACTACATTGCTCCTCGTGAATCTGAGGTTCGACCAACGGCCGGACTCTCGTCTCCAGTACCTTGGCATAGACCTTCCCAGGGAGGCTGAGGAGTGTGATCCCTCTAAAGTTGGAACACACCTTCCGGTCCCCTTTTTTGAAGAGAGGAACCACCACCCTGGTTTGCCATGCCAAAGGCACTGCCCCTGACCTCCACGCAATGTTGCAGAGGCGTGTCAACTATGACAGCCCAACAACATCCAGGGTCTTGAGGTACTCAGGGCGAATCTCGTCCACCCCCGGGACCCGGCCGCCAAGGAGATTTTTAACCACCTTGGCGACCTCAGCCCCTGTGATAGGCGAGTCATCCCCCTCGTCCCCAAACCCTGCTTCCTCTGTGGAAGGCGTATCAGTGGGATTGAGGAGATCCTCGAAGTATTCCTTCCACCGCCCGACGATATCCCCAGTCGAAGTCAACAGTGCCCCATCCGCACCATACACAGTGTGGACAGGGAGCTGCTTTCCCCTCCTGAGCTGCCGGACAGTTTGCCAGAATCTCTTCGAGACCGACCGAAAGTCTTGTTCCATGGCCTCACTGAACTCCTCCCATATCCGGGTTTTTGCTTCAGCAACCACCCGAGCTGCACTCCGCTTGGCCTGCCGGTACACCTCAGCTGCTTTGGGAGTCCCACAAGCCAACCAAGCTTGATAGGACTCCTTCTTCAGCTTAATGGCCCCCCTCACCACTGGTGTCCACCACTTGGTTCGGGGGTTGCCACCACGAGATGCACCGACCACCTTGCGGCCGCAGCTCTGGGCCACCGCTTCAACAACAGAGGTGGAGAACATGGCCCATTCAGACTCCATGTCTCCAGACTCCCTCGTAATGTGGTTGAAGTTCTTCCGGAGGTGGGAGTTGAAGACCTCCCGGACAGGGGCCTCAGCCAGACATTCCCAGCACACCCTCACTACACGTTTGGGTCTACCAGGTCTGAATGGCTTCCTCCCCTGCCATCGGATCCAACTCACCACCAGGTGGTGATCAGTTGACAGCTCTGCACCTCTCTTTACCTGGGTGTCCAAGACATACGGTCGCAGGTCTGATGACACGATAACAAAATCGATCATCGACCTGTGACCTAGGGTGTCCTGGTGCCAGGTGCACATATGGACACCCTTATGCTTGAACATTGTGTTCGTTATGGACAAACTGTGGTTAGCACAGAAGTCCAATAACTGAACACCACTCGGGTTCAGATCGGGCAGGCCATTCCTCCCAATCACCCCCCTCCAGGTTTCACTGTCGTTGCCCACGTGCGCATTGAAGTCCCCCAGTAGGACAATGGAGTCTTCAAGAGGAGCACCCTCCAGCACCCCAGTCACAGACTCCAAAAAGGGTGGGTACTCTGAAACATCATTTGGTGCACAGGCACAAACGATGGTCAGGACCCATTTCCCAACCCGAAGGTGCAGGGAAGCAACCCTTTCGTCCACCGGGGAAAACTCCAATATAGAGGCAGCAAGGTGGGGGGATACAAGAATACCTACCCCTGCTCATCCCCTCTCGCCCGGGGCAACTCCAGAGAAGGCCAAGCTCCAGCCCCTCTCCAGGAGACTGGTTCAGGAACCAGAGCTGTGTGTTGAGGTGAGGCCGACTATATCTAGTCGGTATCTCTCAACCTCGTACACCAGCTCAGGCTCCTTCCCCACCAGAGAGGTGACATTCCACGTACCAAAAGCCAGTTTAGAAAGCTTGGGATCAGTCCGCCAAGGTCTCTGCCTTTGACTGCCACCTAATCGACATAGCACCGGACCCCCATGATCCCTCCTGCAGGTGGTGAGCCCACTGGAGGGCGGACCCATGTAACTCCTTCGGGCTGAGCCCGTCCAGGTCCCATGGGTGGAAACCCGGCCACCAGACGCTAGCTTTTGAGCCCCTTCCCCCGGGCCTGGCTCCAGGGTGGGGTCCCAGTAACCCCATACCGGGCGGGGTACACTGAATCCTTGATATAGAATTTATCAAATTATTACAACCTGGGTGTAATCCCCCTCATGGATCGTCACCTTATCGTGGTGGTGGTGGTGGTGGTGGTGGTGGTGGGGGGGGGTTACGTGCCCCAGTGATCCCAAGAGCTATGTTGTCCGGGGCAATTTGCCTCTGATAGGGTCACCCAAGACAAACTGGTCCTGGGTGAAGGGCCAGACTAAGAACGATCCAACAGACTCTCATGATAAATTCTATATACAGTGGGGCAAAAAAGTATTTAGTCAGCCACCGATTGTGCAAGTTCTCCCACTTAAAAGATGAGAGAGGTCTCCAATTTTCATCATAGATATACCTCAACTATGAGAGACAAAATGAGAAAAAAAAACCAGAAAATCACACTGAAGGATTTTTAATGAATTAATTGGTGAATTCCTCAGTAAAATAAGTATTTGGTCACCTACAAACAAGCAAGATTTCTGGCTCTCACAGACCTTTAACTTCTTCTTTAAGAGGCTTCTCTGTCCTCCACTTGTTACCTGTATTAATGGCACCTGTTTGAACTCGTTATCAGTATAAAAGACACCTGTCCACAACCTCAAACAGTCAGACTCCAAACGCCACTATGGCCAAGACCAAAGAGCTGTGAAAGGATGCCAGAAACAAAATTGTAGACCTGCACCAGGCTGGGAAGACTGAATCTGCAATAGGTAAGCAGCTTGGTGTGAAGAAATCAACTGTGGGAGCAATTATTAGAAAATGGAAGACATACAAGACCACTGATAATCTCCCTCGATCTGGGGCTCCACGCAAGATCTCACCCCGTGGGGTCAAAATGATCATGAGAACGGTGAGCAAAAGTCCCAGAACCACACGGGGAGACCTAGTGAATGACCTGCAGAGAGCTGGGACCAAAGTAACAAAGGCTACCATCGATAACACACTATGCCGCCAGGGACTCAAATCCTGCAGTGCCAGATGTGTCCCCCTGCTTAAGCCAGTACATGTCCAGGCCCGTCTGAAGTTTGCTAGAGAGCATTTGGATGATCCAGAAGAGGATTGGGAGAATGTCATATGGTCAGATGAAACCAAAATAGAACTTTTTGGTAAAAACTCAACTTCTCGTGTTTGGAGGAGAAAGAATGCTCAGTTGCATCTAAAGAACACCATACCTACTGTGAAGGATGGGGGTGGAAACATCATGCTTTGGGGCTGTTTTTCTGCAAAGGGACCAGGACGACTGATCTGTGTAAAGGAAAGAATGAATGGGGCCATGTATTGTGAGATTTTGAGTGAAAACCTCCTTCCATCAGCAAGGGCATTGAAGATGAAACGTGGCTGGGTCTTTCAGCATGACAGTGATCCCCAACACACTGCCCGGGCAATGAAGGAGTGGCTTCGTAAGAAGCATTTCAAGGTCCTGGAGTGGCCTAGCCAGTCTCCAGATCTCAACCCCATAGAAAATCTTTGGAGGGAGTTTAAAGTCCGTGTTGCCCAGCGACAGCCCAAAAACATCACTGCTCTAGAAGAGATCTGAATGGAGGAATGGGCCAAAACACCAGCAACAGTGTGTGAAAACCTTGTGAAGACTTACAGAAGATGTCTGACCTCTGTCATAGCCAACAAAGGGTATATAACAAAGTATTGAGATGATCTTTTGTTATTGACCAAATACTTATTTTTCATCATAATTTGCAAATAAATTCTTTAAAAATTAGACAATGTGATTTTCTGGATTTTTTTTTCTCATTTTGTCTCTCATAGTTGAGGTACACCTATGATGAAAATTGGACACCTCTCTCATCTTTTAAGTGGGAGAACTTGCACAATTGGTGGCTTACTAAATACTTTTTTACCCCACTGTATATACATTCTATAAACAACTGCACATTTTCTTTTTAATTTTCTTTTTATTTAACATAATTTTTGACAGCTATTTGGGAATAATGTGTGCAGTTCTTGAACAGCAGCTGCAAAATACATCTTTAGAAAAACCATAATATGGAAAGCCTTTTCTGCATGATGCATGTCCATGTCTGAGACCACACAGGAAGGGTTTTGTTCCCAATAACAACAGCAAAATAATTAGCAAGCAGCTACCTAGTTTATCAGGTAACAGTAATGTTTTAACACTGCTCAGCTTGCTAGCATTAAAAGGATAGCAAACTCTGCGGGGGGCTGCTGTGGTCCCCCGTAATAACTCTTCAGCGAGTTAAATGCTGTTGTGAAATTAATTATTTGCTGCTAATCACCTGTTACCACCCCACATTGTAATGCCGGCATCACAAGATAGCGCAACGCACAAATCGGTCTCCAGATTGGTATGTACAGATGCCAACTCACAGCCTAGAGGAAGGTGTGTGTAGACATTCTGACCCGTCCAAACATAAAGTTGTCCTTAGAAGGAGACAAGGAAAAATGGCATAAACTGTATATAACCCTCTAGTATAAGCTCCTGAGTGACCCTGATGGGAACTGCATGCAGTACCAGCATGTTATAAGTGTAGTGGATCGTGGAGAAACACAGTGACGGTGTAAGGAGGGTACAAAGATATGCACAGAGAGAGGGAATGTTGAGAACCTGAAAGATAGTGAGAGAGAGAGCTGCAGATAAGAGAGAGCACACACACACTTACACGCACACAGAGGAGGCTTTAAGAGTTCCAGAAGGAGTGTGATATGAAAGACATCCAGGACATGACATAACTTAGTAAATTATCCTACAGTAGAAAATCAGTGTGTTTTGTGTAGTGTAATGTGGAAAATAATTCAAAGATTCAAAGATTTTTATTTGTCGATACTTCTATACATACAGGACACAGGAGAATTGAAATGCTGTTTCTCTCTCTCTTAGTGGTGTGCACAATATACAAGAAAAGAAGGAATAAGGATCAAAAACAACAACAACAACAACAACAGTTTATGTACAGTAATGCAACCCGTAGTGCAAATAAAGTTAAAAGATAAACCCAGCAATCCTATGTACAGAAAAAAGTAGAGTTGTTACACCCATAACTGCAAGTTCAATGCGGTAGTGTAGGTGCAGACTGTGACAGCTTGGACTGCACATGATCAGTATTGCAATAACAGACAGCAGCCGATATGGCATTTGTACAAATGGTTATAGTAAAGTGCAAAGACATGCAGCAGTAGGTGTGGTACTGTCGGTGTAGCAAGACTTTATGTGCAAACAGCTGAGGTAGTTATTGTGTGGGTGAGTATGTTACGGTCCGGGGGGGTGGGGTGGGGGGCAGAGTTCATGGTCCTGATGGCCTTGTGAACAAAGCTGTTTAGCAGTCTTGTGGAGTGGGTGCGGAGGCTCTGGTACCTTCTCCCTGAGGGCAGGGGGCTGAAGAGGGAGTGTGAGGGGTGGGAGGTATTGCCTGCAATATTGACGGCTCTGCAGGTTTGGTAGATGTCCGAGAGGGAGGGCAGAGGAGCTCCGATGATCATGCTGGCTGCTTTCACTGTGCATTGTAGAGTGTTCTGGCAGGAGGCGGTGCAGCTTCCATATCACACCATGATATAGCTAGTGAGGATGCTTTCAATAGTACCCTGGTAGAATGAGCACATGCTCGGGGGTGGGACTCATGTTCTCCTCAGTTTGCAGAGGAAACAGAGGCAAGTTTGAGCCTTCTTGGCCAGTGATGTGGTGTTGTTGGACCAGGAGAGGTCATAGAGATGTGCATCTCCAGGAACTTGGTGCTGCTCATCCTCTCCACAGCTGCTCCATCAATGATCAGAGGGGGATGCTGTGTATGTCCTCTCCTGAAGTCGACCACAATCTCCTTAGTTTTTCCCACGTTCAGGAAGAGATTATTGTCTTTACACCACTGGACCAGTTGGCTCACCTCATTTCGGTAGTTGGCCTCTTCATTGTCCCCTCACCCCCAAGCCAGTCGCAGCAGATGACTGCCCCTCCCTGAGCCTGGTTCTGCTGGAGGTTTCTTCCTGTTAAAAGGGAGTTTTTCCTCTCCACTGTCGCCAAGTGCTTGCTCACAGGGGATCGCCTGATTGCTGGGGTCTTTCTGCAACTGTGGGGGTCCCCCCTACAGTTGAAAGTGCTATGAGATGACTGTTGTTGTGAAATGGCACTATATAAATAAAGTTGAATTGAATTGTTGGTGATGAGGCCCACCACCGTCGTGCTGTCCGCAAATTTGATGATGTGGTTGGTGCTGTAGGCTGGTGCAAGGTCATGGGTCAGCAGGGTGAAGAGCAGCGGACTGAGCACGCACCCTTGTGGGGCCCCTGTGCTCAGTATGATGATCTTGGAAATGTTGCTGCCCACCCGCACGTTCTGTGATCTCCATGTGAGAAAGTCCAGCACCCAGTTACAGAGAGAGGTTTTGAGTCCCAAGTGTCTGAGTTTTTGTATGAGGTACTGGGGGATGATTGTGTTAAATGCAGAACTGAAGTCCAAGAACAGCATTCGCACATAGGAGTTCTTTGATTTCAGGTGGGTGAGGGCTGGATGGAGAGCAGCAGCGATGGCATCTTCTGTGGATCTGTTCGACCTGTATGCGAACTGAGATGGGTCATGGGAGATGAAAAGTATAAATGAAAAGTATAATTACAGCATGAAAAGTATAAATACAGCAGCCCATCCTTTGTCAGGCCTATCACTTATCCTAAACTTACAGTATATTTGCTGCTTGAGATTATGTTTTTGGGGAATTGTATTCTACAATTTTGTAATTAGATTATAAACTAGAAGATAACTTTGAAACAATTGCAGAACTTGAACCAAGACAACTGATTTGTTTGAATTTGAAGATTTGTTTTTATTACACAATAACAGCCAGTGGATTCCTCTCTGAGTCTGGCAGGGCAAGAAAAGAAAGAATGGTGAGAATTATAAAATCAACTTTAGATTAATGAGCAAGCTGGTCTAGTGTAGTGACTACAGTTTACAAAAACAACGAAACATCCTTGGTTGCACTGATTTGCATTGCTAAGCTAGTCACGCCAACAGCCGTGTCATGAAAGAAAAGCATAACAAAAGAGGCCAGGATGACGTGAGATATATTATCAACTATGGCTCAATGAACGAGCCGGAACCACAGATTCAATTCAGTTCAATTCAACTTTATTTGTACAGCGCCATTTGACAACAACAGTGGCCTCATTGCACTTTCAACCTGTTGGGAAAAGTCCCGCAATTGCAGAAAGACCCCAGCAATCAGGTGATCCCCTGTGAGCAAGCACTTGGCAGTGGTGGAGAGGAAAAACTCCCTTTTAGCAGGAAGAAACCTCCGGCAGAACCAGGCTCAAGGAGGGGCAGTCATCTGCTGCGACTAGCTGGGGTGTGAGGGGATAGATAAGAAGAAGAAAAGAACAGACATGTAGAGAGCAAACAGCATGACGGGGACTCAACTTTAACTTCCAGCACCACACGAGTCGGCTGCCTTTTTGCAACAGCAGCTCAATTCTGGGTTTTTCTTCCTATTTCTTATTTACTGTCTTCTCTGTTCAAACTTTCTGATTTGGCGACACCTTATCCATCACGGACACACAGATCACCCCAAATGTCTCCCGAACCGGTGGATGGAGCCATTGTTTATAGCAGGAGACGGTACAACAGGGACCAGCTGTTAGCACTTAACTGCCCCACGGTGCTAACGCAAAAACTTGACATACTGGGAGAAATCAGACTGAAACGGTGTGGATGTCAAGCTGGAGTAAGACGGCGAGGGAGGAATATAAGGTACAGACCCATCCTTCTATCCGTTACCGTGGGTAATGTACGATTGCTACTCAATAAGACAGACGAGCTAGCAGCCATGTCCCGCTACGAGAACGCCTTCAGAGAGATTAGCATGATGTTGCTTACTGAGATGTGGCTAACAGAACTAGCATCAGATGCTAACATCGACCTGGAGGGTTTCCACACAATACGGGCAGACCGGACACCAGACAGTGGGAAGGAAAGGGGCGGAGGAGTGATAGTGTATGTGAATAACAGATGGTATAAACCTGGGCACATCACGGTTAAAGAGCAACACTGTAGCAAAGACATTGAGTTGCTAGCTGTTGGCGGCCTGTATACCTCCCTAGGGAATACTCACGTGATCTGCATTGTTATTTATGCAAATCCGTCGGCGAACGCTGGGGCAGCACGTGACATCATCCACTTAGTCACTTGCAGGCTTCTGACAGAACACCCAGATGCTCTCCTCCTCATCTCGGGTGATTTTAACCATATTTCACTGTCCTCAATTCTGCCCATGCTCACCCAGTATGTCACGTACCACACCAGAGACAATAAAACACTGGACTTATTCTATGCAAATACTAAGGAGGCGTACACCTCATCGCCACTTCCCCCACTCGGGAGATCGGATCACAACTTGGTTCACCTCCTGCTGGTGTACAAACCCCTAGTACACAGACAACCTCCGGTTACGCGCACGGTGAAGGTATGGTCTGAGGAGGCAATGGACACTCTTAAGGACTGTTTTGAAATCACTGCCTGGGAGCAGCTCTGCGATCCACATGGTGAGGATATCAATGGCCTCACTCACACCGTCATGGACTACATCAGCTTCTGTGTGGACAATACCGTACCCACCAAGACCATACAGTGTTGCTCGAACAACAAACCTTGGATCAACCCCAAGATAAAGTCCCTACTGAGAGAAAAGAAAGGATCTTCAGGTCGGGGAACAGGGAGAAGCTGAAGTTCGTACAGAGGGAGCTAAGGAGGATGATCAGAGAAGGCAAGGACAGCTTCAGGAAGAAGATGGAGGACAAGCTGCAACAGAGCGACATCAGCGGGGTTTGGAGAAGCCTCAAAACCATCTCTGGGCTCCAGAATACCTCTTCCCAGGCCACGGGGGGCAGGGAGTGGGTGAACAACCTGAACCTGTTTTTAACAGGTTTGACCAACCGCCCTCCCCTCCGCCTGCACAACAACCACTGATGCCGCTACCGTAATCTTGACCTGCTGTCCACCCCCCACCCCACTCCCAGCACACAGCCCCCCAGCCCCAACCTGACCCTCACTAAGACCCAGGTGAGGGCGGAGCTGAGAAAAATCAAGGCGAGGAACACCTCAGGTCCGAACTGCATCAGTGCGAAACTCCTCAATTGCTGCGCAGACCAGCTGTGTGGGATTGTGGAGCACATCTTCAACCTCAGCCTGAAGCTGGGGAGGGTACCACAGCTGTGGAAAACATCTTGTGTGGTACCCGTACCAAAGACTTCCCACTCCAGAGACTTGAACAGCTACAGACCACTGGCCCTCACTTCTCACCTGATGAGGACCCTGGAGAGACTGCTCCTCGCCCACCTCCACCCCCTGGTGGGACCAGCGATGGATCCACTCCAGTTTGCCTACCAGCCTGGCATCGGGGTGGAGGATGCAGTGATCGTCCTCCTACACCGTTCCCTGTTCCACCTGGAGAAGCCTGGGCACACGGTGAGGATCATGTTCTTTGACTTCTCCAGTGCTTTCAACACAATCCAGCCGGTGATCCTGAAGGACAAGCTGCTGTGCGCAGGGGTGGACCAGCACCTGTCATCGTGGATCCTGGACTACCTCACAAACCGGCCACAGTTTGTGAGAATCCAGGATTGTGTGTCCAACACCATCATCTGCAGTACGGGGGGCCCCCAGGGAACAGTTCTTGCTTCCTTCCTGTTCACCCTTTATACTGCAGACTTCTCACACAACACAACACACTGCCATCTACAGAAGTTCTCTGATGACTCTGTGATCGTTGGCCTCATCTCCAATGAAGACAAAGCTCAGTACAGAGGACTTATCTAGGACTTCTTGGACTGGTGTCATGGGAACTGCCTCCAGATCAACGCGAGGAAAACTAAGGAACTGGTGGTGGACAGCCACAGGCGAGGACAACCTCTCACAGCACCAGTAAACATCCAGGGAACAGACATTGAGATGGTGACATCCTACAAGTACCTGGGTGTTCATTTGAACAATAAACTGGACTGGTCGCACAATACCGACGCACTCTACAAGAAGGGACAGTGCAGGCTGTTCCTATTGAGGAGGCTCAGGTCTTTTGGTGTACAAGGGGTGCTCCTGAAGACCTTCTACAATTCGGTGGTGGCATCAGCCATCACATTTGGAGTGGTCTGCTGGGGCAACGGCATCATGGCAGCCGACAGGAAGAGACTGAATAAACTGATCAAGAAAGCTAACTCTGTCCTGGGGCAGTGCCTCGACCCAGTGGAGGAGATAGGAGAGAGGAGGATGGTGGCTAAGCTGTCATCTCTGCTGGAGTCCGAGTCCCGCCCCATGCAGGACATGCTGAATGCACTGAGGAGCTCATTTAGCGGTAGGCTGTATCATCCTAGGTGCACGACCGAGAAGTTTTGCAGGTCCTTCCTACCTACGGCTGTCAGACTTTATAATCTAAACAGGGCTGCTTGCAGAGGTCGTAAAAAAATTACTTTACGACCTAATAAGTATTGAATGCAAAAGACGCAACAAGCTTGCACAATAATGGTCCCCTCCATTATACAACTAGGACAATGTCAATTACTACGGAGGGTGACAACTAGGCTGATTCAAATACAAAAATATGCTGTTTGGGTACATATTCATACTATGTGGGGTAACTGAACAGACCGTCATGCTGTTTATTCCATCTAGCTACATTGCTCCGCGTTGTGTATATATATTTATGTGTACATATGTATATTCACTGCTCTTATTATTATTATTATCTTATCTTCTAAATTAATGCTCTAAGTGTTGCTATCCCTGTGCTGTTGCAATCCTGGAATTTCCCCATTGTGGGACTAATAAAGGCTTATTTTATCTTATCTTATCAATCTAAGGGAGATTAAAAAAAAAACAACAACAACAAAAAAAACAGATGTTAATGACCAGCAAAAATATTACATTGAGAATGAAGAATGAAGTGAAGCCCAGTGCATCTTAGTTCAGGGTCACCTGATCCAACTTTCACTATAGGCTTTGTCAAAAAGGAAAGTTTTAACCCTATTCTTAAAAACGGAGATTTAGTCTGTCTCCCGAATCCGGAGTGGCAGCTGGTTCCATTGGAGAGGAACCTGATAACTGAAAGCTCTGCCTCCCATTATACTTTTAGAGATTCTAGGTATGACAAGTAATCCTGCATTTTGGGAGAGTAGTGCTCTGTTAGGATGATAAAGTACTATTAGTTCTTTTAAATAATCAGGGGCCTGATCATTTAGAGCTTTGTGAGGAAAAGGATTTTAAACTTAATTCTAAATTCTGTTTTAATCTTAATTCTAAATTCTATGGGAAGCCAATGAAGGGAGACCAGAACAGCAGAAATATTATATTTCTTTCTAGTACCTGTTAAAACTCTAGCTGTAGCATTTTGGATAAAGTTAAGACTTTTTAGAGACATTTTAGGACAACCTGATAATAAAGAATTACAATAATTTAATCTAGAACTGACAAAAGCATTGATTAGTTTCTCAGCATCACTCTGAGACAAGATGTTCCTAAACTTGGCAATATTATGCAAATGATTAAAAAAAATCAGTCTTAGAAACAAATTTAATGCGTGAATTAAAGGACAAATCTTGATCAAAAATGGACTCCAAGGTTCCTCACAGAACTGTTAGAAGAGAGAGAGTAACCCCCTCCAAACTAAGTCTGATTTGGGAAAGTATTTAAGGATTTTTGACCAACTAGAATGACTTCAGTCTTATCTGAATTTAATAGCAAGAAATTACAAGTCATCCAAGCTCTGATTTTCATAAGACATACCTCTAATTTGGTTAATTGATTACTGTCATCTGGCTTCACTGACAAATATAATTGTATGTCATCTGCATAACAATGGACGATTATTCAAGATTCAAAGATTTCATTGTCAGTACTACTATACGTGCAGGACATACAGGAGAACAGAAATGGTGTTTTTCTCTCTCTTCATTGGTGTGCATTTTATAAAAAGAAAAGAAATAAGGCTGGATAAAAAAAGAAAAACAAGAACAAACAGCAACAGCAGTCTATGTACAGTCTGTATACAGTGATGCAACCCGTGGTGCCAATGGCAGCCAGAAGGACTCCGACCTCCTTGGAGGTAAACGATTAGTTTAGGTGAATGATTAGTGGTAATAAACTGAGCAATCCTATATTCAGACAGCTAGAGATGAATACCTGTAGTTGCATTTCAGTGCGGTAGTGTAGGTGCAGATAGTGACAGATATGATTGCACATGATCAGTATTGCAGTGACATACAGACAGCAGCATATATGGCATTTGTGCAAATGGTTGCAGTTAATGTGCAGAGACATATAACAGCAAAAGTACAACAGAACAACAGTATTATTGTTGGCGTGCCGGTCTTTCTGTGCCAACATCTGAGGTAGTTATTGTGCGGGTGTTACCGTTTGGGGGGGGGGGGGGTGGTGAACAGAGTTCAGGGTCCTGATGGCCTGATGAACGAAGCTGTTCAGTAGTCTTGTGGAGTGGGCCCGGAGGCTATGATACCTTTTCCCCGAGGGCAGGGGGCTGAAGAGGGAGTGTAGGGGATGGGAGGTGTCGCCTGTGATGTTGATGGCTCTGTGGGTGAGGCGGGTGGGGTAGATGTCCGAGAGAGGGGGCAGCGGGGTACCGATGATCTTGCTGGCTGCATCCACAATGCATTGTAGTGCCTTCCGGCAGGCGGCAGTGCAGCTTCCACACCACACCATGATGCAGTTGGTGAGGATGCTCTCAATGGTGCCCTGGTAGAAAGACTGCAAGATGTGGGGTGGGACTCATGCTCTCCTCAGTCTGTGGAGGAAATGGAGGCGAGTCTTGGCCAGTGATGTGGTGTTGTTGGTCCAGGTGAGATCCTCAGAGATGTGCACCCCCAGGAACTTGGTGCTGTTCACCCTCTCCACAGCTGCACCGTCGATGATCAGAGGGGGGTGTTGTGTGTGACCCCTCCTGAAGTTGACCACAATCTCCTTGGTTTTTCCCACATTCAGGAAGAGGCTGGTGTCTTTACACCACTGGACCAGTTGGCTCACCTCGTTTCTGTAGTTGGCCTCGTTGTTGTTGGTGATGAGGCCCACTACCGTCGCGTCGTCCGCAAACTTGATGTGGTTGGTGTTGTAGGCTGGCACGCAGTCATGGGTCAGCAGGGTGAAGAGCAGTGGGCTGGGCATGCATCCTTGTGGGGCCCCTGTGCACAGTGTGATGGTCTGGGAGGCGTTGCTGCCAACCCACACGTTCTGTGGCCTCCCTGTGAGAAAGTCCAGCACCCAGTTACAGAGAGAGGTTTTGAGTCTTAAGTGTCTGAGTTTTTGTATCAGGTGCTGGGGGATGATTGTGTTGAATGCTGAGCTGAAGTCCAAGAACAGCATGGATTCGTATCAGTTTTTTGAATCCAGGTGGGTGAGGGCTGGATGGAGAGCAGCAGTGATGGCATCTTCTGTGGATCTGTTTGACCTGTATACAAACTGGAATGGGTCATGAGAGGGAGGCAGGGTGGACTTGATGTTCTGCATGACCAGCCACTCGAAGCACTTCATTATAGTGGGGGTCAGTGTTATCAGCCGGTAATCATTGTAGCTGGATGGGACGGGCTTCTTTGGGACTGGTATTATGATGGCAGTCTTGAAGCATGTGGGGACAACAGCTTGAGTCAGGGAGATGTTGAAGATGTCGGCCAGGACATTCTTAAGCTCCTCTGCGCAGTCCTTCAGGACACGACCCGGTATGTTGTCTGGGCCAGCTGCCTTGCGTGGGTTGATCCTGTAGAGGGTCCTCCTCACACTAGCCGGATCCAGACTCAAGGCCAGCTTTTCCGAGGAGGAGTGACCTTCTGTGCTGGTGTGCTGTTTTGTGCTTCAAATTGGCCAAAGAAGTCATTTATGTTGTTGAGCAGTGTGATGTCACTCGCACAGGTCTGAGGTGGAGTTTTGCAGTTGGTGAGGGTCTGTATGCCACGCCAGAGAGAACGTGCATCTCTGGTGTTGCTGCAGTGTCCGGATATTTTCTTGCTGTACTGTTGTTTTGCCTCCTTGATGCCATGGGACAGGTTGGCCCTAGCTGTTGTTAGACCTACAGTGTTGCCACCCCTGAAGGCTGTGTCCCGAGCCCTCAGGAGTCTGTTGACCTCTGCTGTCATCCATGGCTTCTGGTTGCCACGAACAGTGATGGTCTTGCAGTGAGTAACATCATCAATGCATTTGGCTAGGTATGACACAACAACCTCAGTGTACTCCTCTGGGTTTGTGTGTCCATTGTGAGTGGCTGCATGCTTGAAAATGTCCTGGTCTGTGGTGCTGAAGCAGTCTTTCAAAGCATCAGAGGCCCCCTCTGGCCACACATGTACCTGCTTCTTTGTTGGTCTGATGGCTTTCACTCTAGGTGTGGCTGTGGCACAGGTGTAGTGTAACCGACTACTGATCAGAGGGTCATGGGTTCAATTGCCGCTCTGTCTGCAGTCTGCATGTCGAAGTGTCCTTGAGCAAGACACTGAACCCCCAGTTGCTCCTGGTGGGCCAGGCTAGTTCCTGTGTGTGTATGGCGGCTCTGCCGCCATCAATGTGTGAGTGAATGGGTGGATAGCAGGATCTGTAAAGCGCTTTGGTCATCCAGAGATGAGAAAAAGCGCTATATAAATGAACGCCATTTACCATTTAGGTTTGTATGCTGGCCTTAACAGGATGGTGATGTGATCAGAGAAGCCTAGAGGGTGGAGGGTTTGTTTGCATTCTTATGGGTTGTGTACACCAGATCAAGCAGGTTGTCACCCCTCGTTGCAAAGTTTACATGTTGATTTAGATTTGATAGGAGGGCCTTTATATTTGCGTGTTTAAAGTCTCCTGCTGTGATGAGAAATCCATCCGGATGTGCTGTTTGTGTCTCACTTATAGCTTGATAGAGTTCTTTCAGTGCTTCCCTCCTCTCACTGGCACCGGTGGGCGGGACATACATGGTGGCAAGCAGAACTGAGAAAATGTCTCTAGGTGTGTAAAAGGGTCTGTACTTGATGATCATAAACTCTGCCAAAGGAAAGCAATGTCTGAACAACAACAGAGTCACAGCACCAAGCATCACTGATGTACACACACATGCCTCCACCCTAGGTTTTCGCTCCTACCGTTAGCACTCTGTCGCTGCGAAAGCATGTTAGCATAGCTAGGTGAATGGCAGAGTCCGGTATATTGTCATTTAACCATGTTTCCGTAAAGCTAAAAACACAGCAGTTCCATGCATCATGTTGTATGGATCTCAGGAGCTGTATGTGGTCTATCTTGTTATCAAGTGAGTGCCTATAAAACCCATCTCTCCATACTCGTCAGTAGCGTGTTATGCTCCCATGAAGACCGGTCGCCTCTCTGCTGCTGAATGGGTGGATAGCATAAACAAGGCCTCCATCAACCATCTTGGGTAGTGGTGGGGATTTGGATGGTGGGTAGAGGGAGCTAAAACTGGTTTGTCCCGAGAGACATGAAATACAGGGTTAATGGGATGGGGGGGGGGGGGGTTGAGCCGGACAAAGACAGGGTTTACAATAGCAGAGATGTGAAAGGGACCAACAAAAGGTTGAGCCAACTTTTTCCTAGCAGTCTTTAAGGGAAAGTGCTTTGTGCATAGTCATACCTTGTCACCTACTGAATAGGCGGGGACGGGTGTCCTCCTCCGGTTAGCCTGTTTGATATTTTGCTCCAGCGTCCTGAGCAGTGCTGCCTTGGTGTCACGCCAGAAGTGGCGACATGTAGCCATATGGTTGGTGACACTGGGGACAGCGATTTCTTCCTCTGTGATGGACAAGAGGGGGGTTATATCCCAGGGACGCCTCGAAAGGAGAGGCACCAGTGACAGCAGATGTGGCAGTGTTATGGGCATATTCAACCCAGGGCAAATACGTGTTCCAAGATGCATGGTTGGAGGTCATGATACACCTCAGGAATGCCTTCAGCTCCTGGTTTCCCTGTTCGCAATGCCCATTGGATTGTGGATGATACCCTGATGACAGGCTGACCGTGGCCCTGATGGATTTGCAGAATGCGCCCCAGACCTGTGAACAAACTGGGGGCCACGGTCTGAGACTATGTCACTTGGAATGCCGTGCAGTCTGATAACATGCATGATGAGCAGGCTGGCCATCTCTAAGGCAGATGGGAGCTTACGTAGGTGTATGAAATGCGCCGCCTTAGAGAACCTGTCCACGATGGTGAGAATAATGGTGTGACCCTGTGATGATGGCAGACCGCTGACAAAGTCCAGGGCTATGTGGGACCAGGGACAGCTGGGAGTGGGAAGCGGTTGGAGTAGTCCTGCAGGCGGGGTGGTAGAGGACTTGCTTGCCGAGCACTGAGGGCACACCTTAACGTATTCCCATACATACTTTGGCATAATTTCACCAGAAAATCGGCAAAGTCATTCATAAAATCCTTATTGTATTTGGGGGGTTGGTAAATGACAGCGCACAGCACCGGGTCAGAGTGACCCACCTCAAATAAAGTGATTTCAAAGCTGGAGAAAAAGAGGAAAAAAAGCGCTGCTTACATTTAAAATCTTTTTTATAAATAGTCGCCGTTCCTCCTCCTCGACTCAACGTCCGCGGGGAGTTAAAATAAGAACAACCAGCAGGTAAAAGTTCAGAAAAAGCATTAGGATCACCAACACTCAACCAAATCTCACATATACAGAGGAAATCCAGCGAATGGGAGGTGAAGAAATCCATGAGAATAAAAGTTTTATTTTCCAGTGATCTGGCATTTACCAGGCAAATCCTGGCAGGAGCTGGGGCCTGTGGTGGAACAGACCGAGGAGCCCAACACAGCAGCCTCAGGTTCCAGAGGTTCACGCTGTGCTGGTGGAACTGAGGAGAGCAGGGGCGGTGGGGTCGGAGCACCTGACTGAAGCAGTCCACAGGTACCAGGCAGGCATCAATGGGCTCCAGGGAGTGCCAAGACACGAACAGACAAGAAAATAATCCATACTCTGTTCGAGAAACAGCAGTGCACGCCAGGGAGAGCTTTAGTTTCACCAGCCGACCACCGCGTTTACCTCGGCGACAGTGACACTTCCGCTGGGAAGATGGAGCAGTCGGGACCCGGTGAAGGTGAGATGGGATTCCTGATAGGAACGGGGGCAAGGCTTTCTGTCCATCATACTCAAATATAATGAGAGTTTCAGCAGAGCTCCAAAGATCCAGAAGAGTTTGGCGATCATAAATCAAGAGTGCTTTGATTTGTAGCGTGCCATAGGTTAAAAACAATAAACATGCAAACACAAGTGTCAGTGACAGACAAGCAGCCACACACACTGGTGCCATCTTGTCAGTAGCTATGAATATCATTAAACAATGCACTTCTGACGATAGACCTCCGTTTTCCTGATCAAAAGTGGATTCTGATTAAATGCAGTATAATAGTGAAATGCGCATTAGATTGTGTGCCGCCACACCTCTTTGAAATGAGGCACCTCCCCCGAGCACATGGCGGGCGCACTGTCTACTGGTAATTTGATGCCGTGATGCAAGGCGTAAAAAAACAGACAATGCGCTGACAGAAAATAACAAAAACACTGGCACATGATGGAAAGTCTGTAAAAAAAAAAAAAAAAAAGTGTGCGGATGACCGTCAAAATAGTGCCCTGTGTTTTTGGCGGTGTTTGTTTATCTGTTAATAACATTATTCAAAAAGTTATGAACGGAAATAAAATTTTCAGGAAAGGTGTGCAATGGCACTTGAAACAAATGATTAGATTTTGGTGATGATCTGAGAGTGTATACCTCCACCAAGGGCTTTGTTTGTATTTGTGCAGCAGGATCACACAAAAACTACTGGATGGATTTGGATGAATTTTTCACCAGAGGTGGTTCTTGGGCTAGAGAGGAACCCATTATATTTTGGTGATGATCTGACAATGCATACCTCAGCCAAGGCTCTTATCTTCTCACAGTGTGTTAGCCACAATCCTCCAAAACGCAAGGACAGCACTTTGATGCAATTTTCACCAGAATTGGCTCTAGTCCTACTAGACTAGACACAAGCCTACACACAAGCCATTACATTTTGGGGGTGATCCATGGGGGATGGAAGGGACCTTGGCGGAGGTTTGTGCTCTCTGAGTGCTTTTCTGTTATTGAACCTAAAAAAGTTTTGAGTTAAAAAAAAGGCAGCAGCTTTCAGCTGATCAGTGGCGAGGCCCAATTGCACCATTTGAAAACATGAAGGAGGTTTCACTTCAAGAATTTAAACTAGAATGAAGTTGCTGTCTTGTCGTCTTGTGGTTACAGAGTACAGAAAGAGGTCCAGTTTCTGATTTGAGAAAAGTTCTGTTTTGTCATTTTCTGATGGCATCTGCTCCCAACATAAAAATAAGATCACATTTTTCTTACTCTCTTTTGGTTGAGTTTGAACTTCGGTCGCCTGCTCAGAACCACACACAGTAATTGTATCACCAACAAGAACTTCCTGTCATGATTGGTATTAATGGACAGCTCACGTGCAGGGAGTGACAACAGAGAAAACACACTATGACACAGAAGCAAATTTGACTTGAATTTTATTAATGCAAGAAGGAAAGCTCCACAAAGGAAAAACGCCACTCGCCAGAGGAGCACCCAGCCTGTAGGGAGAGATGACAGCAGGTAGATTAGGAGGGAGACTGATGTAGGGAAAATAGGACCACACTCAAGTGGGAGAAAGAGAGAGCCCGGCAGAGGAACCCAGCACTTACGGTGAACCAGGATGAATTGCAGGAGGGCAGAAATGGAGCTGGGTGAGGTGTCTGACTGGGTGAAGATGGTTGCTGACGTGGTGATGGTGATGAGGCAGGTGACTGCACAACAATCCCGGAGACGCCCCACGAAGGAGGTAGCAACCTGTGGAGGAGTAGACAAAGGATCAGTAGTTTTTTCTAATAAGAGGAAAACCAGAACTTACTTGCTGACCTGGTAGTATACTCAATGAGCCAGTGCCGAGGTGTTGAAGAGAAGGTCTATTTAAGCGCTGGCGAGTCAGAGGTAACAGGTGCATCTCATCACACAGGTGAAGATGATTGCCCGCAGAGTAGGGGAAAGTTAAACAGAACGGGCGAGGGAGAGTGCGCTCACCAGAACATGACAGTGCCCCCCCCCACCCCGGGTAGTGCCTCCTGGTGGTCCACTGGGCTTGTTGGAATGTGCCTTGTGAAAGGCCTGGACCATCCCCTTGTCATGGAAGTTCAAACCAGGAATCCACAATCTTTCTTCTGGTCCGTAGCCCTTTCCAGTGGATGAGGTATTGGAGCGCCTGGCCCTGACGGCGAACGGCAAGGATCCTCTGGATCGTGCAGGTGGGTTGGCCGTCGATGATCCGAGGGGGAGGAGGCAGCTTTGGGGGAGGCCTGAGAGGGCTGGCAGAGATGGGCTTGATTTTTGAAACGTGGAAGATGGGGTGTATTCGCATCGCCGGTGGGAGCTTCAAGCAGACCGTGATGTCGTTGATGACCCTAGAGATGGGAAATGGGCCCAGGAAATGAGGATAGAGCTTCCTGGACTCCGTCTTCAATGGCACTTGGTCCGCTGACGACCACACCTGCTGCCCGATGGAATACTTCTGAGCCGGAGTCTGCCTGCGATCAGCGTACTGTCGGTTGCGTTCTGCTGAACGGGCAAGGGTAGCACGAGTGGCCCTCCAGAGCCAGCGACAGCGGCGTGCGTGGGCCCCCACCGATGGTACTGCCACACCCCTCTCCACCATCGGTAACAGAGGGGGTTGTACCCCATAGATGCCTCAAATGGGGTCAGACCAGTGGCTGTTGAAATGGCAACAGTGGTGCCTAGGGAGCGGCAGAAGGCTTTCCAGATTTGAGAGGTGAATTGAGGGCCCCGGTCAAACACAATGTCCACAGGAATACCATGTAAGCAGATGGCATGGTTGGTGAGGAGGTTCGCCATTTCTCAAGCAGAAGGTAATTTGGGAAGGGGCACCAGGTGGATCGTCTTAGAGAAGTGATCCACACAGGTGAGGATAACAGTGTTACCTTGAGAGGGAGGAAGTCCAGTAACAAAGTCCAGGGCAATGTGGGACCAGGGTTGGGAGGGGATGAGGAGTGGATGGAGGAAGCCAGAAGGGGGCAAAGAGTCCGATTTCTTACAACAGCAGACTTGACAGGCGTTGACATAATCCTGGATGTCGGTCCGCAGAGTGGGCCACCAGAACACCCGATGAATGAGGTTGATAGTCCACACATCCACAACAGCACATGAGCGCTCCAAGGAAGCAAGAGGGTGGGACAGTAGGTTGGGGAAGGGAATGATGGGTAGGGGGGTCGGGGCAGAACTGGCGGGAGAGAGTGTCCGGTTTAATATTATGGGAGCCAGGCCTGTAAGTGATGGTAAGATTAAATCTAGCAAAAAATAAGGCCCAGCAGGCCTGCCTGGCATTCAGCCTGCAGGCCGACTGAAGATATTCTAAATTTTTATGGTTGGTCCATACAATTACGGGCTGGGCTGCACTGTCCAACCAGTGTCTCCACTCCTCAAGAGCCAACAGCTCACGGTCTCCTATGTCATAATTCCTCTCAGCAGGTGTGAGCCGCTGAGAGAAATACGCGCATGGATGGAGCTTCTGATCTGAGGCTGAGCGCTGTGATAGGACAGCGCCCACCCCCAAGTCAGAAGCATCCACCTCTAAAATAAACTGGAGCTTGGGGTTGACCTGGGCCAAGATGGGGGCATTAGAGAACAGACCCTTAAATTTACGAAAGGCCTGTTCAGCTGCCTCGGACCAACTAAAGGGCACTTTAACCGAGGTCAGCTGGGCCAGAGGCTGTGCTACCCCTCTATAGTTTCTAATGAAACGGCGATAAAAATTTGCAAACCTCAAGAAGCGTAGAAGCTCCTTGCAGGAGTGGGGTGTAGGCCAATTTAGCACAGCCTCTACCTTGGCCGGGTCAGCCCTCAGCTCTCCTTCAGCTACGAAAAAGCCCAGGAGTGAAGTAGAGCGGATGGAAAACTCACTTCTCAGTTTGAATGTAGCGCTGGTTCTCCAGGAGCTGTTGTAAAATGGCCCTGACAGGGACTGCGTGTTCCTCTGGCTTGCGTGAAAAAAATCAAAATGTCGTTGAGGTAAATGAAAACAAATTGATAAACCATATCGCGGAGGACGACATTGATCATGTGTTGGAAGATGGTGGGGGCATTGGTGAGCCCGAATGGCATCACCAGATATTCAAATTGCCCCAAGTGTGTTTTGAAGGCCGTCTTCCATTCGTCCCCTTCACGTTCCACACATCCAATTTAGTAAATACTCACACGCGCTGAAGGAGCTCAAATGCGGAGTTTATCAGGGGCATAGGATATTTGTCCTTAACCGTTATAGCATTGAGTTCCCTATAATCAATGCACAGGTGTAGGGAACCGTCCTTCTTCCCGACAAAAAAGAATCCTGCCCCAAGAGGAGTCGATGAAGGCCGAATGAGGCTGGCGTTCAGAGAATCTTTAATATAGCTCTCCATCGCCTCCCTCTCCGGCCCAGAAATACTGTAGAGCTGGCTGGATGACAATCGCGCACCCGGGAGAAGGTCTATAGTACAATCATAAGAGCGATGGGGAGGTAAAGAAAGCTGTCTAGATTTGCTAAAGATCTCTCCAAGATCATGATAGATCTCGGGTACTAGGCTGAGGTCCGATGGCTCTACTGGAGGGGAAGAGATGGACAGCGCAGGTGAACACTTGGCCGAGCTAAGACAGGATGCCAAACAGTACGGGCTCCAGGAAGAAATGGAGCTATTCGGCCAATTAATTATAGGGTTATGTTTCCGGAGCCACGGGTAACCAAGAACCACCAGGTGACCAGATTTAGGGAGAATATAGAATGAAATTGACTCCTGGTGGTTGCTGGAAAGAAGGACGGACACTGGCTCTGTTCTATCGGTAATGGTGGCCACTTTTTCGCCCGACAATGTAGTAACATTAAGGGACATGGGCAATTTGATCGTGGGGATGCCTACATCCCGCACGAAGCGCGCAGAGATGAAATTCTGCTCTGCCCCTGAATCAATTAACTCCATAGCTCTCCTCTGGACCCCCGGCAACTGAATGAGGGCCGAAATGGAGAGGTTACTAGGGGAATGAATAGATTTCCCGCCCGTCAGACCCCCCACGGCTGCTGACGGGCCGCATCTTATTGGCTTCAGATGGCACTCCTGCAGTGTGTGCTTTAGGGAGCCACAATACATACAGGCACCAACTCTCCTCTGCCTCTGGCGCTCTTCCGGAGTCAGGCGGACCCGGCTGAGCTCCATAGGCTCAGAGGAGGAGCTGGCTTCACCTGTGTCAGAAGCTGAAGAGGGTGTGCGTGCATTGGGCAGGTTGGAGGAGGCCTTGCGCTCCCTCGCACGCTCGCAATATTGGTTGTCGAAACTGACAGGCTGATCAATTAGACCATCCAAGGAGGAGGGAACAGCATGAACCACTAGGTTGTCTCAGAGGTTTTCGTTTAAACCTTGGAGGAAGATGCTTTGTAACGAAATACCATTCCATCCAGAGTCTGCCGCAATGACCCGGAACTCCACAGAGTAGTCGGCAGCAGACCGGCTCCCCTGACGGAGTGACATTAATAAGCTCATGATGTTCCCTTCACTTTCTGCACGGTCAAACGCGCAAGTGAATTCTGCCACAAATCTCTCAAATGAAAAAGTGGGGCCCTCCGGGCTGTCGAGAATGGATAGAGCCCAGCTGAGGGCCCTATCTCGCAGCAGGAGGGTCATAAAGTGAATTTTTGCTGTATCGTCCGGGTACTCCCCCCCGACCTGGCCCAAATACAGCCGAACATGACACAAAATCCTTTTACATTTTCCCACCTCCCCCGTGTACGGGGCAGGTGAGGGAACGGAGGTGGTTCGGCACACGGTGGCAGAGACTGGGGAAACAGGCAGAGGGGTGGAACCCGGACAAGACAAATGGCCCAAATGTTCGACGATCATGCTCAGCTGCTGCGTAACAGTTTGCAGCTGTTGAGTAAGCACGGCCACATGCTTCTCTGCGGCATCTAAACAATCTAAAGCCAAGTGTTCCGCTGATGCCACTCCCACTGAGCTTGCACTATGGCTGGCTCGTTCTGTCATGATTAGTATTAATGGACAGCTCACGTGCAGGGAGTGACAACAGAGAAAATGCATTGACACAGAGAAGCAAGTTTGACTTGAACTTTATTAATGCAAGAAGAAAAGTTCTGCAAAGGAAAAATGCCACTCGCCAGAGGAACACCCAGCCTGTAGGAAGAGACGAGAACAGGTAGATTTGGAGGGAGACTGAGGTAGGGAAAATAGGACCACACTCACATGGGAGAAAGAGAGAGCCCGGCAGAGGAACCCAGCACTTACGGTGGACCAGAATGAATTGCAGGAGGGCAGAAATGGAGCTGGGTGAGGTGTCTGACCGGGTGAAGATGGTTGCTGATGTGGTGATGGTGATGAGGCAGGTGAGCGTGCAACAACCCCGGAGACGCCCCACGAAGGAGGTAGCAACCCCTGTGGAGGAGTAGACAGAAAATTAGTAGGTTTTTCTTATAAGAGGAAAATCAGAATTTACTTGCTGAACTGGTAGTATACCCAACGAGCCAGTGCCGAGGTGCTGAAGAGAAGGTCTATTTAAGCGCTGGCAAGTCAGAGGTAACAGGTGTGTCTCATCACGCAGGTGAAGATGATTGCCTGCTGAGAAGGGGAAAGTTGAACAGAATGGGCGAGGGAGAGTGTACTCACCAGAACATGACACTTTTGACTTTTTCTTTTAGACTTTGTAAGACAATTTGCAATGCTGTGTAGACTGTGTGGAATTAAGACAGAAGAAAATGACTAAAACTTATTAAACCGTAGCAGCTAAACTTAATTGTCAGCCACATCAGCTCATTATAATAAGTGTAAACTAAATAAATAAACATAATATAAATTGATACTCTTATGACAGTTTAAAAAAAAAAACTAATGTGGTTTTCAGTAGCAAGGCAAGTTCATCGGGAGTACCACAAGGATCTGTACTTGGTCCCTTATTATTTAGTTTGTACATAAACAGTCTACTACAGTACTGTCAAGGGAACAAGGGGAAATGTATTGAGAGGACACTGGAGCTTAAACATGAAAAACAGCAGTCGGCTGCTACACAGCTTTGGAAAAGATCAGTTTGAATGGAGATAAAACTATGGGAATTTTTTTTTCTTAAAACACAAAACAGAATACAAAAACAACCAACCAAAGTTGAAGTAAGGGAGGAGTTTGAATCTCAGTATTACCTTGGAACCTGCTCTTAATTTTATGAGGCACATTTTATTGGTTGTATTTAAAGGTCTCATTTGCTGTCATTTCCAAGTATGAATTCCATCTATAGTTTTGAAGACCAAAACACATTCCTGTGTTGTTTTACAGCTCATTAAAAAAACAGTTCTTGTACCCCTTAATTTCTGCATGCATATTAACATTTATGCTGCATCCGGAAAGTATTCACAGTGCTTCACTTTTTCCACATTTTGTTATGTTACAGCCTTATTCCAAAATGAATTAAATTAAATTTTCCCTCAAAATTCTACACACAATACCCCATAATGACAATGTGAATTTTTTTTTGAGATTTTTGCAAATTTATTAAAAATAAACTAAGAAATCACATGTACATAAATATTCACAGCCTTTGCCATGAAGCTCAAAATTGAGCTCAGGTGCATCCTGTTTCCACTGACCATCCTTGAGATGTTCCTACAGCGTAATTGGAGTCCACCTGTGGTAAATTCAGTTGATTGAACATGATTTGGTAAGGCACACACCTGTCTATATAAGGTCCCACAGTTGACAGTGCATGTCAGAGCACAAACCAAACATGAAGTCAAAGGAATTGTCTGTAGACCTCCTAGACAGGATTGTCTTGAGGCACAAATCTGAGGAAGGGTACAGAAAAATTTCTGCTGCTTTGAAGGTCCCAGTGAGCACAGTGGCCTCCATCATCTGTAAATGGAAGAAGTTCGGAACCACCAGAACTCTTTCTAGAGCTGGCCAGCCGTCTAAACTGAGTGATCAGGGGAGAAGAGCCCAATGGTCACCGTCAGAGCTCCAGTGTTCCTCTGTGGAGAGAGGAGAACCTTCCAGAAGGACAACCAACAATGCAGCAATCCACCAATCAGGCCTGTATGGTAGAGTGGCCAGACGGAAGCCACTCCTTAGTAAAAGGCACATGGCAGCCCACCTGGAGTTTGTCAAAAGGCACCTCCTGAAGGACTCTCAGACCATGAGAAACAAAATCCTCTGGTCTGATGAGACAAAGCTTGAACTCTTTGGTGTGAATGCCAGGCGTCATGTTTGGAAGAAACCAGGCACCACTCATAACCATGCCATTGGTGGTGGCAGCATCATGCTGTGGGGATGTTTTTCAGCGGCAGGAACTGGGAGACACGTGAGGATAGAGAGAAAAATGAATGCAGCAAAGTACAGAGACATCCTGGATGAAAACCTGCTCCAGAGCACTCTTGACCTCAGACTGGGGCGATGGTTCGTCTTTCAGCAGGACAACGACCCTAAGCACACAGCCAAGATATTGAAGGAGTGGCTTCAGGACAACTCTGTGAATGTCCTTGAGTGGCCCAGCTAGAGCCCAAACTTGAATCCAATTGAACATCTCTGGAGAGATCTGAAAATGGCTGTGCACCGACGCTTCCCATCCAACCTGATGGAGCTTGAGAGGTGCTGCAAAGAGGAATGGGCCAAACTGCACAAAGATAGGTGTGCCAAGCTTGTGGCATCATATTCAAAAAAAAATTTGAGGCTGTAATTGTTGCCAAAGGTGCATCAACTGTCATGATCTGAGCATGGAGGGTTCTGCCGTGCTCAGTCTCATTGTCTTTCTCCATATTTGTATATTTGTTGTATTTTTGAGTTCTTAATTTCCTGTCATTTTATCCTTGGTTGGTTTTCATATATCTTGTATTATTTCTCAGTTTTACTCATTTTCTGGTTTACGTTCATTGCTGTCTTCATATATTGTATTCATATACTGTATTCATATATTTGGTATTTGCTTGTATGTATCCTTTAGTCTTTATTTGTCCTCATTTCAGGTCTTGCTTTATATTTGTACTTTTGTGTTCTCTCTCTCTCTGGAGCTGCAGCTGTCAGCGGCACTTCTAGGTTTTGCTGTGGTAGTGGGCGGTGCCCCTTTCAAGTTGTCAGTCCCGTCTCCTCTCCTCTCATGACTCACAGCTGATCTCTATCATGTAATCACTTTCTCCTCCTGCCCTATTTAACTCTGCAGCGCTGATCATTTGGCGCTGCGGTCTTCTCGGTGTTCAGACGTGCTCTCCTAGTCTGCATCATATTTTTGTAAGTTTTTTCTTGCTCTGTCAGGTATCTCCTGTTAATCTACGGTTAGTGTGTTGCTAGTAGTCCTGACGAGCTTCCCTCGTCTTCCGGCATTTTCCTACGCTTTAGCCTTTAGGCTTTCCTGGGCAAGGTGACTCCTATCCGGCCACTCCTATTATTTTTGTGTTTTTGTGGATTGTGGACTCTTCATTTATTGTTTTTTTGCAAGTTTTGTAGTTTTGTTATTTGTGCACTTGGTGCTCGGAGTTGGTTAATACACAACAGTACTTTTGTTTCTTGTACACGGTGTGTCTTGAGTTATTATTAAATACACAACTCACAGTTCCTGCTTGTGGCGTCGTCAATCAGCCCATTAGGGCTGAGTTCATGACAGAAATAAAGTATTGAGCAAAGGCTGTGAATACTTACAGTATGTACATGTGATTTTTTAGTTTTTTATTTTTAATAAATTTGCAAAAATCTCAAACTTTTTTCACATTGTCATTATGGGGTATTGTGTGTAGAATTTTGAGGGAAAAAATGAATTTAATCCCTTTTGGAATAAGGCTGTAACATAACAAAATGTGGAAAAAGTGAAGCGCTGTGAATACTTTCCGGATGCACTGTATTAGTCCATTGTCTGATTGGGCAAAGATTTTTTCCAAGAGAAACATAATAAAGGCCAGTCAAGCTAGTGCTAAGCTACTAAATTAATTGCTAACATTAACTGCTAAGTTATACTTGGTCCATTTGGTCTAACCACAGTTGGCATTTGTACAAAAAGCAGGACAGCAACAATTTCAACAATAAAAAGTTAAACTGCTACTAACACCATCATAGATAGCAAAGCATGCACAACTTCCCTTGTTTCAACAGCACATCATTGTAGGCTAACAGCTTCAGCAGCATTAACCTCCGGTTATTCAGCCTTGCTGAAGAAATAACAAAACTACAAAAGCACTCGGAGAGCGCAGACCTCCGCCAAGGCAGCTCAGTCCCCCATGCTGCCATCTACTCAAAAATTTAACTGCTGGACTTTGAAAACCTGCGATTAGCATTGATGTTTTTTTTTTTAATTGTTTTTTCTTCTATTTCGTATGTTTTGCCAATTTATAAAAATTTTTAAAAAATATTGTAACGTCGGGGCCATTTTAAGGGAGCCAGGGATTTCCCAGCATGCTTTGCCAGTTTGAAACGTTACTGTGTGTGTTAAATGTGTTACTTCTGAGTTATACTGCTGTGTCATTATAACTGCATTATAATGGCCCAGCAGTGTTTAGCAGGATTAGGGCAAGATGTATCATGTGTGTGTAACCGTGATGTAAACAGAGGTCTGTGAGAATGACCTCCGCTCCTGTCTGTGCTGAGAAGGAGGTTGGGGGTTGGGGTGTGTGAAAAATAAATCAGGTTGATCACAGCCATCTGCTCCATTGTCTTTGTGTGAACCCTGCAAACGTCACACTGGTGTCAGAAGTGGGATATGGAGCAAGATGAGGATCCAGGCGGAGGTACAGCGGCCGGAGCGATTCATCGCTCAGCCGGGAACGGAGTATAGAGCAGAGACGCCGGCCCCTGGAGAGCTTCGCTGCGATAGACGGAGCAGAGCAAACCAGCCCCGTTTCCCGCCCTTTTCAGGGCAGGACGGGCTGGCGATTCCAGAGCGATTAGGAGCGGCAATCTACCGGGAGATGACCGTCCCATCCATCCAGCAGCGGGCCAAGATTCCCCGCTACAACGGCGAGAACCTGTTGGATGACCGCCTGGCCCAGGTCGAGTTGGCTGCCGCGCTGATCATCAGAGGAAACCACCGTGCTGAGAGCGAGTGGAGGAGGAGCTACGGCAGATCACAGCAGCGCGTGCACGAAGGAAACAGCCATGGCGACGCGAGGAAGGACGGCTTCCGCTGCACAGTGCCAGGGTACATGGCATGGTACCGCCCCGCACACAGCGCACGACAAACTGGCCCCTCGCCGACGCTAAATTAGAGCGAGGTGGCATGGACGGAAAAAAAGCCGCCTCCTGCAGATGCCCCCGGCAGATGACGTCACAGAGGCGCAGGAGCGACGCAGCGGAGCGAGCAGGACGAAGATGCGGCCACTTTCCAGGCGCGGCAAAGGCTGGACGCATGGATGCGGGCCAGCGGCCGCCTGGGACAACTGGCAGCGGTGGGAGTCGGCCGGAGCGGGCCTGGGACTCCCGCTGCCAGGGAAGGGACTGTGCGTGGTCCTACAGAGGCTGTCAGATGTGTCCATCCGCCCGCTGATGGCCAAACCGGAACCCTACCCCAACCAGATGCTCTGACCGAGACTCAGATGGCCCGTGCATGCCGCCCTGGCACCGGGCTGACTCGCGTTGGATTTCTGAAAGTGGACTTTGAATTTTCTGGGGACAGAAACCAGTCCAGGGGGGGGCAGTGTAACGTCGGGGCCATTTTAAGGGAGCCAGGGATTTCCCAGCATGCTTTGCCAGTTTGAAACGTTACTGTGTGTGTTAAATGTGTTACTTCTGAGTTATACTGCTGTGTCATTATAACTGCATTATAATGGCCCAGCAGTGTTTAGCAGGATTAGGGCAAGATGTATCATGTGTGTGTAACCGTGATGTAAACAGAGGTCTGTGAGAATGACCTCCGCTCCTGTCTGTGCTGAGAAGGAGGTTGGGGGTCGGGGTGTGTGAAAAATAAATCAGGTTGATCACAGCCATCTGCTCCATTGTCTTTGTGTGAACCCTGCAAACGTCACAATATGTTGGTAGAACTTTACAAATATAATGTAACGTCGGGGCCATTTTAAGGGAGCCAGGGATTTCCCAGCATGCTTTGCCAGTTTGAAACGTTACTGTGTGTGTTAAATGTGTTACTTCTGAGTTATACTGCTGTGTCATTATAACTGCATTATAATGGCCCAGCAGTGTTTAGCAGGATTAGGGCAAGATGTATCATGTGTGTGTAACCGTGATGTAAACAGAGGTCTGTGAGAATGACCTCCACTGCTCTGTGTACTAAGTGGAGGTTGGGGGTCGGGGTGTGTGAAAAATAAATCAGGTTGATCACAGCCATCTGCTCCATTGTCTTTGTGTGAACCCTTGCAAACGTCACACTGGTGTCAGAAGTGGGATATGGAGCGAGATGAGGATCCAGGCGGAGGTACAGCGGCCGGAGCGATTCATCGCTCAGCCGGGAACGGAGTGTAGAGCTGAGACGCCGGCCCCTGGAGAGCTTTGCCGCGATGGATGGAGCAGAGCAAACCAGCCCCGCTTCCCGCCCTTTTCAGGGCAGGACGGGCTGGCGATTCCAGAGCGACTAGGAGCGGCAATCGACCGGGAAATGACAGTCTCATCCATCCAGCAGCGGGCCAAGATTCCCCGCTACAACGGCGAGAACCTGTTGGATGACCGCCTGGCCCAGGTCGAGCTGGCTGCCGCGCTGATCATCAGAGGAAACCACCGTGCTGAGAGCGAGTGGAGGAGGAGCTACGGCAGATCACAGCAGCGCGTGCACGAAGGAGACAGCCGTGGCGACGCGAGGAAGGACGGCTTCCGCTGCACAGAGCCAGGGTACATGGCATGGTACTGCCCCGCACACAGCGCACGACAAACTGGCCCCTCGCCGACGCTAAATTAGAGCGAGGTGGCATGGGTGGAAAAAAAAGCCGCCTCCTGCAGATGCTTCCCCCGGCAGATGGCGTCACAGAGGCGCAGGAGCGATGCAGCGGAGCGAGCAGGACGAAGATGCGGCCACTTTCCAGGCGCGGCAAAGGCTGGATGCATGGATGCGGGCCAGCGGCCGCCTGGGAGAACTGGCAGCAGTGGGAGTCGGCCGGAGCGGGCCTGGGACTCCCGCTGCCAGGGAAGGGACTGTGTGTGGTCCTACAGAGGCTGTCAGATGTGTCCATCCGCCCGCTGATGGCCAAACCGGGACCCTACCCCAACCAGATGCTCTGACCGAGACTCAGATGGCCCGTGCATGCCGCTTTGGCACCGGGCTGACTCGCATTGGATTTCTGAAAGTGGACTTTGAATTTTCTGGGGACAGAAACCAGTCCAGGGGGGGGCAGTGTAACGTCGGGGCCATTTTAAGGGAGCCAGGGATTTCCCAGCATGCTTTGCCAGTTTGAAACGTTACTGTGTGTGTTAAATGTGTTACTTCTGAGTTATACTGCTGTGTCATTATAACTGCATTATAATGGCCCAGCAGTGTTTAGCAGGATTAGGGCAAGATGTATCATGTGTGTGTAACCGTGATGTAAACAGAGGTCTGTGAGAATGACCTCCGCTCCTGTCTGTGCTGAGAAGCAGGTTGGGGGTCGGGGTGTGTGAAAAATAAATCAGGTTGATCACAGCCATCTGCTCCATTGTCTTTGTGTGAACCCTTGCAAACGTCACAATAATTTATTTATTAACATCCAATATATTATGTCTTTATTACCTCCTTCCCATCAGAACACATGTCAAACATAAACTATTGCAAATAGAGGTACATCTTACAATATTCTGTATATTTTTTCCAATCACCCTGACTAGTTATTGTGGAGCTACATGTGCATATGCTCAAATAGCCCTATCTCCCAATGATAAAGAATCCTTTATAAAATTCCTGGATCCAGACGGCGATCCGGATCACTCCCAAAATCTAATAATTTCTTCCTTGTCCCAGTTCGAACATTTCCTGAAAATTTCATCAAAATCTGTCCATAACTTTTTGAGTTATGTTGATCACAAACAGACAGACAAACAAACAAACCCCGGCAAAAACATAACCTCCTTGGTGGAGGTAATAATCTATTTTCCGGTTGTCGGTCTAAAGCAAGGCTCAACAGTGTGGAGACAATAGCATCCCAGAGAAGTAGCTTCACACCAAAACACAAACTTTTTTTAGTCGACCCAGCCAATGTTAGCTCTGATGCTAACAAGGTGCACTTAGATCCCTGGGTCTGAGTTGAAGTTTTCCAGCTACAGTGGCCAGTGTTACATAAGGGGAGGTGTTCTATTTCACACATGAATGGAAGCCTCTCCAGTGTTTGTGTAATAACTGACAGACATGGTACTCCCAGCTCCAGAAAGCCAGGATTACCACCCAATAATCGAGTGACAAATATGCAAAAATATAAATTAGGTCTAGGCTATATACATGTGTGTATGTAAGAGAGAAGTAAACACTCTTGGTGACCTTGGAGTGTGTTCATCAGCACATCATCAACAGTCTGGTTCGAACATACCATCTCACATTCCTCACTGTCTCTCTCTCCCTCTCTAGTTGTTATTGGACTACAGTGGCTCTTCATCAAAGGGCAGACAGCTCATCGAATTCCTGTCATACAGAGATGCTGAAGTCATGCTGTTTGTTCCTCATAATGCCGGTTTTGCCCAAAACCAGGTACAGTACAACTCAAGGCCTTCATTGGGTAGTTAATGATTTAATCAGAATGCATTTAATCAGATAACTTGGATAAAGCAGAACTATTTTATATTACTTTTTATCTATTAACAACTTTGATGAATAGCTACCAATGACTCTCTTTTTTAAAAGTAAAATCAGAATCTTTTTGGCCAGTTTGTACTGTGATGGATTGTTTTTATTGCCTGTTCATTCTGTCTCCTGTAATCAGAAATGAAATTACACTCAGTATTTTTCCCATGAGGCAGCAATAATCCAACACAGCCTTGGACATTGTAAACATAACATTTGTATCTGAGATATACAGTAGCTCTGAGCACTGCTGACTCAGCATTCTCAAAACAACGCTTATCTATTTGGTCTATTGTATTAACACTGTAATGTCAGAGCTGTGATAAGGGGCAGGGGATTCTCCCAGTATGCTTTGTGCCGCAGGGGATTTAAAGACGGTTATAATTTTTGGGTTCTGAGCGTTATTGTTGTAGTGTTATAATTGTGTTATAAGTCTGATTGTGATAGTGTTGTTTTCCCTGCATGGGAGAGATTACGCGTGTGTGTCACCCTGAGTGAAGTGTGTGTGTGTGTGTGTGTGTGTGAATGAACTCCCCTCTGTTTGGCGTAATTTGTCAGTGAAGAAATAAATGCCTGCTACATTCCAAATCCTCTCTCATTATTGTATGAACCCTTGAAACGTCACACTGGTGTCAGAAGTGAGATATTCAGAGATGGAAGCGAGGATCAAGGCGGAGATTTGACAGCTCGAACAGCTCATCACCCAGATCAAGATGGACAGTAGAGCAGACACGCAAGTCCCTGGAGCTGCTCGCTGCAAAGAATGGGGAAACGGGCCGGATGGAGGAAGTGCATCTCGTGTCCCGCCTTTTTCAAGGCAGGATGGGGAGTGCCAGCGAGGAAACTACGAGCCAGCGTGTTGTGTGGGGATTTGACATTTGGGGCTTGCCGTAGCCTGGCCGGGGGGTTGAGGGTGATGACGTCAGGTGGGTTACGGCTAGAGAATATATTGAGCTGTTTTCTATAATAAAGTTAGTTCAGTGCTCAGTTTAATGCGGCTCTGGTTTCATGTTATTCCGACATAAAATTTTGGCGATGAGAATAAACCATGGGAGTGTGCATTAGATCGCCACCTCCATTTTTACAGTCTCCGGGCATGCCAGGTATACCATGGGGCCACTGGCGGGAGACATTCGAAGTGTATGTGACCGCGGTCGGTCTGAGCGGCACCGATGAAGAGAGATGGCAGAACCTACTCGTTCACTGCCTCGGTGAGGAGGGCCAGTGGATATTTTTTGGGCTGGGATGCAGCGGCTCACTGAAGGAAGGTTTGGACTTAATGGACTATTTCTTCAGGGACCATTCCAACGTCACGGCATGAAGATATAAATTTGTTGACCGCCGACAGCAAGCTGGTGAGTCCACCCAATCCTTCATTATGGAACTCCGTAGCTTAGCAAGAGAGTGCGCCTTCAGGCCTATCAAGGAGGAGCTAGTCCGGCTCAAGCTAGCTTACGGTATGAACAACGAGTAGCTGAAAGACAAGCTGAGGTGTTCTACCACGGCCTGCTTATCAACCCAAGCGTGACACCGAAAATCCAACCATTATGGCGGCTTCCCTCGCTCTGTTGGACGATGTCATGGCGGAACTGAACAGACTGCTCAAAGCTGGCATCATCGAGAGGGTGGAGGCTTCACCCTGGATATTAAACATCGTGGTGACCAGGAAGAAGACGGGCGGCATCCGGCCGTATATTGACCTTAGGATGGTGAATAAAGGAGATTGTGCCGGACAAATACCTGCTCCCTATGATGGAAGAACTCACCACAATATTCAGCAGCTCAAGGGTATTCACAAAACTGGATCTCCGCAAGGGTTACCTGCAGGTGCCTCTTCACCCACCCAGCAGGAACCTGACAGCTTTTGTGACCCACATGGGCATTTTCACATACACCCGCATGCCTTTTGGTTTGAGCTCAGCACCTAGCTGCTTTCAGAAGTTCATGTCCATGATTCTGGCCGGCCTCAAGAGTGTAGTGGTGTACCTGGATGACATCGTGGTCCACGGTGCATCGCAGGAGGAGCACGATGGCCGTTTGGGACAAGTTCAATTCAATTCAATTCAACTTTATTTATATAGAGCCATTTCACAACAACAGTCATCTCATAGCACTTTCAACTGTAGGGGAAACCCCCACAATTGCAGAAAGACCCCAGAAATCAGGCGATCCCCTGTGAGCAAGCACTTGGTGACGGTGGAGTGGAAAAACTCCCTTTTAACAGGAAGAAACCTCCAGCAGAACCAGGCTCAGGGAGGGGCAGTCATCTGCTGCGACTGGCTGGGGGGTGAGGGGATAGAGAAGCTGAAAAGAACAGACATGTAGATAGCAAACAGCAAGATGGGGACTCAATCTATAGGAGAGAACAAACAGATGTTAATGACCAGCAAAAAAAAAAAAAAAAAAAAAAATTCATTGAGAGTGAAGAAAGGAGTGAAGCCCAGTGCAATTATTAGAGGTCCCCCGGCTGTCTAAACCTAATAGTAGCATAACTAAGGGAGGGTTCAGAAACATATGATCCCTTCCTAATTGTCGGCTATATCAAAAAGGAAGGTTTTAACCCTTTTCTTAAAAACAGAGATCGAGTCTGACTCCTGAATCCAGATTGGCAGCTGGTTCCACAGGAGAGGAGCTTGATAACTGAAGGCTCTGCCCCCCATTGTACTTTTGGAGATTCTAGGTATTACAAGTAATCCAGCATTTTGGGAGCGTAATGCTCTGTTAGGATAATAGGGTAATATCAGATCTTTTAAATAAAAAGGGGCCTGATTGTTTAGAGCATTGAAAGTGAGAAGAAGGATTTTAAACTTAATTCTAAACTGTATGGGAAGCCAATGAACTGAGGCCAGAACCGGAGAGATATGATCTCTCTTTCTAGTACCTGTTAAAACTCTTGCTGCAGCATTTTGGATCAGCTGAAGACTTTTTAGAGATGTTTTAGGACAGCCTGATAATAGAGAGTTACAATAATGTAATCTAGAACCAACAAAAGCGTGGATCAATTTCTCAGCATCACTCTGAGACAAGATGCTCCTAATCTTGGCAATATTACGCAACTGATAAAAGGCAGTCTTAGAAACTAACTAACTAACTAACTAACCTGCACTTATATAGCGCTTTTCTAGTCACAAAGACCACTCAAAGCGCTTTCATTAATACTAACCCTCTATTCTAAGGGCCTATAGGAAACAGATATCTAGGGACAATTTAGAACAGCCAATTAACCTAACATGCATGTTTTTGGCATGTGGGAGGAAACCGGAGAAATCCCGGAGTAAACCCACGCAACACGGGGAGAACATGCAAACTCCACACAGATCACTGTTGGTCGGGGGCTGGGATCGAACCCACGATCCCACGATCCCCACAATCCCCCGGCCAAGGGTAAACTGTGCTGCCGCAGTGCTAACCATTGCGCCACCGTGCAGCCCAGAAACAAATTTAATATGTGAATTGAAAAACAGATCTTGATCAAAAATAACTCCAACGTTCCTCACAGAGCTATTCAGAGAAAGAGTAACTACATCCAAACTAAAAGTTTGATTTGGAAAGGTATTTGATGGCGGCAGCGCGCTCGGACGCAGCGGCCCCTCTTGGCATCAGCGAGTGTGAGAGTTTTGAGTGTTGTGATCTGCTTCTTATATGGATGCTGCTTCTTATATGGATGCCGAGAGAAACACAATTTTGTCTTGCCTGCACTACAGTTGTATGTACAGCAATATGACAATAAAGTTTGATTTGATTTGATTTGATTTGATTTCTTAGGTTTTTTGGACCAATGAGAATGACTTCAGTCTTATCTGAATTTAATAGCAGGAAATTACAAGTCATCCAAGCTTTGATTTCCTTAAGATAGGCATCTAACTTAGCTAATTGATTACTATCATCTGGCTTCATTGACAGGTATAATTGTGTGTCATCTGCATAACAATGAAAATGTATACAGTGTACAGTGCTTTCTAATAATGTTGCCTAACACAAGCAATTTGTTTTCAGTTTCACCAATTTCAATTTCAATTTCAATTTCAAGTTTCACCAATTTAAGGACAAACTGAGCTGTTGGAACAGTGTGTGTGTGGCGAGGGGACTCTGCATGTTGATCCCAGTGTCTCTGAGATCACGAGTTCTGGTGATGCTCCACGAGGATCACCTGGGTGTGGTCAGGGTGAAACAGTGTCGCAGGGATTCCGTTTGGTGGCCTGGTATTGATAAGGACATTGAAACCATGGTAAAGAACTGTGTCCTGTGCTTGGAGAGCGGAAAGACTGGTGCCCCACCCCCACCCCCACCCCGTGACCATTACTGTACCCAGAGGGCCCTTGGAAGCACATCCAATTAGACATCTGCAGCGAACTGCATACAGCACCCCCGAACAGCCGGTTTCTGCTTGTGGTCTACGATCTTTTCTCTAAATAGCCGGAGATGTTGCCCACTAATTCAGTCATGACGGATGTGGTTACGGGTTTCCTCTCGTCACTGTTCAACAGATGGGGGGTCCTGGATGTCATCACTACAGACATTGGCCCACAGTTCACCTCTGGGGCGTTTGAGGAGTTTTGGGGCATTAGGGGCGTGAACACATCAAGACCGTGTTCTGTTATCCCCAAGCCAATGGGGGCATAGAGTGTTTCAACAAGACTCTGAAAAAAGGGCTGGGAGCTGACTTGGCGGATGGCTTCATGTTTTCAGATGCCCTCCAGCGCACACTCCTCCACTACAGGGCAACGGCCCATGCTACAACAGGGTGTTCACCAGCGAAACTCATGCTGGGGCATGAACTCCACTTGCCTTTGGACCAACTGAGACCACCCATGACCCCTTCTCCAGGGAGCACAGATCCTCCACGGGACCGGGTCATTGCCCAACAGCGAAAGATGAAACGACGGTTCGACAGGAAGTACAGGGCGAGGGCTCACAGACTGGAGATGTCGGATTGGGTTTGGATTAAACAACCCAACCACACGCATAAGCTGCAACCGTTCTGGACGGGGCTCTGACAGATTGTGAGGCGGCAAGGCCGGGACATGTTTGTGCTCTCGGACGGGTCACAGTGGCACTCCAGCCGACTCAGGAAGCCCTTGCCTGTACAGAGTCCAGGAGCTATGGCGGAATGGACTGGTGTGGGTTGGGACTCATCGGGTGCGGGGGTTAGGGACTCGCAGGTGAAGCCGATGGTGCCTGGAGCAGGTTCCCCTTCTAGGGGACGCTTGGCTAGAACACGTCAGAGGCCGAGGTACCTGGAGGACTATGTTCTGAAGGCAATGTTAGCTAATGTGTGTTGGGAATGGGCAGCAGAATAATCCGCCCCAACACGGAGGGGGGGGGGCATTCTGGTAGTCCACCGAGACGCCCATTTAGTTGACTAAGTTTTGCTGTTCAGTTGAAAAAAATGTTTGTTACTTATGTTCTGGGGGTTCTTCATGTTGTGTGTGTGGGGGGTGTGTGGGGGGGGTGTGGGGATTTGACATTTGGGGCTTGCCGTAGCCTGGCCGGGGAGTTGAAGGTGATGGCGTCAGGGGGGCTACGGCTAGACAATGTATTGAGCTGTTTCCTATAATAAAGTTAGTTCAGTGTTCAGTTGAATGCGGCTCCGGTCTCATGTTATTCCGACATAACACAGCGATCCCACTGCAGCCGAGGGCAGTGATGAGCATGGAGGTGACCGTCCCAACCCCAGTACCGCCGACCTGCCAAGCAGCCAAGCTTCCCCGCTTTGGTGGCCAGAGGCGTTTCATCACCAAGGCAGAGAGCTTTCCAGGCCACAGCTGAGAGCGAGGACAAGGAGGAGCTGCCACAGCTGCGCGGCTGGCAAGAGTACAACGGCGGCGCGAGATGGGATGCTTTTGCTGCAGGGTGCCAAGCCACATCATGCACCACTGCTCTGCACCTACCTCACAACAACCAGCCTCCTCACCAGCTTTAAACTAGAGCGAGGTGGCACAGATGGGGACCTGCCACCTCACAGACATTTTCCCCAACAAATTCTCACCACGTCTGGGCTGACTTGGATGCTTGCCAGGGTTGTACCTGCAATGCAGCCTGGATGGCACTCCAATCCTGGCCCTGATCAACCCCGGTTCCACCATCTCCCTGGTCCAACCTGGGGTGCAGCCCAGTACAGATGAACTCAGACCACAGAGGTGGGAACCCACCAGGCATGGCATCACCACAGCCACCGGTGAGCATGCCAGATTGGGAGGGTAACGAGTCCTTGTCATGGGAGTGGCCAGTCAGAACACAAACCATCCATTCTGGCTGGCTGACATCCAAGACCCCTGCATCATCGGACTAGATCTGCTCGCAGTATGGGGCGCAAACATCAACACCACCAGCTCTTCTCTCCTTCTGGGGGCCAAGACCATCACGCTCTGCGGCAAGAGCCAGATGGGGAACCAGGGGACCCATGTGATCAAGGGGCCGTCAGCCAAGCTGAAGGGATCACCGCCAGAGCCGACCGCTGCAGCACCACCAGCGTGAGCGAAGGCGTCATTTTTTCCACTTTTGTTTGTTTTTATTGATTTTGTTTTTAATTTTTTATCTCTTTTTGTTGATATTAGTTTTTGCTTGGTGTTAGCTTAGTTTTGGCCTAGCAGAAAAGCCCAATCGGGCACGCGGGTGGGTCGGACCCCCGGCTGGGCTGTTTTACTGGGCTAGGCTAACCTGCTAACCTGTTTTTAAGCCTTTTTAGCTGTTTTTAGCTAACCTGTTTTGAGCTGCTTTTGGCTGGCTGGCTATCCACCTGTCGCCTGGAACATCATGGCTCCATCCCTGACGTGTGTCAGCTGTGTGTACCTCCTTAGGAAGGTTTCTGAGTTGGAAGTTAGACTCTCCAACCTCTATAAGATTCAGGAGGCCGAAGACCACCTTGATACCATAATGCTCGGGCGAACAACGGCCCTGGCAACCGACTCGCAGCTGGCAGAGATGGCTACTTACCTGGGTGAGTTTAGCGGATCTCCGCCTACTTCCACCCCTGCTCCAGTTTCTTTTGACGTCCAGGACCACAGCAATAGACACTGGCTTCGACTCGGAGCTAAACCCAAAGCCCCGGTTGGTTCTTCTCATCCTCAATGCGCGCCCTGGACTTGGTTAGACCAGCAGGCAATCATCGTCGATCGACCAGACAGGGCCGTGCCTCTTCTCTTCCCCTGCTACTGGAAAATAGATTTGACATCCTTTCTCTAGAGGATTTTCCCCACCTGGACGCTGGCTGTCCGCCTGTGGCCGGCCCTCCTCCTCCCTCAACTTCTCCTTCAGCGGCGGCTCAAACCCCCAAACCCGGGATTAAGACTACTTTAGGTGTTCCAAATTACACACCAGCTCCAAAAAGAAGAGAGCGCATCACCCAGCCATCACAACAACACCTTCGACAAGATTGTTCACCACCACAGAAACAACCGACAAAGCCCCCCAGACGACGCTGGTAATTGGTGACTCGATTATGAGGAATGTCAAAAGCAGGTACTGTGTGGCTTAATTTTTTCCTGGGGCTAGAGTGTCTGACATTGAGGCTCTTACCCCTGACCTGTTAAATGAATTCCCCCACGTTAAAACTGTCATAGTACATGTTGGATGCAACAACATCCCAGATGAAGTGTCAGAGATCTTAAAGAGTGACTTCAGGAGCCTTCTGTCCACTCTTATGAACTGTGGCAGATGTGAACTGTGGCACTCTTATGAACTGTTGCAGACGTGCGATAGGGCTTCCTATCTCTGGGCCTTTGGCACCTTTCAGACGGGGTTGCAATTATTTTAGCATAACTCTCAGTCTTAATACTTCGTTGTGTTTTACATGTCCTACTTTTAACATTGGTTTTATTGACAATTTTAACCTGTTTTGGAACCGCCCATCACTTGTGAGGCCTGATGGCATCCATCCAAATAGACTTGGTGCACGTGTTTTAAGGGACAATCTGTTCTATTCCATTCAGCGTTTTTTAATGCAGTGACTGGGATTTGGTGTGTTAACTCACTCTGAAGTTCCTGGGTCTGCCAACCAGATTAATCCAAATAATCCTCACTGTTTGGTTCAGTCTTCGATTTATAACCCTACAGAGATTGTGTGTGTCTCCCGTTACCCAAAATATTATAACCCAAGACAAATACAACACAACTTGATAAATACACGTCTTTCTGCAGCTCTTCCTCATCCGCCACCCCTCAACTTTGCCCCTGTCTTCTCCCATAGAGAACCTTTGTCTACTCCCCCCAAAGTTAATAAAAATATAATGCATAAACATCCCAAAGTGTTTGAACAAAATGTTGTTAAAACTCAAATCAAACCTCAAGTCTCTAAATTTATTAATTTAGCCTCTGTTCCTCCTCATAATTTAAAAATTAAATGTGGTTTATTAAATATTAGGTCTCTAACTCCAAAGTCTCTACTAGTTCACGATCTATTAATTGATCATCAGATCGATTTAATATCCCTCACAGAGACTTGGCTAGGGCAAGATGATTATGTTGGTTTGAATGAATCAGCTCCCTCTGGTTATCTAAACTGTCATAATCCCAGAAGTTCTGGTCGTGGAGGTGGAGTAGCGGCAATTTTCCATTCTAATTTACTAGTTCATGTAAAGCAAAAATCATGTTTTAATTCCTTTGAGGGCCTGGTCCTCAGTGTGGGGCATGTTGGCTATCTTGGCTTGAACCCAATTTTCTTTGCCATAGTTTATCGCCCTCCCTCGGCCTACTCAGTGTTTTTATCCAAATTTGCTGAATTTTTAGCTGATTTAGTGCTGAAATCAGATAATAACAATAATTATTGTAGGGGATTTTAATATACATGTTGATGTAGATAGTGACTGTTTTAATAAGGCATTCAATTCAATTTTAGACTCAATGGGGTTTTCCCAGAAAGTAGAAAATTCTACCCATTATCTCCACCACACATTGAACCTTGTTTTGACTTATGGTATAGAAATAGAAAATCTGGTAGTGTCTCCTCATAATCCTGTACTGTCAGACCATTGTCTGTTAACCTTAATTTCACTATTTCTGATTATTTGACTCCTAAAGAAAAATATTACTACAGCAGATGTCTTTCAGATGACATTGTTACCAAATTTTTGCTTGTTACCAAATTTTTTGTGACCAAATTTTTGCAGATTGTCTCCTCTATACCTTGGGTCAATACCCTTTATCCTTGGGTCTATACCCTTTATTGTCATTCAACCATACAACCAATCATGTACAGTAGAACAAAATTGTGTTTCTCCTATCTACAGTGTTAATCACACACACCCCATATATAGAATCAGAGGGGGCCGCTGCCATGCAAGGCGCCGCCACAGATTTCCCTCCTCCATTCCATTATTGCAGAGCATCAAGCTGGACGGCAGGAAGTTCCGCTTTTATATGGTCTTCGGCATGACCCGGCCGGGATTTGAACCCCTGCCTCCTGGGTGTGGGGCGGATGCTCCACCAACTGAGCCACCACTCCAGTAACACAGCAGACATAAAAAATGGAGAGCCTGCTTTTTCCGTAATTGATAGCATGGTAGATACTGTTACAGCCTCTCTGCATCAGACTCTAGATTTGGTGGGCCCTTTAAAAAAAGAAAAAGTCTAACCAGAGATTTCTTTTTTTCCACAATATCTTTATTGAACCTTTTTTTTTTTTTACAAACATGACACAAACAATCAAACACTAACACTAAAGTACTACAAAAAAATGCACTAAAAACACCTACAACCACCAACAAAATCAAGTCTTCAACAATGCTCCTCTGTTTAGTCTAGACAATCCATTACATAAGTATACATATTATGTTCACCAGTTTGGAATTTACAAGGTCCACACACATCATTCACCTTCTTCTTCAAGAGTTATGTTTAAATTTTTTACATAATCAATAAAAGGTCTCCATATATTCTCAAACACACTTTCCTTTGATTTCAGTATGTATGTTATTCTTTCTAATGGAAGGTTTGTTAACATCTGTCTTAACCACTGAGTCACATCTGGTCTATGAGTCTTTTTCCACAGTAGTGCAATACATTTTTTGGCATTAAGCAAACTGAGGTCTATGAATGTTCTTTCACTTTTATTAAAGTTATGCTTTTTTGGGTACAGACCCAACAAAAACAGTTTAGGATTCAATATGATTTGTTTTGAAATTATTTTTTCAATTGTTACCCTCACCTCTTCCCAAAACATTCTAATTATTCTACATTCCTATAAACAATGAAATAGGGTTCCTTTACTTTCCATGCATTTTGTGCATGTATCTGGTATGTTTTTGTTATATCTATTTAACTCCACCGGTGTAACATACATCCGCATTAACCATTTAAAATGTATCAATTTAAGACGTACATTTATTGATTTGGTTTGAGCTTCTGTACAAGCCAATTCCCATTGTTCCTCTGAAATTTCAGTTTGCAGATCTTCTTTCCAGTAGTTTAATCTTTTCTGTGAGTTTTCACTTGAGGATAGTGTCAATGAGTTATAAAACTCTGAAATAATACCCTTTCTTTTACTATCTTTCATCAACATTTTTTCCAAGGATGAATAAATAGGTCGAGTGAGAGCATTATTTTGGTTTGATCGAATAAAGTTCCTAAGTTGAAGATATTTAAAAAAATGTGTTCTATTAAGATTAAATTTGATCCTCAGCTCTTCAAAAGACATTATGTTATCTGAACATGACAAATATAAATCTTGAATTTTTTGGATCCCTTTTAAACTCCATACTTTAAACACAGCATCCGCTCTCCCTGGTTTAAAATATTGATTACCCCATATTGGACTAAATTGTGACAGTAAGTGTGGTTCTTTTAAATATTTTTTAGTTTCACACCATATTTTAATCATATGTTTTACAAATGGGTTTTTAACTTGTTTCTGTAATTTTTTTGCCGAGTCTGAATATATGAATATGGGAAGAGGTAAAGGCAAATTGTATGATTCCATTTCAGTCCAGTGAGGGAGATCATTTGATGAAAAATAATATGTCATAGACCTCAGTTGTGCCGACCAATAATACAACATAAAATTTGGACATTTCAGACCTCCACAATCAAATGGTAAATATAATAAAAACAAACGTAATCTAGCCCTCCTGTTGTTCCATATAAATTCCACTAACTTTTTTTAAATTCTTGAGAATAAATCTAAAGGTGGTGATAAGGGAATGTATTGAAATAAATAAAGTATTTTAGGTAAGATATTACTTTTAAGTATATTGATTCTCCCGATCATCGACATTGGTAGTGACATCCATCTCTGAAGTAACTCATTAATATCTGTCATTAAGGCTTCATAATTGACACTGGCGACTGATTCTAGCTTAGGCACAATTTGGATTCCTAAATATTTAAACTGATTTACAACATTGAATTGATTTACCTCAGGGGCTGGGTAATTTCTCTGGGTCTCATTTAGCATTAATATTGAAGATTTAGTTTTATTTATTTTATATCCTGATATTTCCCCAAAATTCTTTATTAAATTCAACAAGGTCGGAATTGATTTTTTAAGATTCGACATAAACAAAATTATGTCATCGGCATACAGGGAGATTTTATGTTCTGTTGGTCCAACTTTAATTCCATATATTTGTGACTGTAGACGTATCGCCATCGCTAAAGGTTCAATTGTCATAGTAAACAGTAAAGGTGAAAGTGAACAGCCTTGTCGACATCCTCTATTGATTTTTATTGATTTTGAAATATTGTTATTTGTTAGGATTTCTGCTGTAGCATTATTATATATTATCTGAACCCATTTTATGAAATCTAACCAGAGATTTCTAACCCCTTGGTTTAACACAGAAACTTGTAGCTTAAAACAGAAGACTCGTCAATTAGAAAGAAAGTGGTGTTCTACTAATTTAGATGAATTCTATTTAGCGTGGAGAAATCATCTCTTAATTTATAAAAAATCTCTTAGAAAAGCTAGACCAAGTTATTACTCTGCATTAATAGAAGAGAATAAGAATAACCCCAGGTTTTTTTTCAACACTATAGGTAGGCTGACAAAGAGTCAGGACTCGGTCAATCCTCGCATCCCCCTTGAGCTTTCTAGTCAGGACTTTTTGAACTTTTTTAATCTTAACATTTTATCTATTAGAGATAAAATCAGTCAGATTCTTCCCACCGTAAACTTAAGTACATTAACTACTACAACTCCTTCAATTGATATCTGTTTGGATAAGTTTACTCCAACTGACCTTTTACAGTTAGATAAAATAATCTCCTCATCTAAGCCTTCATCTTGTCTTTTAGACCCTATTCCTACCAAGTTATTTAAAATAGTCTTCCCAATTATTGGTGGCCGCATTCTTCATATAATTAATTCTTCTTTAACTTTGGGTTATGTACCGCAGGTTTTTAAAACTGCTGTAATTAAACCCTTACTCAAAAAGCCAACGCTCGATCCAGGAGTTTTGGCTAATTATCGACCAATCTCTAATCTGTCTTTCATTTCAAAAATCTTAGAGCTGTTGCTGCGCAATTGTTTGACCACTTGCAGAGAAATGGTTTATTTGAAGAGTTTCAATCTGGGTTCAGAGTTCATCACAGCACTGAAACAGCCTTAGTGAAGGTCATTAATGACCTCCTGATTGCATCTGATAATGGACTTGTTTCTGTACTTGTCCTTTTAGATCTTAGTGCAGCCTTTGATACTATTGATCATGACATTCTGCTTGATAGATTAGAACACTATGTTGGACTAAATGGAACTTTGCTGCAGTGGTTTAGATCTTATTTGTCCGACAGACTTCAGTTTGTTCACATCAATGATGAGTTTTCTTCCAACTCTAAGCTCAGTTATGGAGTTCCACAGGGATCTGTGGTCGGCCCTATGCTTTTTAGTTTATATATGCTTCCGTTAGGCAATATCATTAGAAAGCACTGTATACATTTTCATTGTTACGCAGATGACACACAATTATACCTGTCAATGAAGCCCAATGATTGTAATCAATTAGCCAAGTTAGACGCCTGTCTTAAGGAAATCAAAGTCTGGATGACTTGTAATTTTCTGCTATTAAACCCATATAAGACTGAAGTCATTCTTGTTGGTCCAAAAAACCTTAGAAATCGCTTTCCAAATTCAACTCTTAATTTGTATGCCACTACTCTCACTCTGAATAGTTCTGTGAGGAACCTTGGAGTTATTTTTGATCAAGATCTGTTCTTTAATTCACATATTAAATTTGTTTCTAAGACTGCCTTTTATCATCTGCGCAATATTGCCAAGATTAGGAGCATTTTGTCTCTGAATGATGCTGAGAAACTGATCCACGCCTTTGTCATCTCTAGATTAGATTATTGTAACTCGTTATTGTCAGGTTGTCCTAAAATATCTTTAAAAAGTCTTCAGTTGATCCAAAATGCTGCTGCAAGAGTTTTAACTGGTTCTAGAAAGAGAAATCATATCTCTCCGGTTGTGGCCTCCCTTCATTGGCTTCCCATAGAGTTTAGAATTAAGTTTAAAATCCTTCTTCTCACTGACAAAGCTCTTAATAATCAGGCCCCCTTATATATAAAAGATCTGATATTACCCTATCATCCTAACAGAGCACTATGCTCCCAAAATGCTGGATTACGTGTAATACCTAGAATCTCCAAAAGTACAATGGGGGGCAGAGCCTTCAGTTATCAAGCTCCTCTCTTGTGGAACCAGCTGCCAATCTGGATTCAGGAGTCAGACTCGATCTCTGTTTTTAGGAAGAGGGTAAAATCCTTCCTTTTCAATATAGCCTACGATTAGGGAGCGGTCTTGTGTCTCTTAACCTCCCTTTTGTTTTGCTGTTAATAGATTCAGACTGCCGGGTGACCTGTTCTTTATGTCTGTTCTCTTCATCCTCTCTATCCCCTCACCCCCAGCCAGTCGCAGCAGATGACTGTCCCTTCCTGAGCCTGGTTCTGCTAGAGTTTTCTTCCTGTTAAATGGGAGTTTTTCCTCTCCACCGTCGCTAAGTGCTTGCTCACAGGGGATCATCTGATTGCTGGGTCTTTTGCAATTGTGGGGTTTTCCCTGCATTTGGTAGTGCTATGAGATGACTTTTGTTGTGATATGGCGCTATATAAGCAAAGCTGATTTTTTTTTTTTTTTTGTTACTTATTTGTACCCGTAGGTAGATTTGGTTTGCAGTCTGGTGACAAGCCACCGGCTGCTGGTCGCTGCGTGCGCGAGCGCCCTAAACCTACATGTTTTTGGTATGCGGGAGGAAACCGGAGAAATCCCGGAGTAAACCCACGCAACACGGGGAGAACATGCAAACTCCACACAGCTCACTGTTGGTCGGGGGCTGGGATCGAACCCACGATCTCATGATCCCCGCGATCCCCCGGCCGAGGGTAAAACTGTGCTGCCACAGTGCTAAACCACTGTGCCACCGTGCAGCCCGGAATTGAACCGAATTGAACTGAATTGAAGGGATTGTCATCTCCTCCAGAGACAGCAATGAGGGGGGCACCGGCAGAATGAGTTGCCTTGTCATCAGAAACAGAGCAGGCAGTTGAGGAGCTGTTCTAGCGGAACTGCAGGGGGTTAGAGTCAGGGCAGAGATGCCAGCTGTGGGAGCTGCTGGACTGCTATGTCATTGTCTTCACTGCCAGGGATGAGGAGTCCACCCGAACCAGCTTGACACCGGTGCCTTTTTCAAGGCGGGTGGCAGCAGAGCAAATGATTCAGGAGGTGCTGGAGGTGGATGTCATTGAACCCTCCAGCAGCCCCTGGGCGGCGCCAGTGGTTCTGGTCAAGAAGAAGGGCAGTTTATGGTGGTTCTGTGTGGACTACCGACACCTGAATGATGTCACGTGTAAAAACTCCTACTCTCTGCCCCGTATTGATGAAGCACTGGATTTCATCGCCGGCTCCAGCTGCTTCAGCTCCCTTGCCCCCCCGCAGTGGCTACTGGCAGGTGGAGCTGTTACCAGAGGCCCGCCGAAAAACAGCCTTCTCCATCGGGCAGGGACTGTGACAGTTCAAGGTGATGCTGTTTGGACTTTGCAATGCCCCGGCCACCTTCAAATACCTGATGGAGCAAGTACTGGCTCACATCCCCCAGAGCCGCTGTATCGTTTATCTAAACAACCTGCTGGTTCACGCAGCTGATTTTGGTGGTGCCCTGTCCAACTTCTGGGAGGTGTTGGATGCTGTCTGCCAGGCTGAGCTGTGGCTACCCCAGCTACACCGTTGAAAATGCCACCTGTTTCAGCAAGAACCCACCTTCCTGGGCCACGTTGTCAGCACTGTGGGAGTTGCCACCAACCTAGAGAAGGTGGCAGCGATGAGAAACTGGCTTGTCCTGCGGGACGTAGGATAACTGCGGAGCTTCCTCGGACTGGCCTCCTATTATAGGAGGTTTGTGAAGGATTTCACCACCATCGCCAGTCTGCTCTATCAGCTGACACAGAAGGGCCGCACGTTCAAGTGGAGCGAGGACTGTGCTGCTGCTTTTTCCCAGCTCCACTCGGTGCTCATCAGAGCCTCCGTGCTGCGATATCCCTACCCAAACCACCTCTTCATTGTGGACACAGAAGCTAGCAACCAGGGCATCAGGGTGGTACTATCACAGGAGGGAGCGCACGGAGAGCAGGCAGTTGCCTTCTTCAGTCGCACTCTCAGCAGAGCCGAAAGGAATTATTGCATCACCCACTGAAAGCTGCTGGCAGTCATCCAAGGGCTCTGCCATTTCCGCCCATATGTTTATGGGGGGAGGTTCCAGCTCAGGAACGATATACATCGATACTAATACTAATAAAGGTAATAAACACACCTTAATCGTCGTCGGCCTCCGTCAGTCTATGATGACCATGGAAGAGAATCCTAAACGTCTACTCTGCTGGAACATTACCGCCTGTGGCTGAACAGGCCGATGCACACCGGTGTTCTACCTTCCAGCATTGGGCGTTGGTAGGATTCAAGCCTGGGCAGGAAGATATGGAGGACAAGATGTTACCCATGCAGCATGTCCCCCCTCTCCACGTCACTGATGAATCCAAAGGAACAGCAGGGCTGCTATAGTTTGGCACCAGTGCCGTCGCAGGAGCTGCCAGAACGATGTTGAGCACAACAGAGAACTGCCTTAGGGGCTCCGACTCTGGATTTTTCTCAGGGTTGACTCCCGAAGCCTTTCCCGTGACCGGGTGTGCCGCAAGGCAGCGGAGGTTTGAAATCAGGGTTTACCTTCCCCTAGATGGGCTACCTTCCCAGGTTGACGAGCCACCATCTACCCGAAGCATCTGGTTTTAAGGTGCCAGAGATCCGCCCTCGCCCCTTCTCCTATTAGTAAAAGCAGTTCCGCCGGGCTTAGAGACTAAACCACACGGGCAGGCTAGGAGTTGGACTTAGTTGTCAGAGGCATTTCGAGACGCACGCCGTAAGGAGCGTTTTATGAGCACTGGGAGCTTAACTCCAGTGCCGCTCCTGGCTATGACAACCTTGGAACCAAACACACCTTAATACTAATACTAATAAATACTAAAAAATACACATTAAAAGCAATTAGGACAGTTAAAACAGTTAAGATTAGAGGAAGCAAGAAGAATGAAAATTCCCTGAGTAAAATAAAAATTCACTGAGTGAGTATGGCTTGTCTCTGATAATACCCAGTAGACTGTGTACAATGTGCAAATGAGCAATGTACAAATTAGCATCCAGTGTGAGAATTCCTGCCATGTTCGGGGTTGTTTTCAACCCTGTCCATGACCTGTGGCTGTAGGTTTTGATCATTGCTTATTAATTCCAGCTGGCAGATTGAGCCTTGCTCTCTGCCAGCCCTACGGCCATGCCTCCTCCTCTTGCCATACATTCACCTGCTGTATTCCATCACCACATGCACACACATGAACGCACGCATGCACACACACTCACACATGCACACATTCAGTCATTCATGCACCTGCTTGCCACATGGCTGTCCACATGCCTTCGTTAGGGTATTGTGTACTTATACGGAGGCAGTGTGACTAGTCAGAGTGGCAGCTTAAGTCAGCAATGGACATCCAGGCTCACTGAGTATTGACTCCTTTCCTTTTGGACTTCATCATGTTGTACTTCAGAGCCTTTCCGCTCTAACATAATTGTAAGTCTTCTTTTGTGCCTTTTCCCGCCGCTCCTGCCTGCCTGGAGCGCGTTTGGCGTTTCATCCGAGCCAATAAAGTTTGTAGCGGGTTGTCTCACCCATTTTCAACAGTGACTGTTATTTGGACATTTTGTGTATACTTTTCTTCTTGTAAATAAACTCGTTACTTTACTGCATTTTGGGATCTTTGCCAATTTATATGTTCGCTGCGAGGTTACGCAGCGGACATGACAATTCCTCTGTGTAAAGCCATGTGCCCTAATAATATCCAGTAGACTGTACAGTGATAATTTAGCAGCAGAGATGATATGGACGTGAGACAGGGTGAGACTATGTACAGTGTGCAAATGAACAATGTGCAAATTTAGCATCCAGTGTGTGAATTCCTATTTACAAAGCTGTGTCCATAATTGTGTTATTTGTTCAGGAGTCTGATGACAGTGGGAAAGAAGGAGTTTTTTAGTCTGGATGTCCTGCATTTCACACTTCTGTACCTCCGGCCTGAGGGTAGAAGTGTGAACATTCTGTGCTGGGGGTGGATGGGGTCCTGGAGGATTGAGGCAGCTCTTCTTTGGACTCTGTGGTGATAGATGCTCTCCAGAGAGAGGAGTGGAGTCCTGATGATCTTCTCAGCTGTCTTCACCACTCTGCAGGCATTTGCGGTCCAAAGCAGAAGTGCTGCCATACCACTCAGTAATGCAGTTGGTCAAGATGCTCTCAATGATGCAGCTGTAGAAGTTGCTGAGGATCTTGGGGGACATTCCAAACTTTCTCAGCCTCCTCAGAAAGTACAGCCCCTGTTGAACTCTCCAGCTCTGTGGTGTTAAGTGCCCATGTAAGGTCCTCGCTGATGTGGATGCCCAGGTATTTAAAGCTGCTCACCCCCTCCACCTCAAGCTCCGGGATGAACAGTGGCCGACGAGGTCTCCTCCTCTTCCTCATGTTCACTATCATTTCCTTTGTCTTGTCTGTGTTGAGGGTGAGGTTGTTGTCCTCACACTATGACACCAGGGTGGCCACCTCCCCCCTGTAGGATGGTTCATCGCCACCAGTGATGCGTCCTATCACTGCTGTGTCGTCCGCAAACTTTATGACATTGTTCTTGTGGGAGGCAACACAGTCATGGGTGAAGAGGCTGTAGAGGATGGGGCTGAGAACACAACCCTGTGGGACACCTGTGTTTGTGATGATGCTGGCTGAGGTCCTGCTACCAATCCTGACAGACTGAGGCCTGCCAGTCGGAAAGTCCAGTAGTCAGTTACAAAGGTTCGGGTGCGGGCAAAGTGAAGACACTTTGTTGGTGAGTTTGTGGAGGATGACCATGTTGAAGGTGGAGCTGTAGTCTACAAAGGGCATCCTGATGTAGGAGTCTTTATCTTCCAGGTGGGAGAAGGAATAATGGAATGCAGCAGAAACGGCGTCTGAGGTGGACCTGTTGGGCCGGTAGGCGTACTGCAGGGGGTCCAGGGTATCCGGTATGCTGTCCTAAATGAGGACCAGCATCACTCTCTCGAAGCACTTCATGATGATTGGAGTGAGTGCTACTGGCCTGTAATCATTAAGGCAGGTTGGTGGGCTCTTTTTGGGGAGGGGGATGATGGTTGTGGTTTTGAAGCAGGAGGGGACTGTGTTCTGGTTGAGAGAGAGGTTAAAGATGGTTGTGAGAACATCAGTCAGCTCAGCAGCACATGCTCTGAGAGCCCACCCAGGGATGTTGTCTGGTTGGTTTGCATTTATATAGCGCCTTTCAAGAAACCCAAAGCGTTCTACAATGAAAATCCATTATTCATTCACTCCACAGACAGACAATGGTAGCGGTAAGCTACTACTGTAGCCACAGCTGCCCTGGGGCAGACTGACAGAAATGTGGCTTCCAATCTGTGCCAACGGCCTCTCCAACCACTACCAAACATTTATGTACATTCATACCCAGTGTCATGGACACTGGAGGCAAGGTAGGTAAAGTATCTGGCCCAGGGACACAACGACAGGATGGCTGGGGAGACCGAGATTTGAACCACCAGCGCCAACAAAACAAGAAACACCCCAATCGGGCGGGAGGAGGGGAACATAGGTACAGCGGGGCAAAACAAGAACATAAACAAGGACAAAATGTTTAACAGGCGGTCGGCCAAAGTCCCACAACCACCAGGAGGAGGACCATGATGCATCTGGTGGCCTACCAATGTCCATGGTCCACCAGATGGAGGAGCAGGGCACATCGGGTAGCCTGCCCAAGTCCAAGGGCCACCAGATGGATGATTATGGCATTGTAGGAGTGTTGAGCTCAGGACCCTCCAACACAGGAGTATACATAGAGACCCTTTTGTCTGGAGATAATATCATAGGAATTTTAAATTTGTAACCTTTTTCTCCTAAAATTGACCTTTTTACCTCCACCAAGGAGGTTATGTTTTCATCGGCGTTGGTTTGTCTGTCTGTCTGTTTGTCTGTCTGTTTGTTTGTTAGCAAGATAACTCAAAAAGTTATGGACGGATTTTCATGAAATTTTCAGAGATTGTCAGAAATGGGGTATCCTACAGATGATTAGATTTTGGTGGTGATCCGGATCACCGTCCAGAAGAAAACCGCCATTATGGAAAATGACATTTTTGTCAATAACTCGTATGTCGGCCTCCGTCGGTCTATGATGACCATGGAAGAGAATCCTAAACGTCTACTCTGCTGGAACAGCACCGCCTGTGGCTGAACAGGCCGATGCGCGAATGACAGTCCCTGTCACACAGGTCACACTTGTGGGTGGTCTCCTTGCTGCTGGGTCTGTGGCGGTTCTTCCTGCGGGTCCTTTTTTCATCTGCTGCAGCAGTCAGTCTCTCTTCACCCGCCTTGAGCTGTCTGGTCAGGGTGCCTCTCCATTTGGAGCGGTCCGTTGCAAGGTCCTCCCAGCGCTCTGTGTTGATATCCAGGGCCTTCATGTCTCTCTTGCAGACGTCTCTAAAGCGCAGCTGTGGGCGGCCAACGTCTCTCCTGCCAGTTGCCAGTTCTCCATAGAGGACATCTTTGGGGATTCTGCCATCCTCCATACGATGAACGTGGCCTAGAAGCGAAGCCTGCGCTGCCTGAGTAGAGTGAACATGGAGGGAAGGCCGGCGCGGGACAGAACTTCTGTGTTGGGCACTTTGTCCTGCCAGGATATGTCCAGGATGTTGCGAATGCAGCGCAAGTGGAAGGAGTTCAGTCTCTTTTCCTGCCGGGCGTATGTTGTCCACGTCTCACTCCCATAGAGCAGTGTGCTGATGACGCAGGCGTTGTACACTGCCATCTTCGTCTTGACAGAGAGTTTGGGATTCTCCCACACTCGTGTGGTGAGGCGAGCGAGTGTGAAGGCTGATTTTCCAATCCTCTTGTTGATCTCTGTATCAAGGGAGAGGTTGTTGCTGATCGTGGACCCCAGGTACGTGAACTGATTCACAACCTCCAGCTTGTAGTCATCAATGGTGATGGGTGGTGGTGCTTCCGTGCCTTGCGCCAAGACGTTAGTCTTCTTCAGGCTGATGGTAAGCCCGGAGTCCTTGCATGCCTGGGAGAAGCGGTCCACCAGGGTCTGAAGCTCCTGCTGTGTGTGAGTTGAGACTGCAGCGTCGTCTGCGAACAGCATGTCTCTGATTAGAGCCTCGCGTACTTTGGTTCTACCTTTCAGGCGGGCGAGGTTGAAAAGCCTGCCGTCAGATCTTGTGTGCAGGTAGATTCCCTCTGTTGCTGTGCTGAAGGCATGCCTCAGGAGCATAGCAAAGAAAATCCCAAAGAGGGTTGGCGCAAGTACACAGCCCTGTTTCACTCTGCTGCGTATGTTGAATGGCTCTGAGACGTTGCCATCGTGCTGCACTATCCCCTGCATGTTGGTGTGAAACGATTCGATGAGGCTTTGCAACTTTGGTGGGCATCCTATCTTTGGCAGGATCTTGAAAAGGCCCTCTCTGCTGACCAGATTGAACGCTTTGGTGAGGTCGATGAAGGCGACGTACAGAGGCATGTTCTGTTCTCTGCATTTCTCCTGGAGTTGGCGGATGGAGAATATCATGTCTACCGTCGATCGCTCAGCGCGGAAGCCACACTGAGACTCGGGGTAGACACTTTCGGCAAGCTTCTGTAGATGAACGAGAACAACTCGTGCGTAGACTTTGCCAACAACGCTGAGGAGGGAAATGCCCCTGTAGTTGTTGCAGTCGCTTCTCTCCCCTTTGTTTTTGTAGAGGGTGATGATCTTGGCGTCCCTCATGTCCTGTGGTACGGCACCTTCCTTCCAGCACTGGCAGAGGACGTCATGCAATGGCAGCAGTAGGGCGGTCTTGCAGTGCTTGATCAGGTCAGGGGGTATGCCGTCGTTGCCGGGTGCCTTGCCAGCGGCCAAGCTATCAATGGCCTTACTGAGTTCGTCGATGGTTGGCTCGGCGTCAAGTTCGTCCATGGATGGCAGGCAGTCGATGGCATCAAGGGCTGACGGTGTCACGGTGTTCTGTCTAGAGTAGAGGTCGGAGTAGTGTTCCACCCATCTCTCCATCTGCTTGTTCTTCTCTATGATCATCTCCCCAGTGGAAGATTTGAGGGGGGCCGTCTTGCTCTGAGCCGGACCAAGTGCTTTCTTGATGCCATCGTACATACCACGGATGTTCCCTGTTATGGCAGCGGTTTGAATGTCTTGGCTGAGCTGAGTCCAGTACTCGTTGGCACAGTGCTGAGCAGTCTGCTGAACTTTGCTTCTCGCAGCCCTGAGAATCTGGAGATTCTTCTCATTTGGGTACTTCTTGTACTCAGCAAGTGCTGAGCGCTTGGCTTCAATGACGGGGGTCATCTCGGTCAACTTGGCATCAAACCAGTCCTGTGACTTCGAGGTCTTCCTCCCAAAGGTAGCCAAGGCTGTGCGGTAGATGGTGTTTCGCAGCTCTTCCCACTTCTGCTTTGCAGATTCTCCTCCTTGTGGTACACCAAGTTCCTTCTCAAAGGTGGAGGCAAACTGCTCAACAAGTTCTGGTTGGGCCATCTTGCTGGTGTCAATCCGTGCCTTTCCAGGTTGTCTAGCACGATGGAATTTCTTCAGCTGAAGCTTGACCTTGCAACACACCAATGAATGGTCTGTGACGCAATCTGCACTCTGGAACGAACGGGTGATTAGCACGTTCTTCAGTGAGGTGCGCCTGGTCAGGATCAAGTCTAGCTGGTGCCAGTGCTTTGAGCGCGGATGTTGCCAGGAAACCTTGTGTTGGGGCTTGGTCTTGAAGAACGAGTTTGTGATGCACAGATCGTGATATGTGCAGAACTCGAGCAGCCGCTGTCCGTTGTCGTTCATTCTGCCCATGTCAAAAGGTCCAAGACAGGAGGGCCAGGAGTCGTGGTCAGCACCCATTCTGGCATTGAAGTCTCCAAGGAGAATGAATTGTTCAGAGTTGGGAATAATCCTGACAGTTGTTGCGAGATTCTCGTAGAACTCGTCTTTTGCCTCTGGTGTGGCTGTCTGTGTTGGGACATACACACTGACGAGGGTGACTGGGCCTTCAGTGGTGTTCAGGCAGAGGGTGAGGAGTCGTGCAGAGCCAGTGCTGCCCGGTTCCACTATCTTCAGCAAAGTGTTCTTCACTGCGAAGCCCACTCCGTGTTCCCTGTGTTCGTCACTGCCCTTTCCCTGCCAGTAGAACGTGTAGTCCTTCTCTCTCAGTGTGCCTGCATCAGCTAACCGTGTTTCCTGGAGAGTGGCGATATCCACTCCCAGTCTCTTCAGCTCATTATTGATGATGGCAGTCTTCCTGGTGTCGTTGATGTCCTTGAGGTTAGCAGCGAGTCCTGTCATCATAGTGCGGACGTTCCAAGTTCCCAGTTTTAGAGTTGGTCTCTTTTGTTTTATTGTCTTGCCTGGTGTGAAGGTTCTCAGCCTGCTGTTTGGATTTCTCCTTATCCCCATGCACCCAATGAGGAAAGCAAGCTGTGGCGGGACAACACCTTATTGGCTGGGGGCTGCCCAGCTTGAGGCGGGCGGTAGCTGTCCAGTGAGATCTGATGATCCCTCCCACCGTCGGGAACAACCCCTGGCGCCACGCTCTACGCCAATTGAGCAGTGGCTTATAACCGGTAACTGTCATTCCCCGTGTTTTGTCTACGCCAAAGGCGAAGCTGGAGTGTCCTCTCCAGTGATCCGGTGTTCTACCTTCCAGCGTTGGGCGTTGGTAGGATTCAAGCCTGGGCAGGAAGATATGGAGGACAAGATGTTGCCCATGCAGCGTGTCCCCCCTCTCCACGTCACTGATGAATCCAAAGGAACAGCAGGGCTGCTACAGTTTGGCACCAGCGCCGTTGCAGGAGCTGCCAGAACGATGTTGAGCACAACATAGAACTGCCTTAGGGGCTCCGACTCCGGATTTTTCCTCAGGGTTGACTCCCGAAGCCTTTCCCGTGACCGGGTATGCCGCAAGGCAGCAGAGGTTTGAAATCAGGGTTTACCTTCCCCTAGATGGGCTACCTTCCCAGGTTGACGAGCCACCATCTACCCGAAGCATCTGGTTTTAAGGCGCCAGACATCCGCCCTTGCCCCTTCTCCTATTAGTAAAAGCAGTTCCGCCGGGCTTAGAGACTAAACCACACGGGCAGGCTAGGAGTTGGACTTAGTTGTCAGAGGCTTTTCGAGACGCACGCCATAAGGAGCATTTTATGAGCACTGGGAGCTTAACCCCAGTGCCGCTCCTGGCTATGACAACCTTGGAACCTGTCAATAACTACTGAACCACTAATCCTATCATTGTGAATCCAATTGCTAGTCATATGTTTTCATGGTCAAGGAATCACAAAACGTACACACAAACACTGTATGGGGGGAACTGTGGCGCTAAACCGCCATTACGGAAAATGCCATTTTCGTCAATAACTACTGAACCACTAATCCTATCATTGTGAATCCAATTGCTAGTCATATGTTTTCATGGTCAAGGAATCTGAAAACGTACACACAAACACTATATGGGGGGAACTGTGGCGCTTGGTGGAGGTCTGCGCTCTCCGAGTGCTTTTCTAGTTTCATTTTGAATTTGCTATTTTTTCTCTTAAATTTGTGAATTGTCTTGTAAATTTGTAAATTTTTTTCTATTAAATTTGTGACTTTTTTTTGTAAATTTGCAACTTTTTTCTCCTAAATTTTTGGCCTTTTTCATTCTAAATTTGCAAATTTTTTTTCTCTTAAATCGGTGAATTTTCTTGTAAATTTGTTTCTTTTTTCCTTAAATTTATGACCTTTTTCTAATTCTGAATTTGCTATTTTTTTGTCTTAAATTTGTGAATTTTCTCTTAAATTTGTAATTTATTTCTCTTAAATTTGTGACTTTTTCTGGTAAATTTGCAACATTTTCTCCTAAATTTTTGGCCTTTTTTATTCTAAATTTGCAATTTTTTTCTCTTAAACTGGTGAATTTTTATTACCTCCGCCAAGGAGGTTATGTTTTCATCGGCGTTGGTTTGTCTGTCTGTCTGTCTGTCTGTTTATTAGCAAGATAACTCAAAAAGTTATGGACGGATTTTCATGAAATTTTCACAGATTGTCAGAAATGGGGTATCCTACAGATGATTAGATTTTGGTGGTGATCCGGATCACCGTCCACAAGAAAACCGCCATTACGCAAAATGCCATTTTCATGAATAACTACTGAACCACTAATCCTATCATTGTCAATCCAATTGCTTGTCATATGTTTTCACGGTCAAGGAATCTGAAAACGTACACACAAACACTGTATGGGGGGAACTGTGGCGCTAAACCGCCATTACGCAAAATGCCATTTTCGTGAATAACTACTGAACCACTAATCCTATCATTGTCAATCCAGTTGCTTGTCATATGTTTTCATGGTCAAGGAATCTGAAAACGTACACACAAACACTGTATGGGGGGAACTGTGGCACTTGGCGGAGGTCTGCGCTCTCCGAGTGCTTTTCTAGTCTTGTAAATTTGTCACTTTTTCTCTTAAATTTGTGACTTTTTCTTGTAAATTTGTAACTTTTTCCTAAATTTATGACCTTTTTCATTCTGAATTAGCAATTTTTTTCCTCTTAAATTTGTGAATTTACTTTCTCATAAACTTGCAACTTTTTTACTTAAATTTGTAACTTTTTTCTCCTAAATTTTGACTTTTTTCATTGTAAACCTACAGCTTTTTCTCCTAAATTTATGACCTTTTTTCCATTTCATTCTAAATTTAAAATTTTTTCTCATAAATTTGCAACTATTTTTTCTGAATTTTTTTACTTCTTTCATTGTAAACTTTTCTCTTAAATTTGTGATTTTTTTTCTTGTGAATTTGCAATGTTTTTCTCCTAAATTTATGAGCTTTATTCATTCTGAGTTTGCAATTTTTTTTCTTGAATTTGTGAATTTTCTTGTAAATTTGCAACTTTTCTCTTAAATTTGTAACTTTTCTTGTAAATTTGCACCTTTTTTCTCCTAATTTTTTTTTTTACCTTTTTTCCCATTTGAATTTGCAATTTTTTTCTTTAATTTGTGAATTTTCTAGTAAATTTGAAATTTCCATCCTTTTTCTCCTAAATTTGTGACTTTTTCGTGTAAATTTGTAACCTTTGTCTCCTAAATTTGACATTTTCACTCTGAATCTGTATTTTTTTTCTCTTAAATTTGTGAATTTTCTTGTAAATTTGTAATTTTTTCCTCATAAATTTGCAACTTTCTGTTAAATTTGTGACTTTTTCTTGTAGATTTGTAACTTTTTCTCCTAAATTTGACGTTTTTTCATTCTGAATTTGCAATTTTTTTTCTCTTTGTGAATTTTCTTGTAAATATATAACTTTTTCCCATAAATTTGCAGCTTTTTTCTGTTAAATTTTGACTTTTTTCATTGTAAAATTGCATCTTTTTTCTCCTAAATTTATGAACTTTTTCATTCTAAATGTGAATTTTTTTCTCATAAATTTGCAACTTTTTCCCTCCTAAATTTATGAGCTTTTTCATTTTCAATTTGCAATTTTTTTTCCTCATAAATATGTGAATTTTCTTGTAAATTTGCAACTTTTTTCTTCTAATTTTGTCATGAATGGCTCCTCGGGGCAAAGAGACTGACCCACACGCTGAGCTGCAGTTAGTGGAATTTATTGACAAAAACACACAACGAGCCAAAGTGCACCAAAGCAAAAATCCAAACACAGAAAATAAGTAAACTTACATGCAGGAATGATTTCACCACAGCGGAGAAATCAAATCAAATCAAATCAAACTTTATTGTCATATTGCTGTACATACAACTGTAGTGCAGGCAAGATGAAATTGTGTTTCTCTCAGCATCCATATAAATAGAAGCAGCATGATTTAAGACACACTCCCACATAGCTCCACCCCCCACCCACCCCCATCCATTCACACATCCCTGAGACATACTTGGGAAAACAAAAACTAACTAACTATAATATACAAATAATATACAAAATGTCCGTAGGTGCAGTAGTGTGTATGAGAGATTCCGGGTCAACTGTTCAGCATCCTGACAGCTTGTGGAAGGAAGCTGTTGATCAGTCTGGTGGTTCTGCCTCTGATGCTCCGGAATCGTTTACCAGATGGAAGAAGTTCAAAGTGTTTATGCAGAGGGTGAGAACGGTCCTTGACAATGTTCAGTGCCCTGCTCCTACAACGGTTCTGAAAAAGTTCTTGGACAGAGGGGAGGGAGACTCCAATTACCCTCTCAGCCCCCTTGACTATCCTCTGCAGGGCTTTTTTATCTGACATAAGTACGTCAGAACACTCTCCACCACACCTCTGTAGAAGGTCCTGAGGATGCAGATGGGGAGAGAGGCCTGTTTGAGTTTCCTCAAGAAGTGCAGTCTCTGCTGAGCCCGCTTCCTGATCCCCAAGGAATTCTTGCTCCAGGTCAGGTCCTGCAAGATCTGCACTCCGAGGAACTTGATGTTCTCTACTCTCTCCACAAAATGGCCGCCGATGCTGAGGGGGACGTGCTCAGGCTGTGACCGCCGGAAGTCGATAATCATCTCCTTCGTTTTGTCCACGTTGAGCACCAGATTGTTCTCCCTGCACCAGCCCTCCAGGTCTCTCACTTCTTCCCTGTACATTGATTCCTCATCCCTCTGAATAAGTCCCACCACCGTGGTGTCATCTGCAAACTTAATAATCTGGTTCCCCTCGTGTCTGGATACACAGTCATGTGTTAGAAGTGTAAACAACAGTGGACTGAGTACACAGCCTTGAGGGGATCTGGTGCTCAGCGTGACAGAGTTGGAGATGTTGTTATCAACCCGGACAGACTGAGGTCTCTCAGTCAGGAAATCCAGGATCCAGAGACATGTGGCGGTGTTCAGACCGAGAAGGAGTAATTTCTCCATCAGTCTCTGGGGAATAATGGTGTTGAATGCTGAACTGAAATCAATGTACAGGAGTCTGGCGTAGGTGTCTTTCTGGTCCAGGTGGGTGATGACAGAGTGTAGGGTAGCATCCTCCGTGGAGCGGTTTGAACGATATGCAAACTGGAGCGGGTCGTGTGATGCAGGGAGGCAGCCTGTAATGTGTGGTTTGACAAGCCGTTCAAAACACTTCATCACAATTGGTGTCAGTGTAACAGGACGATAGTCATTCAAACAGGACACAACTGGTTTCTTTGCCACCGGTACAATGATAGAGGTCTTGAAGCATCTGGGAACGATGGCCTGACTCAGGGAGATGTTATAAATGTCAGTCAGGACATCCGCCAACTCGCTCGCGCAGTCTCGGAGCACACGTCCGGGAATGTTGTCCGGACCTGCAGCTTTGCGTGGGTTGACTCTGGTTAGGGTCCTCCATGTGTCCGCTGTGTTGATGGTAAAAGCTGGTTCGACCGATGGTGGGGGTGGCCCAGCCCTCCCTCTGATTGTCGGGTTTGATGCTTCAAAACGTGCAAAGAAGTCGTTAAGCATGTCTGGAAGCGAAGCGTCGTCATCATCTGCCCCCTGCCTAGACTTATAGCCCATCAGTGTCCGAACTCCCTGCCACATCTGCTTGGTGTTCCTAGTGTCACAGAGGTGTCCCTGGATTTTCTCCGCATAGGCGTGCTTTGCCGCCTTAATTCCCTTTGAGAGCACAGACCTGGCTGAGCGGAGGGCGATCCTGTCCTTCGCTCTGAAGGCTGCATCTCTGGCTGTAAGCAGCGAGTGCACCTCTGCAGTCATCTAGGGCTTATGATTACCCCGCATAGTGATGGTCTTCACTGTAGTGACATCCTCTGTGCACTTCGCGATGTAGCTGGTGACTGTATCAGCATACTCCTCCACATCTGTCTTGTCTTCCTGGGAGGCTGCTATTTTGAAGATCTCCCAGTCTGTGTGCAGAAAACAGTCTTTCAGTGCAGAGGTTGCACTCTCTGGCCAAATCCTGATTTGTTTCACTGCTGGCCTGCTGCGCTTCAATAAAGGTTTGTAGGCAGGCAGCAGCATCACGGACATGTGATCAGAACGGCCGAGATGGGAGCGGGGTATCGCTTTATATGCATCTGTGTTTGTGTACACTAAGTCCAACATATTCTCTTCTCTGGTCTTAAAGTCTACACATTGTTTAAACTTGGGGAGCACAGTCTTTAGGCTGGTGTGGTTAAAATCCCCCGCAACCACCACAAAACTGTCCGGGTGTGAAGTTTGGATTTCGCTAATAGCATTGTGCAGTACTCCGAGTGCCTTCTTAGCATTAGCTTTAGCATTAGGGCTCGGCGCTATGTAAACACCAGCTACATACACGTTGCTGAATTCCCTCGGCAGATAAAATGGACAACAATTTACAATTAGGAACTCCGCCAATGGAGAGCAGTGTTTAGATACTAACGTGGCGTTAACGCACCAGTTCTTGTTAACATAGATGCATAGCCCACCCCCCCGGCTCTTACCGGAGCTCGCCGTTTCCCTGTCGGCACGGAACATCGCCATATCTTCCTGTTGAATGGCCTCATCAGGAATGTTGCCGTGGAGCCATGTCTCTGTGAAAACAAACACACAGCAGTCTCTCCACTCTCTCCGGGTTTCTCTCAGCAGACGCAGCTCATCCACCTTGTTTTCGAGGGAGCGGACGTTAGAGAGAAGAAGCGACGGTACTGCTGGTCTGGAGGGGTTAGCCTTTAGCCTAGCATGGATCCTGGCCCTTTTTCCGCGCTTTTGCTTGCGTTTGCTCTGCTTCTGCTTCCTCCTCTCTCGGGTAGCTTCCAGCGGGGACTCCGCCAGAATTCCATGCTGGCGTAGAATGTCCAAATCACAACCGAATGCCGCGATTCTTGCAGCGTGCAGTACCTTGATGTTTAATAAGGTCTCACAGTTGTAAGTTTTACAGAATGTACGTCTGGGATGATCAAAACACTCAAAACTCTCACACTCTTTGGTCCAGTAGTACCAGCTGCGTGGCGCCGCCGCGTTTTTGACTTGATTCATTCCTTGGCGCACCCGGGAGTGCACGCGTCGGTCAAAATGATAGGAGAAAAATTTTTGTGGCCGAGCCTCCGCAAGCAAGTGAAAGAGTGGGCGGCAGCCTGCACTGCGTGTCAACGAGCGAAAGTACACAGGCACACGAGAGCTCCTTTGGAGCCGTTTCACATTCCGGCCAAGAGGTTCGACCACGTTCATGTGGACCTTGTGGGCCCCCTCCCGCTGTCACAAGGGTGCACACACCTTCTCACAATGGTGGACCGCACCACGCACTGGCCTGAAGTGGTCCCGCTGGCATCAACCACGGCCGAGGAGGTTGCGCGCGCGTTTTTAACAGCTTGGGTGGCGCGCTTCGGCGTTCCATCGGATGTTACGTCCGACAGAGGCCCTCAATTTGTGTCCGAGCTTTGGTCGACAATGGCCCGCAGCCTGGGTGTCACAATTCACCGCACAACTGCGTACAATCCGCAGGCTAACGGGTTATGCGAACATTTCCACACTGGTGGAAACCCTTTCTGGGCTCACACTTGGCAAAGGCCCCGCGGCGAGGTAGACCACCACGGAAGGTTTCACACAGTAATGGTTCCCAAAGTAATGTTTCCCCAGAACATCCGCAGAGACTGACGAAGGGTTTCCACCCCCAGACGGCAAATCCCCAGCAGGACAGCGCCGCAGAGACGGTGAACCCCAGCTACAGCAGATTCGGCAGGAGGCTGAAGCCTATCCAGCATGTGGACTGATGTGTATTGATGCTATCACGGCATGCATGTGGTTATTTTCTTGTTGTTCTGTTTTTCTAAAATGCTGGGGGGGCTTGTGTGGTGAACACTCAATGGACCTGTTGGACCGGTTCTGTGACTCGCATTTCAGGTCAGAACAAAGGCAGGAAGCTTAGCCTTGTTATGCAAGGCTGGAGACTGTGGGGGGTCGATTAAAGGATGCGTGGGAGACAGTGGAAGTGATATCATGGAGGGAAATGCATTGTGACTGTCTTTATTATGCCAGGTGGTGAAATGCATTGTGACTGTCTTTATTATGCAAGGTGGTCTGTGGGACATGTGATCTATGAGGTGTGAAGTCCCTGATATTTAAGGACGAGAGTTACTGTTTCATGCTCTCTCTTTTTTCTGCTGTTGAAATGATGGAGATGTGAATAAAGCTGACTCTGAGAAAGAACGCTGCCTCGTCATTTTCACATCTTCCACACTGGTGTGGAAGATGTGAAAATGACGAGGCAGCGTCACACATCTCCATCATCAGCGTCGAGGCAGCGTCACACATCTCCATCATTTCAACAGCAGAAAAAAGAGAGAGCATGAAACAGTAACTCTCGTCCTTAAATATCAGGGACTTCACACCTCATAGATCACATGTCCCACAGAGCCCAGAAAGGGCTCTGGGCGAGGAGGAATAATTGAGACTGCGGCAGTGAGCAGAAGAAACAACAGTCTATAAATACTGAAGGCAAAACTGATGGCAGGTGCGGATTCACATGAGCAGGTGATCTAATTACTAACGCAGAACACACAGAGGAGATAATGATAAAGTGGGAGTGTCTGGAACAGGTGTGAAGCTCATGTCGGTGACATGAGTACTTGGGTGGTGCGGTGGCGCAGTGGTTAGCACTGTGGCAGCATAGCAACTCACCCTTGGTCATGGGATCCCTGGTTCGATCCCAGCCCCTGACCAACAGTGATCTGTGTGGAGTTTGCATGTTCGCCCCGTGTCTGTGTGGGTTTACTCCAGGAGTTCTCCGGTTTTCTCCCACGGCTAAAAACATGCAGGTTAGGTTAATTGGAGACTCTAAAAGTGGCCTTAGGTGTGAATGTGTATGTGAATGGTAAAGGGATAGCACCGTACCGTGGCTACTTCATCCATCCAGGTAGATGCCCTCAATTTCCCCTCTGGGGATCAATAAAGTATACAAAAAAAAAAAAAAAAGTCACGCGGAAATGAAATCTAAACACCAAAATAAACAGGAGAAAATACTAACAGAATCATGACATGACAATATGGGCAAGAAAACAACATCAAAATACTGACAGCCAAGAACACACACAGAAACATAATACAGTGCTGGGAGAATGCAGAAAATACTTAGATATAACTTAAGAGTCTGAACCTGGTGATGCACCACGCTCAGCCTCATGACACATTTTTTAAACCTTTTTTTCCGTTCTGAATTTGCAATTTTTTTTCATAATTTGTGAATTTTCTTGTAAATTTGCAATTTTTTTCTCATAAATGTGCACCTTTTTTCTCTTAAATTTCTGACTTTTTTTCTTGTAAATTTGCAACTTTTTCTCCGAAATTTATGACTTTTTTCATTCTAAATCTCCATTTTTTTCTCTTAAATTTGTGACATTTTTCTTGTAAATTTGTAACTTTTTTCTCCTAAATTTATGGATTTTTCATTCTAAATTTGCTATTTTTTTCCTCTTCAATTTGTAGCATTTTCTTGTAAATTTACAACATCCATATGGTTACTTGTTAAATTTTTATTCTGTGTAAAAGCCCCTAAACACAATCTTGCATAGACCCCCCAAAAAGTTGGCCACAGCCCTGACCGTGAAGAACAGTCAGATTATTGTTCTCATAGGACTCCACAGGTCATTTCAAACCGCCATACAAAAGCAAATTGCCACCACTGATAAAAAAAAGCTCTTGTTAAGTGAATGCTTGGAATTTTAAGAAGTAATTAAAAAATCTGCTCTGTTTTTGTTCTTATTTGTTTTCAGACTCTATCCGGTAGAGATCTGGAGTATCACATCTCAGCCAATCACAGCAGACAGCCATACAAAGACCTCAGGCACCAGGAGGTCATCGCATCAAGACTCGGGTTCAACCTGACTGTTACCCATGGCAACAACGAGGTCAGAGGACAGACATGCATTTTGTATGTAATCACATGGTGCCACATGCAAAGCCATGCGCTGATATTTCTTTATGCCTTAATATGTGATAGGACAGGTGAGCATCATAAATGGAACATATGTATACTGTATATACAGAATGAGATATCTTTTCACGGAACATGAAAAGAGACATCTGTACATTAAACATGTATGAACAAAAAAGATCTAAATCCATAATGAGATATCTGTGTTTTAGTAATCTTTAAAACCAGCCATTCAACAGCCAACCTAGCAAGATCAGCCCAAGTTCAGCCAGTAGGAGGAATAAAACGGTCTGTGGAGAGTGCAAATAAAGGAACCAGACCTGCACGACAGATGACTTTATTTCTCTCTCTCACTTCATTCATACACAGAAAAAAAGACTTTTCTCAATACACCGGGGTCTCTCCTTTGATACCACTCCATTCCTTCCCCCTGTTGACTGAAATCTTGCATCATAATACATTCACACATTACAATACGTACTGTCCTCCATTTAATCCCCCACGCTCTGCCGGCAGAGGGAATATTCCCCTCCCCTCTGCTTCCAATCTGAGATGATTATCCCAGCGTGGGTTCCCTACACCCCCCCCCCCCCCCCAGAGTCTCAGACTGAGTTTCAACCCTCACGTCCTTTTGCCTTCAGTCTCCTCTCATATCTGCTGTAACGAGGGTCCTTCGACTCTGTGGCTCTGCTGTGCCGGTTGGGGGCTCTTGGGGGTGTGTCTGTCTCCGGGTGGGCAATGGCGGGGGGGGGGGGCATTCTACCTGCCCGTGTAGCTGCTCTGATGAATCTTCTACCTGGGGAGTTCTCAGTGGGGGTCTTCCACGCTGAGGGGCCCGAGCCAACATCACTTGCTCGTCCGCCACCACAAAGGCGGGCTTAAGTCTGTCTATACATATTTTCTCCCGACGACCCCCCAAATCTAACAAAAAATGTTTGTCCCCTGGTTCCAGCACTCTGAACGGGCCATCGTAGGGTGGGCGCAATGGGGGGCGGTGGGCATCGTGCCTGACAAACACGAACGCCGAGTTCTTCGAAGTTTTCGACACAAAAGCGCGTGGAAAACAGTGGTGGGCCGGGCCCGGTAGCGTGCCTGTATCTGCGCTATGCTGCAAACACTGAGACAGATAGTTGTCTGGCGCGGGATTATCTGGTAAAAATTCCCCGGGAAGCCGCAGTGGCTGAGAAAAAACAAGATCCACCGGGGAAGCCTCCAAATCCTCTTTTGGTGCGGAACGCAACCCTAACAGAACCCATGGCAACCGGTCTACCCAATTTGCATCCGTAAGCGAAGCCCTGAGCGTTGCTTTCAGTGACCAATGGAAACGCTCGCATAACCCATTGGCCTGTGGGTTGTACGCGGTTGTGCGATGAACTGCTACACCCAGGCTACGGGCCATCGCGGACCAGAGGTCGAAAACAAACTGAGGGCCCCTATTGGACGTGATGTCCAACGGGATGCCAAAATGTGCCACCCATGTTGTCAAAAAGGTGTGTGCCACATCCGCGGACGTGGTTGCTGCTAGCGGGACTGCTTCTGGCCAGTGTGTGGGGCGGTCCAACACTGTCAGAAGGTGCGTGAACCCCTGCGATGGTGGGAGGGGGCCCACGAGGTCCACATGAACATGGTCGAACCTCTTAGCCGGTATACAAAATGGCTCCAAAGGGGCCTTCGTGTGTCTGCGTACTTTGGCTCATTGGCACGCTTCGCAGGCTGCAGCCCACTCTTTCACTTGTTTGCGCAGGCCTGGCCATACGAACTTCGCTCCCACCATTTTGACTGACGTACGCATTCCTGGGTGCGCAGGACGCAGGACGCTACGTGGACTGGGGCCACTACTGCGCCCGAGAGGCAGTCCGCCACCACATTCAGTTTACCGGCCACATGCTGAATATCGGTTGTAAACTCCGAGATTGCGGCCAGCTGTCTCTGCTGCCGGCCCAACCACGGTTCCGAAACCTTGACCATTGCGTACGTTAGCGGCTTGTGGTCCACGAACGCAGTGAAGCTGCGCCCTTCCAGCCAGAACTGGAAGTGGCGTATGGCCAGGTGGAGAGCCAGCAACTCTCTTTCGAACGCACTGTATTTACGCTCACTGTCGCGCAAAACCCTGCTGAAAAAAGCGAGCGGCTGCCAAGAACCGGCGACGTGTTGCTCCATGACGGCCCCTATGGCCACGTCCAAGGTGTCGATAGTGAGCGCTATCCGGGCCGCCGGGTCCGGGTGCGCCAACAGTGCGGTGTTTGCCAGGGCTGTTTTAACCTCAGAGAATGCCTGCTCCCGCTCCGGAGTCCATTCGACTCTGTTGGCAGGCTTACGTTTATTGAGTGCGGCATACAATGACTGCATGAGCTGAGCTGCGCGGGGGAGGAACCGGTTATAAAAGTTAACCATCCCCAAAAACTCTTGCAGTGCCCTGACCGTCTGAGGCCGGGGAAAATTCGCCACGGCACGCACCTTGTCCGGCAAGGGTATCGCTCCCTCCGGTGAGATGCGGTGCCCCAGAAAGTCAATCCCGTCACGCCGAACTGGCATTTCGCCGGGTTGATTGTTAACCTGTGCTCTTCCAACCTCTGGAAAACCATCCTGAGGTGGGTTACGTGTTCGTCGTCGGACGCGCTGGCCACCAGGATATCATCCAGGTAGGCAAACACAAATGGCAGATCGCGCAACACCGCATCCATCATGCGTTGGATTGTCTGTGCTGCACCTTTTAATCCGAAGAGCATGCGTAAAAACTCAAACAAGCCAAACAGAGTTATTACTGCTGTTTTGGGTATGTCCTCCGCGCGCACCGGGACCTTTTGGTAACCACGGACCAGGTCTATTTTAGAAAAAATGCATGCCCCGGCGAGGTGAATGGAAAAATCCTGAATATGGGGAATCGGGTAGCGGTCATACGCTGTGGCGTTATTCAATCTGCGGAAATCTCTGTACGGTCGCCACGATCCTTCGGCCTTAGGGACCATGTGTAGTGGGGATGCCCATGGGCTGTTTGAGCGCCTGATGATGCCCACCCTTTCCAAGTTGGCAAAGTCCTTGCGCGCTATGGCCAGTTTAGCTGCATCCAGGCACCAAGGTTGTGCGAAAACGGGCGGCCCAGTGGTGGTGATAAAGTGCTCCACCCCATGTTTAGTGATGGCCGCCGAAAACGTCGGGACCGTGAGTGCTGGGAACTGAATGAGCAGTGTGTGGAACTTACTGCCTGGAGCTGTGACGTTGGCTAGTGTTGTTGGCCCGACCCCTCGAGCTATACAGGGGAGAGAATCAAAAGACATCGCATTAACCAGGCGTCTGTTAGCAACATCCACTAGCAACCCGTGTGCACACAGAAAATCAGCTCCCAAGATTGGGAAACTGCATGCCGCTATGACGAATGTCCACTCGTACATACGGCCGTGTAGGGATACAGTCAGTGTCCTCTCACCAAAAGTCCTAATGTCCGAGCCGTTTGCGGCTATCAGCTCGGGGCCACTAGCTGGTCAGCGTAGGACAGCAGGATGAGGCTCTTTTGGGAGCTGGAGTGTATGAGGAACCGTCTCCCCGAGCGCGAGTCCGTCACATAGAGCAGCTTGTTTTCTTCACCGGCGGTCGCAGCTGCTACTGACTGTCGGCCTTGGCTTTTCCCAAATGCTTGAATTGGCACGGTGGCACACATCTGCATGCATTCTCTCCAAAGCGGTGGTGGTAGGAGCAGAGCGTGTCTCTCTGGCGCCTTCTGGGCCCCGCTGCCGCTACCGTTGCCTGCTCCTCATCTCCACTGGTCGTCTCGCTGGGTTCTGACGCCACCGCATTCACTGCGAGGGCTCCGGTGGTGAGGATGAGCCGATCTGCCTCCTGGGCTAGCGCACGGTAGTCGCATGTGGCCAGCAATGGTGAGTTGGCCAGGACCGCTCTTGCCTCTGTTGGGAGGTTCCGGAGGAAAAGGTGGGCAAACAGAAAATGCCCGTCGTCCGTGCCCATCAACGCCAACATCTTCTCCATCAGTTCGACCGCCGACCCATCTCCTAACTCGGTGCGCCTCAGGAGCCTCTCCGCTCTCTCACAGTCCGAGAGTGTGTAGCGCCGGGTCAGCGCGGCCTTGAGAGCCCCGTATTTATCATGGGCTGGAGGCTGTTGGAGCAGGCTCGCTACTTGCTGAGACGTGCCAGCATCCAGCACTGCGACCACATAGTAATTTCTGTTGTCATCTGCCATTATTCCCCGGAGGGCGAACTGAGCCTCGGTGTGGTAGAACCAAGACCACGGGTCGTGCAGCCAAAAGTCCGGTAGTTTGACCCAAACAGCGCACGCATTGCTGGGGCTTCCCATCCGGGCCGTCTCTGGGATGCTTGCTGTGTTGCTGGGGCTTCCTGTCTGGGCCGACTCCGGAGTTCTTGCCTCGTGTTCCATAATTCATCAAGGGTCACCAGTGTGGAGAGTGCAAATAAAGGAGCCAGACCTGCACGACAGACAAACTTTATTTCTCTCTCTCACTTCATTACAATACGTACTGTCCTCCATTTAATCCCCCACGCTCTGCTGGCAGAGGGAATATTCCCCTCCCCTCTGCTTCCAGTCTGAGATGATTATCCCAGCATGGGTTCCCTACAGGTATCTCTTATCATCAACTTCCTGTTGTAATTTATAGACTAATTTACAACATTTTCTCAGCCCAGAGTAAAGCATCTATGGGCAGCATTACTTTGTGGGATTGACGGAGAAAGACGCAAAGCTAGCGAGATGAGCATTGTTGGAGAAAGCAATGCAGTACTTCATGCAAATACCCACCACTCAAAAAACTGTTAATCCCGACAGCCTTATTCAGTGTCACTGTGCCTATCGCTGCTTCTCTGCCCATAAGAGGAGGTAGTGAACAAATACACTAATAATCATAATAATAACCACCTAAATCTGTTTAAAACACTCTAGTGAAATAAAATGCTATATATAAGGATTACAAATGTTTTGAAATGTTAATTAAAGCAGATTTTTTTTTTTGTCACATTAATGACCCGCCACAGAGCTTTAAACTGGTGAACAAGCGGCTGCTGGTGGACTGGGACATTCCTGCTGTGAACGGGCTCATCCACGTCATTGAGGCCCCACTGACGGCCCCTCCCCCATTGGTGAGTGAGAATGATTAATGGAGGAGCTGAGGACCACCTCGGCTTCCACTGAACCAGCGTGCTTCAGAGGTTCGTACAGGAGTCATTCAGAAAGCCTTCCACAAAGCTGTTCAAATATCATATCAGCTAATGTGATTAGGTACTGACTGAACAGTAGCATCCCAAGGTTGACAGGGGTAGGAATCTTTCTGATGCAACCAGTGACCTAGTGGCCTAGGATGCATACCATAAAGGCCGTTTCACACTGCTACCATGAGAAAATGTTGTGAAACTGGCAATCTGCTTAGGATTTTTTTTTTCTACATACAGTATCAACTATTCACACTGGTCTGGTATGAAACTTCTGGTGTGTAGAGTTCCATTTTCATTCCTCTTGGGCCACTTCAGGCAGTATTTTCAGCTGACAGTGGAACAGTTTAGGTAGGCCTCGCCCAAGCTCATTTATATTTCATGAATGAGGTACATAACAACATTACAAAGTGCTTTAAGGTGCTCTCACACTGTAGTGCCTATTCTCTACTAACCAAGGTTTAACCCCCAAAGTCTGGAATGCTTGATAAGTGTGATCATTCCCCACTGTCCTGCAAAATGGAATATTTCCCCAGCTTTGGAACATTTGGTTGAGATAGTCTCAGGAATGGAATGAATGCAAATGTTGGGGTAAGGTGAAGAAGCTGTGCTTCTATTGTCAGGGACTCCTTAAGGAAGTCTGGGAACCGTGCTAAACAAAAACAATGTGAGTGTGGCCCAGTGCAGGCCATTGACAGAGGGAGGAACAGAACCATTTCATTTGGTATGGAACACATCACTTGGCACCAATGTGAGCTTGCCCTAAGTTCCCTATGAATATCAGATGTGAGTAGTTGTGGCTAACTTTAGCTCTTTTCTATAACAACATGCAATGTTTTCAAGCAAATTTTCACTACATACCATCGTCAGAGTGCAGCTTCTTGTCAGTCTCCTTGTTTTGAGTATTGAGTACTATGGTGCTTATCGTTTAAAATTTCATGATTTGTTTTCCTCATCTTGACCTAGGAGTGACGTTACCTTAATCCTCATGATGTCATTCTGACCTAGAGCTGACGTCATTGACGATGTCGATCATAAAAATTTGTTGATGCAGATTTTTATTGTTGACGAATCGTTTGATTTTAAAGTTTATATGCATGCCGCGGAAATGTTCAGTTTAATTATTCGAGCAAAGAAGAGAGAAGAGCGCATCATGGCAACACAGAAGAGAGAATATCACGGAGAAGAGGCCAAAACTTCGCAAAGTATGGGAGCATTTTACCAAAAATAAACAAATGAAACAAGATAATTGCACACTCTATAAAGCAGAGTTGTTTTCACAGCAGCACTGCAGTGACGCGTCCATCCGCTTCTCCCTCCGCTCTGTCCACCAGCTCAGCCACCTGTCAGCAGGCTTCTGCTGCGCTCCGCCCCGGTGATGAATGATTGAAGTTGGGCCACTTATAAACACCACACTGGTAAGGTTAGTGAGTTTTAGCAGGTAAAGTTAGCACTTCTTATTTTCAATGAGCGACTGTCTCAACTTTAGAAAACTGATTAAACTGTTAGCATGTGTCGTTTATGTTAGTCTACCTGTCAGAAAATAAGCTCTCTTTGATGATCAGTTATGCTGGCTAACATGGAAAGTGCACTATATTAGTGAATTACAGGAGTAGCTTACTCTCTTATCTTCCCTCTTTTTGTTGTGGCAATAGAAATATTTTAATAAGATGGACTAGTTTGTCTTCTTTTTACTTTTATGGATGTGAATGTTACTCTAGTTTGTTTTGAACATGCAGAGTTACAGCAGCTTTCCATGCTGCAGCAGAAGCTGATAGTTGAAGTTTTGCACTTTATTTTGGGGTTAAAATACTGCACTTTAATTTCTGTTATTTAATTGTGTTGCTCCAAACACTTTTTATTAAACTGTCAAGTTCAACTTTCCAACTTGTTTCCTGGTTCGTTATTTTATTTAGCTATGGGAACTTTTTTATAATAGGCTATGTTATATTAAGACAGAGGCTGACAACAAAGTGATTTTCACAGGTGCGCAGGCTTAAACAGGTGACGTTAAACGTGCACTGGAGCCCCGTGCCAAAAAAAACGAGCCGTGCCAACAGGAAGCAGAGATGGTGGACATGACAGAAATAATCGTGATTAGTCGACTAATCAAAAAAATAGTTGTTAGATTAGTCGACTGCCAAAATAATTGTTAGTTGCAGCCCTGTTCTGATCCCAAGGACATCGTGGGGGTTAACTTGAAAACAATAATAATGGATTAGATTTATATGGCACTTTAGATGTCAAGTGACATCTCTAAGTGGTTACAATGAGTCCATTATTCATTCACTCCACAGACAATGGTAGTGGTAAACTACTTCTGTAGCTACAGCTGCCCTGGGGCAGACTGACGGAAACATGACTGCCAATCCGCACCAACCACCTCTCTGACCACTACCGCACATTTATACCCAGTGTCATGGACACTGGAGGCAAGGTGGGTAAATTGTCTTGCCCAGGGACATGACGGCAGGATGGCTGGGGAGAGCGGGATTTGAACTGCTAACCCTCTGGTTATTGGATGACCCACTCTACCTCCTGAGCCACTGCCGCCAGGGTATGCTTTTATATAAACAAGGTCTATTGGCCCAAATTAAGGAAAATATTTGTGGTGATGGGTTTGACTGAAGTAAGACTAAGGGGCAGATTTACTAAGGCAGTGCAAATTAGTGAGTGTGCAAATTAGACAGCGCCCAAGGGAGTGGCCAATTTTTGCCAGAGATCTACGATCAGCACGCAAAATTATGAACACATGATGCAGACGCTTCATTTCAATAATGACCACCCATCCACCAAGAGCACCACGAAATTGTGCACAGGCACAGCTGATGAGGAAGCGGGTCATCAACACAGGCACAGCCAGTTCAGAGGAGCATTATATAGTTTTTTTAAAGCTTTCGTTTAAGTGGAAACCCCAATAAAATAGTTTATTTTTGTTTGTCATATATCAAAGTTTTGATTTTCATTTCACATGGCAGATTCCTTTGTTAAATATGTATAAATTAAGGACTACTCATGAATAAATTGATTATTAACCAGCGTGTTTATTTTATTAACACAAGGACAGTCAAAATGGTCTGATGGAGACTCTGGGGTTTTATGTAAATAGCTTTGTTTTAGCAAAATCTACAGGTCTCCCATAATCTTTTCATAAATACTCTATGTGCGTTTTATCTTTTCTGAAGTCTGGAACATAATAAAATTAAACACACACAATTTCACTTATTCCTCGGACAGCCACAGCAGAGACTGCTGTCACTGAGTTACTACGATGTTGCAGTGTCGGGGGACATTGTCATGAATCACCATTTTTAAGGGCTATTGAAGGACACCAAATGCATGCTGTGAGTTTGCACATTTATTAACAGAAAGACGTACATAACATAAAACACTGCACTTACATATGATGGAGTGGAGGTGTGCTGGAGAAGGACGGGGCACACGACTTCAGGAGGAAAAACAGCCTGGAAGAAAAGCAGGGTGAGGCGTCCGGAGATGCTAGAGAAAAGAGATAAACTCAGCTGGAGTCACTCCCGAAAGGAAACGGGGCTTACGGCTGAGAAAAACGGAAAAGGGAAAATATACCTGGTCGGAACGCTCCCGTCCACCTCTGCAGAAAACCAAACTTACTCAGAGAAACTGAACCTTCTGAGGAAGCTAACAGTAGGACACGGCAACGGGGGAAATGTTGCCATGCTCCATTAACTCCATTTTATATTTACTTATTTTTGTAGGATGTTATTTGGGTTCTAAACATTTTATTGGGTTTTAGACCTTTGAGTTTTTAACCTCTTTGACTAGTTTTTAACTTTTTAATATGACCCTGCTCTCTTACCCCTGGTTTTTCTCTCATCTCTTTGTCTTTATATCCTGACTGATGGAGCCTTGAGTATTTTTATCATGTTTATAGTCAGCTTCATGTGTGCCTGTGTTTGTGTCTATGTTGAATGTAATTGTGGTTTGTAAATATGGATGTCACCAGACTGCAAAACAAATCTACCTACGGGTACAAATAAAGTAACCTGAACCTGAACCTGTGCTCTTAAATAGGGAAATTGTCATAGTTATAAATTGGCAGCTTAAGTGCACGATGCAACAGCACAGGAAGGAACCACACAAGGGGGCACGTTTGACAATTTATTAAATAGAAAAAGACTGCACTGCTAGAGAAACAGCAACTCGCCAGAGGAATCACCTGAGGAGAGAAGACGAGAGCTGTCAGAGGAGGAACGGAGTAAGGGGGAATGGGCGAGCCAAATTGCCACTTACTTGGGGTTCCGAGGAAGGACCGGCAGGACTCCAGCGGGGAATAGATGAACCAGTAGGGTGGGGAGATGAGCTGATGGTGCCTGACTGGGTGGAAGTTGAAAGCCGAGGAATTTGTGGAGATTGAAAAGCGCTATATAAGTGCAGGTTAGTTAGTTAGTTAGTTAGAGATGTGGCAGGGGAACGCGCGCAGCCCTGGAAACACACCCGCACAATGGCAGCAACCTGAGGAGGAGAAGAAGATGAGATTAGACAGCGTGTCTAAACTAGCGAAATATCAAACCTGCTTGTCTTGATCGGGCAGTATACCCAGACAAGCCAGCGTAGAATGTGTGGAGAGGGCCTCCTTAAGTACGCTGGCTGATGAGTGGGTGCAGGTGCGTCTTCTGCCTCAGGTGGCGTGATGAATTGACAAAGGTGAGACAGGGCGGGAGGGGCACGCTCGCTGCCCATGACAGAAATGGACAGATGATTGATGAAAGACAGGTGTCGATACATGAGTAAGGCAGTGACATAATCAGTGACAGCTGTGCAGCCTGTGAAACAGTTTGACAGCCGGAAGCTGCACGGCACTGTCAAAATAAAAGCACAAGCCGGAAACTAAATAATACAAGAATAAGACAACACAACCCCAAAAGATGCAATTACTACAAAACGACACACAATAAATAGACAGAACTATAAGGACAAAACCAAGAGTACAAACAACTTATAAATAAACAGAGACCAAATACAGCAGACCATAATAAACAAAGAAACAAACAAAAAAGATTAAACTCAAACTAGAGCCTGAGCATGGCCCCCACCTGTGCTTAGGATCATGACAGACATATGGATCTGTGCTCCTTTTGTCCACACCAGGTAGGAAGGGCTGTACTATTGTATGGACACAAACTCATTGTTAAGCAAAGCTTTTTTATTTTATTTATTTAAGATAAGATAAGATAAGATAAGCCTTTATTAGTCCCACAACGGGGAAATTCCAGGATTGCAACAGCACAGGGATAGCAACACTCAGAGCAACAATCAGAAGGCAAGAAAAAAAAAAAAAAACAAGCAAGCAAGAGCAGCTAATATACATATGTACATATTACTATAAAATATATATATACACACACACACAGACACACAGTGCAAAGCATTGTAGCTGGATGGAATAAATATATGAATATATGAACACACAGTGCAGAGCATTGTAGCTAGATGGAATAAATATGTAAATATATAAACACCCACAGTACGGAGCATTGCAGCTAGGTGGAATAAATATGCAAGTATATAAACACACACAGTGCGGAGCAATGTAGCTAGATGGAATAATATGTAGATATATAAACACACAGTGCGGAGCATTGTCGCTAGATGGAATAAATATATAGATATATAAATATAAACACACCCAGTGCTGAGCATTGTAGCTAGATGGAATAAATATGTAAATATATAAACACACACAGTGCAGAGCATTGTTGCTAGGTGGGATGAAACAGCATAACCGTCTATTTAGTTATCCTACATGGTATGATTATGTGCCCATACATATTCTCACCCTCCATAGTGACCGGTATTTTCCTAGTTGTATGCCGGAGAGGACCATTGTGTAAGTCTATTGCATCTTTTGCATTCAAAAAAACTATTAGTTTGTTACGTCTTTTTGCTATCTCTGTGAGCAGCCCTGCTTAGGTTGTACAGTCTGACAGCCGTTGGTAGGAAGGACCTGCGAAACCTCTTGATTGTGCACCTGGGATGATGTAGTCTGCTGCTAAATGAGCTCCTCAGTGCATCCAGTATGTCCTGCATAGGGTGGAACTCGGACTCCAGCAGAGATGACAGTTTAGCCACCGTCCTTCTCTCTCCTATCTCCTCCATCGGATCAAGGCGCTGCCCCAGGACAGAGCTAGCTTTCTTGATCAGTTTGTTCAGTCTCTTCCTATCGGCTGCAGTAATGCCACTGCCCCAGCAGACCACTCCAAAATTTGACCTTTATTTTACCAGGTAAAATATTTGAGAGCAATTCTCACCAGGGATGTTGTGGTGTGTCATTGTATGTACTTAATGTTTGCTTTTATTCTTGTTCTTAATCCTATTTGTGTAAAGATTTTGCCCTGAGAAGTGCGTTATAAATGAAACAAATTATTATTATTATTATTATTATTATTATTATTATTATTATTAGGCTTTATATAAACAAATAAAAGTTTTAAAAAATTATCTGCCGGCTGATGTCCAGTTCAGCACAACACCGATCTCTGAGATCGTTTCTGTTCATATTAATTTGTTCTGTCATGCCAAATTAAGTCACACGCAGGGAGAAGTTTCTTTGTCTCTGGTCATACGCCCTTGGTTCTCGCCGGTGTCTCGGCACCAGCGATCGCTGTCACCAGGTGCAGATGAATTAAGACAAGCTTTTTTTGGATGTTAAATCCTGGTGCATTTAGCAGAAGATTGACACCCGCAAACCTTAGTAAATGACCTTGTACCAGTCATTTAAATACTCCCTTCCCTCAAATTTGCGCATTGACATGACAACTCCCACAAATACATATGCAGTGAGGCCAGGCGCAAAATTAACATGGTCCATGCCTTTTCACTGCTAATTTTGCCCTGTGCCCTTTAGTAAATCTCAACAGTAGTTTTTTAATGCCAAAACAGAGTTTTGCGATGGCACAGCATGTTAGTAAACCTGCCCCTAAATTTGTAACACAGAACTAATTGACAATTTATACTATATGCTTTAAATAACAATCAAACCAGGCAGGGTCATTTTTGACCCCAGAGGACAAAAGGTGTATGGCAATTGGAGGACCTTATGAGGGTTAAACAAAGCAACATTACGCATGGAGTGGTCTGCTGGCATCACAGCTGCCAACAGGAACTGACTGAACAGGAGGTGATAGGAGAGAGGATGATGGCTAAGCTATCGTCTCTGCTGGAGTCCGAGTGAACAATACGCAGAATGCACTGACGAGCTCATTTAGCAGCAGGCTGCTCCACCCAAAGTGCACGAGGGAGAGGTATCGCAGGTCCTTTCCACCAGCTGCTCTCAGGCTTAATAATCTGCACTGCTCATACAGACTGCACATAACACTACTACTTTGCACAAAAAAGGAATATTGTCATGATTTGAGCACGGGGGGCGGGGGGGGGTGTCCCGCTGTGTTCTGTCTCTTTGCCTTTTTTCTATATTCGTATGGTGTATTTTTGAGTCCTATTCCTGTTATTTTATCTTTGGTTGATTTTCACATTCTGTATTGTTTCTTGGTATGATTTATTTTCCTGTTCACATTCATTATAGTTTTGTTATTTACATATGTGAGGTTACTTGTCTTTATTTGTCATCTCCTCATATTCACATCCTGTTGTGTTTTCTTTCTCCCTCTCCGGGGCTGCAGCTGTCAGTGGCACTTCTGGGTTTTTTGCTCTGTTGTGGGTGGTGCTCCTGTCAGCTGTCAGTCCCATCTTCTCCCTCTCATTACTCCCAGCTGATCCCTGTTGCAATCATTGTTACCTCTTGCCTACTCATGTGATCCACACCTGCAACCATTTGTGCTCATTGGGTTTTTGTGCTATTTAAGGTCTGTTTCTCTCTTTCTTTGCTGGAATCTTAAGGATTATTTTGCATCCGAACCCTGCTCCCGTTCAGACTTGCCTCCCATGTGTACCCTGTTTTCTCCCTGTCATTTGTAAGTTTTTGCTTTGTGCGCTACTTGGGGTTTTCCTGTTGGTGCACTGTTTGGACTTTGTTTGGTTTTCATTAAATATCACAAACTGCAGTTCAGCGTCTGGGTCTCTCCTCTCTGCCGTTTGGGCAATTCTTGACAAATATTTCTTTCCAGTACACTCTTAATATCATGATTATTGAAGGTCACAACAACGCTATACTTGTTTAAATGTGAAATATACTGTTTATATCTATAATTATATAGCTATATATAATTCAATTTAACTGCTTAATAGCTCTGTAAATACTATTTCACTTATCTTTTTAACTGTAAAAACTAGTTTTTACTTTTTTAACTTCTTGCACTATGTATATACTATTTTTGCCATTTTTTAAAATTATTATTGCTCTGAGTGCTGCTATCCATTTGCTGCTGCAAAACTGTAATTTTCCCTATTGGGGCTAATAAAGATTATCTTATCTTATTAAAAACAAATACAACTGCATGATGATAAAGGAACACTTTCCAATCTTCTTCCCACCATGGTTTGTGAATTTGAAGGTTTATTTGTTAAAAGAAACTCCAGCAAGTGTCTTCTCCTCTGGATGTTTTTTTTTTTTTTTTTTTTTTTTATGATGGCACACTGAGATTGGCTTGGAGGTTGGCGCAAGAAAGGAGATGAGGAGATATTAAATAAGCTAATAAGAGATGACTTCAAGGAAATGGCAACTGGATAAAAACTGATACAGGCAGGGAGGATTTTTACGTTTTTATGTTCAGTGACTTTAGGTTTTAGAAATATAAATGATAAAATATCTATTTAACTGCCATTTAATAATAGAGAAACAAAGCCGTTTTCTTAGAGTGTAAAAGTAGACTTTTGTAGTTTCTTGGAACAGTTATTAGGAAGTGAAGATTCAAGCTGCTGCATTTTCATTCAGATAACATCAGCTATTCAATCAATATTCATGTGGAACAAACAATGATAAAGAGAAGGTCAAAATGACACATAATTTTTAACATTAAGTAAGTTAGTAGATGATATGTCTGGGATTAAGAACATTAGAAGCAGTGGGCGAGTTATGTGAAGGGTAAACATGGATGATGGCTCAGCCTGCAGACAATAGGGTGTCAAGCTGGACTGGATAGACTATATAGAAAATAGACATAATTGATATCTAAAGGCTGGGCTGGTGGACTCTTGTCTCAGAAATCACAGCTGTGGCCACTTAGACCAGCTAACATTAGCCATCAAATACACCCAGCTATTACTGCCAAAATATAATGACAAAATAAGCCACTATGGCAAAATATATATAGTCAGCTGTGGATTAGTGAAGGAGCTGGTCTTGTATGGTGACCAAATCAACAAAAAGGAGCAATAAAATCCTTATTCACACTGATTCACATCACTAAGTTAGCCATACTAATGGTCCTGGTCAGGACTTGACATTAACTTTTTTGCTCACACTGTAGCACTTTTTTTGGTCACTGTGGGAAGTGATTTTCCGAAGTTACTAGCCACTCAGTCTTTTCACTAGCCACAATTTTGTGGTTGGAAAATTATGTTTAATATGATCAAACTTGGGGCAGCGTGGTGGCGGAGTGGTTAGCACTGCGGCAGCACAGCAACTCACCCTTGGCCGGGGGATCCTGGGTTCAATCCCAGCCCCTGACCAACAGTGATCTGTGTGGAGTTTGCATGTTCTCCCCGTGTCTGCGTGGGTTTACTCTGGGATTTCTCTGGTTTCCTCCCACATGCCAAAGACATGCAAGTTAGGTTAATTGGCATCAACTGGGGATTCTAAATTGTCCTTAGGTATGACTGTGAGAGTGAATGGTTGTCTGTCTCTCTGTGTTGGCCCTGAGATGGACTGGCGATCTGTCCAGGGTGGACCCTGCCTCTCGCCAAAAGATGCTGGGATAGGCTCCAGCCCCCCGTGATCAAAAAAGTATTAAGTGGAAGAAGATGGATGGATGATCAAATTTGACTATCACATGCTAAAATTAATTTGAACTAAATTTACAACCTTTTTAAATGTAAATGACCACTATCCACCTTATTCCTCGCCCTCATGATGCCTTGCCTGAATTATGGGTGCAACTTCCGGTATTAGTTTAGAACATTGGGCAGCACGGTGGTGCAGTGGTTAGCACTGTTGCCTAATGGCTAGAAGGTTCCAGGTTCGAATCCCCAGGCTGGCAGGGGTAGGAACCTTTCTGTGTGGAGTTTGCATGTTCTCCCTGTGCTGCGTGGGTTTACTCCAGCAGCTCCAGTTTCCTCCCACAATCCAAAGACATGCATGATAGGTTAATTGGTTGTTCTAAATTGTCCCTAGATATCTGTCTCCTATAGGCCCTTGGAATAGAGGGTTAGTACTAGTGAAGTGCTTTGAGTGGTCTTTGAGACTAGAAAAGCGCTATACTGTATAAGTGCAGGCCCTTAGCCTTATCCTTAACATGTGGTTGTCACTGAAACGGGACACTTTTCCTTGTTATAAAGCAATGACTTTGGCATCAAAAATGTGGGAACGTGGCCTTTTGCACCTCAAAAACAGTAATATTGTCATAAACCCTCCCGTGCACTTTTCCAATGCGCACGGCGAGGGGTGAAATAATAAGGATTTACGTGCTGGAGTTACACCACACACATTTATTAAACATGAAGATAAACAGTCCCAAAAGGTGAAAACATACAAGAGACAAAAACACTTAGACTGGGCGTTCCTGGGCTGGCATCGCCCAGCGAACGCATGAGGGGAAGTGACTAACCACCGAAGCGCCCCAGAGCCGACATCGCTCGAAGTGCGCAGGGAACCACGGCTGCAGTGGAGGTGGCTACACAGGTTCCACACCACTATGTGCTTCAGTTGACAGCTGATACAATGACCCAGCAGTGCGTGACTTGCGAAAGGCACTAAAGTACACGCACTGCCGGTGATGAAGTAATTAGGAGCACCTGAGTGAGGACCGGGAAAGAAGATTAACGGAGCTGGGAACAGCTGATGGTAATGAAAGAGGGGGGGGGGGGGGCATGGCCAGACTGGCAGACTGGCAGCAGTGCTAACAGAAAGTAGGTCACAGAGGCTGTCTAACAGCTGCCAGTCCGACAGTGGCTATGGCTACGGAATGCAGACAGCAATACATAACATACACATAAGCTGCAGCACCTAGACCCACAGAGAAGGCAGGACCGAGCCGGGGAAACCAAGCTGGCTCGGTTCCTGGCAAATATAATCATACCACTTCCCACAACTATGGAGGGATGAGAAGACTTTAAAAAGTAGCGTCGCAGACAGCAGCTCCATTTGTTAGCACCACTGCTAAGATGCTAACACTGTAAACAAATAAAAGCTCTGAGATATACAGTATAAGATAAGATAAGATAAGCCTTTATTAGTCCCACAATGGGGAAATTCCAGGATTGCAACAGCAGAGGGATAGCAACACTCCGAGCAATAATTTAGAAGATAGGAAAATAAGTGTAGTGAATATGCATATGTACACATAAATATATAAATATATATACACAGTGCAGAGCTTTGTAGCTAGATGCAATAAACAGCATAACTGTCTTTTATCCTTTTTTTTTTCCTTTGAAAGACAAAAGTAAAATAGAAAGATGTCTTTACCTTCTTTACATGTTTCAACTGCACTGCAGCCTTCATCAGAAGAGTCAGCTGATTGCTGCCAGGTGACATTTATCAGCTGATTTTCGTAGGCGGGGCCGGCTCAGCGGATCTGACAGATCTGCTGAGCTGGCCGAAACAGACTTATTTTGAATTCATTCAAATTCAAAATAAGTCTGTTGCGTCTTTTGCATTCAATACTACTAGGTCGTCACATTTTTTTTTTTTTTTGCTATCTCTGCGAGCAGCCCTGCTTAGGTTATAAAGTCTGACAGCCGTAGGTAGGAAGGACCTGTGAAACCTCTTGTTCACGCACCTAGGATGATGTAGTCTACTGCTAAATGAGCTCCTCAGTGGGTTCAGCATGTCCTGCATAGCGTGGGACTCGGACTCCAGCAGAGATGACAGTTTAGCCACCATCCTTCTCTCTCCCATCTCCTCCACTGGGTCAAGGCGTTGCCCCAGGACAGAGCTAACTTTCTTGATCAGTTTGTTCAGTCTCTTCCTATCGGCTGCTGTAATGCCACTGCCCCAGCAGACCACTCCAAAAGTGATGGCTGATGCCACCACTGTGTCGTAGAATGTCTTCAGGAGCGCCCCTTGTACACCAAAAGACCTGAGTCTCCTCAGTAGGAACAGCCTGCGCTGTCCCTTCTTGTAGAGTGCGTCGGTATTGTGTGACCAGTCTAGTTTATTGTTCAGATGAACACCCAGGTACTTGTAGGATGTCACCATCTCAATGTCTGTTCCCTGTATGTTTGCTGGTGCTGTGAGGGGTTGTCCTTGCCTGCGGCAGTCCACCACCAGCTCCTTAGTTTTCTTCGCGTTGATCTGGAGGCAGTTCCGATGGCACCAGTCCACGAAGTCCTGGATAAGTCCTCTGTACTCAGCTTCATCTCCGTTGGAGATGAGGCCGACAATATCAATGTCTCCACCGCAATAAAGTTGGATGCATTTTGTTAAAAGATGTTGGACATAATCAGATTTACCTCAGAGCAGATGTAGAATCTAGTCAGAGCCACAAAAAACCACAACACCGTGCTTGGATGTTTTAATGTTGGGGTAAAACAGACAGCTACAGCTGTCTGTTTTACCCTGAAATTAAAATGCTCATGCTGCTGTCATGCCCTGAATGCTTGTTATTTAACTTAACACATACAGACCTTTTCTGACAGTTGTTCAAAATTTTATTGATCTATATTTTGTGATAATTTAAAAATTAATGCATGCTGAAGCTGCTAGTCCATATTGTTCCAAGGCGGTGCAATGAATGCAAAAAGCCCCAAAAAACTATTTGATATCATTCTTAAATCGTTAAGCCTTAGGAAGCAAACTGTTACTAGTTTTTATTTATTATTTTACTTCATGCAGCCTTCATTTTGGTGACATACAGTATATAACACATAAACGTAAGATCTGTGACATCCATACAAGTGAAACCATACCTGCTGTGCTCTTGTGTCTGTCCTGTGTCTGTACCACTGATCATATGAAGAATCCTTTTTCATTTTCAGTGCATCATCTATGCATTACCGGTGAGAAGCCTTCATTTAACACCAGCAACAAGTACCAGAACTATGCCAAAACATTCAAAAAATACAAAAACACGTGCTGAAATTAGCTGCCGCTTGAGTGAAAAACACGTATGTAGACTATACATTAAAATTAATTTGAAAAACTTTTAAAAATGCTATTTAAAATGCCCCTGCTACTCCACTCTTGCTGACTGATTTAACACTACCTCAGCCGAAATCAAAAGTTCCACCCATAACCGTTCCTACAGCGGCACCCCCAGGAATAAGGTCGATACATGCATAAAGCAACAGAAACACTGTTTATTTATGAACAGCAGTAAATACTGTAAAACGGTAGAGAAAAATATTTGTAATGTCAAAGTGAAGTACAGGTAGATTTGGGTTCCATCCCAATTCTCATTTATACCCCTTCCCGACCCCTTTGCCAACCCCTATGAATTAGAACACCCCATTCATGGCTGCACTACATCATTAGTACTTGCTGATGGATTTAAAGTGACACTCCGGGAAAAATCAAGTTTTTTTCTGTTGTTAACATGTCTGTAACATGTTTCTTGTGATTTACAAGACATATCCACCAGGCTCGGTCTCATGGCTTTTTCTGTATATTTACATATTTGTTGTATTTTATGCCTTCTGGGTTTCTGTATTCATGTTCTGTTTGCCATTTTCCTGTTTGTGTTCTAGTTTTGTTACTTTAATTTTGTATTTATTTGTATTTATATTTTAGACTGCTTGGATTAATATTTTATTCTTTATTTCCTCATCGTTGTTCTTTTGCTGGTTGACAGCTGTCAGTGGCGTGGTGCTCCGTGTGGGCGTTGCCCTGTCAGCTGTCAGCTTTGGTTCACCCCTCTCTCACTGCCCCCAGCTGGTCCTAGTTATGTACCATTGCTTTCTCCTGCCTGTTCAGATAACCCACACATGTCATTTATTATGTTAATGGTTTTTGATCCTATTTAAGGGCTTTATTTTCATTTTCTCATTGCCGCTGTCTTGGTTGTGTTTTCCTCGTCTCCACCAGAGCCCTGCCCTGCTCTGGTGCGCTCAATCTGTAAGTTTTCTCCTTCGTTTGTATTTTGTGTTAAGCACACTGTGTTGAACTTTGTTTTGTTTGTTTTTTTCAATAAATTGCCCAAACTCACAGTTCAGTGCGTAGGTCTCATCTTCCTGCCCTGAAGGGCATTCATGACACAGAGTGAGAATCACTCCAAAACTGTGAGTTGGCAACACTGCATAAAGCTGTCAGTGTTTCTTACCTTTAATATTATGGATTTAATCTGATGTGCAGTGATCCAAAGAAAATGTCCATTATCCACAGTCCAAATGTCTGCTGTGACAGAAACCAGTGTTGCCAACTTGGCAACTTTCTCACTTAATCTGGCGACTTTTCAAACCCCGTTGGTGACTTTTTTTTTCCCCAAAAGTGACTAGCAACAAATCTAGTGTCTATTTCTGGTGTTATCAGAGCCTTTTCTGGTGTTTTGTAGACTCTGACGTGCAGGGCTCGGCGGGTTGTAGTTTCCTTAGACAGCATCTAAAATAAAATCTGTAATGTGAGACTACGAAACTTCAACTCCCAGAAGCACTATCTGCACATGGTGTGTGCTCACTGGTCCACTGTCACCTGGACAGTCTACTGTCCTGCCCCTGTTCACACCGCAACCCGGAAGAAATGCTGTTGTCCAAGCGGTGAGTAGCCCCCAACATCAGCTCCTACCTCTGTGGTTAAACATGAGTATTTTTAGAGCAAGAAGCTGCATTTAATATCTGCAGTTGTGTAAATGTGTTTTCTTACCACACAGAAAAAAAAGTGACTGTGATTTGTTGCTGTAAAGAACAAATGAAGCTTCTTCTGAGGTTAACTGTCATGTTCGCTGCGTAACTTCGCAGCGAACATAAGAATTGGCAGCAAGCCCAAAATGCAGCATGTAACGTGTTTATTTGCACAAAGGTGGAAATACAAAAGTCCAATTACAGTCACTGTGCTTATGAGCGGGACAACCGGCTTCGGCTACGTTGGCTGGAGGTTAAGTGCCCAACGTGCTCCAGGCAAGCTAGGAGCGGAGAAAGAAGGCATAATAACAAGAAAGACTTACTAACATGTCGGAGCGGAAAGGCTCTGAGGCACAACACAGTTCAGTCTGGAGAAAACCAACAGATGCCGCCGAAATGTCCAAAGAAGACATTGAAGCTGCTGCACTAGCCGGTCACACGCTATTCAATAAATACACAATCCCCAAATGAGAGCAAGTGGACACAGCTGTGGCGACAGGTGCGTGGCTGATTGAACTGTTGTGTGTGCGTGTGTGTGCATGTGGTGATTCAAGCAGCTGGTGAGCGTCTGGTACGAGGGGAAGAGCATGACTGTAGGACTGACAGAGAGCAAGGCTCAATCTGCCAGCTGGAATGAATAAGACATGATCAAAACCTACAGTCACAAGTCATGGACGGGGTGGCGACCCCGGACATGACATGAACTCTCATTTATTTGTGCTTTCTATTTTATTTTCTTATTCATTTACATGCTGTTGCAAAATGCAACTATTTCATGGAAGTAAATCCTCTAAATATGTATTTTTAATGGGGTGTCAAACATATGGCCCGTGGGCCAAAAGCAGCCCATCAGGCGGTCCAAAATTTTCTTAGTGAATTTACAGCTTTATTTCTAGTAAATTTTTGACTTTCTTCTGATTAGAATAGTTTGTGTAAATTTGAGACATTTTTTTCTGTAAGATAAGACTTTTTTCCTCATCAGTTTTCTTTTTCTTCTGATGTGAACAAGGGGCCCTTGATTTCAAGGACCAAGAGGTAGGTGAAGGGAAAAGGGTAGCAATTAGAGTTGTGGCGGACCCCAAATCTACCTGTATTTCACTTGCAAATATTTTCTCGACTGTTTTACAGTATTTACTGCTGTTAATAACTACTTAAACAGACCGTGTTCCTCTTGCTGTTTTTATGTATGTATAAGGGTCATTCCATTTAAAAGGGTTGTACATTTAATTCAACTACATTTTAGCATGCGATAATCAGATTTGATTATATTAAACATAATTTTCCAACTACAAAATTGTGGCTAGTGAAAAGGCTGAGTGGCTAGTAACTTTGGAAAATCACTAGCCACAGTGGCCAGTGAGCAAAACAGTTAATGTCAAGCCCTGCTAACGTGAAAGCACTATTGGTCTGCAGTTACTATCCTCAACAAGCAGTGGGTGCTTCCGCGTGCTTCTCTCCATCCCAAAGCACTCACAAGCAGTCAGTCTCACAGTAGCCTTGTGCAGCAGTTAGTTACAGTCAGAGAGGAGAACCACACCCATGCCACTCATGTCCAGACTGCAAATGAATTGCGCCTGCACAACCCCCACCAATCAATGTAAATGTTTCTTCACTGTCAGTGTCACACAAATAAATCACTGCATTTAACAGCCTCAGTCACGTACTCACTTTGTCCACTCTGTGTGTGTGTGTGTGTGTGTGTGTGTGTGTGTGTGTGTGTGTCTGTGTGTGTGTGTGTCTGTGTGTCTGTGTGTGACATAAGCTAAACATCTAGCAGCTAGCCCAGCATGTCAGTCTAAACTGTATGCTCAGAAAATACAGAAAGGAGTGAGAATCAAACCCTGAATTCAAAGGCTGGTTGAAGCTATTTATTGGAGATGATACAGAAGTGATGGCCTATTTAAATGCCAAATTAAAACAAACCAAGAATCAACAAAAAGTTGTAGCTCTAAACATATTTAGGGTGATTTTTACTCAATTTTTGTCTCTCCCATGACATTATTCTTCTCTCCTACAGCATCTATTACAATTACATGCAAATGTCCACTTGAAGCGGATGATAAAATAAAGGCAGCGTTGGTGAAGGTTTTAAGCAGAGTTTTATTAAATCATACCGCCGTCACGAGCTCCGCTCCTAGCGCCATGCATGCGCGCCGGGAGCGAGCCCACGGCTCTCCAGAGGGACACAAAATGTGTGTGTCCAGCAGCAGCAGTTGCAGAATCAGAATGAGAGAATGAACATGAAAATCAGACAGCTTATATACTCAGCTCAGACAATACATCAAAGACATTCACAGCAGTCAGTCTGGGCATTTGCATATCAGAGGTACAGACAGGATGCATGAACACAATGCATGGATGACACTTTAACCTCACAGCTGTAAACGCAGCATGCAGCGGAAAAAACCCAGGAGTGCGAGCTGACTGTCTCTGTGTGTTGTGGGGGGGTTGAATTCAACCCGCTACATCGCTCCCCCCCAGAGGGCACGGCAGGGGGCCGAGACCTCGATGTTGCAGTTTGGGCAGCGAGCAGGGAAAAGCTCTGTGCAGGTGGAGGGGGAGGGGGAAGGGGGGTAGTAAGAGCTGACCGGGCGCGCCAAAAATTGTTCGCTGCTCCGCGATGTCGAGGGGCTGTCCCGTTGAACTTGTGGAGATCACCAGAAGAAAAATTAGTCTCTGACTCCTCTCGTGGCCATGAAGAAAAACAGGAGCGGCGAGGTTGCGTAAACAAAAGCAGAGGAACTTGGCGTGTTGGCTTTAGGCGCATGCGCAGCCCTAAAGCCCTCGGGAAAAGCAGACGGCTGAATCCTTTGTGCGCCGTGGCTGAAACCATCCGTGAATCCTGTGGGCGCGCTGTGCGCATGCTTGCTTCAGGTGAGCGCGCAGCCTTGAAGGTTCTGCGTGCAGCTGCGCAGGACGATGGTGGTCTCTGGAGCCATTCTTGTTCCGTGCGTGTTGCGCCGTCCTCGTCACCCCCGGTGCGTGTGCCGGGGCTCCTTGTGTGGGTGGACCCGCTGGAGAGGAACCAGGGTCGGAAACTTGGTGGAGATTGGTGGAGATCGGCGCAGTCGGCGCCGAAAAACATCTATGATGAGCCGTGGCTGCAGAATAGTCATGGTGCGTTGGAGCGATGAGGGGAGATAGACGATCTTTGTCCCTCAGGCTGTCCCGCATGTACGCCCCGATCTCGGCAAGGGTCGCGCCATGACGTTTACTGCCATTTACCCGGTCTTGGGCGATGTCCGGAGAGTAGCTTGCCTGCCGTGAGCTCTGCGTTGAGGCCTCCCTGAAGCCGCAGGGAGGGCAGATCAGTCAGGCTGCTGCGTTCACTCATCGGCAGAGCATCACTGCCGGGTGCTGCGTTCGCCGGCAGCTCGTTTTCTTCAGTGTCGGGTCGCCAGCATGGCTGTCCAGACCAGAAGGCTGCGTTTGCACAAAACGTGTGCATGTTCAGGGTCACCAGTGAAGCAGATGATAAAATAAAGGCAGCGTTGGTGAAGGTTTTAAGCAGAGTTTTATTAAATCATACCGCCGTCATGAGCTCCGCTCCCAGCGCCGTGCATGCGCGCCGGGAGCGAGCCCACGGCTCTCCAGAGGGACACAAAATGTGTGTGTCCAGTAGCAGCAGTTGCAGAATCAGAATGAGAGAATGAACATGAAAATCAGACAGCTTATATACTCAGCTCAGACAATACATCAAAGACATTCACAGCAGTCAGTCTGGGCATTTGCATATCAGAGGTACAGACAGGATGCATGAACACAATGCATGGATGACACTTTAACCTCACAGCTGTAAACGCAGCATGCAGCGGAAAAAACCCAGGAGTGCGAGCTGACTGTCTCTGTGTGTTGTGGGGGGGTTGAATTCAACCCGCTACACACTTATGCAAATTAGGCAATGATATCATTTAGCAACTTCTAGCGACTTTTAGGACAGCCTATAGCTCCTTTCCTTACTGAGAAGTTGGCAACAGTGACAGAGACATGACCCAGTCTCTTAAATTCCTTTTGGTGATCAAACCCATTTTTCACTGGTCAACACCAAATTTATTGTCTAAGTTTTTTTTTTTAGCTGATTTTGGACAATTTTGATGTGCTGAATCCACAAATCACATTGGTTTTGCTCAATCAGGTCAACTTTTTGAATTATGGCCACATGTTTTTTATATGTTTTTGTTTACATGTACAGGTGTTTTCGCTTTATATGATGCAAAATTCTTTTTTATGTCTTGAAATTCTCTGAATTTTGAACAATGATGATGTAACATTCAATTTACATGTACTTACCTTTATATAAAGGAACGTACATGCACAGTACTAAGTACTAAGTAAGTACAGGTTTTTACTTAGCACCTGATCGAGAGAAACATATGTCATTTTCGGATTCAGTGGTGCAAAATTGTCTTAAATCAGTTGAAAAAACACAGACAACTTACAAAAAAAATATTTTTGTAACCCTGTGTAATCTTTATCCAGGTAGTAAGTACTGTAGTAATCATAATGCATTTTATTTACAGTATATTGCACTTTACATCAAATCTCAAAGTGCTACATATGCATAGTCAAGTGTTTGGTAGACGATCTGGCTTAGAACATGGATGTCTAGCGGGGTTGGAAAGAATCAGATGGAAGCTACTTACAGAAATTCCACAAATTCAGATTGAATTCATGAAAGACCAAGGTACAAGATGCACCATCTTTGTCAGGAGAATGCTAGGAGAATGGATTGACAAAGTGCATCATATTGAACTATTCAAGATGTTGGCCAAAATTCAAGTGGACAGCAAAGACTTTCCCATTGTCTGCTACAGTCAGTCTGCAATCTCCCTAATGGCATAACAAACTGGTTCACAGTCAGGTGTGGAGTTCGCAAAGGATGCATTATGTCACTGGACCTCTTTAACCTGTATTCAGAAGTGATCCTCAGAGAGCTCAAGGACTTGCCAGAAAGGAATTGTCATCAACAGCGTCAAGATCAACAACATCAGGAACGTTGAAGATACAGCTCTACTGGCACTGTCTGCTGAACAGCTCCAAAGGCTTTTTGAGACTGTAGTAGTTGTGAGCCAACCACCACAGGGGGTGCATAAGCCAGTGTACTCCTAGTGCCGGTCCCAAGCCCGGATAAATGGGAGGGTGTGGTGGACACAATACACATGGCACTCCACCCAGGACAAGGGGGTTGGTGGGGGAGAAGAGAGTGAGAGATGCTAATGGAGAAAGGTGAAAGTAGACAACCAAACAAAGATGTGCCTTTGCCCCCCCCCCCCAACTGCACCAGGTTGACATCTGAGGATGCAGGGGTGTGAATGTATGGTAGCAAGACCTGCTCTGTGACGTGTGTGTCAATGTTATGTTAATGTGTCTACTCTGTGTGCTGGAGGCGGGAATCAAAGTGTATAAAGGAGTTCGCTCAGGCACTCAGGGAGAGTTTTTACTGTGTGTGATGTTGGAAGGTGAATAAAGTTTGTATGTCATCTAGCTCGCTGTCTCATCTGTTTTCATCTTCCACATTGGTGACCCTAAGATGTGCAATGGAGAATGAGCCGAGTACCACCCCAGAGGCAACCCAGAGGGAGAACGCCAGCGCGGCATGTGCTGTCACAATCAAGCTCCCGGACTTCTGGCTCCACAATCCAACCGCTTGGTTTCTACATGTGGAAGCCCAATTCTCACTTTGCGGGATCTCCACGGTCGACATCAAATATTATCATGTGGTCGCTGTGCTGGATGTGCGCGCCACACAGCAAGTAATGAGCTTGCTCCAGGAACCGCCAGCCCTGGGGAAATATGATGCACTCAAGGAGATGCTGCTTCAACGTTATACCCTTTCAGACAGTGAGAGAGCAGGAAAACTCCTCACACGCTCACAATTGGGTGACAGGTCAGCTGTGGAGCTCATGGAGAGCATGTTGGCGCTGAGGTGGGAAGGACGACGAACCCTTCCTGTTCACCCACCTTCTCCTCAGGAACCTACCAGCTACAGTGAGGGCGATCCTGGCCAACTCACCGCTGCTGGCGGCCAAGAACTACCGCGCCCTGGCGCAAGAAGTGGACCTTATCATCCTAGCGAACAGAGCTCTCAGCGTACACGCAACGACACCAGCACCCACGAAGGACTCCAGCGAGGTCGAGGAGCCATTGGGGATGGCTGGGACAGACGCCAAGAGACCCAGGAATGGGACGCTCTCTTTCTATCACTGCTGGTTTGGCTCGAATGCCTAACGCTGTCTGCTGCCGTGCCAATTCAGGAAGCCGGGGAAATGGCATGGCCAGCAGTCAGTAGCAGCTGTGACTGCTGGTGACAGGAACAAACTGCTTTTCATCACAGACGCACGTTTGGGGAGATGTTTCTTAGTGGACTCCGGCTCCCAGAAGAGCCTCATTCTGCCAGTCAGAGCGAACAGGTCGGCAGAAGGCTGTGACCCTGAGCTTATGACCGCCAACGGATCCAACATCAGGATGGTTGGTGAACGAACGTTGACAATATGGTTACACGGACGCAATTACCAGTGGGACTTTGTAGTAGCTGCATGTTCTGTCCCCATTTTAGGCACTGATTTTTTTATGTGCTTATGGATTGTTAGTCGATGTTGCCAACAGATGTTTAATGGATGCGGTTTCTTTTTCCTTCTTGCCCTGCACAGTTTGGGGAGTTGGACCAATAACACACGCTAACATTATAGCTCCAGGGGGTAAGTGGCAGCATTTGCTTTCACAATTCCCAGCACTCACGGTTCCAACTCTTTCTGCTACGGTAACCAAACACGGGATCAAACATTTCATAACAACAAAAGGTCCGCCGGTGGCCGCGCACCCTCGGTGCCTGGACGTAGTTAAGCTGGCTAGCACACGCGAGGAGTTCACTAACTTAGAGAAACTGGGTATTGTTAGGCGCTCCAAGAGCCCGTGGGTATCTCCGCTACACATGGTGCCCAAGGCCGATGGGTTGTAGCGACCGTGCGGCGATTTCTGGCGCTTGAACAACGCTATGGAACACGACCAGTATCCCATCTTGCACATTCAGGATTTTTCTGTGCATCTGGCCAGGACGTGGGTTTTTTCAAAAGGGGACCTGGTTCGTGGTTACCACCAGGTCCCGGTGCACGCGGAAGACGTTCCCAAAACAGCAGGAATAACTCCTTTTGGCCTTTTCAAGTTTTTACGCATGCCGTTCGGGTTAACGGGTGCGACGCAAACCTTCCAAAGAATGACGGACGCGGTACTCTGTGACCTGCCTTTCATTTCTGTCTACTTAGATGACACTTTGGTGGCTAGCACATCCGAGGAGGAGGAGCACCTCGCCCATCTCAAAGTAGTTTTCCAGAGATTGGAGGCACACAGGCTTATCGTTAACCCAGCGAAGTGCCAGTTCGGTGTGCCTGTGATTGAATTTTTGGGTCACCGCATTTCGCCGGAGGGCGCGATTCCGCTGCCTGATAAGGTGCACACCGTGTCGGATTTTCCGCAGCAGCAGACCGTGAGGACTCTACAGGAATTTTTAGGCATGGTCAACTTTTACAACTGTTTCCTCCCCTGAGCAGCCCAGCTGCTGCAACCGTTGTACCCCGCGCTCCAAAAAAAGAAACCCACGGAAAACATTGATTGGACCCCCGAGTGAGTTCAGGCTTTCGCAAATGCCAAAACAGCGCTCGCTAACGCCTCTTTGCTAGCCCACCCTGCACAGACAGCATTCACCACTGACACATCGGACATTGCCAGAGGGGCAGTGGTGGAGCAGTACGTCTCTGGTTCGTGGCAGTTGCTCGCATTTTTCAGCTGTACTTTGCATGACAACGAATGAAAATACAGTACGTTTAACAGAGTTGTTGGCCCTCCACCTGGCAACGCGCCACTTCCAGTTTTGGCCGGAAAGGCGCAGGTTCACCACGTTTGTTGATCATAAGCCATGAACGTACACAAAGTCCAAAGTCTTGGAACTGTGGCCGGCCCAGCAGCAACAACATTTGGCCACGATCTCGGAGTTCACGACCGACATTCAACACGTAGTCGGTAAGCTTAATGTTGTGGCCGACTGCCTGTTGTGTGCATTAGTCCCCCCAGTCTACATGCAAATAGATTTCCCCGCCATGGCCGCGGAGCAAACTGGGGACACAGACATTTGTGCGCTCCAGTCCGCGCCTACTGGGTTAAAACTGGAGAGCAGGGTGGTGCAAGAAGGGTTCTCCCCCCTTGCTCTGCGACATCTCCACCGGTTGCCCATGCCCGGTGTTTCCGGGCTCGTGGCACCGCCGCATTTTTGAGACCCTCCACTCCCTTTCACATCCTGGTGTGCATACCTTGGTTAAACTGGTGGGGGGCAAAATTTGTCTGGCCTCACTCACGCAGGGATGTGAAACAGTGAGCTGCAGCATGCATTGCATGCCAGCGGGCCAAAGTGCCCAAGCATACCAAAGCCCCCCTCAAGCCGTTCCAAATTCCAGCCAGGAGGTTCGACCACGTGGATTTGATGGGCCCCCTCCCGCCATCGCAAGGTTTTACTCACCTTTTGACAATCGTGGACTGCACCACACGTTGGCCTGAAATGGTTCCACTGGCTTCCACCACATCTGTGGAAGTGGCTTGCGCTTTTTTGTTAGCTTGGGTTGCATGGTTCGGATCCTCGTTGGACATCACTTCCGACAGGGGTCCACAATTCGTTTTGGAACTCTGGTCTGCGATGGCCTAGAGTGTGGGGGTCAAAATCCACCGCACTACTGCGTACAACTCCCAGGCTAGCGAGTTGTGCAAACATTTTCATAGGTCACTTAAAGCAGCGCTCAGAGCCTCACTCACGTTTGCAAATTGGGTCGACTGCCTGCCCTGGGTCCTATTGGGGTTGCACTCTGCACCTAAGGAGGATCTGGCAGCCTCCCCGGCAGAACTTGTTTTTTTCTCAGCCACTATGGATCCCCGGGAAATTTTTACTGGAAAACCCCACACCTGGGACTGACCCACGCAATTATTTTAGAGTACAGGGGCCGCTAACGTGCCGGGCCTGGTGCACCATTGTTTTCCCACACCTTCGTCCCAAAGAGCTTACAGAGCACCAAGTTCATTTTTGTTAGGCACGATGTACACAGAACCCCTCTGCACCCACTGTCTGATGGACTGTTCAGAGTGCTGGAAACCAGGGCAAAGCATTTTGTGTTAGACTTGGGGGGTGGGGTCTGCATTGACAGGCTTAAGCCCACTTATGTGTTGGCAGATGAACAGGTGGTGTTGGCTCAAGCTCCCCGGCACAGACGCCCACCTACAATGGCTCTGCAAGTTGGTGTTCCCCCTGCAGAGAACTGTTGGCAGCAGACAAGGCCTTTCCCCTCCCCACCCTTTCCCCCTCCACAGGACTGCGTGCCAGAGACCGAGTTTGTCTCCTGCCCACCCCAACAGCAGGACACTTCGGTCGGTCTGGCGACTCCACGTTACAGCTGTTACGGGTGCCAGCTCAAGCCCAAGGTGCGAGAGGGTTAGAACCCCTTCTGGGTGTTCGGGGGTGGGGGTGCTGTGTGGTGGACACAATACACATGGCACTCCACCCAGGAAAAGGGGGATGGTGGGGGAGACGAGAGTGAGAGATGCTAATGGAGAAAGGTGAGAGAAGACAACCAAACAAAGATGTACCTTTCACCTCCCGCCGCACCAGGTTCACACCTGAGGACACAGGGGTGTGAATGTATGGTAGCAAGACATGCTCTGTGATGTTTGTGTCAATGTTATGTTAATGTGTGTACATGTCTTTCAGTCTGAATGTTAATGTGTTTACTTTGTGTGCCGGAGGTGGGAATCAAAAGTGTATAAAGGAGTTTGTTCAGGCACTCAGAGAGTTTTTACTGTGTGTAATGTTGGAAGGTGAATAAAGTTCGCGTGTCGTCCAGCGCGCTGTCTCATCTGTTTTCATCTTCCAAAAGAGTTGTATCAGGAATGGCATCTGACATAAAACCTTTGCCACATCAAAAATGCAGATCATGACAAATGAGAATTTCATACCGGATCGGTCAAGGCCCGGGTTAATAACGACTGCCACTGGTGCTGTTAACCAGCAGGGTGCCGGTGGAAATTGGGCTACTGTTAGTCAAAGATCAAGGAGGAGGAGAGGGGGAAGGTATGTTAGAAGGGAGAGAGAGAAAAGGAAAGGTAAAACTGTGGAGGTGAGTCCATCTATCCATTTTCTACCATTTTTCCGGAGGTCCGGGTCGCGGAGGCAGCAGCTCAAGCAGAGAACCCCAGACTTCCCTCTCCCCGGCCACCTGCTCCAGCTCTTCAGAGAGGATGCCAACACGTTCCCAGACCAGCTGGGAGATGTAGTCTCTCTAGTGTGTCCTGGGTCTGCCCCAGGGTCTCCTTCCAGTGGGACGTGCCAGAAACACCTCAATTGGGAGGCGTCCAGGAGGCATCTTGATCAGATGCCCAAACCATCTCAGCTGGCTCCTTTCAATGTGGAGGAGCCACAGTTCTACTCTGAGCCTCTCCCAGATGACTGAGCCCCTCACCCTATCTCTGAGTGTGAGTCCAGCAATCCAATGGAGAAAGCTCATTTCAGCCGCTTGTATCTGCAATCTCATTCTTTCTTTCATTACCCAAAGCTCATGACCATGGTAAGGGTAGGAACGTAGATTGACTGGTAAATCGACAGCTTTGCTTTAGAGCTCAGCTCCCTCTTCACCACAGCAGACCAGTACATCACCTGCATCACTGCAGAGGCTGCTCCGATTCGTCTGTCAATCTCTCGCTCCATTCTCCCCATACTCGTGAATGAGACCCCGACATACTTAAACTCCTCCACTTGGGGCAGGAGCTTGTCCCCAAACCCGGAGAAGACAATCCACCTTTTTCCGGCTGAGGACTATGGACTCGGACTTGGAGGTGCTGATTCTCATCCCAGCCGCTTCACACTCAGTAGCATACCATCCCAGCAAGGCCTGTAGGTCATTGGTCAATGAAGCCAACAGGACAACATCATCTGCAAACAGCAGAGATGAGATCCTGGGGTCGCCGAGCACAACACCCTCCATTCCTTGGCTGCGCCTAGATATCCTGTCCATAAAAATGATGAACAGGATTTGTGACAAAGGGCAGCCCTGGTGGAGTCCAACTCTCTCTGGAAACGAGTTTTACTGGGTGTTGTTGGCAGTACGAACCAAACTCTTGCAACAGTCGTATAGGCACTGGATAGCTCGTAACAACGAGCCTGATACCCCATACTCCCAAAGCACCCCTCACAAGAGACCACAAAGGATGCGGTCGCATGCTTTCTCAAAGTCCACAAAACACATGTGGACTGGTTGGGCAAACTCCCACAAACCCTTGAGGATTCTTGAGAGGGTAAAGAGTTGGTCCGATGTGGCATGGCCAAGAAGAAAACTACATTGCTCCTCCGAGAACCGAGGTTCGACCAGTGGTCGGACTCTCCTCTCCAGTACCCTGGCATAGACCTTCCCAGGGAGGCTGAGAAGTGTGATTCCCCCTAAAGTTGGAACACATCCTCTGGTCCCCCGTAAACTGTGTATGTCGCCAAACTGTGACATAACTCCTAGTGGTCAACAGTGGTAAAGATTTTTTTCAAGAAAATATTCAGATCAGATGTCACAACTTTCCAAGGCTATAACTTGAAAGTGGTAAGAGATAATGGCTTATTGTCAATTAGAAAGATGTAGAATATGATCCAAAGTTTCAGATAGGAGTAAATTTACACATCTAATTTGCATACAAACAAACAAAGACATTCATCACTTACCGCTGGCAAGGTGGTGTCATTTTGCGGCATTCTGGTTGCTATTTTGTCCTCTCCCGGTCATTTTAGCTTTCTTTCCTACATCCATAAACTGTTAGTGATTATTCCACCTTAATTTCGTGGCAGTTTCTCTTATATGATGACATGCAACTGGCAATTGCTCTCCAGTCACATGGTACTCTGGGTGCCGGCAGGTCAAATCAACAAGCTTCACACTCCCTGTGTTATAAGAACATGTAAACATTTACCTTCATAAGCTAAATAATCTCTTTTAGAATCATAGTTGGCAAATTCGGAACCAAATCCTCTGAATTTGCTCCTCAGCCTGCGATCGCGTCTGTTCACAATGATGGGTGCCTCCATTTTGTTTTGTAATCTCAAAGACGACGAAGAAGAATGCGTGCCTGCCACCTTGTGAATTGGCATGATCAGTACAGATCCTCAGTACAGCTGGGCAGTGTTTCTGCACGTCCTATCAGTTGACAGGCGCAGTGCCGTGCTTTGCCACTAGGGGCACATGAAATCACAAAGCTTAAGGGTTAAAAAGAAGAACCACCACCCCAGTTTGCAGTGCCAAAGGCACTGTCCCCGATCTCCATGCAACATTGAAAAGGCGTGTCAACCATGACAGCCCTACAACATCCAGGGTCTTGAGGTACTCAGGGCGAACCTCATCCACCCCCAGGTCCCAGCCACCAAAGAGTTTTTTAACCACTTCAGCGAACTCAGTCCCTGTGATGGGCGAGTTGTCCCCTCATCCTCAAGCCCTGCTTCCTCTATGGGAGGCATGTCAGTGGGATTGAGGAGATCCTTGAAGTATTCCTTCCACCGCTCGACAATGTCCCCAGTCGAAGTCAGCAGCACCCCATCCACACCATGCATAGTGTTCGGATGTGACAGGGAGCTGCTTCCCCCTCCTGAGTCACCGGACAGTTTGCCAGAATCATCCTTGAGGCCGACTGAAAGTCTTGTTCCATGGCCTCACCAAACTCCTCCCACATCTGAGTTTTTGCTTCAGCAACAACCCAAGCTGCACTCTGCTTGGCCTACCAGTACATCTCAGCTACTTCAGGAGTCCCACAAGCCAACCAAGCTTGATAGTACTCCTTCTTCAGCTTGATGGCCCCGCTCACCACTGGCGTCCACCACTTGGTTCAAGGGTTGCCACCACAAGATGCACCAACAAAACATGTAGGTTTAGGGCGCTCGCGCACGCAGCGACCAGCAGCCGGTGGCTTGTCACCAGACTGCAAACCAAATCTACCTACGGGTACAAATAAGTAACAAAAAAAAAAAAAAAAAAAACAACCTTGCAGCCACAGCTCTGGGCAGCCACTTCAACAATGGAAGTGGAGAACATGGCCCATTCAGACTCCATGTCCCCAGACTCCTTCGGAATGTAGTCAAAAGTTCTTCCAAAGGTGGGAGTTGAAGACCTCCTGATCGAGGGCCTCACCCAGACATTGCCAGCACACCTTCACTATACGTTTAGGTCTACTGAGTCTGAGTGGCGTCTGCCCCTGCCATCTGATCCAACGCACCACCAGGTGGTGATCAGTTGACAGCTCTGCACCTCTCTTTACCCAAGTGTCCAAGACATACAGTTGCAGGTCTGATTACACAATAACAAAATTGATTATCGACCTGCGGCCTAGGGTGTCCTGGTGCCAGGTGCACATATGGACACCATTATGCTTGAACATGGTGTTTGTTATGGACAAACTGTGGTTGGGACAGAAGTCAATAACTGAACACCACTTGGGTTCAAATTGGGTAGGCCATTCTTCCCTATCACCCCCCTCCAGGTTTCACTGTCATTGCCCATGTGTGCATTGAAGTCCCCCAGTAGGACAATGGAATCTCCAAGAGAAGTGCACTCCAGCAACCCAGTCAGAGACTCCAAAAAGGGTGGGTTCTCTGAACCATCATTGGGTGCATAGGCACAAAAGATGGTCAGGACCCATTTTCCAACCTGAAGGCACAGTGAAACTACTCTTTCATCCACCAAGGAGAACTCCAATGTCGAGGCAGCAAGGTGGGGGGATACAAGAATACCCACCTCTGCCTGTCGCCTCTCACCTGAGGCAACTCCAGAGTAGGCCAAGCTCCAGACCTTCTCCAGGAGACTGGTTCCAGAACCAGAGCTGTGCGATGAGGTGAGCCCATCTACTGTACATCTAGCCATTATCTCTCAACCTCGTACACCAGCTCCAGCTCCTTCCCCACCAGAGAGATGATGTTCCACGTCCAAAAAGCCAGTTTCGAAAGCTGGGGATCAGATCGCGAAGGTCTCTGCCTTTGCCTGCCACTTGATCTGCATAGCACCCTCAGTAACCCCATACTGGGCAGGGTACACTGAATCCTTGATTTTTTTTTATTCATCATGGGAGTCTGTTGGATTATTCTTAGTCTGGCCCTTCACCCAGGACCAGTTTTTCTTGGGAGACCCTACCACAGGCAAATTACCCTGGACAACATAGCTCCTGGGATCACTAGGGCAAGCAAGTCCCCCACCACAATAAGGTGGTGATCCATGAAGGGGAAGTGAGAGTAGGGACGTTAAATGTAGGGGCAATGACTGGTAAAGGCAGAGTGCTGGCTGATATGATGGAGAGAAGAAAGGTAGATATACTGTGTTCAAGAAACCAGATGGAAGGGAAGCAAGGCTCGGAGCATTGGAGGTGGATTTAAACTGTTCTTCCATTGTGTAAATAGGAAGGTATAGAGTAGGAGTAATCTTGAAGGAAGAGTATATCAAGAGTGTTCAGGAGGTAAAGAAAGTCAGACAGGATCATGAGTTTGAAGCTAGAAGTCAAAGGTGTGATGTTGAATGTTGTTAGTGCATATGCCCCACAAGTTGAATGCCAGGTAGAAGAGAGGAATTCTGGAGTAAGTTGGATTAAGTGGTAGAGGAGTGTCCCCGGGGGGAGAGAGTGGTGATTGGAGCAGACTTTAATGGGCATGTAGGTGAAGGGAAAAGAGGTGATAAGAAGGGTCTGCGTAGGTATGGTTTTAAAGAGAGAAATGCGGAAGGACAGCTAGTTGTGGATTTTGCTAAAAGGATGGAAATGGTTGTGGTGAACTCATACTTTAAGAAAAGAGAGGAACATAGGGTGACTTTGTCCTTGAATGTTTGTGGACTGTATAACGAAGAGCTCCCTGGTTCCATCAGTATGGAATTCCTCCTTATTTTTGCACTGCTGCTTCTTTCCCACCGGCTCTTTGTCTCTGAGGTAAGCGCAATCACGATCATGCCTGGAAGAATACAATATTCCAGAGACATGCTACTGCATTTAAACACGGATAATGCAGCATCTGTGTTTGAGTCTATGCCGCAACTGCCGGACTTTATTTTAAGAGACTTTCATGGACACAGCGATGAAAAGAGAGACAAGAGGAGGAAACGCGGAAAGCGTGGAGGCGTGAAATTAAGCCTGAGGAGACATCAGTTTAACAGCATTCCTCTTCCTTCCATGATTTTGGGGAACGTACAATCCCTGAGAAATAAAGTAGATGAAATTCAAGGGAATGTACGCTACCAGAAGGGCTTCAAGAACTGCTGTGTCATGGCTTACACGGAGACATGGCTTATGGCACAAGACCCAGATGCGGACCTGTGGATTGACGGCTTTGGAGCCCCACTTCGCTCGGATCGGCAGGAAGAGGTAACAGGGAAATGTCAGGGGGGCGGCGTATGTTTATATATTAATAAACAGTACTGCACATCTGTCACTGTCAGAGAGCCCATCTGTACACCCGATGTGGAGCTTCTGTCCATATCGCTACGCCCCTTTTATCTGCCCCGAGAGTTCCCCCAACTTTTTATCACCACTGTGTACATTCACCCGAGGGCAGACGCTGACTCCGCCTCCAGCACCGTCTTTGATGTGGTACAGCGGCTGCAGTCAATTTGTCCATAGGCTCCAAACTTTATTCTTGGGGATTTTAACCATGTTTCTTTAAAGAAGACACTTAAAAACTTTTATCAGTATGTCTCCTGCCCAACCAGGTGAAAAAAAGACATTGGACCTGTGCTATGGATCCATAGAGAGGGCCTATAAATCACTTCCCCTTCCTCCTTTAGGATCCTCAGATCACAACTGTGTACATTTGCTGCCCACATATAAAACTGCTCTCAGAAGAGGCAAGGTGAAGACCAGAGACATAGATGTGTGGACAGAGGATTCAGTGCACTGCCTCCAGGAATGCTTTAACTGAACGGACTGGGAGGTTTTCACACTGTCCTGTGGGGATGATTTGGACTCTTTGGTAGACGTCACATGCTCATACATGGCTTTCTGTAAAAATATGATCGTTCCATGTAAACGTGTCAAAATATATCCCAACAACAAGCCATGGGTTACAAAATCAGTTAAATCCTGCTTACAGAGGAAAGCACTTGCCTTTAAACAGGGGTCTGTTTCAGAGCTACAGGTTGCCACAAAAGAGCTGAAGTCCGAAATTTTAAGAGCAAAACAGAATTATAAATCAGAATTGGAAAGCAAGATGGCAACAAAAAAACTTGGTTCAGCCTGGGCCAGTATGAAAACTGTTGCAGGCCTTCAGAGCACAGTAATTGTGTGTTTTTAGATGGTTTTAATTCAGACAAAGAGCTGGCTAATGCTCTTAATTGTTTTTATGGTCGTTTTGATTCCTCTGATTTTAAATCAAATCAAATCAAACTTTGTCATATTGCTGTACATACAACTGTGGTGCAGGCAAGATGAAATTGCGTTTCTCTCGGCATCCATATAAATAGAAGCAGCATGATTTAAGACACACTCCCACATAGCTCCACCCCCCACCCCCACCCCCCCATCCATTCACACATCCCTGAGACATACTTGGGGAGAAAAAAAACAAAACAAACAAAAAAAAAACTAACTATAATATACAAATAATACAAAATGTCTGTAGGTGCAGTATTGTGTGTATGAGAGATTCCGGGTCAACTGTTCAGCATCCTGACAGCTTGTGGAAGGAAGCTGTTGATCAGTCTGGTGGTTCTGCCTCTGATGCTCCGGAATCGTTTACCAGATGGAAGAAGTTCAAAGTGTTTATGCAGAGGGTGAGAACGGTCCTTGACAATGTTCAGTGCCCTGCTCCTACAGCGGTTCTGAAAAAGTTCTTGGACGGAGGGGAGGGAGACTCCAATTACCCTCTCAGCCCCCTTGACTATCCTCTGCAGGGCTTTTTTATCTGACATAAGTACGTCAGAACACTCTCCACCACACCTCTGTAGAAGGTCCTGAGGATGCAGATGGGGAGAGAGGCCTGTTTGAGTTTCCTCAAGAAGTGCAGTCTCTGCTGAGCCCGCTTCCTGATCTCCAAGGAATTCTTGCTCCAGGTCAGGTCCTGCGAGATCTGCACTCCGAGGAACTTGATGTTCTCTACTCTCTCCACTAAACGGCCACCGATGCTGAGGGGGACGTGCTCAGGCTGTGACCGCCGGAAGTCGATAATCATCTCCTTCGTTTTGTCCACGTTGAGCACCAGATTGTTCTCCCTGCACCAGCCCTCCAGGTCTCTCACTTCTTCCCTGTACATTGATTCCTCATCCCTCTGAATAAGTCCCACCACCGTGGTGTCGTCTGCAAACTTAATAATCTGGTTCCCCTCGTGTCTGGATACACAGTCATGTGTTAGAAGTGTAAACAACAGTGGACTGAGTACACAGCCTTGAGGGGATCCGGTGCTCAGCGTGACAGAGTTGGAGATGTTGTTTCCAACCCGGACAGACTGAGGTCTCTCAGTCAGGAAATCCAGGATCCAGAGACATGTGGCGGTGTTCAGACCGAGAAGGAGTAATTTCTCCATCAGTCTCTGGGGAATAATGGTGTTGAATGCTGAACTGAAATCAATGTACAGGAGTCTGGCGTAGGTGTCTTTCTGGTCCAGGTGGGTGATGACAGAGTGTAGGGTGGTGACTATAGCATCCTCCATGGAGCGGTTTGAACGATATGCAAACTGGAGCGGGTCGTGTGATGCAGGGAGGCAGGCTGTAATGTGTGGTTTGACAAGCCGTTCAAAACTCTTCATCACAATTGGTGTCAGTGCAACAGGACGATAGTCATTCAAACAGGACACAACTGGTTTCTTTGCCACCGGTACAATGATAGAGGTCTTGAAGCATCTGGGAACGATGGCCTGACTCAGGGAGATGTTATAAATGTCAGTCAGGACATCCGCCAACTTGCTCGCGCAGTCTCGGAGCACACGTCCCGGAATGTTGTCCGGACCTGCAGCTTTGCGTGGGTTGACTCTGGTTAGGGTCCTCCGTGTGTCCACTGTGTTGATGGTAAAAGCTGGTCCGACCGATGGTGGGAGTGGGCCAGCCCGCCCTCTGATTGTCGAGTTTTATGCTTCAAAACGTGCAAAGAAGTCGTTAAGCATGTCTGGAAGCGAAGCGTCGTCATCATCGACCCCCTGCCTAGACTTATAGCCCGTCAGTTTCTGAACTCCCTGCCACATCTGCTTGGTGTTCCTAGTGTCACAGAGGTGTCCCTGGATTTTCTCCGCATAGGCGCGCTTTGCCGCCTTAATTCCCTTTGAGAGCGCAGACCTGGCTGAGCAGAGGGCGATCCTGTCCTTTGCTCTGAAGGCTGCATCTCTGGCTGTAAGCAGCAAGCGCACCTCTGCAGTCATCCAGGGCTTATGATTACCCCGCATAGTGATGGTCTTCACTGTAGTGACATCCTCTGTGCACTTCGCGATGTAGCTGGTGACTGTATCAGCATACTCCTCCACATCTGTCTTGTCTTCCTGGGAGGCTGCTATTTTGAAGACCTCCCAGTCTGTGTGCAGAAAACAGTCTTTCAGTGCAGAGGTTGCACTCTCTGGCCAAATCCTGATTTGTTTCACTGCTGGCCTGCTGCACTTCAATAAAGGTTTGTAAGCAGGCAGCAGCATCACGGACATGTGATCAGAACGGCCGAGATGGGGGCGGGGTATCGCCTTATATGCATCTGTGTTCGTGTACACTAAGTCCAACATATTCTCTCCTCTGGTCTTAAAGTCTACACATTGTTTAAACTTGGGGAGCACAGTCTTTAGGCTGGTGTGGTTAAAATCCCCCGCAATCACCACAAAACTGTCCGAGTGTGAAGTTTGGATTTCACTAATCGGATGATTTAGCACAGAAACCCAAGATTTGAAACAGAAACTCAAAGACAACCAGCACTTTAATATTGAGGTGCAGGATATTAAAAGGGAGTTCTGTGCTGTAAAAGTGAACAAAAGTCAGGGCCCTGATAATATATGTGGGCGATTGGTAAAGTCCTGTGCACATGAACTGAGTCCTGTATTTCATTACATTTTCAATAAGTCCTTAGAGACACAACATGTGCCAAAGATCTGGAAAGATGCCGTGGTTGTTCCTGTTCCAAAATCCAGCTGTCCTAAAACGGTAAACGACTTTAGACCAGTTGCTTTGACTTCAATTTTAATTAAAATTTTTGAAAAACTGGTCAGATTCGAGGTCCTAAAGCAGACTGAACATGCACTGGATCCTTTGCAGTTTGCATATAGGCCTCACAAAGGAGTGGGGGACGCCACTGTCACTCTGTTTAACATGCTTTTTAAACATTTGGATTTTAATGGGACACACGCCAGGCTTTTATTTGTGGACTTTTCCTCCGCCTTTAATACAATCCAACCTCATATTTTAGTTGAAAGGTTCCTGCAACAATTTGATTTGAGCAATAATCTGGTGGGCTGGATTCTGGATTTCTTAACTGACAGGACACAGAGAGTAAGGGTCAATGATACATTGTCTGACCAAAAGTGCTCTTCTACTGGCTCTCCTCAGGGGTGTGTGTTGTCACCACTACTTTTCATCCTGTACACAAACATGTGTCGGAGCAGACATGACAACAGACACATTATAAAGTATGCTGATGATTCAGTTATTGTCAGTCTCCTCCAGGATGGTGAGAGTGGCCACGGCCCAGTAGTTGATGATTTTGTTCACTGGTGTGAGGATTCCTACCTGCAGCTGAATACAACAAAAACTAAAGATATGATTATTGACTTTAGGAGGAAAACTCCCAGGCACAAAGTAGTAGTAGTAGATTAGTTTATTTGACAGGGACAGTGCAATAAACATAGACAATTAATCAAAGACAATCAATCTGATGTGTTGCACGTAGAGTGTATAGCTATTAGCTAATTTGCAACTCTTGTCCCTGGATGGGCTTTAGAAAAAAGAATCAAGATAAAAAATATACACAATAACCACATACATCAATGCAGAAAAATTATAAATACACAATTATAAATATTATAAATATTATAAATACACAAATATAACAGCCTGACTCACATTTAACATAAATATTATAAATATTATAAATACACAAATATAACAGCCTGACTCACATTTAACACATATAACATAACTCACATTTGCCTATTTCAGGCCTTCCTCCCTCCGTCACTCACTATAAACAAACACATTTATTCCTTCCCTTCATTCACTCTCACTTTGCAGACAATTAATTCATACATGAGTACATTCTTGTTTATTTTTCAGCCAGTTTTTAACATTTTTAGTGAATGTTTTAAAGTCCGTTATTATTTTAATTTCATTTGGCATTGTGTTCCAGATGTGACTGCCCTTTATAGAGAAAGCTGTTTGTCCAAATGTGGTTCTGCGGTGGAATATTTTACAGTTATTGTTAACAGAACTCCTGGTGGCTCTGTTGCTGTCCTGTCTTTGGACGAAACCAGCAAGTGGCTCGGGTGCTGATTTATGGAAACATTTGAACGTTAATTTCAGAAGACAGAGGTCAATGAAGTTCTCAAAAGTCAATAGGTTGTATTTTTTTAAAACATTACAGTGATGCCACCTAATGGGCTTTTTGTCCAAGATTTTTAGGGTTTGATTATATAATGAACCTATATGTCTTATTGTGGAAGGGGCTGCTTGAGCCCAGACTGTCAAACAGTATGATATATGAGAAAAAACCATAGAATGCATATACAGTGCAGCTGCTTCGTAAGGTATGTAATATCTAATTAATTTAAAGCAGTTCAGATTTTTTTTTACTGTTTTTGAAATTTTCTTTATATGAAGATTAAATTTGAGTTGAGGATCTAGTACAATGCCAAGGTATTTGAATTCTGTAGCTAAACTGATGTCATGATCATGTATATTAACTTTAAAATGTTGCAGGTTACATTTTTTGATTGAAAAGCACATTGAGACTGTTTTCTGAAGGTTCAGCAATAGATGGTTCTTGAGGAGCCACTCTTGGACATCAACCATACTTGTAGACAGTACATCTGCAGCCTGTGCTGGAGTCTTGGCAGCTGTGTAAATAACTGCATCATCTGCATAAAGTTGGCATGTTGCAGCTGAGCAGTGTAACGGCAAGTCATTAATAAAAATGCTGAAAAGTAAAGGACCAAGAATGGACCCTTGTGGGATACCCATGCGGTTGTTTAAAAATGAGGATTTATCCTGGTGAACTTTTACACACTGTTCTCTATTCTGGAGATAAGATGCAAACCATTCTAATGTATTTGGGGAGAAGTTAAAAGATACCATTTTGGATAAAAGCAAACTGTGGTTTACAGTATCGAAAGCCTTTTTGAGATCTAGAAAAACAGCTCCTACCACATTACCCCTGTCCAAGGACTGTTTGACATTTTCAATAAGGCAACAATTTGCTGTTTCTGTTGAGTATCCTGGTCTAAAACCAAATTGATGTGGATGAAGAAGTTGACTGTCTTGTAAGTAGTCTATCAGCTGTGTAGCTACAACTTTTTCAAGAGCCTTAGATAGGACTGGTAAGATAGAGATTGGGCGGTAATTGCATATATCGTCTTTACTGCCTGATTTATGAACTGGTATGACGACAGCTTTTTTCCAGCCAGATGGAAATGTACTAGACCTAATGGAGAGATTAATGAGATGAGTCAGTGGTTTGATTAATATTTTGCTGTGCATTTTGAGAAAGGAGGTGCTCATATTGTAGATATCATTAGTTTTTGAGTTTGACAGTGTTTTAACAATACCAGCAATTAACTTCTCATTTACCTCATCGATGTGAAAAGTATCTGTTGGAAGTATGGAATTTGTGTTGTTGAGCACATTTGGCAGCACAAAAATTTTTGTTAAGTCTTCCACAGAGCCCACAAAGTGTGAATTAAATTCATTTGCCAAAGTAGCCTTGTCACTGACGGTCTTGCCATTGATTCTAAGTTCCTTTACCCCCTTCTGATCGTTTTTTTTATTAGTTAAGTTATTTAAATGCCTCCATAGGGAACTGTTGTTACCCTTTGCATGATCTATCAGTTTATTGTAATAAGATATTTTTGATTTTCGCAGCTCATGTACCACTTTATTTCTTAAACTTTTGTACACAAGGTGATCATTTTGTAGTTTGGAGGTTAGTGATGTTTTCAGTGCATAGTCTCGCCTCTTCATAAGTTTTCTTATTTCATTATTTAACCATGGTAGGCTAATCTTCTGTTGTCTACTTTTAATTTGCTTTGAAAATTTTTCTATAGACTTTGTGATTGTTGCAGTTATAAAATTACAACAATCATCTACTTCACATGTTGACATGAGCTGCTCCCAATTTTGATTCTCTAAGTAATGTTCAAACTCCTCATTTTTTGATTTGGGGATAATAAAATTTGATTTGTCAATATCGACTCCCCCAAAATACTGTAGTCGCTTTTTAGTAAGTTTCTTGACAGCAAGAACCATGTTATGATCTGAGAGACCAGTTACAAGATTATAGGTTCTGGTTATTCGTTCTGGTTTATTAGTAAATACCATGTCAATAAGTGTTCTCGATTGTTTGGTTATCCTGGTGGGTCCTTTGATGATTTGCTGGTAATTAAATTTAGTCATGAGGCTTTTCAGTTTTTGTTTGTCTTTTTTATCAGACCAGTTGATATTAAAGTCACCATGAATTATTGTTTCTCTGTTCTTCTCAAGTTGTTTAACCAGAACACTTAATTCATTATAAAAGGAAGAGTTGTGTGACGGTGGGTTGTACACTACTGCAATGTTGAAATTCATTACCGGAGAGAGACATACATTAACAGCTAAACATTCAAGTGAAGTATTCAAATCAACCAGTTGACATTTATATTTCTCTTTGATGTAAATTAAAACACCTCCTCCCTCCCCTACCTGCCTGTCTTTTCTAAAACACTGGTAGCCCACAATATCGATCATATTAGTGTCTATGTTACTGTGTAGCCAGCTTTCTGAGAGACAAAGGTAGTCCAGATTTGAGTCCAACAGCAACACCGAAATCTCATCTCTTTTGGGGATTATGCTCCGTATGTTTAAATGACCGCCGAGGATCCCCTTTGGTTTAGCCTTGGTGTCCCAAAGAACTCGTGCATGATTAACAGTTTGGAAAAATAAATGTTGTTTTTGCTTTTGTACAGCTTGGTTTTGTGCTAACCCAGTGGTCTGCTGTTTAATAGTGGCAGGTCCAGGGTTAAGGTGAATATCTCCTGCCAGAAGTAGCAGAACTAACAGAACTTTAATTGTATATCCTCTGCCATATTGTGATTTTTGCTTAACAGCCATGTTTGCCTTAATTTGGAAGTTTTTGCTCAGGGCTTTTAAAGACCACATAGAGTGTAGGGTGAGATGTCCAAGCCCAAATCCATACAGATAAAACTTTTTAACTTCACCTTTGGTTGAGTTTGTCGGAAAATCCTTCTTGTTGCAGGTCCAGACACACAAAGACAAAACGAAGAGGAAGTAGAGAAGTAGAGAAGGCTTATTAGTGGTGCCCATCAGCCCACTTTTTAATCCGGTGGCAGCCATCTTCAGTCTTTCTTGGAAAGAAGGAAAAAGAAAATCTGTGGATAGTAAAATAAATTCTGCTTATATCGCCAGAATCTGATCCGATCGTCCTCGAATCCAGCTGGGCCTCAGCTAGCCAACTAGCCCCTTCCGTTGCTGGTCTCGTTGCTCATAGTCGCCGTAACTGGTCTCCCGTCCCGCTCCTCCAACCGAGTCTCTTCACACACCGCCGCTGCCACCGAGCTCCGCTGAGGTCACGGTAAGTCCTCCGCTAGGCACCGCCACCTACCGTCGTCTGCCTGGGTGAAATCTCTGCTGAGCCCCGTCACCAAATAGCCGCTTGCCACATAGTGCAGTCAATAATGCAACAGAAAAACAGTGATCTCCGCTGGGCCTCGCAGCTGGGCTTCGATTCAGGCTGGTGTAAGGTGGAATGACTGGCGCCAGCATTAAGCTAACTAGCGTTAGCTTAGCAATCGCTTCGGGTAGTCTCGTCGCACACCGCCGCTGCAGTCACGGTCACCGTACTAAAAGGCCAGACCACTGAATGTGTACAATCCTACAAATATCTTGTGACGATTATTGATAGTAATTTAAACTTTGAAGAGTACTGTGCAAGGGTGTGCAAAAAGGGTCAGCAACATTTGCATTGTTTGAGGAAACTTGCACGCTTCCAAATTGACCGAACCATAATGACAATGTTTTATCGGGCTTTTATTGAATCTGTTTTATCCTTTTCTTTAGTGTCATGGTTTGGTCAGATAAAAGTGAAACAGAGGAAATCCTTGGATCAGGTAGTTAGATGGTCCAGTCGTTTGCTTGGTGAGTCACAGCTGAGCCTGACATCCCTGTACACCAGACAGGTACAGAGGATTGCTACCTCCATTTTAAATGATGACTCCCACCCTTTGCACTGCCACTTTCAGCTTCTTCCCTCAAGACGGAGGTTTGCTGTCCCAAAAAGTAAAACCCAGTGCTACAAAAACAGCTTTGTTCCTGCTGCTGTCAAAGAGTTGAACAAGTTGTAACAATATATTGCACATAATTTAGTTACCTATTTATCAACTCCATTTTATATTTACTTAATTTTGCAGGATTTTTGTTTGGGTTCTAAATCTTTTATTGGGTTTTAGACCTTTGAGTTTTTAACCTCTTTGACTAGTCTTTAACTTTTTAATACGACCTTTCTGTCTTATCTCTGGTTTTTTTCTCATCTCTTTGTCTTTATATCCTGATTGATGGAGCCTTGAGTATTTTTATCATGTTTATAGTCAGCTTCATGTGTGCCTGTGTTTGTGTTTATGTTGAATGTAATTGTGGTTTGTAAATATGGATGTCACCAGACTGCAAAACAAATCTACCTACGGGTACAAATAAAGTAACCTGAACCTGAACCTGACTTACAAGAGTTTAGGAAGGCACACACAGGTGGACTACATCTTATTGTTAGTTACTGTAATTTCCTTTCACAGCATGTGGGACACCATATGGTGTATGGGGTGGCACCTATCTCTGTTTCTCTGACCCTAGGCCACACAGCTACTGTAAGTAGTGAAAGCTACAGTGGGGGGGGGTCAGTCCTCTGGTAGCTCTATGTGTAACTTTCCTTTCCCCGTTCTATTATGCTGAGCACCAAGCTAGAAGACGGAAAGTACCATTTTTATATGGTCTTTGGTATGACCCGGCCAGGATTTGAACCCCGGCCTCCCGGGTGTGGGGTGGATGCTAATCAGTTGGGCCACAATTTGAAATCAAGACATGTCACTTGGCTGCACATGTTCAGCGATCTGTTGAATGACAAATTTCAAACGAACACAGATCAGTATGATGAAAAATATGCACTTTTTATTATTTGTCTTGGTATTAAATGTGCGCTTGGCACATGACAAAGGCAGATCGAAAGTGCATAAAAACAACACTGCTGGGGTTGAGCAGAACTTGAAGTAGTAGAAATATTTTTCCTCTCGAACAACAATTACAGTGGTGTGAAAAAGTGTTTGCCCCCATCCTGATTTCTCTTTTTTTTTGTATGTTTGTCACAATTAAATGTTTCAGATCATCAAACAAATTTAAATATTAGACAAAGATAACACAAATAAACACAAAATGCAATTTTTAAAGGAAGGCATTTATTATTAAGGGAAAAAAATCCAAACCTACATGGCCCTGTGTGAAAAAGTGATTGCCCCCAAACCTAATAATTGGTTAGGCCACCCTTAGCAGCAACAACTGCAATCAAGCATTTGAAATAACTGACAATGAGTCCTTTACAGCACTGTGGAGGAATTTTGGCCACTTGATCTTTGCAGAATTGTTGTAATTCAGCCACATTGGAGGGCTTTCCAGCATGAACCGCCTTTTAAGGTCATGTCACAGCATCTCAATTGGATTCAGGTCAGGACTTTGACTAGGCCAGTGATTTTCAACCTGTGTGCCGCGGCACACTAGTGTGCCGTGAGAGATCGTTAGGTGTGCCGTGGGAAATTATCCAATTTAACTTAATTACTGGAGTGAGTGGCTATGTTTACATGGACACAAGTAACCGGATTAAAAGCCTGATCGGAATAAAAATGCTTCATGTAAACATGGCAATCTGAATATTCTAACCCGATCACGCTCATTCGGATCAAAATTTCATTCTGATTGAGAGGGGTGGGTTATGCCGATTGTTAATCCGAATGGTGCGCATGAAAACACTTATTCCGAACACAGGGCAGAAAATATGTTTACTGTGCATGTCTGTACACCAGCCGCACGTCGACGTGACGTATTTCCGCCTTAGCAGCAGCTAGCGGAAAACATAGCGGGAGTAAAACAAAACTGGTCTGTATCATCCTGCTGTCTCCCTCTTTTCGTCATATGCAGAAGTATGTACTTGTAGCTTCATTACGGAGACTAGCAGAAGCAAAAGTACAGTCTGAATAACACGATACAGGTCAATTTCGACACGAAGCGGGGCTCGCTAACACCGGAAGTTGCTTCTTCTTCTACTATTTTTTGAATGTCGAAATGTCGACCTGCGAATGTCAAAATGATTTATTCCGTTCAAACCTGTGACACATGAAAACGCATGTCCTAATCAGATCAGCTTTTTCAGGATCCATGTAAACAGTAAAATTTATAAATAAACAACAACATGTGCAGCGTGGCAACCTTGAGATGTTCCCACTCACTGAGAAACGGCATGATGTTAACACTGCTGCACTGTGCCAGGTGATTGGCACACATTTGAAAGCTCTTGAGGAGAAGTTATTTTATTTCTCTTCAGACTTCACACAATGCCTTGTCTGGGTTAGGAGCCCATTCAGCTCAGCATCAGTTGTTGGAAACGACATGACTTTACAGGAGCAAGAGGAACTCATTGAACTGAAACAAGATCATGGTTTAAAGCTAAACTTTGCTGATCTTCCTTTGCTTAGTTTTTGGTTGACTGCTGCCAAGGAGTTCCCCATTCTGGCCAACAAAGCTATTTCAACATTGCTCCCATTTTCCACGACATATCTGTGTGAGCTGAGCTTTTCAAGCTTGACTGTGATAAAAACTAAAAACAGAGAGAGACTGAGAGCTGTTGAGGAAGAGCTCCGTGTGTCTCTTTCTTCCATTCCTGCCAGAATATCAGCTTTGTGTTCATCTAAACAGGCCCAGGGTTCACACTGAGTGAGTATAAATACATTCAGAAACTGTATTGCTAACTATATTTTATTATTTTTACTGTGTTAGGCTATAGAGTGTCATTTTGTGTCATTCTGGTTGGTGGTGTGCCCCAGGATTTTGTCAATGTAAAAAATGTGCCGTGGCTTAAAAAAAGGTTGAAAAACACTGGACTAGGCCACTCCAAAGCCTTCATTTTGTTTTTCTTAAGCCATTCATAGGTGGACTTGCTGGTGTGTTTTAGAACATTGTTCTGCTGCACAACCCAAGTGCTTCAGCTTGAGGTCACAGACAGATGGCTGGACATTCTTCAGGATTTTTAGTAGACAGCAGAATTCATGGTTCCATTTACCACAGCAAGTCTTCCAGGTCCTGAAGCAGCAAAACAGCCCCAGACAATCACACTACCACCAACTTATTTTACTGTCGGTATGATGTTCCTTTTCTGAAATGCTGTGTCACTTTTACGCCAGATGTAATGAGATACACACCTTCCAAAAAGTTCAACTTTTGTCTCGTCAGTACACAGAGTATTTTCCCAAAAGTCTTGGGGATCATCAAGATGTTTTCTGGTAAAACTGAGACCAGCCTTTATGTTCTTTTAGCCCAGCAGTGGTTTTTGTCTTGGAACTCTGCCATGCAAGCCATTTTTGCCCAGTCTCTTTCTTATGGTGCAGTCATGAACACGGATCTTAACTGAGGCAAGTGAGGTCTGCAGTTCTTTGGATGTTGTAGGGTCTTTTGTGACCTCTTGGATGAGTCGTCACTACACTCTTGGGGTAATTTTGGTCGGCTGGCCACTCCTGGGAAGATTCACCATTGTTTCATGTTTTCGCCATTTGTGGATAATGGCTCTCACTGTGGTTTGCTGGAGTCCCAAAGCTTTAGAAATGGCTTTATAACCTTTTCCAGACTGATAGATCTCAATTACTTTGTTTCTCATTTCTTCCTGAATTTCTTTGGATCACAGCATGATGTCTAGCTTTTGAGAATCTTTTGGTCTACTTCACTTTGTCAGGCAGGTCCTATTTTAAGTGATTTCTTGATTGAGAACAGGTGTGGCAGTAATCAGGCCTGGGTGTGGCTAGAGAAATTGAACTCAGCTTTCCAAAGATGTGATAAACCACAGTTAATTTATGTTTTAACGGGGGTGTGGGGGGTAGCAAATCACTTTTTCACACAGGGCTACGTAGGTTTGGATTTTTTTACCCTTAAAAATAAACACCTTCATTTAAAAACTGCATTGTGTGTTTACTTGTGTTATATTTGTCTAATATTTAAATTTGTTTGATGATCTGAAACATTTAAGATAAGATAAGATAAGATAAGCCTTTATTAGTCCCACAACGGGGAAATTCCAGGATTGCAACAGCACAGGGATAGCAACACTCAGAGCAACAATCAGAAGGCAAGAAAAAAACAAGCAAGCAAGAGCAGCTAATATACATATGTACATATTACTATAAAATATATATATACACACACACACACACAGACACACAGTGCAGAGCATTGTAGCTGGATGGAATAAATATATGAATATATGAACACACAGTGCAGAGCATTGTAGCTAGATGGAATAAATATGTAAATATATAAACACCCACAGTACGGAGCATTGCAGCTAGGTGGAATAAATATGCAAGTATATAAACACACACAGTGCGGAGCAATGTAGCTAGATGGAATAATATGTAGATATATAAAAACACAGTGCGGAGCATTGTAGCTAGATGGAATAAATATATAGATATATAAATATAAATATAAACACACCCAGTGCTGAGCATTGTAGCTAGATGGAATAAATATGTAAATATATAAACACACACAGTGCAGAGCATTGTTGCTAGATGGGATGAAACAGCATAACCGTCTACTTAGTTATCCTACATGGTATGATTATGTGCCCATACATATTCTCACCCTCCATAGCGACCGGTATGTTCCTAGTTGTATGCCGGAGGGGACCATTGTGTAAGTCTATTGCATCTTTTGCATTCAAAAAAACTATTAGTTTGTTACGTCTTTTTGCTATCTCTGCGAGCAGCCCTGCTTAGGTTGTACAGTCTGACAGCCGTAGGTAGGAAGGACCTACGAAACCTCTCGGTTGTGCACCTGGGATGATGTAGTCTGCTGCTAAATGAGCTCCTCAGTGCATCCAGTATGTCCTGCATAGGGTGGAACTCGGACTCCAGCAGAGATGACAGTTTAGCCACCGTCCTTCTCTCTCCTATCTCCTCCATCGGATCAAGGCGCTGCCCCAGGACAGAGCTAGCTTTCTTAATCAGTTTGTTCAGTCTCTTCCTATCGGCTGCAGTAATGCCACTGCCCCAGCAGACCACTCCAAAAGTGATGGCTGATGCCACCACCGTGTCATAGAATGACTTCAGCAGCGCCCCTTGTACACCAAAAGACCTGAGTCTCCTCAGCAGGAACAGCCTGCACTGTCCCTTCTTGTAGAGTGCGTCAGTATTGTGTGACCAGTCTAGTTTATTGTTCAGATGAACACCCAGGTACTTATAGGCTGTCACCATCTCGATGTCTGTTCCCTGTATATTTACTGGTGCTGTGAGGGGTTGTCCTTGCCTGCGGCAGTCCACCACCAGCTCCTTAGTTTTCCTCGCGTTGATCTGGAGGCAGTTCCGATGGCACCAGTCCACGAAGTCCTGGATAAGCCCTCTGTACTCAGCTTCATCTCCATTGGAGATGAGGCCAACGATCGCAGAGTCATCAGAGAACTTCTGTAGATGGCAGTGTGTTGTGTTGTGTGAGAAGTCCGCAGTATAAAGAGTGAACAGGAAGGGAGCCAGCACCATTCCCTGGGGGGCCCCCGTGCTACTGATGATCGTGTCGGACACACAGTCCCGGGTTCTCACAAACTGAGGCCGGTTCGTGAGGTAGTCCAGGATCCATGATGACAGGTGCTGGTCCACCCCTGCGCGCAGCAGCTTGTCCTTCAGGATCATCGGTTGGATGGTGTTGAAAGCACTGGAGAAGTCAAAGAACATGATCCTCACCATATTCCCGGGCTTCTCCAGGTGGGACAGAGAACGGTGAAGGAGGAAGATCACCGCATCCTCCACCCCAATGCCATGCTGGTAGGCGAACTGGAGTGGATCCATCGCTGGTTCCACCAGGGGGCGGAGGTGAGCAAGGAGCAGTCTCGCCAGGGTCTTCATCAAGTGGGACGTCAAGGCCACCGGTCTGTAGCTGTTCAGGTCTTTGGGGTGGGAAGTTTTTGGTACAGGTACCACACAAGATGTTTTCCACAGCTGTGGTACCCTCCCCAGTTTCAGGCTCATGTTGAAGATATACGTCACAATCCCACACAGCTGGTCTGCACAGGACTTGAGGAGCTTTGCGCTGATGCCGTCTGGTCCCGGCGCCTTCCTCGCTTTGATCTTCCTCAGCTCCGTCCTCACCTGGGTCCTGGTCAGGGTCAGGATGGGGGGCTGTGTGTTGGGAGTGGGGGGGTGTTGGTGGAGTGGGGAGTGGACAGCAGGACTTGATTTTTTTAGAGGCAGCAGTGGTTGTTGTGCAGACAGGGGGGAGGGCGGTTGGTCAAATCTATTGAAAAACAGATTCAGGTTGTTCGCCCACTCCCTGCCCCCCGTGGCCTGGGGGGAGGTATTCTGGAGCCCCGAGATGGTTTTGAGGTTTCTCCAGACCCCGCTGATGTCGCTCTGTTGCAGCTTGTCCTCCATCTTCTTCCTGAAGCTGTCCTTGCCTTCTCTAATCTTTCTCCTCAGCTCCCTCTGTACGGACTTCAGCATCTCCCTGTTCCCCGACCTGAAGATCCTCTTCTTCTCTCTCAGAAGTGTTTTTATCTCAGGGTTGATCCAGGGTTTGTTGTTTGAGTGACGCCGTATGGTCTTGGTGGGAACGGATTTGTCCACACAGAAGCTGAGGTAGCCCGTGAAGGTGTGAATGAGGCCATCGATGTCCTCACCATGTGGATCGCAGAGCTGCTTCCAGGCGGTGGCTTCAAAACAGCCCTTTAGAGTGTCCATTGTCTCCTCAGACCATAACTCCACAGTGTGCATGGCCGGAGGTTGTCTGTGCACTAGGGGTTTGTACACCGGCCGGAGATGAACCAAGTTGTGATCCGATCTCCCGAGTGGGGGGAGTTGTGATGAGGTGTACGCCTCCTCATTTAAGTGTGACATACAAAAAATGAGAAATCAGGAAGGGGGCAAACACTTTTTCCAACCACTGTGTGTGTGTGTGTGTGTGTGTGTGTGTGTGTGTGTGTGTGTGTGTTTTATTGACGAGGTTAAATAACAACAGAATGTTGCTGCCAAAGCTGTTAGCCTAGCCTCGATATACTGTTAAAATAAGGAAATATCTGTATGCTTTGCTATCTTCATTTTATTATTGCTGGAAGACAGTCAAATGGGTCAAATGTAACTTATAGTTAGTGTTAGCAGATAGCTTTGTAGCTTAGCAGAGTTTCATTGTCCTTTATTGTGCTTCACCAGAAAAAAAACACTGCGCCCAATCAGATAAAGAGCTCATGAATGTTAATGTACAAGTAGAACGTGCCGTGTTTTAAAATGAGGGACATGGGAGCCTTTTAATGAGCTGTGAAACAACACAGGAATGGTGCTTGAGCTTTAAAACCATAAAAACTTAAAAACATAACAAACACAAGCCCCAACCCCTAGAAATGTTGTGCTTTGGCCAATCTGAAGTACAGCAGGTGCTGAAGGCTTGTGTGAGGTACTGCCACAGTGGAAATAAGTTTGTGATGAGTGACGAGATGTCCACAATAATGAGAGAAAACACTGGTTCACTGTGGTAGTGGCTAGGAATACATCACGGGAAAACCAAAAGAGAGGATATTCCATGTTATTTCCCTTTACACAAATTAAACACCTGCTTAGTCTGTCCAGATTAAAGAAAGACGGGGATCACATAAGTGCTGCTGTCCTTTGTTACTGTACCTTCTGTCTGGATTTCTTCCTGTACATATCTGCCTTTGTGTTATTGTTTTTTCCTGTCAGTAGCTACTTCCTGTACAAAGGTTTACTTGATTCTATTGTCTTGCTTCTTTTCTTTATGTGCTTCCCGTCCCTGTGCTTGCTGAATCAGGCCTAATGAGTTTTATCTCTGTTGTCAATGTCCATCTGTCCAGATGGGAGCAATAGATCATACAAGTTGCATGACTGAAGACAAAATTAAAGAGTCCCTCTTATGCTTTTTGGGGTTTCCCTTTATTTTAGTGCATTACGGGTATGTTGGATTTTTATGACATTATATGACCTGCAAAACCAAACAGCCCAAAGTTTGCCTACACAGTAGTTTTCTCTCACAGAAACCATGACTACAGCTCTGACTGAAACACCTCATTTGGGTTTGCTGTTTTCTTCCATGAGGTTATCACGTCTGTCAAGACCTGTATCAGGTAACAGACCTGCCCCATGGCTAGTTTGGCATTCCTACTGAACTGCCAGGCTCACATAGCTACAGTACTAGACCAGTTCATTTTCGCACATTTTATTTTTTTCCAGGCATGACACAAATACCAGTGTATTTAGCATTGAGCCTTTGAGATGTAAATCTGCGCAACAAGGGACACTATGGCTCTTTTTTATAAACTGTAGTCCTGTACTAGACCATGTTTGTCATTAATCCACAGTCAATTTTGAGGCATTCTGACTTAGTTTATTATATTTTTGCTGTAATAACCGGATGTATTTGGCTGCTGACCGACTTAAAGTATCATAGTTGTGGTTTATATTAATCATATATCCCATACCTACATATGTATAAGCATATTAGAATGTTTAGTGATTACATATGTGCAATGACCTCACGCCTCAGAACAGGACAAGAGGTCTCGACTGCCAGCGAAGATCAAAGAGCATACGGAGTCGCAGCGGTGGAGACCAGATCGATCTCCCTGATTTCCCAGAGTCAGGTGGAGGAGACAGAGGACAATGGAGGAGATCGATCGCCCTGACCTCTCTGGGTCAGGTGGAGGAGACGGAAGACAAAGGAGGGGGGATTAAGTTAATGCGGGATGTCAGCTTTGATATGCAATGTCTTTTGTTGTGTGTAAGTATAAGTATGAAGGTCTGAATGTGTTCAACCTCTTATTCTGCTTCTGCACTGAGATGAGACTTGTTAGAGGAGCGAAGCTGATAATAAACTTTGGTTTATAAATCACATCGCCTCGTTTTTCCAAGCTCTTCTACAATAGCCACTTGAGATTGAGATTCAACTTTATTGTCATTACACATGTATGAATACAAGGTAACGAAACGTGACTTGGCATTTGGGCACGCTCTGCAGAGCGCATCCAAGGCCGGGGCAGCCGCTAGGCGCCAGTCATAGGCGCTAGGCGCCAGTCCTCCAGGTCAGTGCTCGTGTGGTGACTGGTGGTACAGAGAGATGCAAGATGCAAGATGGCGCCCACAGTGGTCGACATGGTGCTTCGCTGCGCCCTTTGTTTGTTTTTGTTTGTCAATTGTGTGTCTGCTTGCACTTATACCCGTGAAGAACTTCTAAATATCAGGACTTTCACTCCCACGGACCTTCTCCCAGTTTTTTTAGCTCCTGCCGCCGATCTGGTTCATTGCTTGGCTCGAAAAGTGAGAGTGAGATGGCGAAAGAGAGGAAGACGAGCGGGCGCTCTCGTGCGGCTTCGCAGGAGAGGCACGCGCACGGCGTTGCCTGGCATATTTCTGTCCAATACCAACTCTCTCTCTAACAAGGTAGATGAACTGAGACTGCTGATGCGTTTTAAGGACCTCTCCTCCTCGGCTGCCCTCTGTTTTACTGAGACCTGGCTCAGGGAAAATACACCGGACAGCGCGCTGCGCCTCGAGGGATTTCAGCTGTTTCGTGCTGATCGTGACACAGAGCTTTCCGGCAAGACCACAGGAGGCGGAGTCTGCTTTTACATCAACAGCAGCTGGTGCTCTGATGTAACGGTGATTTCCAAACACTGTTCTCCCGCCCTGGAATTTCTTGTTATTAACTGCAAGCCTTTTTATTCCCCGCGGGAGTTCGCTTCTTTCATCCTCGTCGCTGTGTACGTCCCTCCCGACGCGGACACGCGCGAAGCTCAGCGCGTGCTCGCGGACCACATCCAACACACGGAGCGGATTTTCCCAGACTCTCTGGTTATTGTGGCTGGCGTCTTTAATCAGAGCAATCTGAGCCACGATCTCCCCCGCTACAAACAGTTTATTAAATGCCCCACCAGAGGATTAAACACACTGGATCACTGTTACACCACAGTGAAAGACGCATATCGCGCTGTTCCCCGCGCTGCGCTGGGATTATCTGATCACGTGATGGTTCACCTCATTCCCACATACAGACAGAGATTGAAGCTCACTAAACCTGTCGTGAGCACTACGAAGAAACGGACCAGTGAAGCTGAGGAGAAGCTGGAAACGTGCATGGAAATAACTGACTGGGGCATGTTTAAACGAGCCACGCATGATCTGGATGAATATACGGACACTGTGAACTCATATATCCACTTTTGTGAAGAGGACATTCTTCCATCACGCACCAGGGTGAGATACTCTAATGACAAACCCTGGTTCACAGCTAAGCTCAGACAGATCAGGAAGGAGAAGGAAGCAGCGCTGAAAAGTGGAGACAGGGACTGCTACAGGGAGGTTAAATATCGGTTTAACAGAGAGCTGAAGAGAGCTAAATCTGTGTATTCTGAGAGACTCCAGCAGCAGTTCACTGCTAATGATTCGGCTTCTGTGTGGAGAGGACTGAGGCAAATCACCAACTATCGGCCTCAGGCTCCTAAAGGCCAGGATGACAAAGCCCTTTGTCAAAGACTGTCCCAACACTATGCCCGTTTTGACACCTCGTCATCTGTGTCCAACTCCCCTCCTCCCTCCAGCTCCACAGCCTCCACAATCCCTACTTCATTAAAGGCACCCCCCCCTCCCCCCCTGCCCTTATCATCAGTGAGCAGGACGTGCTCAAACAGTTCAACAGACTGAACCCGCGCAAGGCCCCCGGTCCGGACGGCGTGTCTCCCTCCACCCTGAGACACTGTGCGAAACAGCTGGCTCCTGTCTTCACAGACATTTTTAACTCCTCCCTTAAGCTATGCTACGTGCCGACCTGCCTCAAATCCTCCACCATCATCCCTGTCCCCAAGAAGCCACGGATCACTGGACTTAATGACTACAGACCTGTAGCGCTCACCTCTGTAGTCATGAAGTCCTTTGAGCACCTGGTCCTGCCCCACCTCAAGTCCATCACCACCCCTCTCCTGGACCCGCTGCAGTTTGCCTACCGAGCCAACAGGTCTGTAGACGACGCAGTCAACCTGGCCCTCCACTCCATCCTGCAGCACCTGGACTCCCCGGGAACCTACGCCAGGATCCTGTTTGTGGACTTCAGCTCCGCATTCAACACCATCCACCCCGCTCTGCTCCGGGACAAGCTGTCCCTGCTCAACGTGCCTGACTCCCTCTGCAGGTGGATCACCGACTTCCTGACGGACCGGAGGCAGCATGTGCGGCTGGGAAAGACTGTCTCAGACTCTACTAGCATCAGCACCGGATCACCCCAGGGCTGTGTACTTTCCCCCCTACTCTTCTCCCTTTATACCAACTCCTGCACCTCCAGCCACCAGTCTGTCAAGTTGATCAAGTTTGCGGACGACACCACCCTCATCGGGCTCATCTCCAACGGCGACGAGTCCGCCTACAGGAGAGAGGTGGCCCAGCTGGCGTCCTGGTGCAACAACAACAACCTGCAGCTGAACTCTCTGAAGACAGTGGAGATGATTGTGGACTTCAGGAAAGTCACAACCCCTCTGCCCCCCCTCACCCTCACAGGCTCTCCCATCACCACTGCTGATTCCTTCCGCTTCCTAGGCACTACCATCACCACGGACCTCAAATGGGAGCCGACCATCAGCTCACTCATCAAAAAAGCCCAGCAGAGGATGTTCTTCCTGCGGCAGCTGAGGAAGCTCAAGCTACCCACCAAGATGTTAGTGCAGTTCTACACAGCCATCATCGAGTCCATCCTCACCACCTCCATAACCGTGTGGTACGCAGGAGCCACTGCCAGGGACAGACTAAGGCTGCAGCGCGTCGTGCGCACTGCTGAGAAGGTGATCGGCTGCAAGCTCCCATCTCTCCAGGATCTGTACATCTCCAGGACCCGGAGGCGTGCTGGCCGGATCATAGCCGATCCCTCACACCCTGGTCACATACTGTTTGCCCCCCTCCCCTCAGGTAGAAGACTTCGGTCCATCCAGACTAAAACCTCCCGTCACATGAACAGCTTCTTCCCCTCTGCCATCAGACTGCTGAACACTAAGTGACTTATTGACTCTCGTGCACTATGTACAACAGCTCAACCAGACTCATGTCAATCATCACTGTTTTCTTCCTGCATTACCGACTGCACTATATGGTTCTCCACAGTATCTGCTGCTCGCTAATATATTTTAACTGCTGACCAGTATCACTTACTCTTATTCTACACTTTATTGCATGTATAGTTTATTTCTTTTATTTTATCATGTTTAATGTTGCAGCATTGCACCGAGACAAATTCCTAGTTTGTGTACTACATGAACAATGGCAATAAATCTGATTCTGATTCTGATTCTGAGCAGTGCTGTTTTTGTTTTAATGCTGCTTTTTAACTGTCTGGATATATTGTCTACCTGTCTGTTACATCATGAATGATTTGGGTCAAATAAGTGACTGTGCTGTGGACCGATAAGTGCTTTTTGTGGCTACGCCTGTCTCTGAAACATTAATAAGGCTAGCGCTAGCACTAGATTTAGGATAACGTAGCATGGATTGCACAAGAATTCTGTGGATTATGGTGCTCCTCTTGCACCTTTTGGGCTTTTGCTTCTAACAAGTGGATACAGCTCACAGCAGATCATATATTCCAGAGAACTGTTGCTTCAACTGCAGTTGCATTCCCACCAAGCTGTCTTAAAGGAGAGACTGTTGAGAGAGATACAACGTAAACACATGCCTGGACACTCAGACACATTACATCATAAAAGGAAGGTAGCACAAAGGGCTAAGAAAAAAGCGAGGGTCAGAGCCAGACCAAAAGGTTTTTGAGAAAGCAAAACATCGGACACTTCCCTCAGTTATTTTGGCTAATGTATGGTCACTTCGCCGTAATGCTTCGTGTCCACTGGTTCTGTCGTTTTTCCACTTTCCATTCATTGTGTATTGGAAATGCAACAAAAAGCATTTGGGTCCGGACCAGTGAAAACCAGACGGTGGTGTGCAGAATCTCCTGTGGGTTCCCCTACAGCTCATTTGCATAGTCAGTACGATCGGTCATGATATTTTTCGTATGGTCATGCACCAGAGGCAGAACTCTTTTCATGAACTTTTAAACCAGCAGTTTTTGATGTCAAATAATGACAGATTCATTAACTGAGCCTACTATTTCTCACACCAAGTGATGCTAGAAACAGTTTTTGCTGGTTTGTTTTAAAGATATGGAGACCAAGGACGCCATATTGTCCAGTCGCAGCTGAGAGCTGAACACCTGCGGACGGACCCATCGACCAATCAAGTGAACCAGCCAGCTGAAGGAGAAGATGAGAGAAAAGTGGGGTGGGGGAGAAGAGAAGCTGATCTGTACATTACCTGTTGTTGTGAAGACATGGAGGAGAAATTAATAACCGCAGCTTCAGGCAACCCGATATTATGTGACCAGCCCTTGCCATCATATAGAAACAACATACAAAGGAACGAGGCATGGAGAGCAGTGGAACATGGGCTCATCCAGCCGAAGCTCATGAACCAGCAGTCACATTCACTATGCATTGCAGGTCTGTAGGATTGGATGAACCCAAAACCTGCGGTGACGACAACAAAGTCACCTTTTGTAGCGCAAATATACCAGCACTACTAAAAACAGACTTATTAATCTGCCCATGGTTAATAATGACTATTCCAGTATTTCCTCTCGCATTGCTCTGACTCCACTTATCCGAGAACTCTACCGCATGCCCACGCCTCTTTCCCGCTCCTCACCAGTACCGTGACCGATTCCTTTCTGAAAAATACAGACCAGTGGACACATAGCATAAGACGAACTACAAGCTAACGTCAACCTTATGTATGAATTTCGGATCACATCAGTTTTATCATTCACTGAGACATGGTTGAACAAACATGATGACAACAATGGCTTACTCATTGATGGTTCTAGTTTACCCACTAGACTTGATAGAGATACTTGAAAACAGCATGGATAAGGGGTTTGCATTTACAGTATGTAAGGTAGGGGCTATGGATAAGATGTTGCCCTATATGAAATGTCTATTGCTACGGAAGAGTTGACAATCTCACAATGCATTTTCAGATCAACTCCAAGAAACTTGTGGCTTAGGTAGATGGTATGGTGGGTCTGTAATCAGAAGGTTGCAGGTTTGCGTTCTGCTATCTGCTCCTTGTTCAAACTATTTTACATGAGTTGGAATTAAAATTAAAGAAGTTATCCTTAGGATTTGGGAGTGGGTAAGGCTAAAAATGTTAAAATTTAAGAGGTTAGTCTTAGGATTTGGGAGTGAGTCTGGTCAGTCACTGCAACAGATACTGGAGTCAGTTTGTCTTGGCCTGTCCTTGCCACTGATAATACCTCTATCTGCCAAGAATGTGTCGCTAGTCCAGCAAAACCTAGTGGTTTTCAAATACTTTGCAAGCAGTTTCATGAAGTGGTCAGTCAGAGAGCAACTCATACTGGCTTGGACGTCGCCCGGGTTAACCCTTTGAGTGTGAGAATTTGTGTGCCCCTAGTGGCAGACCGTGGCACTGCACCTGGTACCTCTGTACAAAAAACAGTAGCCTTAGGATCTGGGAGTAGGCAAGGTTAAAAAGGTAGTAAATAGATATTAAAATTTTGAAACAACTAAATGCCTCAGATTTCCATAGCTGCAGCCTGCTGCTTGTAAGATGCACGTTAACAAAATGTACTGGCCATTCAGATTCAAGCCGTATCTGTAGAAAACATTCTATGGCTACGTCTTGCGTATCCATAGCCATTGCCTTTATGGAAACTCACATTGGTGTACAACCATTGTTATTAGGGAAAAAATATGTAACTCAGATGTTGAATTGCAGGCTGTTTCCCTGCATCCATTCTACCGTCCCAGGGAATTCCCACAAATCTTCATCATTCTGGTTTATATTCACCCTAAAGCTAAAGTTTCTGTTGCTATTGAATATGCAGTATAAAGGATGTATTAGACAAATGTTAGGATATCATGGGTTTGTTTCCTTTCATTATTTGGGTTCTTATTTCTTTACTTTGGAACTGGTTTCATAAAGAAATGCCATCTGTGTTGTCATTGTGATGTCCTATTGTCATGAAGGCATCATCAGAGAAGCTCATGCAGCAGGGGCTGCAAAGCCTTTAAATGACAGTTGATTTCAGGTGTGAGAATGAGAGCGTGGTGGACTCAGACGGCAACTGTTTGCAGTAGTGATGGTGAAACTGAGGCCTTATGAAACAATGAACAACTTTGAGAAAATTGAAGAGTGCGTTTGAAAAAACCGACGCCACTTCTAAGAAAATTTCCCTCTGTACAACAAACAACTGTTCACATTACCTACTTATAGAAGTTCAAATTGTTTTTTCTAAAAATTGTTGTAATTCAGCCACATTGGAGGGTTTTCGAGCATGAGCCGCCTTTTTAAGGTTATGCCACAGCATCTCGGATTCAGGTCAGGACTTTGACTAGGCCACTCCAAAGTTTTCATTTTGTTTTTCTTAAGCCATTCAGAGGTGGATTTGCTGGTGTGTTTTGGATCATTGTCCTGCTGCACAACCCAAGTGCTTCGGCTTGAGGTCACGAACAGATGGCCGGACATTCTCCTTCAGGATTTTTAGTAGACAGCAGAATTCATGGTTCCATTTACCACAGCAAGTCTTCCAGGTCCTGAAGCAGCAAAACAGCCCCAGACCATCACACTACCACCACCATATTTTACTGTTGGTATGATGTTCCTTTTCTGAAATGCTGTGTGTGTTATGACCCGAGCGCCGGTTCTGATCGCGCTCGGGTTAAAGTTATGTCTCGCTGCCGGCCTTGACAGCTGCGGGCTGTATTCTGGCCTCACCAGGCTCTTATTGTGAAGGTGCTCGGTGGGGTTTCCGCCTGTCAACGGTCGGCCAGCTGAGTGTCATTACCGTCGTTAGTGTTTCGCTATATAAGCCCAGCACTGGCGACGGTATGACGCAGCAGTGTCAGTCGCTATACATCTAAGCTACGGACGACTTGGATCATTATCTACCTCGCATGCTTGTGGTTGACCGTCGCCTCTCCGGCACCAGTTAGTTAGCTGTTAGCCTTGCTCCTCCCGGTGAGAGTGGACCTTTGTGTGTCTTTGCTTCAGCAGCCTGTGTAGCTAATTATTTAGTCAACCTTTGCCTGTGTATGACTGTCTCCTCCTATGGACTCGTAGTGGGCTGTCTAGCCTTACGCCTCCAGAAGTGTGAAGACTCATGTGTCATTGCCCCTGCAACTTGTATTGTTAACCTTTCACCGTAATAAAACTCACTGTAAACTCACTGGTGACTCTGTGCGTCTCTAGTTGGCTTGCGAGGGCCAGCGCATGACAGTGTGACTTTTACGCCAAATGTAATGAGACACACACCTTCCAAAAAGTTCAACTTTTGTCTCGTCAGTCCACAGAGTATTTTCCCAAAAGCCTTGGGGATCATCAAGATGTTTTCTGGCAAAACTGAGATGAGCCTTTATGTTCTTTTAGCTCAGCAGTGGTTTTTGTCTTGGAACTCTGCCATGCAAGCCATTTTTGTCCAGTCTCATTCTTATGGTGGAGTCATGAACACTGACCCTAACTGAGGCCTGCAGTTCTTTGGATGATGTCGTGGGGTCTTTTGTGACCTCTTGGATGAGTCATCGCTACGCTCTTGGGGTAATTTTGGTCGACCGGCTGCACCTGGGAAAGTTCACCACTGTTCCATGTTTTCACCATTTGTGATAATGGCTTTCACTGTGGTTTGCTGGAGTCCCAAAGCTTTAGAAATGGCTTTATAACCTTTTCTAGACTGATAGATTTCAATTACTTTGTTTCATTTGTTCCAGAATTTCTTTGGCTCGCAGCATGATGTCTAGCTTTTGAGAATCTTTTGGTCTACTTCACTTTGTCAGGCAGGTCCTATTTAAGTGATTTCTTGATTAAGAACAGGTGTGGCAGTAATCAGGCCTGGGTGTGGCTAGAGAAATTGAACTCAGCTTTCCAAAGATGTGATAAACCACAGTTAATTTATGTTTTAAAGGGGGGGGGGTGCAAATCACTTTTTCACAGAGGGCTACGTAGGTTTGGATTTTTTTTACCCTTAAAAATAAACACCTTCATTTAAAAACTGCATTTTTTGTTTACCTGTGTTATCTTTGGCTAATATTTAAATTTGATCTGAAACATTTAAGTGAAAAACATCACTATAAAAGCAAGAAATCTCTGTGTGTGTGTGTCTGTGTGTCGCGCTTCATAGGACATCATAGAATGGCCTATGATCTCTGCCTGAACATCATAGGACATCAATGTGTATTTATGATGTCACATAGACCATGTGTCTTTGAACTCAGACAAATGTGTCTTTATGATGCCACCGGCAACAAATGTGTCTTTATGATGTCACATAGACCATGTGTCTTTGAACTCGAAATCTGTGTGTGTGTGTGTGTGTGTCTCTGTGTGTGTGTGTCATGCTTCATAGGACATCATAGGACAGCCTATGATCTCTGCCTGAACATCATAGGACGTTCTATGAACTCAGGCATCATAGGACACGTAGACAAATGGTCTTTATGTCACATAGGCCATGTGTCTTTGAACTCAGACAAATGTGTCTTTATGATGCCACAACATCATAAAGACACACACTCACCACCGGAGTGGTGGCTCAGTTGGTAGAGCATCCGCCCCACACCCGGGAGGCAGGGGTTCAAATCCCGGCCGGGTCATGCTGAAGACCATATAAAAGTGGAACTTCCTGCCATCCAGCTTGGTGCTCAGCAATAATGGAATGGAGGAGGGAAATCTGTGGTGGCGCCTTGCATGGCAGCGGCCCTCTGATTCTGCACTTGTGTGTGATTGACACTGCAGATAGGTAAAGCACAATCTCGTTCTACTGCACATGATTGGTTGTAACGGTTGAATGACAATAAGGGTGATAGAAAAACATAGACAAATGTCTCTTTATGTTGTTGACACATAGACAAATGTGTCTTTATGATGTCACATAGACCATGTGTCTGTGTCTTTATGATGTCATAGAGACCATGTGTCTTTGAACTCAGGCATCATAGGACACATGGACAAATGTGTCTTTATGGTGTCATACAGTATTCGTATTGTTGCTCAAGATGAAGAAACTAAGCAAAAGCAGTAACTGAGAGAAGAAAGCATCGCTTTCTCAGCAATGTCGTTTTTAAAGAGATGCTGACACAGTAAAAATGTGTAACCTTGAAGAATGCCAGTCTACACTACAGATGTGTAAAATGCCAAGCAAAGCGCTGATTTTCTCCAGGTGCTCCCGTTTCTTGGTTTCTACTGGCATGCACGGGCCTTCTTGAACAGGGTCGAAAGCTACTTTTTGCTCAGATCTATTTTCATGATCCTGCCCATGAACTGAAATTACAATGCACCTATCCCTCAACCAGTGGTCTGAACGAAGAAGAAGAAGACCCACCAGATGGAGAGCAATAGAATGAGGAGAACTGCTGTACGTCAGAAAAGATGCCATGAATACCTCAGGTTCTAGCAGTACGCCGCAGACATGAGTGTGAACAACACAGCTGTCTGAGACAGGAGGAGACCCTTCAGCAACGGGCATACAGAAATTCTTGCTTATACTTGGTTTCTACGGGCATGCACGGGTATGCACGGGTATGTACTAGTAGAAAAAAAATGGAATTAATTTATTTTTTTCCTCAAAATTCTACACACAATACCCCATAATGACAATTTGAAAAGTTTTTTTTTTAATTTTTGCAAATTTATTAAAAATAAAAAACTAAGAACTCACATATATGTAAGTATTCACAGCCTTTGCTTAATACTTTGTTGATTTTTTTAATTTTTATTTTGTATACTTTATTGATCCCCAGAGGGGAAATTGAGGGCATCCACCTGGTGCACCTTTGGCAGCAATTACAGCCTCAAGTCTTTTTGAATATGATGCTACAAGCTTGGCACACATATCTTTGGGCAGTTTCACCCATTCCTCTTTGCAGCACCTCTCAAGCCAGAATCAGAATCAGAATCAGGTTTATTGCCATTGTTCATGTAGTACACAAACTAGGAATTTGTCTCGGTGCAATGCTGCAACATTAAACATGATAAAATAAAAGAAATAAAAGAAAAGAAAAGAAGCTCCATCAGGTTGGATGGGAAGCGTCAGTGCACAGCCATTTTCAGATCTCTCCAGAGATGTTCAATTGGATTCAAGTCTGGGCTCTGGCTGGGCCACTCAAGGACATTCACAGAGTTGTCTTGAAGCTACTCCTTCGATATCTTGGCTGTGTGCTTAGGGTCGTTGTCCTGCTGAAAGATGAACCGTCGCCCCAGTCTGCGGTCAAGAGCGCTCAGGGGCAGGTTTTCATCCATGGTGTCTCTGTACATTGCTGCATTCATCTTTCCCTCTATCCTGACTAGTCTTCCAGTTCCTGCCGCTGAAAAATATCCCCACAACATGATGCTGCCACCACCATGCTTCACTGTAGGGATGGTATTGGCCTGGTGATAAGCGGTGCCTGGTTTCCTCCAAACATGATGCCTGGCATTCATGCCAAAGATTTCAATCTCTGTCTCATCAGACCAGAGAATTGTGTTTCTCATTGTCTGAGAGTCCTTCAGGTGCCTTTGGGCAAACTCCAGGCAGGCTGCCATGTGCCTTTTACTAACGAGTGGCTTCCGTCTTGCAACTCTCATACATGCCTGATTGATGGATTGCTGCAGAGATGGTTGTCCTTCTGGAAGGTTCTCTTCTCTCCACAGAGGAATGCTGGAGCTCTAACAGGGTGACCATCGGGTTCTTGGTCACCTCCCTGACTAAGGCACTTCTCCCCCGATCGCTCAGTTTAGACGGCCAGCCAGCTCTAGGAAGAGTTTTGGTGGTTCCAAACTTCTTCCATTTACAGATGATAGAGGCCACTGTGCTCACTGGGACCTTCAAAGCAGCAAAAATTTTTCTGTACCCTTCCCCAGATTTGTGCATCGAGACAATCCTGTCTCGGAGGTCTACAGACAATTCTTTTGACTTCATGCTTGATTTGTGCTCTGACATGCACTGTTAACTGTGGGACCTTATATAGACAGGTGTGTGCCTTTCCAAATCATGTCCAATCAACTGAATTTAACACAGGTGGTCTCTCTGTGTTGGCCCTGCGATAGACTGACGATCTGTCCAGAGCGTACCCTGCCTCTCGCCCAAAGATGGTGGGATAGGCTCCAGCCCCCCGTGACCCAAAAAGGATTAAGCGGAAGAAGATGGACTCCAATTAAACTATAGAAACATCTCAAGGATGATCAGTGGGAACAGGGTGCACCTGCGCTCAATTGTGAGCATCATGGCAAAGGCTGTGAATACTTATGTACATGTGATTTCTTAGTTTTTTTATTTTTAGTAAATTTGCAAAAATCTCAAACTTTTTTCATGCTGTCATTATGGGGTATTGTGTGTTGAATTTTGAGGAAAAAAAATTAATTTAATCCATTTTGGAATAAGGCTGTAACATAACAAAATGTGGAAAAAGTGAAACACTGTGAATCCTTTCCGGATGCACTGTGTATATTTACTGCATATATAGTATGCAGAGGGAGATGGGAAAATATTTGTTGTGGAACATCTGGGAACTTGCTGGTGCTTCTGCAACTGGGGAGTGTTATTAAATGGGGAGTGTTTCAAGATTTTTATTGAAAAAAGAAACATTTCAACAGTGTGTGGTTTCAGTCTGCTCCTCTTGTGGCTTACTCCCTCTCCAGCCTTGGAGAACATCCTCTCACATAACACTGATGTTGGTGGCATGTGGACATACTATTTTGCCATCTTGTCAGGGTTTAGGTATATGGTTTTTTGTGTTGCCCAGTAACCGAATGAATCTTCTCCTCTGGAGAGGTAAGGCTCAGACAAATAATGTTGAACTTCCACTGTGGCATCTGCTGTTGCACTTTGAGAGTGCTGTGTTTCACCTAAACAAAAAAACAAAAAAACAAAAGTAATTGGCAGTCTTTTATAATAAGAAATTGATGCTTAAAGTAATAACATAATACAAACCAACTCTGCTACCCAAAAGGTCCCACAAGTTGTCTTCTGCTGAAGGCCCAGGTTCTTCCTCTGCTGCTGACTAATGGAGTTGATAACATTTTAATTCATATGGCTAGAGTGGTTTGGAAAACACAATAATAATATGGTGTGGAGAGAGGAATAATCAGGCCGAGCGTTCAGAGCAGATGGAACTTTATTCTCTTCCTCTCGCATCCACCAGAATCCAAAACATTAAAAACACAGGTTGTAGGCACTCTCTTTTATATTAACACTCCTCCACTACCTGAGGTGCTGTATTGACATATCAACCCCCCATGACAATTCCCCTTGTCCCCCAGCACCTTTGATCTGTCATGCCCTTCAGTCTGAGGGAAAACTACTGAATGGTTCCCCCACCCCCAGACTCTCAGACTGAGCCTTAACCCTCATGTCCTTTGGGCTTCAGCCTCCGTCCATAGCTGCTGTAATGGGGGATCTTCGGCTCCGAGGTGCTGCTGTGCCGGTGGGGGGGTTCCTGGGGGTGCGTCCGTCTGTGGGGGGACAATGGGGGGGGGACACCTTCAGCATGCTCGTGTGACTGATCTGACGAGTCATTTACCTGGGGAGTTCTCAGTGGGGGTCTTCCGCGCCAGGAGCTCTGGCCAACACCACCTGTTTGTCTGCTAAAACAAAGGCGGGCTTAAGCCTGTCTACACAGATTGTCTCCCGGCGACCCCCCCATGTCTAACACAAAATGTTTGTCCCCGGGTTCCAGCACTCTGAACGGGCCATCGTAGGGCGGGCGCAATGGGGTCCGGTGGGCATCGTGCCTGACAAATACGAACAACGCGTCCTTCAAGGTCTTTGGCACAAAAGTGCAGGGAAAACAGTCGTGGACCGGGCTGGGTAGCGTCCCTGCCCCTGCGCTATGCCGTGAACGCGGGGACAGATCGGTGTTTGGTGCGGGGTTATCCGGCAAAAATTCTCCGGGGAGCCGCAGCGGCTGGGAAAAAAACAGCTCTGCTGGGGAGGCCGCCAAATCCTCCTTTGGTGCTGAACACAACCCTAATAGAACCCACGGCAAGCGGTCTACCCAATTTGCATCCGTAAGCGAAGCCTTGAGCGCTGCTTTAAGCGATCTATGGAAACGCTCGCGTAACCCTTTGGCCTGGGGATTGTACGCGGTTGTGCGATGAATTGTGACACCCAGGCTCCGGGCCATGGTGGACCAGAGGTCGGAAACAAACTGTGGGCCCTGATCGGACGTGATGTCCGAAGGGGCGCCAAAACGTGCCACCCATGTCGTCAAAAAAGTGTGTGCAACTTCTGCATACGCGATGGAAGCTAGTGGGACAGCTTTGGGCCAGCGCATGGTGCGGTCCACCACTGTCAGGAGGTGCGTGAACCCCTGCGATGGCGGGAGGGGGCCCACGAGGTCTACGTGAACGTGGTCGAACCGCTTAGCTGGGATATGGAACAGCTTCAAGGGGGCCTTTGTGTGCATTTTGGCTCGCTGGTACACTACGCAGGCTGCCGCCCACTGTTTCACCTGTTTAAACAGGCTTGGCCAGACGAACTTTGCTCCCACCATTTTGACTGATGTGCGCACTCCTGGGTGCACCAGGGAGTAAACTGACTGAAAAACTCAGCGGCGCCAAGCGCGTGGGACCACCGGGCGCGGGCAGCCCGTGGAGATGTCACAGATTAGGGGGGGCCCCCCGTCCTGCAGTACTCTGCTCTCCAGCCTTAACCCTGTTGGTCCAGACTGGAGCGCGCAAACGTCCGCATCGCTGATCTGCTCAGCGGCCATGGCCGTGTAATCTATCCCCACGTAGACTGGGGCCACTAATGCGCGCGAGAGGCAATCCGCCACCACGTTGAGTTTACCGGCCACATGCTGAATGTTGGTCGTAAACTCCGAGATTGCGGTCAGCTGTCTCTGCTGCCGGCCCGACCATGGTTCTGAAACCTTGGCCATCACGTACGTTAGTGGCTTGTGGTCCATGAACGCAGTGAAGGTGCACCCTTCCAGCCAGAACTGGAAGTGGCATATGGCCAGGTGGAGAGCCAGTAACTCTCTGTCGAACGCGCTGTATTTACGCTCACTGTCGTGCAAAGACCTGCTAAAAAAGGCGAGCAGCTGCCACGAACTGGCAACGTGCTGCTCCATGACAGCCCCCATGGCCACGTCCGAAGCGTCGGTAGTGAGTGCTGTCCGAGCCGCCAGGTCCGGGTGCACCAGCAGTGCGGCGTTCGCCAGGGCTGTTTTAACCTCGGAAAACGCCTGCTCTCGCTCAGGAGTCCAGTCGACTCTGTCCGCCGGTTTCCGTTTCTTAAACGCGGCGTACAATGACTGTGTAACGTAAAAATGGATATTAATAAATAATAAATATGATCAGGTATGAATTATTTAATTTATATTGATGTATTGGAATCTGAGCTCAAATCTCATTTCATATACATCAGAAAAGTTAATAACACTCGTAAGGGGCACCAGCTTCTATCTTTAAGAAGCAATTTGATCTTTAATTTCACTTTATACCCGTTTGATCACTCAATAAATTAATCAATAATCAGTCTCAAAAATTTTCCATGAATTCGATACCTGGGCTTGAAACAGACTCAGAATGAAATAAATTCCCAACAACTTCTCATTTTTAAATATTTATTAAACGAAATGATTAATAGACATCGAAATAATTTCATTAATCATAAAATCAATCTTGTAAATGATAGATTAACAATGTCAATATTTTCGGAACCAGGGTTAAACTGAGAAACGAATTTCTATCAGTTTGAGTTAACAGATTATCAAAAACAACGCAAATTTATGGAGAAAGTTTGCTAATTATGAAAAAGTCCTAAATTAATCTTAAGAAAATAAAAACGGAATTTTAATGAAAAGGAGAGTTATGTTAAGGGCTTCTTAATTTGCATCTGATTAGATATATAAATTAGTACCGAACCTCAAGTTTAATTCAGCAGATGAATTAAAGTTTTTTCAGCTCACGTGATCCTCAGTGATGGCAGTTCTGTCGTCCTTTTTCAGCCCAAGACTTTGTGGATGTGAGGGAAATATCTGCCAGCAGATACTTCAAGGGTTCACAGCTCGACCTTTAGATTCAAGCGGTCGAAGGAGGCTGGATTCTGGGCTGCATGACCCACAGTTGAAACGGGTCTTAGCCAGATGGTGCCGACGTCTCTTCAGAGTGATGTGGGACAGCTGTGTGTTGATCCTACAGCTGCACGTGACGTGGAAGGCTGCGTCTTTCTTCAAGAGGTCTTCGATAATAATTAAGAGATATCTAATCCGATTTCAAATTGGAAAAGAAACTTTCGGACTTTAGATAAAAATAGTTTTGAGAGGTGCTTGGTCAAGAAAAATATTATAAAAATAAAGTCAAGATTAAAGTTTACCTTAAAATTAAACAAACGGCGGTTTACAGAAAGTTTAACAAAAAGTGATAAATTAAGAATTGGAGTTTGACTCCGATTAAGAATTGAGCTCAAAGAAAAAGGAATTCCTAGGCATTTAAGAGAAGAAGAAAATACAAAGTTACATAAACAAATTATCTGCTGTGTTCAGAAAAGCGCCATGTGGTCCTTTGTTCTCCCTTGCTGTGTGTAGACAATGGAGGAGATCAGAAAGAAGGGAGCAGGCGAAAAGAGAATCCGGAGCAGAAAGAGAGTGGTGTCTGACGAAAAAGGCAAAAAGGGCTGAAACCGAGTCTCTCTCTCCCTTTTATAAGCTCTGTTGAGTTTCGCGGGATTCTGGCCTGACCGGAATCTCAGCCAATGAGCGTCCTTCGTGGGCGGGCTCGATGAACCTTTAGTCCAATAACAGGCCTTGTCTGTGAGAGACCAATAGGATGAAGAAGCTGGGGTTCTATGAAGACTGGTGACACATGATATCAGTCCACAGGAATACACAGTTTTAAATGCATTGGAATGTACTGTTACAAACTTATGTATAACTAAACTAACCTTAGTGTATCTTATAAGCAGTGCTTCTAAATCAACATGCAGGAATAAACATTCATTTAACATCAACATGCATATATATATATACAATCACAGATTAATGCATTTCACACATATTATTGATTTTCCACATCAAACACATCAGAGTCCATCTGCATTTTCATAGTTCTGAAAAGAATGAAGGTTTAGAATTGAGTTTGTAATAATGTACTTTAAAGTTGTTTAAATCCAGCATGTCCACAGTTTAAGGAAATTAACTGAGTCGTGGATCTGTGTAGGTTTTATGGGGGCAATAAAAGTGCAGCCGGACATTGGGGAAATTCCTTAGGCTGGTTTTAACAAAAGGGGATTTCAGCTGTGGCCTGGGGGAAGAAAATCCATTTCTTTGCATTATTCCTGGATGAAACAAAAATGTCTTTAAGCAGAAAAATAATTGTTGCTGAGCCAAAGTGAGATGATGCTACAACTGCATGAGCTGGGTTGCGTGGGGGAGGAAACGGTTGTAAAAGTTAACCATCCCCAAAAACTCCTTGCAGCGCCCTGACCGTCTGAGGCCGGGGAAAATCTGCCACTGCGCGCACTTTGTCCGGCAAAGGTATCGCGCCCTCTGGTGAGATTCGGTGGCCCAAAAAAATCAATTCCCGTCACCCCGAACTGGCACTTCACCAGGTTGATTATTAACCCGTGCTCCTCCAACTTCTGGAAAACTGTCCTGAGGTGGGCTACGTGTTTGTCCTCGGATGCGCTGGCCACCAAGATGTCGTCCAGGTAGACGAACACAAACGGCAGATTGCGAAACACTGCATCCATCATGCGTTGGAATGTCTGCACCGTGCCCTTTAACCCAAAAGACATGCGTAAAAACTCAAACAGACCAAACGGGGTTATTACTGCCGTTTTAGATATGTCCTCAGCGCACACCGGGACCTAGTGGTAGCCACGGAGCAGGTCTATCTTGGAAAAAATGCGCGTCCCGGTGAGGTGAACAGAAAAATCCTGAATATGCGGGATGGGGTTCCGGTCGTGTGCTGTGGCGTTATTTAATCTGCGGAAATCTCCGCACGGTCACCACGATCCCTCGGCTTTAGGAACTATATGTAGCGGGGATGCCCATGGGCTGTTTGAGCGTCTGATGATGCCCAAGTTTTCCAAGTTGGCAAACTCCTCGTGTGCTATGGCCAGTTTAGCTGCGTCCAGGCGCCGAGGTCGTGCGAAAACGGGTGGCCCCTTGGTGGTAATGAAGTGCTCCACCCCGTGTTTAGTGACAGTCGCTGAAAACGTCTGGACCGTGAGTGCTGGAAACTGGGTGAGTAGTGTATGGAACTTACCCCCTGGCGCTGTGACATTGGCTAGTGTTGTGGGCCCAGCTCCTCAAGTTGTACAGGGGAGAGAATCAAAAGACATTGCGTTAATTAGGCGTCTGTTAGCAACATCGACTAGTAGTCCGTGTGCACACAAAAAATCAATGCCTAAAATGGGGAAGCTCCATGCCGCTATGACGAATGTCCATTGGTATGTACGGCCGTGCAAGGATACAGTCAGTGTCCTCTCACCAAAAGTCTTAATGTCTGAGCCGTTTGTGGCCGTCAGCTTGGGGCCGCTAGTTCCCGCCAGCCGGTCGGCGTAGGACAGCAGGATGAGGCTCTTTTAGGAGCCGGAGTCCACGAGGAACTGTCTCCCCGAGCAGGAGCCTGTCACATAGAGCAGCTTGCTTGCTTTACTGGTGGTCGCAACTGCTACCGACTGCCAGCCCTGGCGTTTCCCGAGCACTTGAATTGGCACGGTGGCACGCATCCTCTCTAAAATGGCGATGGTAGAAACAGAGCGTGTCTCTCCGGTGCTTCTTGGCCTCCGCTGCAGCCACCGTCGCTGGCTCCTCACTTCTGCTGGCCGTCTCGCTGGGTTCCGATGCCGCTGCGTTCACTGTGAGGGCTCTGGTGGTGAGGATGATCCGATCTGCCTCTTGGGCTAGAGCCCGGTAGTTGCGTGCGGCCAGCAGCGGCGAATTGGCAAGGACCGCCCTGGCCGCTGTCGGGAGGTTCCGGAGGAAAAGGTGGGCAAAGAGGAGATGCCCGTCATCTGTGCCCATCAACGCCAACATCTTCTCCATCAATTTGACCGCCGACCCGTCTCCCAAGTCGGAGCGCGTCAGGAGCCTCTCCGCTCTCTCACAGTCCCAGAGCGTGTAGCGCCGGGTCAGCGCGGTTTTGAGAGCACTGTATTTGTCGTGGGCTTGGGGCTGTTGGAGCAGACTCGCCACCTGCTGGGTTGTGCGTGCGTCCAGTGCTGCAACCACGTAGTAGTGTCTGGTGTCATCTGCTGTTATTCCCCAGAGCGCAAACTGGGCCTCAGTGTGAAGGAACCAAGACTTTGGGTCGTGTAGCCAAAAATCTGGGAGTTTGACCGAAACAGCGCACGCATTGCTGGCACTTCCCGTCCGGGTCATCTCCGGGGTGTTCGCCTCATGTTCCATTGTGCGTCAAGGGTCACCAGTGTGGAGAGAGGAATAATCAGGCCGAGCGTTCAGAGCAGATGGAACTTTATTCTCTTCCTCTCACATCCACCAGAATCCAAAACATTAAAAACACAGGTTGTAGGCACTCTCTTTTATATTAACACTCCTCCACTACCTGAGGTGCTGTATTGACATATCAACCCCCCATGACAATTCCCCTTGTCCCCCACCACCTTTGATCTGTCATGCCCTTCAGTCTGAGGGAAAACTACTGAGTGGCTTCCCACAACTGAATGATAAATGGTTACCTGTTATGTTGATGGCAGTGTCCTCTGCATCCTCATGGTTGCAGTGCATTCAGCAGTCAATTTTGACATGGCCTCTTGTGCACATGTTTCATTGCCAAAAACCCCATGTTTTAAATTGTGGCTCAAAAGTGAGGTTGTCCTCCATGTCCCTCCTTTACTACACTTACACACACGCACGCATGCGCTCACTCACTCAAAAAATACACCTTACACGCTCAAAAAAATCACACTCAACCACACAAACAACTCTCCTGTCAGTCTGTCTGCCTTCTAGTGTTTGTGTGAATGAGTGTGTATGTACATATCTCTGTGTAATATTTAGTAAATGAAATGTGTTTTTGTTTAATGTTACTGAACCTAAACCTAATTGTAATTTGTGTAATACTCTCCCTGATATTCAAAAGCCCAACCCTCTCAAACTTCCCGCAAGCCTTCAAGTCATGTGATGTGACTGACATAATGAGGGCTTGCTTGCTATGGTCACGTAACTGTGGGCGTGCTGAAATAGCGCTCGATGCACTGCTCATGACACTTCTGCTTTATATTGCTCGAATCACTGTTAAGTGGGCGATGTCGAGCGCAACATCACCAGTTTGCAGAGGATTGCTGCACCAACACATGCTACTGTTTGGATTTTTGGAAACCATTTCCTTCTTTGGTGAAAAGAGGATCTGACTCTTAAAAATAAACTGAACTAACATAACACCAGCTGAGTTGGCCGCTCAAGGGAGCAGAGACAGAGCTTGCCGAGGACCCTGAAGACCCACAGCATTAGTGAGCTTCAACTTCACACAGTTTTCTTTCATGAAAACAGTTTCATTTTCTTTCCCCGCACTTTTGAACAGAACCCAACCTTAGACATTAACATTTAAATGGGGGCTTGTCCAGTGATCTTGTTGAATATGCATGACTCTTGTATGCATGAACTCTTGCTCATGCATACAAGAGTTCATGTTCATGTTCAGTGGATCAAGTTAGTTAACATAGTGGTTACGGGCAGAGTAGCTGCATGGTGTTAATCTTCTCACTAAAGCAGATGATTGTGTATGTATGGGTGGAAAATGAGGTAGATAGTGTGCAGGTTGTGGTATTTTCACTGTTTCTCTTATGAAGCAAATTTGGAAAAGTGGTCTGTATGCTGATATTTGTAGTTCTGGTTTGGAACAAATGCTACTTTGTTAATTGGTTTGTGATAGATGATTGTGCCATAGGCATGTCCTTTGTATGTAGGTATTGAAGGCTGTGGCATCCTAGGTGTTTTGGGTGTCCAATTAGTGTTACAGAGCAATAAGCGACTTTCGCATCTCGGCTCGCACAAAGCATCATGGGAACGTGGCTACCAAACAAGCTCTATCGAGACATTTAATTTATGTAAAGTTCCTGATCTACGAGCATATTGTATGCGTAGGGGTCTTCCCGGTTGTATCCGCAAACGCAAGGATAAACTAGTTGCGCTTGCATTCGCGGCCACGTTGCAGAAATTGGCCAAAATGGTTTTGGTTCCTTCCGGTTCCGGCGCCACACGAGTTGGCTGCCTTTTGCAACAGCGGCTCAATTCTGAGTCTTTTTATCTTCCTTCTTCTTTCTGATCCGGTGATAACTTTCTGATCTGGCACACCTTTCACTCTGTGTGTATCACGGACACACAGATCGCCCCGGGGGTCTCTCGAGTCGGCGGACGGAGCCTCTGTTTACAGCGGGAGACGATGCAGCGGGGAGGAGCTAGCTAGCACTCGGCCGCCACCCGGTGCTAACGGAGAGGCTCGACATACCGGGAGAGCTGACGCGGGTGCCGGGCTGGAGTTTGGGCGGCGTGCAGGAAATATAAGACAGAATAATAAAGAGCGATGGCAAGAACCAAGCAGACCGCCCGTAAATCTACTGGAGAAAAAGCCCCCAGGAAGCAGCTGGCCACCAAGGCTGCTCGAAAAGGCGCTCCGGCCGCCGGCAGAGTGAGGAGGCCTCACCGTTGCAGGCCCGGTGCCGTGGCTCTGAGAGAGATCCGTTGTTGCCGGAGGTCCACGGAGCTGCTCATCCGTGGGCTGCCCTTCCAGCGCCTGGTGAGGGAGATTGCTCAGGACTTCAGGACCGACCTGCGCTTCTAGAGCTCCGCCGTCATGGCTCTGCAGGAGGCCAGCGAGGCCTACCTGGTGGGTCTCTTCGAGGACACCAACCTGTGCGCCATCCATGCCAAGAGGGTCACCATCATGCCCAAAGACATCCAGCTGGCCCGCCGCATCCGCGGAGAGAGAGCTTAGACCTTCTGCTGCACATCCACCAACCACAATGCTCCGCACTGTGTCTATATATATATATATATATATATATATATATACACTCACCGGCCACTTTATTAGGTACACCTGTCCAACTGCTCGTTAACACTTAATTTCTAATCAGCCAATCACATGGCGGCAACTCAGTGCATTTAGGCATGTAGACATGGTCAAGACAATCTCCTGCAGTTCAAACCGAGCATCAGTATGGGGAAGAAAGGTGATTTGAGTGACTTTGAACGTGGCATGGTTGTTGGTGCCAGAAGGGCTGGTCTGAGTATTTCAGAAACTGCTGATCTACTGGGATTTTCACGCACAACCATCTCTAGGGTTTACAGAGAATGGTCCGAAAAAGAAAAAATATCCAGTGAGCGGCAGTTCTGTGGGCGGAAATGCCTTGTTGATGCCAGAGGTCAGAGGAGAATGGCCAGACTGGTTCGAGCTGATAGAAAGGCAACAGTGACTCAAATAACCACCCGTTACAACCAAGGTAGGCAGAAGAGCATCTCTGAACGCACAGTACGTCGAACTTTGAGGCAGATGGGCTACAGCAGCAGAAGACCACGCCGGGTGCCACTCCTTTCAGCTAAGAACAGGAAACTGAGGCTACAATTTGCACAAGCTCATCGAAATTGGACAATAGAAGATTGGAAAAACGTTGCCTGGTCTGATGAGTCTCGATTTCTGCTGCGACATTCGGATGGTAGGGTCAGAATTTGGCGTCAACAACATGAAAGCATGGATCCATCCTGCCTTGTATCAATGGTTCAGGCTGGTGGTGGTGGTGTAATGGTGTGGGGAATATTTTCTTGGCACTCTTTGGGCCCCTTGGTACCAATTGAGCATCGTTGCAACGCTACAGCCTACCTGAGTATTGTTGCTGACCATGTCCATCCCTTTATGACCACAATGTACCCAACTTCTGATGGCTACTTTCAGCAGGATAATGCGCCATGTCATAAAGCTGGAATCATCTCAGACTGGTTTCTTGAACATGACAATGAGTTCACTGTACTCAAATGGCCTCCACAGTCACCAGATCTCAATCCAATAGAGCATCTTTGGGATGTGGTGGAACGGGAGATTGGCATCATGGATGTGCAGCCGACAAATCTGCGCCAACTGTGTGATGCCATCATGTCAATATGGACCAAACTCTCTGAGGAATGCTTCCAGCACCTTGTTGAATCTATGCCACGAAGAATTGAGGCAGTTCTGAAGGCAAAAGGGGGTCCAACCCGTTACTAGCATGGTGTGAGTGTATAGTAATATGTACATATGTATACTAGCTGCTCTTGTTTTTTCTTGCCTTCTGATTATTGCTCTGAGTGTTGCTATCCCTGTGCTGTTGCAATCCTGGAATTTCCCCATTGTGGGACTAATAACGGCTTATCTTATCTTATCTTATCTTATCTTAAATGGCCCCCCTGTATGTACGCTGACATAGCAGATTTTTTGTTGTCAAAGGACCAAGCACCCTTACTTGCAAGACTCCGAAACGACTACAAAGAAGGTAAGCGAGTGGTTTGACAGCTCAACTTTGGTTTTGTCATTTTGAGTAAATTTCACTACAAGGCATTGCCCGCTTACTTAGATCTATAGGTCGATACTACTATAGTTTAATTACCACACGGTTTCAATGATTTGCAATTTTACTTTATACTAGCCTACTTACCAATGGCCTTAATTACATGTGTGTGTAGTTCAAGCTTCATTACCAATATACAAAGAACTATATCCTAGCTCCAGGCCTGCCTGTCTGTACCTACTACTTCAGGGTTTAGACTCATGTCAGTTAGGCTAGAACTTGAACAATACACAACACTATTTAATTATATTCTAATATAGACTTGCTGCTTTAATCCAACAATTACGTCCGTCCGGATCCTTCAGCTCCGTGGGGAATGTATATTGCGTGAATGGCAGTGGACATGTACACACGCTGGTCCCAAAGTTACACACATGTAGGCTGCAAGTTTTCTTTTTCCACCGCTCTAGATGATACATGCCGTTCCCACACTTGACTACGGCACAATGTGCACCTGGCATAACGGCAATTTAAAGCTTGAAGCAGACTTTAAACGGCAATTGTTCAGGTGTGACAGTACCGTCCCTATACAAAAGCAAGGCAGCTACCGGAATGTTTGGTAGTCATGAACTTTGAACTCACATAGTCCGCACATGTGCACTCGTAATGCGAAAGTCGCTTATTGTTTGGCATCTATCTGCAGTGATTAATGGACTCCCTTATGTTAATGTGATGTGTAAGTTACTGTGGCAGTAACATTTTGTTCTGAGGTTTCTTTTGAAAAGCCTGTATTGGTCAAAATGGCATTTTTTTAAATCTATATTGTCATGGTGGCCCTCGCGAGCCACCTATAAGACGCACACAAGTCCACCAGTGAGTTTTTAGTGAGTTTTATTACGGTGAAAAGGTGTTTACACAAGCTGCTGAGCTGTTGACAGAGTCCTTGCAGAACAGGAAGCATAGAGCAATGAAGCACACTACAGGTCCAGGGCAGGAAACAGTCACACACAGACAAGCTAGGTAATAAATGCACTCGGACTGCTAAGCAGGGACTTACAGCACAAATTACATCGGAGGGAATAAGGCTAATACAGCTCACTTACTAGTGCCGGTGAAAAGACGGTCAAGCCCATAAGCAGCCGAGGTGAATATAGTCCAGGCATCTGAAACGATGAGTGAACAGAATAACGATCAGTTTAACGATCCATGCGATCAGACACTGCTGCGTCTTAATGACGCCAGCACACAGCTTAAATAACCCAGGGACTGATGACAGATGACACACAGCTGACCGACTGTTGACAGGCGGAAACCCCTCCGAGCACTTTCACAATAAGAGCCCGGAGAGGCCAAAATACCGCCCGCAGCTGTCAAGGCCGGCAGCGAGATATAACTTTAACCCGAGCGCGATCAGAACCGACGCTCGGGTCATAACAGTACCCTCCCTCCACGGGCGGACTCCGGACGCCCCAAGGGACCACCCTGCCCCCCCCCCCCCACCCCAGGGTGGGAGGTAGGGGGACAAGTATGGAGGGAGAGAAACCAACCAACAAAAACAAGACAAAGACCAAAACAAGAAATACATACAAACACATGACTCAGGGAAAAAAAAACAAAGACAAAAGAAAACACATGACTAAACAAGGCTATGACAAGACTGAGACTCACAAGGGAAAAAAACAAGAGACAAAAAATGCTCTAACTTGACTATGGCAAAGACTCACAAGGTAACAAGAGGCAAACACAAATTGCTCAGACTAGACAAAGACAATGACTTACAAGGTAACAAAAAATGCTCGAACTTGACTAAGACAATGACTTACAAGAAAACAAGAGGTAATCAAAAATAGGTCAGACTTAACTAAGACTATGACTTTGGCTACAAAAAAACAAAAAAAACAAAACAAGAGGCAATCAAAATAGCACAGACCTGACTAAGACCATGACTTGGAAACAAGAAAAAACAAGAGGCAATCTAAAATTGACAGACCTGACTAAGACTTTGGAAACAAGAAAAAACAAGAGGCAATCTAAAATTGCTCAGACCAGACTAAGACTATGACTTGGAAACACAACAAAAAATTACTAGATGTACAAGACAAGATTTGGCACCAAATGGGCCCACAGAAAAACCCACAGTACATGAACAGTCAGGTGGCCTGCTCCAGTCCCATGCCCCCAGGAATACGTCCTCTGGTGGCCGAACCAGGTCACCCCGTAACGCACACAGTATATCGGGTGGCCAACCCAAGATGCCGAACGCTCCAAGCAGTTCCTCGGGTGGCCGACCCGCATACCACAGCCAGCAGGACCGTGGAGGGATTGCGTGCAGCCGCTCACCTGAAAACAACAAAACAGGAGAGCGCCGAGCTGTCAAACAAAACCCACTAATGGCCCCCAGCTGGTGGCTCCTGAGAGGGGGACAACCAAAACCCTAGGCCCCCTCAAATCCTGATTGGGTCGCAGCCGCACCTGCGCTGGACCCCCACTGGACCTCGTTGGACCCCGATTGGGTCACCTCCGTCCATGCGTCTGACCCCGACTGGGTCAGGACGGGCCCAGATTGGGTCACCGCTGCACCCACGTTGGACCCCAACCGGGTCGCCTTGGCCCAAGCGCCGGACCCCGACTGGGTCAGGACGAGCCCCGATTGGGTCACCGCTGCACCCACGTTGGACCCCGACTGGGTCACCTTGGCCCAAGCGTCGGACCCCGACTGGGTCAGGACGGGTCCCGATTGGGTCACCGCTGCGCCCACGTTGGACCCCGACTGGGTCACCTCGGCCCATGCGTCGGACCCCGACTGGGTCAGGACGGGCCCAGATTGGGTCACCGCTGCACCCACGTTGGACCCCGACTGGGTCTCCTCGGCCCAAACGACGGACCCCGACCGGGTCACCTCGGCCCAAACGACGGACCCTGACCAGGTCACCTTGGCCCACACGTCAGACCCCGACTGGGTCAGGACTGCTCCGGCAACGACCTCCATCTCCGAACCTGGAACCCCCGGTCCCGTGACCTTGACTGGCTCCGGACCGGCAACGCTGTGGAGGTGCTCAGAACACAAGGAAGAACCGGGATCAGTTCCACCGGCAGCGCCAGAGCCCAGCGAGACGAGCTCGGGTGCAGCGGCCGGCTGCCCCTCACTCGCCTCCCCATGAGGCAGGCAAAAATGCTCTAACACACCATACAGGAAAACAAGAAAGAGCACTTGCCTGCACTCGGGCTCTGGAGCCGTCCAGGACTTCGCCGATCCAGGTTCAGGAAGACACTCGTCGTCGGGCTCCCACTCGGCTGTGTCGGGTTCCACAACCGGCCTGATGGTCTCTGCAGCTGGATCCTCATGAGCAGACGTCCATGCCAATAACCCGTATGGCGTGGAGGCAGAGGACCCTGGACCTGCTGACTCGGGCTGCATCCCTGAAGAACCTTGGGGACGCTCTCTCGTCGGCTCTGGCTCCTCACTGCAGTCCGTTCTCCTCCTCTGTCCAAAACAAGGCTGCAAGACCGGGATATCTGGCTGCATGGTGGCGCAGTGGTTTAGCACTGTGGCAGCATAGTTTTACCCTCGGCCGGGGGACTGCGGGGATCATGAGATCGTGGGTTCGATCCCAGCCCCCGACCAACAGTGAGCTGTGTGGAGTTTGCATGTTCTCCCCGTGTTGCGCGGGTTTACTCCGGGATTTCTCCGGTTTCCTCCCGCACACCAAAAACATGTAGGTTTAGGGCGCTCGCGCACGCAGCGACCAGCAGCCGTTGGCTTGTCTCCAGATTGCAAACCAAATCTACCTACGGGTACAAATAAGTAACAAAAAAAAAAAAAAATATCTCCCAGAGCTGCAGGCCTCCCCCTCGTTCGCCGGCGTGGGACTGACGCCGAGGACCGCTCCGCAGGAGGAGACACAGAGGCAGCAGGTTTAATATAACTGGCTACAGCTGAGGAAAGAAACTCAGGGAGCTGCGAACCCTGAGCTTCACCCCCAGGAGTCAGACAAGACAGATCACTATTATTACTGGAAAAGTGAACTTGGACTTGCCTGTCTCCCGGGGGGAGGATGTTGTCAGCTGTAGCGGGCGTTGCTCCCTCCCTCGCTCGCTGGATGGAACAGGATCCAAGGACGGAGCCCACCGGCACAGGACTAAGCTCACTCTCAGCAGCTGGCTGGTTGAGGGGGTCATCCCGGCGGCCCGGAACTGGATCCGGAGCTGGAGCTTGCCGAAGATGCGCCCAGCCGTGACGCCGACGCCTTCGCCGGCCCCCAGATGGTGCGAACTCCCGAAATGGATCCCTAGGCGAAGAGCAGGTGTGCCTCTTCACCTGCTCCATGCCATGTTCCTCCTCCATCATCAGGAATAGTTCGCGTTGGGCCGCGATGTCCTCCCTCCTAGCGTCGACTTCCGGGTCGTTGGCGAAGCAGGGAGAGAGATTACGGAGCACATCTTCGGCGGCGTCCAGGTACCAATGTATGCCGTGGTCGTAGTCCAACATGGATGCGGAGATGAGTAACTCATCTACCGCTTCCAAAACACACGTCAGCACGTGACTCTTCGGTGACGGCATTCCTCACATACACAGGTCCCAGACAGGGAAAACAACGTCCAAAACTCAACACACTGGTGAAAAAGCGTCTCAAAATGGCGTCACCGTAAAACGCCGTTTGGGCAGCAGTGTACTGTCATGGTGGCCCTCGCGAGCCACCTATAAGACGCACACAAGTCCACCAGTGAGTTTTTAGTGAGTTTTATTACGGTGAAAAGGTGTTTACACAAGCTGCTGAGCTGTTGACAGAGTCCTTGCAGAACAGGAAGCATAGGGCAATGAAGCACACTACAGGTCCAGGGCAGGAAACAGTCACACACAGACAAGCTAGGTAATAAATGCACTCGGGCTGCTAAGCAGGGACTTACAGCACAAATTACACCGGAGGGAATAAGGCTAATACAGCTCACTTACTAGTGCCGGTGAAAAGACGGTCAAGCCCATAAGCAGCCGAGGTGAATATAGTCCAGGCATCTGAAACGATGAGTGAACAGAATAACGATCAGTTTAACGATCCATGCGATCAGACACTGCTGCGTCTTAATGACGCCAGCACACAGCTTAAATAACCCAGGGACTGATGACAGATGACACACAGCTGACCGACCGTTGACAGGCAGAAACTCCTCCGAGCACTTTCACAATAAGAGCCCGGAGAGGCCAAAATACCGCCCGCAGCTGTCAAGGCCGGCAGCGAGACATAACTTTAACCCGAGCGCGATCAGAACCGACGCTCGGGTCATAACATATATATTAATATAATCTTTTTATATATATATATATATATATATATATATATATATATATATTGATCTATTTTTTCCCCTTGTCCTGTCAGGCAGCTAGGTAAACAGAACAGGGATCTGTCACCCTTATTTATCTTTTGTTTTTATTAAAGACAAGAATAGAAAGGAGATGTATTTACCTTCTTAACATGTTTCGACTGTACACTGCAGCCTTCGTCAGAAGAGTCAGCTGATTGATGCCAGGTGACATTTATCAGCTAATTTTCGTAGGTGGGGCCAGCTCAGCAGATCTGTCAGATCCACCGAGCCGGCCCCGCATTCCGCCGTCAGATGGTCTCTGGAGAATGTGATCCCAGGTGTGGGAAAGCATAAAGGCCCCCTCATCTCGGTTCATGGTGTCTTTTCCCCGCTTCCTGATTTCTATGGCCTCCTTGATCCAGCGTTTGTGTCTGTTGCTCTCTGATCCAATAATTTTGGCGTTGTCCCAGTCCATAATGTGATTATTTCTTTTGCAGTGATCTGATATTGCTGATTTTAATATTTCTTGTTCTGCCTTTTCTTTTTGTGATCTTGTGAGTCGTCCTTGTGTTTCCTTCTCACATTCCTTCTGGTGTTCTTTTTTTCTTGTGGTGAATGATCTTCCAGTTTCTCCAATGTAGGTTTTGTTGCATGATCTGCATGATATTTCATATATTACATTGCATGTTTTGTCTTGTTCTATTCTGTCCTTGGGGTGTACTAATAACTGTCTTAATTTTTTGTGTGGTTTTACTGCTGTGTTTATTTTGTATTTTTTCATGATCCGTTGAATTGGTTCCATGATCCCTCGTATGTATGGTATGGTTATGGTGTCCTTGTTTTTGATTTCGGCTTTTGTTCTGTGTCTTATTTCCTGTTTGTTTTTCTTTGTTTTTGACTTGCTGTTTCCCTTTGTTTATGGCCCATACTGGATATTGGCAGCATATAAGTGCATGTTTTATGTGGTTTTCCTCCTCCTGTCTGTCTTCTTGGTCTGTGATGATGGTGGCCCGCTCATATAACGTCCTGACAACTGATAGTTTGTGTGCTGTGGAGTGTTCCGATGTCCATAGTAGGTATTGATCTGTGTGGGTTGGTTTCCTGTAGACTGTGATTTTTATGCTGCCGTCATCGTTGTGGTGGATTTTCATGTCCAGAAAGGCTATGGTGCCATTTTCCTCCTCTTCGTGTGTGAATTTTATATTTCCAGTGCTGTCCATGCTGTTCAGATGGTCAGTGAGTTCTTGTGTGTGTCCTTTCCTTATTTTTTCCAGAATGTCATCCATGTATCTCTTCCAAAGGGTGGGTTTACATTGTGTAGGTGCTGTGTTGATGGCTTTGTTTTCCAGATCCTCCATGAAAAAGCTGCTCATAATGGCTGATAGTGGGTCTCCCATTGCAAATCCTTCTTTTTGTTTGTAAATTTTTCCTCTGTATTGAAAATAGGTGGATTTTGCAACAAATTGTAATAGTTCGGATATGTCATGAACTGTGAGATTGGTGCATCTTTTAAGGGTACGGTCATTATTGAGGCGTTCTTGCACTATATGTAGTGTGACATCAACAGGTGTCTTTGTGAATAATGAAATGACGTCATGTGAAATGAGGATCTCGTCCGATTCTATTTTCACATTTTTGAGTTCTTGTGCCAGCTCTTTTGAGTTTTTGCAGTGGAAATCTGGTAGTCCAAGGAGGGGTTTGATGATTTCAAGCAGGGCTTTTGATAAATTGTATGTGACTGATCCAATACTGTCTATTCGATCCGGGGGGTGATGCTGGCTGTGGGTATCAGGTGATCATATGAGTCCTTGGTGATTTTTTTACTTTCTAATAGGGGTTTGAGAAGGGCTTTTAGCATTTTTTCTTTTCTTCTGTGGGGTTTGTTTTAATGATTCCGTATGTGCTTTCATCTGCTAGCATGGTTTCCATCTGTTTTTCATATTTTTCCGTGTCCAATATTACTGTTGTTCTGCCTTTATCTGATGGGAGGATTGTGATTGTTTTATCTGTCTTGAGTGAGTTTAATGCTTTTTCTTCTTCTTTTGAAACGTTGCTTTGTGGTAATTTGGCCGTTTTGAGGATTCCTGCTACTGCGTTCCGGAGTGCTGCCTTTTCCCCTTGGTCCTGGATTTTTTTGCATGCGAGTTCTGTTGCGAGAATGTATTCATCATGGGGTATTCTGGCTGGTGTGATGGCGAAGTTCAGTCCTCTGCTCAGCACTGTTTTCTCCGTGTCTGTGAGTGTGCGTTTTGACAAGTTTTTGACCCACTTAGCGTTCGTTTCCATGTGCGTTTGTCTTCGTCTGTTCTTCCTTTCTGTAAGTTTTTTTAGTTTTTTTTAATTGGCGGTTTTTCGTGTTAATGCATTCTTGTTCATGTGCGTGTTTTAATTGTGCTTCTATCTGCTCCTGCGTTTCCTGGTCGGTCGGGTAGTGTTTCTTGAAAATGTCCATTTTCTCCTTGATCTGGTTGTTAATTCTGTCCACGTTGTTTGCCGTCATTCTTATTCGTTCTTTGATCAGGTCTTTCCGTGCTTTATTGATAATTTTCTCTGCATTTTTGGTCAGGATTGGATTTCTTATGTTGAGGCTTGCTGGTGTAACATCCTCATCTCTGCAACGGAGGTTAAATCTCAGGTGGTTTCTGTAGCTTGCCCATGTTTTCTCCAATTTCTCCAGCTGGCGGAAGTCTTTGATACAATTTTCTCCATAACTTCCACGCAATAGCTCAAGTAGGTTCATTTTGTCTTCTTTTAATTATTTATCTTTTGTTCTTATTAAAGACAAGACTAGAAAGGAGATGTATTTACCTTCTTAACATGTTTCGATTGTACACTGCAGCCTTCGTCAGAAGAGTCAGCTGATTGCTGCCAGGTGACATTTATCTCGGTGGATCTGACAGATCTGCTGAGCTGGCCCCGCCTACGAAAATCAGCTGATAAATGTCACCTGGCAGCAATCAGCTGACTCTTCTGATGAAGGCTGCAGTGTACAGTCGAAACATGTTAAGAAGGTAAATACATCTCCTTTCTATTCTTGTCTTTAATAAGAACAAAAGATAAATAATTAAAAGAAGACAAAATGAACCTACGTGAACTGTCTGTCACCCTTATTGTGCCAAAACAGATTTACTTTGCCAAGAGGAGCTTATACAGTACCTAACTGTGTATTGTACAGCCGTGGACAAAATTGTTGGTACCCCTCTGTTAATGAAAGAAAAACCCACAATGGTCACAGAAATAACTTGAATCTGACAAAAGTGGTAATAAATAAAAATTCTATGAAAATTAACCAATGAAAATCAGACAATGCTTTTGAATTGTGGTTCAACAGAATTACTTTAAAAAACAAACTCATGAAACAGGCCTGGACAAAAATGATGATACCCCTAGAAAAGATTGAAAATAATGTGACCATAGGGACATGTTCCACCAAGATGTGCCCTCTAATTAACATCACAGGTGTCTACAAACTTGTAATCAGTCAGTTGGCCTATTTAAAGGGTGACAAGTAGTCACTGTGCTGTTTGTTGACATGGTGTGTACTCCACTAAACATGGACCAGAGGAAGCAAGGGAGAAAGTTGTCTCAGGAGATTAGAAAGAAAATTATAGACAAGCATGTTAAAGGTAAAGGCTATAAGACCATCTCCAAGCAGCTTGATGTTCCTGTGACTACAGTTGCACATATTATTCAGAAATTTAAGATCCACGGGACTGTAGCCAACCTCCCTGGACATGGCCGCAGGAGGAGATGGATAGTACGAATGGTAACAATAGAGCCCAGAACAATCTCTAAACACATTCATGGTGAACTCCAAGGTCAAGGTACATCAGCGTCATATTGCACCATCCGTCGTTGTTTGAGCCAAAGTGGGCTTCATAGGAGACGACCAAGGAGGACACCACTGTTGAAAACAAATCATAAAAAAGCCAGACTGGAATTTGCCAAACTGCATGTTAACAAGCCACAAAGCTTCTGGGAGAATGTCCTATGGACAGACGAGACAAAACTGCAACTTTATGGCAAGGCACATCAGCTCTATGTTCACAGAAGCAAAAATGAAGCATACCAAGAAAAGAACACTGTCCCTACTGTGAAACATGGAGGAGGTTCTGTCATGTTCTGGGGCTGCTTTGCTGCATCTGACACAGGGTGTCTTGAATCTGTGCAGGGTACAATGAAATCTCAAGACTATCAAGGTATTCTACAGAGAAATGCGCTGCCCAGTGTCAGACAGCTTGGTCTCAGTCGCAGGTCATGGGTCTTGCAACAGGATAATGACCCAAAACACACAGCTAAAAACACCCAAGAATGGCTAAGAGCGAAACACTGGACTATTCTAAAGTAGCCTTCTATGAACCCTGATCTAAATCCTATTGAACATCTGTGGAAGGAGCTGAAACATGCTGTCTGGAGAAGGCACCCTTCAAACCTGAGACAACTGGAGCAGTTTGCTCATGAGGAGTGGGCCAGAATACCTGCTGAGAGGTCCAGAGGTCTCATTGACAGTTACAGAAATTGTTTGATTGCAGTGATTACCTCAAAAGGTTGTGCAACAAAATATTAAGTTAAGGGTACCATAATTTTTGTCCAGGCTTGTTCGTGAGTTTTTTTTAAAAATAATTCTGTTGAACCACAATTCAAAAGCATTGTCTGATTTTCATTGGTTAATTTTCATAGAATTTTTATTTATTACCGCTTTTGTCAGATTCAAATTATTTCTGTGACCATTGTGGGTTTTTCTTTCATTAACAGAGGGGTACCAACAATTTTGTCCACGTGTGTATATTGTTGTAAACTCCTCCTGTAATAACTTTTAATACTTTATTTTAATTGTTTTACAAAAACCATGGAAGACCCAAGAGAATGGGGAAGAGGGAAAGGAAGTGTGTGAAGGGGGAAAAGAAAAGGGAGGGGAACAGACAAAAAAAAAAAAACTACCAACAACTAAAACAAACAAAAGACAAACTGCTTCTTCCACCGATGTCTGAACACGAGTCTGGTTTCTGCACCTGTTAAAGGAGAGACACTTGTGCGTGTATATACACTACCGTTCAAAAGTTTGGGGTCACTTAGAAATTTCCTTATTTTTGAAAGAAAAGCACTGTTTTTTTCAATGAAGATAACTTTAAACTAATCAGAAATACACTCTATACATTGCTAATGTGGTAAATGACTATTCTAGCTGCAAATGTCTGGTTTTTGGTGCAATATCTACATAGGTGTATAGAGGCCCATTTCCAGCAACTATCACTCCAGTGTTCTAATGGTACAATGTGTTTGCTCATTGCGTCAGAAGGCTAATGGATGATTAGAAAACCCTTGTGCAATCATGTTAGCACAGCTGAAAACAGTTTAGCTGGTTAGAGAAGCTATAAAACTGACCTTCCTTTGAGCAGGTTGAGTATCTGGAGCATCACATTTGTGGGGTCGATTAAACACTCAAAATGGCCAGAAAAAGAGAACTTTCTTGTTCTTAGAAATGAAGGCTATTCCATGCGAGAAATTGCCAAGAAACTGAAGATTTCCTACAACGGTGTGTACTACTCCCTTCAGAGAACAGCACAAACAGTCTTTAACCAGAGTAGAAAGAGAAGTGGGAGGCCCCGCTGCACAACTGAGCAAGAAGATAAGTACATTAGAGTCTCTAGTTTGAGAAATAGACGCCTCACAGGTCCTCAACTGGCAGCTTCATTAAATAGTACCCGCAAAACGCCAGTGTCAACATCTACAGTGAAGAGGTGACTCTGGAATGCTGGCCTTCAAGGCAGAGTGGCAAAGAAAAAGCCATATCTGAGACTGGCCAATAAAAGAAAAAGATTAATATGGGCAAAAGAACACAGACATTGGACAGAGGAAGATTGGAAAAAAGTGTTATGGACGGATGAATCGAAGTTTGAGGTGTTTGGATCATACAGAAGAGCATTTGTGAGACGTGGAACAACTGAAAAGATGCTGGAAGAGTGCCTGACGTCATCTGTCAAGCAAGGTGGGGGTAACGTGATGGTCTGGGGTTGCTTTGGTGCTGGTAAGGTGGGAGATTTGTTCAGGATAAAAGGGATTTTGAATAAGGAAGGCTATCACTCCATTTTGCAATGCCATGCCATACCCTGTGGACAGTGCTTGATTGGAGCCAATTTCATCCTACAACAGGACAATGACCCAAAGCACACCTCCAAATTGTGCAAGAACTATTTAGAGAAGAAGCAGGCAGCTGGTATTCTATCTGTAATGGAGTGGCCAGCGCAGTCACCAGATCTAAACCCCACTGAGCTGTTGTGGGAGCAGCTTGACTGTATGGTACACAAGAAGTGCCCATCCAGCCAATCCAACTTGTGGGAGGGGCTTCTAGAAGCGTGGGGTGAAATTTCTCCAGATTACCTCAACAAGTTAACAGCTAGAATGCCAAAGGTCTGCAATGCTGTAATTGCTGCAAATGGAGGATTCTTTGACAAAAGCAAAGTTTGAAGGAAAAAAGTTATTATTTCAAATACAAATCATTATTTCTAACCTTACCAATGTGTTGACTATATTTTCTATTCATTTTACAACTCATGGTGGTAAATAAAAGTGTGACTTTTCATGGAAAACACAAAATTGTCTGGGTGACCCCAAACTTTTGAACGGTAGTGTATATATGAGAACGTGCGCAAAATAAGTGTGTGCATGTGAGTGGTTTGTCAGGAAACATACGAGTGGAGGGCCGGTCGCAGCAGCTTTCCCCCCAGGAACCCCGAGCAGGCAAGGCAGCGCCACCAACCCCCAGCCCCGAGGTCAGCAAGCTCCAGGAAAACCAGGCATCCGCCCCCCGGAGGGACGATCAAGGGAGGCCAGGCTGCTCGGTGGCCGGCGCGGTGAGCCCACATCCCCGGACCCGCCCGACTCCCACCCCCACCCCCCCAGCGGGGCCAACGTCCACCCCCGGGCCCCAGGCACCAGGAGGCCAGCGACCCCACCACCCGGGGCAGAGACCGGGCTGCGCCCCCTGGCGGGAGCCCCCCCCAGGCACCCCCACAGCGGGCCCGCCCCAATGCCTCTGTCACACACCCCAGGGACCCCCACGTCCAAAGAAGTCCCCCTGCCCAGGGCAGCCCACGTTGCCGAGAGGCACTACCCCCCTTAATCCAGCACCTCCCGACTCACAGACACACCCCTCCCCACACCTTCATACCTACATGCTCCCATGCACACCCCTCTCACTCACCCAGACCGACCCATTTTCTCTCACTCCTGTACCCATTCAAACTCACCCCTCATTCACCTTTGTTTCATAAGGCGGCTGCAAAGCAGATGCAGCGAGCCTGAACACGCACCAGTGCCCGGCAGTGACCAGGGAGACCACCGGTGCAGGCCACAGATGCAGACCCCCACCCCTGGCACCCATCTGAGCGAACAATCAGCAGATTGTGGCCCCAAGATGCCACCCGGCATGCAAAGTGCCGCACAAAACCGACCCACCATTGCCACCTCAATTCATCACCCCCTCACTCTCACTTAGACTCATATTCACCCCCCCTCTCACTTCCTTGGTTGTATCTATATATTCAGTAGCACCCAGGGATTTTGACAACATGATAGGTCCCAGGCTCCCCACCAGGCCCCCACGCCTCCAGCAAAAGCAGGGCAACAGGGGTGGGGGAAGACCCCCTCCCCCCGCACAGAACATGGTGGGTGTGTGTCGGTTATATGATATAATTGTGTGTAAATGTGTGGACTACCAAAGTGCAATTCAAATTGGGGGATAGTGATTGGAGCATCGCTAGCCACTGTGATGGGCAGCAGGGCCCCCATCCCCCCAAGCCCTCAGTGTCTAAAATGCAATTAAAATTGAGGTGAGTGCAGCCCCACCACGCAGCAAAGGTATCCCTTTCACCGGCACAGTGCGGCACACCCCACCCCAAAGCCCTAAATGTAACAAAAAAGATGTATATTCCACCTAGAGTCAGGGGGATGGGGAGGGCGGGAAATAAGACTGGGAGGTAGGCGGTCTAAAAGCGAGGCCGTCTCCCCCCAGAAGCCAGCTTGCAGACTGGTTCATGAGGCCACCCACTGCCCCCAAATCCCAACCTAGGGCGAGGGCCGCCAGTGGAAGCAGCCCAGGACCCACCAGCATCACGCCCCGGCGCTCCCAGCACCACTAACATGATGGGGCAGCCAAACATATTTCCACTCATCTTACACACACAAACATGGACAACAACAGTCACAATAGTGAACAATGGGCCAGGCGACACCCCCGAGCACCCATGCAGGCCCACGACCACCCACCCCAGATGCACACCAACAGCTGCAGGCCGCCCTGCAACCACAGCCACCCCGGAGCAACCCGATGGAAACATGGCCATCAACCCACGCCAATGGCCCCCCAAGCACCAACACATACCCGCCGCCAATGACACCAGGGGCGATGCAACAAAGCGCCTCACCCCTCAACACAGCAGCAGGGCGGCCGGGAAACGCCAGCCCCCATGCCACTAAATGGACTGCCCAACCCCTGCCACCCAACAAAGTTCTCCTACCCATACACACATCCTCCACCCCCCAGACATCTACCCACAAGTAACTGCTTCCATACATACATGTACCTCCACCCACCATCACACATACCCACCTACACCCACACACAGCCCCACCTGCCCACTCAACACACACCCACTTCTGCATCCGCTCATACACAAGCCCACACTCACACCCACTCTCACACACACACGCACACCCACACCCGCAGACCCCAGTGGACGGGGAGGGTGACCCAGGATGCAGGCACCAACCCCAGGGTGCCACCAGGGCCCCGGGGAAAACACGACCCTGCCATGCAAGGATGCACTGGGGACAACCCCCACCACTGGTGTACACCCAACCCCGGCCCGGGATGGGGGGGCCCTCCCCCAGCACCAGGGTCCCAGGGCCAGACCCAGACCCCCCCCCCCCTCCGAGGGGCGAGGCCAGCCGGCCGGGGGCCACAGCCCAACCCCGCCGGCCCACCCCACAGCCCCCTCAACCAGCCCCCCCCCCCCCGGGCCAGACAGACGGCCACCCCGGAACAGGCCCCCCGGACACCCACGGTCGGGGCGCAGCCAGCCGCCAGAGGTGCCAAGGAGAGCGATTCACCGCCCGCCACCCCTCAGATTATAGAATTAATAAGCGGGGACCAGAGAGAATTGAATTCCGCCAATTGATTATTTGAGGAGGCTGACATTCTCTCCAGGCTAATATAATCAAATAGTAAGTTATTATAATAAGTCATGCATAAGTTATTTCTTGATTTCCAATTCATGAGGATAGTTTTCTTTGCGATGCATAAGGCAGTGAGAACCATGTGTGACATCCTTGCATCTATATTTATTTCACTTAAATCATCTAATATGCAAAGTGTGGGTGAGGGTGGGACACTATACCCAAGCCATGCCGACAGGTCTTCACGTCTTCTGCCAGAACTTTTGAACCAGTGCACAGGACCACATAACATGCATATAGCTTTCCGGGGCGTCGCTGGTGCAGTGAGAGCAGATATTTGTGTGACTCAGGCCCATTTTGAACATCCTTTGTCCTGTGTAATGAATTCTGTGTAGAACTTTATACTGTATAAGTTGTAAGTTAGAGTTTTTAGTCATCTTAAAAGTGTTTAAACATATTTGTGTCCAGGAACCTTCCTCCTTATTAATGATAAGTCTGTCTCCCATTTTGATATTGGAAGAGATACAGACTCATCCAGCTTTGATAATAGCCCATGTATTTTCGATATCAATTTTGGGGAACGGAGATTTAGAAACTCTGCCACCTTAACTGGTACTTCTAAATTTGTCTGATTAAGATTAAATCTTGCTTTTATTATGGATTTAAGCTGTTGATATTCAAAATACTTTTTATCACTGATTTCATATTGTGACACTAGATCCTGAAATTGGACAAAATTTCCACCTTGGATAAGATGTTCTAAGTTATTTATTCCCTTCTCTTGCCATAGTGGAAATTTTAATGTCCTCTTTTGTTGCAGGATATCAGGATTATTCCAAATGGGCGTGAGTTTACAGGGGACAAGTGAAGACACTGTTATTTTTAAAAATTTCCACCAAGCCATCAGAGAGGACCTGATATTAATACTTTTAAAACAGTCATGGCATTTAATACAGGGACTTATAATTCAATTCAATTCAATTCAATTCAATTCAACTTTATTTATATAGCGCCATTTCACAACAACAGTCATCTCATAGCACTATCAACTGTAGGGGGGACCCCCACAGTTGCAGAAAGACCCCAGCAATCAGGCGATCCCCTGTGAGCAAGCACTTGGCGACGGTGGAGAGGAAAAACTCCCTTTTAACAGGAAGAAACCTCCAGCAGAACCAGGCTCAGGGAGGGGCAGTCATCTGCTGCGACTGGCTGGGGGGTGAGGGGATAGAGAAGAAGAAAAGAACAGACATGTAGAGAGCAAACAGCACGATGGGGACTCAATCTATGGGAGAGAACAAACAAATGTTAATGACCAACAAAAAAAAAAAAAAAAAAAATATTTCATAGAGAGTGAGGAAAGGAGTGAGGCCCAGTGCATTACTGGAGGTCCCCCGGCTGACTAAACCTATTAGCAGCATAACTAAGGGAGGGTTCAGAAACACATGATCCCTCCCTAATTGTAGGCTATATCAAAAAGGTAGGTTTTAGCCCTATTCTTAAAAACAGAGATCGAGTCTGACTCCCGAATCCAGATTGGCAGCTGATTCCACAGGAGAGGAGCTTGATAACTGAAGGCTCTGCCACCCATTGTACTTTTGGAGATTCTAGGTATTACAAGTAATCCTGCATTTTGGGAGCGTAGTGCTCTGTTAGGATGATACGGTAGTATCAGATCTTTTAAATAAAAAGGAGCCTGATTGTTTAGAGCTTTGTAAGTAAGAAGAAGGATTTTAAACTTAATTCTAAACTCTATGGGAAGCCAATGAAGGGAGGCCAGAACCGGAGAGATATGATCTCTCTTTCTAGTACCTGTTAAAACTCTTGCTGCAGCATTTTGGATCAGCTGAAGACTTTTTAAAGATGTTTTAGGACAGCCTGATAATAAAGAATTACAATAATCTAATCTTGAGCTAACAAAAGCGTGGATCAGCTTCTCAGCATCACTCTGAGACAAGATGCTCCTAATCTTGGCAATATTACGCAAATGATAGAAGGCAGTCTTAGAAACAAATTTAATATGTGAATTGAAGGACAGATCCTGATCAAAAATAACTCCAAGGTTCCTCACAGAGCTATTAAGAGAAAGAGTAACTGCATCCAAACTGAAAGTTTGATTTGGAAAGGAATTTCTAAGGTTTTTTGGACCAACAAGAATGACTTCAGTCTTATCTGAATTTAATAGCAGGAAATTACAAGTCATCCAAGCTTTGATTTCCTTAAGACAGGCTTCTAACTTGGCTAATTGATTAGTATCATCTGGCTTCATTGACAAGTATAATTGTGTGTCATCTGCATAACAATGAAAATGTATACAGTGCTTTCTAATAATGTTGCCTAACGGAAGCATATATAAACTAAAAAGAGTAGGGCCTAGCACAGATCCCTGTGGAACTCCATGACTAAGCTTTGAGCTGAAAGAAAACTCATCATTTACATGAACAAACTGGAACCTATCAGATAAATAAGATCTAAACCACTGCAATGAAGTTCCATTAAGTCCAACATAGTGTTCTAATCTATCAAGTAGAATATTATGATCGATAGTATCAAAAGCTGCACTAAGATCTAAAAGGACAAGTACAGAAACTAGTCCATTATCAGATGCAATGAGGAGGTCGTTAGTGACCTTCGCTAAGGCTGTTTCAGTACTATGATGGATTCTAAACCCAGATTGAAACTCTTCAAGTAAACCATTTCCCTGCAGGTGGTCAAATAATTGCGTAGCAACAACTCTTTCTAAGATTTTTGAAATGAAAGGGAGATTAGAGATTGGTCTATAGTTAGCTAAAGCTCCTGGATCTAGCGTTGGCTTTTTGAGTAAGGGTTTAATTACAGCCGTTTTAAAAGCCTGCGGTACATGGCCTAAAGTCAATGAAGAATTGATTATATGAAGAATAAAGCTCCCAATAAGTGGGAAGACTTCTTTAAATAACCTGGTAGGAATAGGGTCTAAAAGACAAGTTGAAGGTTTGGATGAGGAAACTATTTTGTCTAACTCACAAAGGTCGATTGGAGTAAACTCATCAAGACAGACATCAATAGAAGGAGTTGTAGTAGTTACAGTATTTAAGTCAACTGTGGGAAGAATCTGATTGATTTTATCTCTGATGGATGAAATTTTATTATTGAAAAAGTTCATAAAGTCCTGACTAGTAAGCTCTAAGGGGATGCTAGGATTGACAAGAGTCCTGACTCTTTGTCAACCTGGCTACAGTACTGAAAAGAAACCTGGGATTATTCTTGTTCTCTTCTATTAATGCAGAGTAATAACTCGTTCTAGCTTTTCTAAGAGATGTTTTATAAATTAAAAGATGATTTCTCCAAGCTAAATAGATTTCATCTAAATTAGTAGAGCGCCATTTTCTTTCTAATTGACGAGTCTTCTGTTTTAAGCTACGAGTTTCTGTGTTGAACCAAGGAGTTAAAAATCTCTGATTAGACTTTTTCTTTTTTAAGGGGGCCACCAAGTCTAGAGCCTGATGCAGAGAAGCTGAAACACTATCCACCATGTTATCAATTACAGAAGGAGCAAGCTGTCTATAGCTTATTTCTGTTGTGTTGACACATGGCATAGAGGAAACAATCTGCATAAATTTGGAGACAGCATCATCTGAGAGGCATCTACTGTGATAATATTTTTCTTTAGGAGCCAAATAGTCAGAAATAGTAAAATCAAAGGTTAACAGACAATGGTCTGACAGTACAGGGTTATGAGGAGACACTACAAGATTTTCTATTTCTATGCCATATGTCAGAACAAGGTCCAATGTATGGTGGAGGTAATGAGTAGAATTTCCTACTTTCTGAGAAAACCCAATCGAGTCTAATATTGAATTAAAAGCCACATTAAGGCAGTCACTATCTACATCCACATGTATATTAAAGTCCCCTACTATAATTATTCTATCAGATTTCAGCACTAAATCAGCTAAGAAATCAGCAAATTCGGATAAAAATTCTGAATAGGTTGATGGGGGACGATAAACTATGGCAAATAAAATTGGGTTTAACCTGAAATTGCTAAAGTGCCCAACACTGAGGACCAGGCCCTCAAAGGAATTATAACATGTTTTTTGCTTTACATTAACTAGTAATTTGGAATGGTAAATTGTTGCTACTCCTCCTCCACGACCAGAACTTCTGGGATTTTGACAGTTTAAATAACCAGAGGGAGTTGATTCATTTAAACCAACATAATCCTCTTGTCCTAACCAAGTCTCTGTAAGGGAAATTAAATCAATCTGATGATCAATTAACAGATCATGGACTAACAGAGACTTGGGAGTTAGAGACCTAATATTTAATAAACCACATTTAATTTTTAAATTATGAGGAGGAACAGAGGCCAAATCATTCAATTTAGAGGCTTTATGTTTAATTTGAGTTTTACCAATATTTTGCTTTATCACTTTGGGATGCTTATACATTATATTTTTATTTACTTTGGAGGGAGCAGACAACGATTCTCTGATGGGGAAGACAGGGGCTAAGCTGAGGGGTGGCGGATGAAGAGGAGCTGCAGAGAGGCGTGTAAGACTACGACTCTGCTTCCTGGTCCCAACTCTGAGTAGTCAGGGTTTTGGAAATTTGGATAAAAAAGATGCCAGATTGTTAGATAAATGAGAAGCACCATCCAAAGTGGGATGAATGCTGTCTCGTCTCATAAGACCAGGTTTTCCCCAAAAAGAGCTCCAATTGTCAATGTAGCCCACGTCATTTTTAGGACACCACACAGACAGCCAGCGGTTCAAGGATGACGAGCGACTAAACATGTCATCACTGGTCAGATTGGGGAGGGGCCCAGAGAATACTACAGTGGCAGACATCGTTTTGGCAAAGTCACACACCGATTCTATATTAAGTTTCGTGACTTCCGACTGCCGGAGACGGATGTCATTAATGCCGGCGTGAATAACAATTGTGGAATATTTACAGTTACTTTTAGCCAGCATTTTCAAATTTGACTCGATGTCGCCTGCTCTGGCCCCAGGAATGCATGTGACTATGGCCGCTGGAGTCTCTAGGTTCACGTTTCTGACTACAGAGTCGCCAATGATCAGAGTTTTTTCCTCAGCGGGTGTGTCGCTGAGCGGGGAAAAACGATTAGAAACGTGAACAGGTTGGTGGTGAACCGGGGCTTTGCGACTAGGCTTCCTTCTCACCGTCACCCACCCAGTCTCCTCGCTGCAGAGGAGAGCCGGGGAACCGCTGACAGGGGGACCTGAGCTAGCTAGCTCCGCTGCAGCTAATGGGCGTCCGTCGAGATTAACTGGCGCAGACGGTGTTTCAATGCAGTGGAGCCGGGATTCCAAATCAGACAACCTCGCCTCGAGCGCCTCAAAAAGACAACATTTATTACATTTACCGTTATCACTAAAAGAGGCAGAGGTGTAGCTAAACATCTGACAGAGAGAGCACACCAGAGGAGGAGAGGAAAGAGAGGCAGTAGCCATAGCTAGTGGCTGGAGAGCTGGAGAGCAAACCACACAGGCAGACAGCAAAACAGGAAGTGACGATACGTTACCACAAGGAAGTGACGATCAGAGGGAAAGGTACGTCAGAGATATTTAGCAACCCACACAGAGCCTGTTCAGCATCTAACCATGGGTTTCCTAGTGGGCTTGATTTTGTCCATTTTGAAACAAACTGCAGTCTATTGGCTAAAAAGTAATTTAAAAAAATTGGTAAATCTAAGCCTCCGCACTCTTTCGCTTTTTGGAGGGTTTTTAAACTAATCCGTGATGGTTTATCCTTCCATAAAAATTTACTTATATTTGAGTCTAGAGACTTAAACCAGGCCATTGGTGGTTGGGTAGGGATCATTGAGAACAAATGATTGATTTTAGGAAGGACCATCATTTTAACGGTTGCGACTGTTCCCATTAATGATAAAGGTAGTGTCCTCCAGCGCGTAAGGTCGTCTTGTATTGTTTTTAAAAGGGGAATATGATTTAGTCGCAATAAATCTGAGAGCCTGGGGGAAATATCTATTCCTATATATTTAACATTTCCTGATTGTATTGGAATAGTAGATGTATTTGGGAAATTGCAATTTATAGGTAAAACTATTGATTTTACCCAGTTAATAGAGTAGTCTGATAATGATGAAAATTTATCAATGAGCGCCACTGTCTGAAGAAGAGATCTTTCTGAGTTTTCAAGTAAAATCAATACATCATCAGCATAAAGACTTACAGTATCTTGTGTTCCTTTTCTCCAGTTTGAATACCTCTGATATCAACATTTTGTTGTATGGCTGCTGCTAATGATTCAATAAAGATGGTGAAAAGTGAGGGAGAGAGTGGACACCCCTGCCTAGTACCTCTCTGGAGATTAAAGCTTCGGGAAGTCTGATCATTTGTTCAGACAGACGCAGCTGGACACATATATAGTGTTTTAATCCAGTTTATGAAAGATGAACCAAACCCGAACTTGTTTAACGCCACAAAAAGAAATTTCCAGTTAACACGGTCAAAGGCTTTCTCTGCATCCAGGGACAAGATTGTAGTTTCTACATTATTGATCTTGCAGTAGTCTATTAAATTAAATAGCCTGCATGTATTATCAGCCGAGTGCCTACCCTTGATGAAACCTGTTTGATCTGGGTGTATAATAAACAAAATTATCCTTTCCAGTCTTTTGGTGAGAGCTTTGGAAATTATTTTAAGATCGACATTCATAAGTGAGATGGGACGGTAGCTGGATGGAAGCGTAGGTTCTTTTCCAGGTTTAAGGAGCAGGATAATACTAGCCAAATTCATATTCGGAGGAATTACATTATCTTCTTTAACCTCTTGCACTCCGTTGTACCGCGGACAGGCAAGTGTCTGCGTCCTAGAGCGCACGAGGGCGCACGAGAGCGCCCTCGTGCGCTCTAGGATGCATGATGGAGATTGTGATGTAGGTGGTGTATGGCGTCCAAGCGCGCACTGAAAATAAAAGCTGCAGACACAGCCGCGAACAGATCAGTTCATCTGATTGACCTCTCATTCGACTAATAAGAGCCTTGAATTGGGTTTCTGAAACCTTGAAGAACCAATGACTGAAAACTTAGCAAGAAGGACCCACCTACCAACGCAGCGAGCCAATTGAAGCACAGAAGTTCGCTGAGCTGTTTTGTCTAAAGCTGGGTGAAGAGAGACCGCTTCAGCAGCCACAGGCAGTGCTTTATTATTTTTTTTTAATTCCAGCAGAGTGTTTAGGATTCTCTTATATGGTCATCATAGACCAACGGAGGCCGACGACGAAGGTCGTAAATCATTCGCCAAAACCGCAATCATGGAATTATGTTTTGACCGGGTCGCGAGACCAGAACCATGAGCGGACCAGCGTCGCGTTCGTCTGACAATGAGGAAGAGAAGTTGGCCAGGACAATGTGGCTGTGAAGAGGTAAGGTGTTATAAGCCAAATTATTTTTTATCCCTGAAAATTGTGATCAAAAATGACTTTTGACCGATCGGTAAATTACAACTGTGTGGCGCACGATGTCCGAAGTGCGTGCGCCGCGGTACACGGTTTGTTCGCCGCCTCTGGACCGTGAACGCCCCCCCCCCCCCGCCGCTACTATTCTGTAGCGAGGGGGGGGGGGAGCCGCGGTGACAGCGCTGCTGTGGCCACATCGCCACATCGCCACATCCGAGTGTAATCCGTCATGTAGCGATGGCCGATCTCCGTCCTCTGTAGCGAGGGGGGGGGCACCCCCCCCCCACACACACACAGTAGCGAGGGGGGGGAAGCCGCGGTGACAGCGCTGCTGTGGCCACATCGCCACATCCGAGTGTAATCCGTCATGTAGCGATGGCCGATCTCCGTCCTCTGTAGCGAGGGGGGTGGACAACCCCCCCCCACACACACACAGACACAGCCCTGAGTGTCACCTTTCATTAGAGCCCAAAATAAAGCTTCTACATTGAATCATTCAAAAGTTACAGACGTTTTTCCAAACTGTGCCATTTGGCACAATTTGGCACAGTTCCAAAACGCCTGGGAATTACCTGAGAACAAAGCTGTGTAATATATTCATTTTTTGTGATATTGTTACAAAATTTGGACCTCAGCTGGATAACACTTGGTTCTACATTTCTGTTGCATTTTCCAGCCCGGATCTGAAGCTGTGTGTTATTTGCAAGCATTTGTATCCAAAAAAACACCCAGGCCAAATTTATTTTCTTCAAGTTCAGTATGTTTAGATGACTGTAACTCAGTGGCCAGAGCACTTAGAGAGATTATGACTATTTTGCCAAAAAATTCAAAGTGTTTTCTTTTAAATGAGACCAACCCCATGAAGATGCTGCAAAGGGTTGAAGAACAGCTTTCAATTTACTTTGGACACATTATTTTTTGGCATTTTTAGGAAAATTGACCGGAGTGCAAGGGGTTAATTTGGTTCACCATTTTAAAAAAAGTAGGTGCCATCACAGGCCAAAATTCTTTATAAAATTCTACTGGAAAACCATCTGGTCCCGGGGCTTTGTTGTTTGGGATGTGCTTAAGTGCCTCCTGGAGATCAGACACCTGAAGAGGTGCATCCAGAGCTGCAATCTGTTCATTATTTAATTGTGGTAAATTAATATCGTCCAAAAATTTCTTTATCTCTGAGTCAGATGGGTTAACCTGAGATGAGTAGAGGTTTTCATAAAACTGTCTGAAGGAGTTATTTATTTCCTCAGGCTCATGGGTAATATTTCCAGTCATATCCTTGATAGAGTGGATAGTTGTTTTTTCTTTATTCAATCTAAGCTGGTTCGCAAGAAATCGCCCCGATTTATTACTGTGTTCAAAGTTCTCAAGACGCAGTCTTTGTATTAAAAACTGTGCTCTTTTGTTTGTAATTTCTTTTAATTCCAGCTTTAATTTTCTCAGATCGTTACGTGTCTGTTCCTGTGGGGAAACGGCAAGGGTTGTCTCCAGTGATATAATTTTCTGTTTTAAGTCCAGTACCAGTGTGTAACCCTTGCCTTATGTTAATTAGGTAAGGGAAATAATTAAGTGTAGACCAGCTGCTAGGTTCGTAAGGGTTACAATAGGGAATTAAAGTGAGTGTGGAATGAAATAGCTGGAGGCAAGAAATGAGCAATAATGGTTGTTATTTATAGGGATAAAGTGAGCAATATATACAGACAATTTACAACTATACAAATAGAACAACGGCCGGTATGAAATAAAACCCCAAAGATGTCCTACTGAGCTCAGTGTTTGTTTGTCCTTTCGGTTTAGTCGTTTGACCAGTCAAGATATCTTGTATCTCCAGACTCAGGTTTCTTTTCCTCTTTTAAAGCGGCGACTTGGGCTGTTACCGCTTTGAATCTTGGGCACTGGAGAGAGGAAGGATGTTCTTCAATCGAGATCTTGGTTAGATCTCAGTTCAATCTCGGTTCAGTCTCGGGTCAGGCTCGCCATCTCCATTCGGAGAGAATCCAGGATCCAGAAGGTTCTTGATCGGCAACCAAAAAAACCTAGCCAAGATGAGGTATCAGTGTGAACACAGCAAAAGTCACAGCCTCACGGCCTCTCAAGCTCGTGCTCCCGTCAACAAGAAGAGGTATCAGTGTGAACCAGACCACCCACAACCTCTCTCGTCCGCTCTCATATCGTGAAAGACCGACGACCAGCAGAGCGCCTCGGCACTCTGCTCGGAAGGCAGGGCTAATATTGCTCTTAACGAATGAAAAGACCCAGATCACCCAACGTGACCATGAAACGGGAATTTAAAAGTTGGATAACGAGGATCACACTTCCTTTTCCCAAAATAACCGTTTTTCAAAATAAAATCACACACTTTCATTAATACAAATGAAATCTGAGTAAAAGGCCTATTTTCTCAGCTGGGTTACACTCTCCCGCGCTAAATATCATGCACGTCCCATTGCATGTGCAACCAAGACTGTCCATCGTCAGTATTGGTTGAGTTGTAATGTGATCATTTTCAGTATTGTCTCCATCCGGTATCATTTAAGATAAGATAAGATAAGATAAGATAAGCCTTTATTAGTCCCACAACGGGGAAATTCCAGGATTGCAACAGCACAGGGATAGCAACACTCAGAGCAACAATCAGAAGGCAAGAAAAAAAAAAAAAAAACAAGCAAGCAAGAGCAGCTAATATACATATGTACATATTACTATAAAATATATATATATACACACACAGACACACAGTGCAGAGCATTGTAGCTGGATGGAATAAATATATGAATATGTAAACACACAGTGCGGAGCAATGTAGCTAGATGGAATAATATGTAGATATATAAACACACAGTGCGGAGCATTGTAGCTAGATGGAATAAATATATAGATATATAAACATAAACACACCCAGTGCGGAGCATTGTAGCTAGATGGAATAAATATGTAAATATATAAACACACACAGTGCAGAGCATCGTTGCTAGATGGGATGAAACAGCACAACCGTCTACTTAGTTATCCTACATGGTATGATTATGTGCCCATACATATTCTCACTCTCCATAGCGACCGGTATTTTCCTAGTTGTATGCCGGAGGGGACCATTGTGTAAGTCTATTGCATCTTTTGCATTCAAAAAACTATTAGTTTGTTACGTCTTTTTGCTATCTCTGCGAGCAGCCCTGCTTAGGTTTTACAGTCTGACAGCCGTTGGTAGGAAGGACCTGCGAAACCTCTCGGTTGTGCACCGAAAATGCACAACCTAAATGCACAACCTCTCGGTTGTGCATTTATGGTCGGAACTACGACGGTATCTGGTCGTCTTTGAACCTCCGACTTTCGTTTCTCTTTTGGCTTTGTACTGAGTGTACTTTGTGAGTTTTGAGCTTTTGGTTCTGCAGTTAGTTTTACTAGTTGCGTTTGAATTTCTGCAACTTTTTTTGAGAGTTCTTGGAGTGGGTTTAACGTGATATTGTTCTTATTTTCACCTGAACTGCATTGCACAGTTTGCACGTGGGATTGTTGCAATTTGGACATAGCAGGATCAGTCAAGATTAATTCTACACTGGAGCGCCAAGTATCATAATCTAGCTCATAAGTTGGTCGGAGGTCTTTGCCAGAAAAAGCTCTGAGCTTTTGTGAAAACGGCTGCACGAAAAAATCTCCCATTTTTACAATGTGCTCAACTACCACACATTGCACTTCTGGGGGATTTAAATCATGTGCAGAAATGGTGGGCATACTTCGAGCTGGGGTGCTCGTAGTGTGATTTGACTGGTTAGTTGGTTGTGCACCTTGAATACTGGACTCAGCTGCAGAAGGCTGAGGCTGAGGTTCATCCAAGAAAGCTTCAGGTAAGTTATCAGGTAACTTAACTTGCTCTGATTGATCATTTTCAGATTCTTTGATTAACTCAGAAATCTGTGACATCATGTCTTTCAGGACATCTGCAAAATCTCTGCCACTCATCTTCGCTAGGTTTTTAACATTAGTGAGATATGACTTGGTCTTATCGTTCCCTACACGGTGCGTGTAAACACTGGCAAGAGATTGTATCATATAGCTGGCTCCACTATCAGATACATGAGTACATGGCAATGGGTCAAGAGCTTCAAAAGCAATACCCGAGTGATACTCAAAAATAGCACTCTGGGAAAACTCAGACTTACTATCTGCTACTTTTATGACTCTTGAAATCGATCCATACCGTTTTAAAAACTCAGTCACTTCATCAAGTTGCTCATCTCCAGCGATTTCACTCACTATCACTGCATTTGGAATTTTCACAGATTCACGTTCAACAATATCCATTTTGGGTACGTATAGGCTTGAAATAACGTAAGGGAAAGGAGAAAAAGGCTCCTGGCTGGGGTCACCACTTCTTTTTGTAACCCTTGCCTTATGTTAATTAGGTAAGGGAAATAATTTAGTGTAGACCAGTTGCTAGGTTTGTAAGGGTTACAATAGGGAATTAAAGTGAGTGTGGAATGAAATAGCTTGAGGCAAGAATTGAGCGATAATAGTTGTTATTTATAGGGATAAAGTGAGCAATATATACAGACAATTTACAACTATACAAATAGAACAACGGCCGGTATGAAATAAAACCCCAAAGATGTCCTACTGAGCTCAGTGTTTGTTTGTCCTTTCGGTTTAGTCGTTTGACCAGTCAAGATATCTTGTATCTCCAGACTCAGGTTTCTTTTCCTCTTTTAAAGCGGCGACTTGGGTTGTTACCACTTTGAATCTTGGGCACTGGAGAGAGGAAGGATGCTCTTCAATCGAGATCTTGGTTAGATCTCAGTTCAAGCTCGGTTCAGTCTCGGGTCAGGCTCGCCATCTCCATTCGGAGAGAATCCAGGATCCAGAAGGTTCTTGATCGGCAACCAAAAAAACCTAGCCAAGATGAGGTATCAGTGTGAACACAGCAAAAGTCACAGCCTCACGGCCTCTCAAGCTCGTGCTCCCGTCAACAAGAAGAGGTATCAGTGTGAACCAGACCACCCACAACCTCTCTCGTCCGCTCTCATATCGTGAAAGACCGACGACCAGCAGAGCGCCTCGGCACTCTGCTCGGAAGGCGGGGCTAATACCGCTCTTAACGAATGAAAAGACCCAGATCACCCAATGTGACCATGAAACGGGAATTTAAAAGTTGGATAACGAGGATCACACTTCCTCTTCAAAAAATAACCATTTTTCAAAATAAAATCACACACTTTCATTAATACAAATGAAATCTGAGAAAAAGGCCAATTTTCTCAGCTGGATTACAAGTGCTTTTTCTTTTTTATTCTTATATGAACAGTAAGAGATTATTTTACCTCGCATAACCACTTTTGCTGCTTCCCAAAGAACACCTGGGGATATTCCTGGCACATCATTATATTCCAGATATGATTCCCACTCTTTATTAAAGTAGTTAATAAAGTCTTTATCTTTCAGTAGTGATATATTAAATTTCCGGCTCCTAGTTTCCCTTGTAGCTTTCCTATTTACTAGTGTAAGAGATACTGGATGGTGATCGCTAATAGCTTGATTTGAACATATTTCAGTGTCTGTGATGTCCCTTACAATAGAGTTACTGGCTAAAAAGAAATCTAGACGCGAATGTGAACTATGAACTGATGAAAAAAAAGTGTATTCCCGAAGAGTTGGGTGAAGAGAACGCCATTCATTGCAAAGACCAAAATCATTCATGTACTGTTTGTGAGTGTCAGTAGCCTGCCATTTTCAGTAATGTATTTCAAGTTATTTCCTATAAACCAGAAGTATGAGAAAAAACAGACATAAAGGTTAGTAAGTGGTGGAAAAAATGCAGATAACATACAACAATGACCTAAAAACCTAAAAAAAAATTAACTACAACAGACAAACAAACAAACAACAACCTCAACAACACAGAAATAAACATTTTGACAAATGTTAACAAATTAAACTGAGATCGAGTAAGAGACCTGCGCACAATCACGCTCTTTTTCCACCTGTAGCTAAAAAAATAAATAAATAAAAATAACTCAACAAAAAACAAAATACGCTCTAGAATAACCAGGGCGTTATAGTTTCATCCATAAACAGCTTGCCATCTATATCTATATACAGTCTATCCACAGAAACAATAGCTTGTTTACCTTCTTGAATGTTTTGTAGTGTCCAAGTGCTCAGAAAGAGAAGTGAAGAAAGTGTGAAAATAGGATGGGTCATCAACATTTGGGCCATAAACGCTTGCAATACATAGATCCAAATTTTGAACTGAGATTTTTAATATTATAAATCTACCTTCTGGATCTGCTGTGGTATTCACAACAAAGTGTATTCTTCTGTTTACCAATATAGCTACCCCCCTTTGTTTAGAATTAAAGCCGGCTGAGTACATATGGGGGAATTCTGGGGAGGTGAGCGCATCTACAGATGACTTAGAGACATGTGTCTCTTGCAATAAGACAAAGTCTGCCTGTAGATCGTTCAGTCGATTAAAAACTTTTAGCCTCTTCTCCCTGGTTCCAATTCCACATATGTTCCACGTGACAAACTTAAATGTGGACATGTTTTCACTAACTGGTTGTGTACTAAAGACTAACTAAATGTGCCTATGTGATTGTATGTCTGTAATGTATGCATATATGTGTATATACTGTATATGTTGTGTGTAAAGTATACACCTACGCATATTTAATTGGGTGTGCGCACATGATGTCTCTGTGCCATTTGCCTGCAATTGCAAGCAAATGGGGTGCATGTATTTCAAGTTATTTCCTATAAACCAGAAGTATGAGAAAAAACAGACATAAAGGTTAGTAAGTGGTGAAAAAATGCAGATAACATACAACAATGACCTAAAAACCTAAAAAAAAATTAACTACAACAGACAAACAAACAAATAACAACCTCAACAACAAAGAAATAAACATTTTGACAAATGTTAACAAATTAAACTGAGATCGAGTAAGAGACCTACGCACAATCGCACTCTTTTTCCACCTGTAGCTAAATAAATAAATAAATAAAAATAACTCAACAAAAAACAAAATACGCTCTAGAATAACCAGGGCATTATAGTTTCATCCATAAACAGCTTGCCATCTATATACAGTCTATCCACAGAAACAATAGCTTTTTTACCTTCTTGAATGTTTTGTTTCCTGATGGGAAAAAGCTTCCTTCTCCTTTCCAAGATTCCCTGTGGAAATTGATCATTTAGACCATAATTGGTGTTTTTTTTTTTTGTAACTTAGATTTTTATTCATTTTTCATTATATATATTGCATTCAGATCACAGTCTACATTTAAAAAACAAAGGGGCTAGAGTAAGAAAGAAAAAAAGGGAAAAAAAGGGGGGGGGACAAATGTTGGAGCATCAAGTTTTTAGTTTCCATCTCTTAATTCTTCTGGTTTTTCCAGTGTCTTTGGTTATTCTTTCAATTTCTGTCTCGTTGTTGCACTTTGTAGTGTGTCCATTTCCACCATTTTTTTCATATAGTCCTTCTTGCATTCTTTGTCGATATGTTAGTTTTTCCATCATACATATGTCCTCAACAATGTCAGTCCATTGCTCTTGGTCAGGAAGAACTTCTGATCGCCATTTTTTTGTGATTGTTTTTTTTTACATGCAGTCAACAAGATTTTAACTAGATATCTGTCCTCAGCCTGTATTACATTGTCTCTTTTAAGATCACATAAATACATCAAGTTACAGTTCATTGGTATATTATATCCTAATATCCTCTGTATTGTCACATGTATAGATTTCCAGAATGATGAGATTTTGCTGCATTTCCAAAACATATGTGAGTGGTCTGCATTTTGAGCCCCACATCCCCTCCAGCATAAAGATTGGGTATTTGTATATTTTCCTTGAATCTGTGGTGTGATGAAAAAGCGAATCAGGTTTTTCCATCCAAATTCCCTCCATATCCTTGAATTTGTTGATGTGTGTTGTGTTTTCCATATTTCCTGCCAGCTTTCTTCTGTTATGTTTAAATTGAGCTCTTTCTCCCATTTCTCCTTTATATAGTTACTTGAATGTTTGTTTGCCATAAGTTTCTGATATAGCTTTGAAATAATTCTTATTTTATTTCCTGCATATGAACTTAAAATGAATTGTATAATCTTGCTCACATCTGTTTGGAGGTTATGCCTAATCTTCTTCATATAATAGTCTCTCATCTGCAGATATCTGAAGAATTCCGATCTTTCTAGTTTAAATTTTCTTCTGATGTTTACAAAGCTCCCGAGATCTTTTTTTCCGATATTGCCCCATGCTGTGATTCCCTTGTTCACCAGATTTTTGTATCCCCTATCTTGCTTTGCCGGTTCAAACTGACTGTCAAATGCTACCCATTTCAATAGTTTTATGTCTTCCTTTATATTATACTTTTGTACTATTTTATACCACAGTTCCAAAGTAAATTTAGTGATTGGGTCTATTTGTTTGATTTGCTTATATGCATCTTTATCTCCTATTATGCTTTGTACTGGGAGTCCCTCAATTTCCTTTTCCATTTCTTTCCATTTTGCCTCATATCCTTCGTTGCACCAACATATGATATATCTTATTTGTGCTGAGTAGTAATATTCCTTTAGACTCGGTAGGCCCATGCCTCCTTTCTCTTTTGGTAACTGGAGAGTTTTATATTTCACTCTTGGCTTTTTACCTCCCCAAACAAATCTTGATATCATCCTGTCCCACTTTGAGAACTGGGCATCTGGAATCTCTGTTGGTAGAGCCTGGAAGAGGTAAAGTAATCTAGGTTGTATGCTGATTTTGACTGTCTCAGTTTTTGAATTCAGATCCATATTTAAGATTGACCATCTATCAATATCTTTTTTTATTTCTTGTTCCAGCCTATCATAGTTTGCTTTATAGATTTTGCTTAGATCTTTAGGTATGTTCACTCCAAGGTATTTTATTTCTTTTTGTTTCCAGTTTAGTTTGATCTTATCAGTTATCTGGTTTAGAGGGTTATAGTGGAATGTCAGTATTTGTGTTTTTGTTATGTTTATCTTGTATCCTGATAATTTTCCAAAATTTTCTATCAAGTTCATCATTTCCATTATTGATTCATCTGGTTGTTCAAGGTAAACTATAATATCGTCTGCAAATAGCCCAATCTTGTGTTCCGCTCCCTTTATTGTTACACCTTTTAATTTCTTATTTTGTCGTATCGCTTGAGCCAGTGGCTCTATGAACAGAGCAAACAAGGTGGGCGATAAGTAGCATCCCTGCCTGGTTGATCTTTGTATATTTACTTTGTCTGTTAAGCTACCGTTTATCTTGATTCTTGCCACAGGTTCTTGATACAGCGTCCTTATGCATTGTACTGATTTTCCATTAAATCCAAAGCGTTCCAGCACACTATATAGGAATTTCCAGTTAACCCTGTCAAATGCTTTTTCTGCGTCTAAGCTCATTATTACTGCGCTTTTCTTTTCTTTTCTTTATGTATTTGATTAATTATATGTATTGTTCTCCTGATATTGTCATGTGTTTGGCGCCCCTCTATGAAACCAGTTTGATCATCTTCTATCAATTCCATCAAGAATGTCTTTATTCGTTTACATATAATTGTTGTATATATTTTATAATCCACATTTAGTAAAGAGATTGGTCTATAGTTTCCGCATTGTTCTCTATCTTTCCCTGGCTTTAAAATAACTGAAATAATGGCTTCGTTCCATGATGGAGGTATTTTGTTGTTGTTCAATGTCCAATTAAATGACTTTAGGAGCTGTGGCGTGAGTTCTTCTATAAACAGTTTATAAAACTCAGATGGGTACCCATCACTACCTGGTGATTTACCGTTTTTAAGTGACTTAATCACATCTCTAATCTCTTGTGTTGTTATTTCTGCTGTTAGCTTTTCATTTTGTTGATTTCCTATTGATGGCAAGTCCAATGTGCATAGAAATTTTTTAATATCCTTAGTAATTGTTTCTTCAGGTTGCGAGTATAGTTCTTGATAGAAATTATGGAATATTTCTTCGATGTTTTCTGGGTTAACTGTGGTTTTATTTGTGATGGGGTCTTTAATCTTATATACATTATTCACTGTTTGTTGTTTTCTTAACCATTTTGCCAGCAATTTTGTGGCTTTTGGTCCCGTTTCATAATATTTTTGCTTTAGATATCTATTTTTCCTTTCAATTTCATCTATTTGTGTTTCTTTTATCTTTATTTTTTCTTCTTTAATTTCTTGATATATTTTTGGGTCATTTGTGCTTTGATGTTTACGTTCTAGTTCCCTCAGTCTCTCACATCTTTGTTCATATGTTTCCAGTTTAGACTTATTTGCTTTTCCTGTTTCAACAATTAATTTACCTCTTAACACGGCTTTTAGTGCATCCCATAGTATTGTTGGGTCCACTTCTTCATTGTCATTCTCTTGGATATACTCATTTATGTTTACTTTTATTCTTTCTTTCATTTTCTCATCATTTAACAGTCCTACATTAAGTTTCCATGTTGTTTGTCGTTTTCTATTGTTTAAATATATTTCCATGTATATAGGACTATGATCTGATATTTCTGCCCCTCCAATCCGACAAGTTCTCACCCTGTGTCTGTCACCTTCATTCATAAGGAAGTAATCTATTCTAGAGTGTACTTTATGGACTGCTGAATAATGTGTATAGTCTTTTTCGAGTGGGTGCAGGTCCCTCCATATGTCTACCATACCCATTTCTGCCAGTGAGGTTCTTATGAACTTTGTTACATGTTTTTTTGTCTTCTTAACACTTGTTGTGTCAACTTCATGATCCATGACAGCATTTAAGTCTCCTCCACAAATTAGGACTCCTTCACTGTGTGTTGCTATGAGATCAAACAGATGTTGAAAAAAAACCTTGCCACTTTCTGGTGGGGCATAGATGTTCACTAATGTGATCTGCATACCATCTATTCTTCCCTTTATTATTACATGCCTGCCTTCTTTATCCTGGATTTCTTGTTCACATTCAAATTGTATTTTATTTGAAATTAGTATCATAACCCCCCTTTTAGTTCCTCCCTTAAATGAACTGTAGTAGGAGTTCTTATAGCCAAATCTCTTTAGTTTCACATGTTCTGTCTTGCTCAAATGTGTCTCTTGCATAAATATAATTTCGGCTTTTTCCTTCTTGAATTTTCTTAATATTCTTTCCCTTTTAACAGGTGAGTTCAGACCATTCACGTTTAGTGTCATTATCTTAAGATTTTTACCCATATTCATGTTTTTCCATTTTTTTAACTTGTGCTCCTAGCCCCTTTAACAACAAAAATAACACATATTTATATAAAAACACATTAACAAATCTCGACCTCCGTACTTTGGCCTTTCTTCTGCCCAATGGTCCCTGTTGGAGGGTGGAGGGAATGTCCTCACCGAGTGAGGGGCCCTCCCTAGACCTATATTTACTATCCAAGTAATAGTCATTAGTCTAGAAATGTCCAACAAAAATCACTTAAACCTCTCCTAGCCTTTTGTTTCTCTTTTACCTTGTCTTCTTGGCCTTCATTTCTTCTGTGCCTTTCTTAATCTTTGTTGTGATCTAGGCTTTCAGTTGAAAGCCTTGCAGTTTTTCCAGGGCCCGCTGCTCCACGTCTCCTCCCGTCTTCTGCCATTCACTCGCCTCCACTCCGGCTGTCGTGATGCGTTCAGGGCCGCCGCTGCTCCAGCCGCTTCCTCCGGCACGCTCACCACAAGGCCCCGCTCCATCATGTCCCGCGCTGCCTCTCTGGCTGTGTTGTATGTCTTCACGCCGTCCTCCCAATGAATCCTCATCTTCGTTAGCGGCGTTTGGAATCTAATTTTTTTTCCTTCAGCGTTTTTTTAATGTTGGCATATTTCTTTCTCTGCTGCACAATTTCTGTCGGGTAGTCATGATCAAAGAATATCTGCTTGTCGCCGATTCGTATCTTTTTTTTCCACGCTTTTGTCAAGATTCTTTCCTTTACATCATATTTCAGAAAGTTCACCACAACTGACCTGGGTGGAGAGTTTGGTTTCGGGTTCTGTGCCGAGGCTCTGTGCGCTCGTTGAATCTGCAGATCCGCTTCACCGGGCAGCTCCAGCTCTTTTTTTAAGAACTGATCCATGAATTTCGTCATCGAGTTGCCTTCAATGCCCTCCGGGATCCCGAAGATGCGTATATTGCTCCATCTGGACCTGCTCTCCAGGTCGGTTATTTTCTCCTGCATCCTCTGCGTTTGTGCCGTCAGGGTCTGCAACTGCTCGTTTGCCTCGCTCTTCCAGTCTTCCAGCTCCGATATTCGGGCCTGTGCTTCTGTCATACACGCCCGTTGAGAACGCAGCTCCTCCATGTTTTCTGCTAGCTTGCGCTCCATTTCTCTTCGGAGGCCCATAATTTCCTCCTTCATCTCTTTTTTCAGCTCCTCCTTAAGAGCCGCTAAATCCTGTTGGAGTTGCCGCTTGAAGTCTTTTAACTCTTTACCTAGATTGGCGATGCCAGTGTTCATGGCATCGAGTTTGGCGTCCTCCATTTTCCCTGCTGCAGTCACCTCGTTTTTTTGGGCCTCGTGTTCAGCGATTTCTCCTGCGTTGTTGAAGAGGAATTCTTTAATTTTACCCTGCTTTTGTCCGTGTGCCCGGCTCCTTCGTGTTTTCATCCCTTGGTTTATTGATCCGTTTATGTCGAGTTGGCCATTTACCGATGATTTTTAATCCGGCTAGGGAGAGCTCTCTGTTTAAGCGTTATGTCTCTCCGCCATCTTCCCGGAAGTCAGACCATAATTGGTGTTTTTAAGCTGCCTGCCCTGCCTCTGTACCAAAATTTTTTGCTTAAAATGCTCAAATTTGGCAACAATAGGTCTGGGACGTTTATTCTGGGAATTTTTTTGCCCAATTCGGTGGACACGGTGGAACGTAATTGAATTTGTGACTTTGGGGGATAGTTTTAGTTGTGATGAGATAAATTCTCGGACCAGCTGTTCTGGATTTTCATTATTTTCATTATTTATTATTTTCTGTAATTTCCCAGTTTGGGATCAATAAAGTACATCTATCTATCTATCTATCTATCTATCTATCTATCTATCTATCTATCTATCTATCTATCTATCTATCTTTTTTTCAACAATTCCAGAAAAAACGAGGTTATCTCTCATGTTGCGTGACTGCAAACTGAGAACTGTTTCCTTCATTTTCCGGTTTTCTCCCTCAACAACGGCAAGCCGCGTGGTTAGTGTGTTTACTGACTTTTTCGGGCTGATATTTTCCTCTACAAGAGAGATAAGCTGTGTTTGACTGAACTCTAAACTCTCCCACAAATTCTGGAACTCTTGATGAAGGAGCTCGGCCAGCGCCAGTCTACCATCCATGCTGGTAAGTTTATTCTCAATGGAGAAAAGGATGTCACTAACCTCGGTGCCCTGCTGTAATTTCTCGGGCGCTATTTTTGGCGAATCTGCGGGTCTCGGTTGTTTAGACTGAGAAGCAGCGGCGGAACACACACTCGCCTGCTCCATGACACAGCAATGGTAGTAGAACTTGTCGATGTAGTTCTCTAGTTCCTCCAGCTCCATCTGAAAAAAAGAAAGATAGACACAGACAATTAGTTAATGAATTAATTACAAAAAAAAAAAAAAAACTACCTGTGGAAAAGTTTTGTTTTTGAAGCTTGGTCGACAGCAGTCGTGGTTTGAATTATTGCGCAAATTGTCTCGAGACATCTCGTGATCACAGCATCGACCTCACAGGGCGGGAGGGGAGTTGGCACTCCACCACACTGCCCAAAGTATCAAAACCTTGTTTAATGACCATGGCATCACTGTGTTTGATTGGCCAGCAAACTCTCCTGACCTAAACCCCATAGACAATCTATGGAGTATTGTCAAGAGGAAGGTGAGAGACACCAGACCCAACAATGCCGACGAGCTGAAGGTCACTATCAAAGCAACCTGGACCTTTATGACACCTCATCAGTACCACTGGCTGATCACCTCCATGCCACGCCACATTGATCCAGTATTCATTCATTCATCTTCTTCCGCTTAATCCTTTTTGGGTCGCCGGGGGGGGGGCGGGGGGCTGGAGCCTATCCCAGCTCCCAGCATCTTTGGGCGAGTCAGGGTACACCCTGGACAGATCGCCAGTCCATCGCAGGGCCAACACAGAGAGACAGACAATCATTCACTCTCACATTCATACCTAAGGACAATTTAGAATCCCCAGTTTTGATGCCAATTAACCTAACTTGCATGTTTTTGGCATGTGGGAGGAAACCGGATTTGCCCCAACCAAGTATTGTGTGTACATGGGCATACTTTTCAGTCGGCCAACATTTCTATTAAAATCTATTTTTTTTTAAATTAATTTTACGTAATATTCAAATTTTTTGAGAAACTGAATTTGGGGTTTTCATGGGTTGTAAGACATAATCATCAAAATAAAAAATAAATAAATAAACACTTGAAATATATCACCCTCTGTGTAATGAATCTACATAATATATGGGTTTCACTTTCTGAAATGAGTGACAAAAAATATTGAACTTTTTCATGATATTCTAATTTTTTGAGATGTACCTGTATTATGATCGATAGTATCAAAAGCTGCACTAAGGTCTAAAAGGACAAGTACAGAAACAAGTCCATTATCAGATGCGATCAGGAGGTCATTAGTGACCTTCACTAAGGCTGTTTCTGTACTATGATGGATTCTAAACCCAGATTAAAACTCTTCAAATAAGCCATTTCCCTGCGAGTAGCAACAACTCTTTCTAATATTTTTGAAATGAAAGGGAGGTTAGAGATTGGTCTATAGTTAGCTAAAACTCCTGGATCCAGCGTTGGCTTTTTGAGTAAGGGTTTAATTACACCAGTTTTAAAAGCCTGCAGTACATGACCTAAAGTTAATTAAGAATTGATTATATGAAGAATAAAGCTACCAATAAATAGGGAGGCTTCTTTAAATAACCTGGTAGGAATAGGGTCTAAAAGACAAGTTGAAGACTTGGATGAGGAAATTATTTTGTCTAACTCTAAAAGGTCAATTGGAGTAAACTGATCCAAACAGATGCCATTTGAAGGAGTTGTAGTAGTTACTGTATTTAAGTTAACGATGGGAAGAATCTGACTGATTTTATCTCTGATAGATGAAATTTTATTATTGAAAAAGTTCATAAAGTCTGACTAGTAAGCTCTAAGGGAATGCTAGGATTGACAGAGTCCTGACTCTTTGTCAGGACTACTACAGTCCTGACAAAGAAGTTGCACTGTAGCCAGAAGTTGCACTGTCTGGCTACAGTGCTGAAAAGAAACCTGGGATTATTCTTGTTGTCTTCTATTACAGTAGAGGGTTAGTGTTAGTGAAGCACTTTGAGTGGTCTTTGAGACTAGAAAAGCGCTATATAAGTAGAGGTCCTTATTAATGCAGAATAATAACTCATTCTAGCTTTTCTCAGAGATTTTTTATAAATTAAAAGATGATTTCTCCAAGCTAAATAGATTTCATCTAAATTAGTGGAGCGCCATTTTCTTTCTAATTGACGAGTCTTCTGTTTTAAGCTGCGAGTTTCTGTGTTGAACCAAGGGGTTAGAAATCTCTGATTAGACTTTTTCTTTTTTTAAAGGGGCCACCATATCTAGAGTCTGATGCAGAGAAGCTGTAACACTATCTACCATGCTATCAATTACAGAAGGAGCAAGCTGTCTGTACCTTATTTCCGTTGTGTTGACACAAGGCATAGAGGAAACAATCTGCATAAATGTTCATCTGAGAGGCATCTACTGTAGTAATATTTTTCTTTAGGAGCCAAATACCTGAATCTGTTTTTCAATAGGTTTGACCAACCGCCCTCCCCCCTGTCTGCACAACAACCACTGCTGCCTCGAAGAAATCAAGTCCTGCTACCCACTCCCCACTCCACCGACACCCCCCCCACTCCCAACAAACAGCCCCCCATCCTGACCCTGACCAAGACCCAGGTGAGGACGGAGCTGAGGAAGATCAAGGCGAGGAAGGCGTCGGGACCGGACGGCATCAGCGCAAAGCTCCTCAAGTCCTGTGCAGACCAGCTGTGTGGGATTGTGACGTATATCTTCAACATGAGCCTGAAACTGGGGAGGGTACCACAGCTGTGGAAAACATCTTGTGTGGTACCTGTACCAAAAACTTCCCACCCCAAAGACCTGAACAGCTTCAGACCGGTGGCCTTGACGTCCCACTTGATGAAGACCCTGGAGAGACTGCTCCTTGCTCATCTCCGCCCCCTGGTGGAACCAGCGATGGATCCACTCCAGTTCGCCTACCAGCATGGCATTGGGGTGGAGGATGCGGTGATCTTCCTCCTTCACCGTTCTCTGTCCCACCTGGAGAAGCCCGGGAATATGGTGAGGATCATGTTCTTTGACTTCTCCAGTGCTTTCAACACCATCCAACCGATGATCCTGAAGGACAAGCTGCTGCGCGCAGGGGTGGACCAGCACCTGTCATCATGGATCCTGGACTACCTCACGAACCGGCCTCAGTTTGTGAGAACCCGGGACTGTGTTTCCGACACGATCATCAGTAGCACGGGGGCCCCCCAGGGAACGGTGCTGGCTCCCTTCCTGTTCACTCTTTATACTGCGGACTTCTCACACAACACAACACATTGCCATCTACAGAAGTTCTCTGATGACTCTGCGATCGTTGGTCTCATCTCCAGCGGAGATGAAGCTGAGTACAGAGGGCTTATCCAGGACTTTGTGGACTGGTGCCATCGGAACTGCCTCCAGATCAACGCGAGGAAAACTAAGGAGCTGGTGGTGGACTGCCGCAGGCATGGGCAGCCCCTCACAGCACCAGTAAATATACAGGGAACAGACATCGAGATGGTGACATCCTACAAGTACCTGGGTATTCATCTGAACAATAAACTAGACTGGTCACACAATACTGATGCACTCTACAAGAAGGGACAGCGCAGGCTGTTCCTGCTGAGGAGACTCAGGTCTTTTGGTGTACAAGGGGCGCTGCTGAAGTCATTCTATGACACGGTGGTGGCATCAGCCATCACTTTTGGAGTGGTCTGCTGGGGCAGTGGCATTACTGCAGCTGATAGGAAGAGACTGAACAAACTGATTAAGAAAGCTAGCTCTGTCCTGGGGCAACGCCTTGATCCGATGGAGGAGATAGGAGAGAGAAGGACGGTGGCTAAACTGTCATCTCTGCTGGAGTCCGAGTTCCACCCTATGCAGGACATACTGGATGCACTGAGGAGCTCATTTAGCAGCAGACTACATCATCCCAGGTGCACAACCGAGAGGTTTCGTAGGTCCTTCCTACCAACGGCTGTCAGACTGTACAACCTAAGCAGGGCTGCTCGCAGAGATAGCAAAAAGACGTAACAAACTAATAGGTTTTTTTTTTGTTTTTTTTTTTGAATGCAAAAGATGCAATAGACTTACACAATGGTCCTCTCCGGCATACAACTAGGAACATACCGGTCGCTATGGAGGGTGAGAATATGTATGGGCACATAATCATACCATGTAGGATAACTAAATAGACGGTTATGCTGTTTCATCCCACCTAGCAACAATGCTCTGCACTGTGTGTGTTTATATATTTACATATTTATTCCATCTAGCTACAATGCTCTGCACTGGGTGTGTTTATATTTATATATCTATATATTTATTCCATCTAGCTACAATGCTCAGCACTGGGTGTGTTTATATTTATATATCTATATATTTATTCCATCTAGCTACAATGCTCCGCACTGTGTTTTTATATATCTACATATTATTCCATCTAGCTACATTGCTCCGCACTGTGTGTGTTTATATACTTGCATATTTATTCCACCTAGCTGCAATGCTCCGTACTGTGGGTGTTTATATATTTACATATTTATTCCATCTAGCTACAATGCTCTGCACTGTGTGTTCATATATTCATATATTTATTCCATCCAGCTACAATGCTCTGCACTGTGTGTCTGTGTGTGTGTGTGTGTGTATATATATATATTTTATAGTAATATGTACATATGTATATTAGCTGCTCTTGCTTGTTTTTTTTTTGTTTTTTTTGTTTTTTTCTTGCCTTCTGATTGTTGCTCTGAGTGTTGCTATCCCTGTGCTGTTGCAATCCTGGAATTTCCCCGTTGTGGGACTAATAAAGGCTTATCTTATCTTATCTTATCTTATCTTAAATAGTCAGAAATAGTAAAATCAAAGGTTAACAGACAATGGTCTGACAGTACAGGGTTATGAGGAGACACTACCAGATTTTCTATTTCTATGCCATATGCCAGAACAAGGTCCAAAGTATGGTGGAGATAATGGGTAGAATTTCCTACTTTCTGAGAAAACCCCATTGAGTCTAATATTGAATTAAATGCCAAATTAAGGCAATCACTATCTACATCTACAAGTATATTAAAGTCCCCTACTATAATTATTCTATCTGATTTCAGCACTAAATCAGCTAAAAATTCGGCAAATTCAGATAAAAACTCTGAGTAGGTTGATGGAGGACGATAAACTATGGCAAATAAAATTGGATTTAGCCTAAAATTGCTAAAATGACCAATACTGAGGACCAGGCCCTCAAATGAATTATAACATGTTTTTTGCTTTACATTAAGTAGTAATTTGGAATGGTAAATTGTTGCTACTCCTCCTCCACGACCAGAACTTCTAGGATTTTGACAGTTTAAATAACCAGAGGTAGTTGATTCATTTAAACCAACATAATCCTCTTGCCCTAACCAAGTCTCTGTAAGGGATATTAAATCAATCTGATGATCAATTAACAGATCATGGACTAGCAGAGACTTGGGAGTTAGAGACCTAATATTTAACATACCGCATTTAATTTTTAAATTACGAGTAGGAACAGAGGCCAAATCATTCAATTTAGAGGCTTCATGTTTAATTTGAGTTTTACCAGCTTTTTGTTTAATCACTTTGGGATGCTTATACATTATATTTTTATTTACTTTGGCGGGAGCAGACAATGATTCTCTGATGGGGAAGACAGGGGCTAAGTTGAGGGGTGGCGGATGAAGAGGAGCTGCAAAGAGGCGTGTAAGACTGTGACTCTGCTTCCCGGTCCCAACTCTGAGTTGTCAGTGTTTTGGAACTTTGGATAAAAATGATGCCATATTGGTAGATAAATGAGACGCACCATCCAAAGTGGGATGTACACTGTCTTGTCTAATAAGACCAGGTTTTCCCCAAAATGAGCTCCAATTGTCTATGTAGCCCACATCGTTTGCAGGACACCACACGGACAACCAGCGGTTGGAGGATGACAAGCAGCTAAACATGTCATCACTGGTCAGATTGTGGAGGGGCCCAGAGAGCCCCTCGCCAGGAGCCTTTGATGCATTTGAAAAAAATTGCTATGGAACTGGAGTGGCCTGAAAACAAGTGGACATTGCTCTTTCAAAGTGTGCTTGAGGGCAAAGCTCAAGAGGCCTATGCAGCATTGGATGTTGCTGATAGTAGAGCTTATGATATTGTGAAGAAGACAGTTTTGGCAGCATATTAGGCAGTACCAGAAGCCTATAGGCAGTCCTTTAGATCTCTGCGGCAAAAACCTGGTGAAACTTTTCTTGATTTGGCTAGGCAACAGGAAGTTGTGTTTGACCGGTGGTTAGCGAGCACTAAAACCGTTTCCTTTCAAAACTTGCGACAACTTATATTAGTGGAGCAGTTTAAAGCCATCCTACCTCGACATATGGAAGTGCATTTAACCGAGTTAGAGGTTTCTGAATTAAAGAAAGCAGCAATGGCAGCAGATTTATGAGTTGACTCATAGAGAAACCCCATGGAAAGAGAAGTTTGCCAGACAAGACAGGAGGGAATCTGTGATTGACAGGCCTGTAGAGGATAGTATATTTAAACCTCATTGCTCTGCATATTTTCAAGGGTCAGCAAAGAAGTCATTTGCCAGCAGAGGTGATGTTATTTGTCACTTCTGTAAAAAGCCAGGTCATATAAAATCAAGCTGCCTTGCTTTAAAAAGGAGAAATGGTGATGGTAAGGTTGTTGGTCTTTTTGGTGTTTGTACTCAAACTGGTCCTAATAACATGGGAAGTTTAAAGTTGCCATCTAGCCAAATGATAGAGGGGTTTGAAGGTTTTATTTCTAAGGGTACAGTCTCTGTTGCACCTGGAAGTGAAAAGGTCCCTATCGATATCTTGAGGGCCACGGGTGCAACTCAGTCCTTGTTGTTTCAGGGTTGTCATGCGGTGGCCCTCGTGAGCCACCATAAGACACCACAAGACACTGGTGAGTTTGCACAGTTTATTGTCGAACAGAAAAGAAACACAAAATAATGAGCCTCGGTGGGCTAAAACATACTACAACTACACACAGACAACCATAGGGCAATAAGGAAGCACACTTACGGTCATAGCAGTAGAATGGTCAGCGTACGAACAGAGGGATGCTTGCTCACGTCTGACAATGGAGAAACCTTTGACATCTGAGCCGAGGGATGCTCGATGCGTCAGACCATGAAGAAATCTTTGACGAGACGGCCGCGTTTTTCCGTCCCCAGCTGCCCTCTTAAATGGAGGACCGCTGATGAGATGAAATGTAGCACAGCTGTCAAACCTGACAGCCGGAAGCCCCTCCGAGCGCTGTCACAATAAAGGCTCGGGGAGCCAAAAGGTACACACCGCTGTCAAAGTAGGTGAAGATGACGCATGGCTGAAGTGCGGACGAGATCGGTGCTCGAACCATGACAGTACCTCCCCCAAGGGCGAGCTCTGACACTCAAGGCACCCCCCCCCCCCGGGTGGGCAGATGGGGGAACAGGCCTGGAGGGAGAAAACCAGCAAAAGAGGAAACACCATAACGATGACCGGGAGCACATTGATAATTAAGATAAGATAAGATAAGCCTTTATTAGTCCCACAACGGGGAAATTCCAGGATTGCAACAGCACAGGGATAGCAACACTCAGAGCAACAATCAGAAGGCAAGAAAAAACAAGCAAGCAAGAGCAGCTAATATACATATGTACATATTACTATAAAATATATATATACACACACACACACACAGACACACAGTGCAGAGCATTGTAGCTGGATGGAATAAATATATGAATATATGAACACACAGTGCAGAGCATTGTAGCTAGATGGAATAAATATGTAAATATATAAACACCCACAGTATGGAGCATTGCAGCTAGGTGGAATAAATATGCAAGTATATAAACACACACAGTGCGGAGCAATGTAGCTAATTACAGAGTAAGGTTTAACAGCACAATACCCCATAATGCACAAATGATAATTAGAACAGGGCACAAATGAGGCAATTACTGAGCATGGTTAACAGAAAACACAATACTCCATAATGCACAAACGATGATTAGAACAGGGCACAAAAGAGGCAATTACCGAGTAAGGTTAACAGAAACCATAATAATCCATAATGCACAGTAGACACACAGGAAAAAAAAAACACAAGTTAGGCACGTTTCATCCCTCAGACAGGAGAGGGGGAAAAAAACAACAACATGCTAACAAGGACAAGAACACTGAGCAGAACTACCACACCGAATGACCTTAAACCTCAGTGGGACCACACAACCCATGAGGATGATGACAGGCAGAGTCCAAAAACAACGGGAACAGTTCCGGCGGTCTCCCTGCGTCCAATGGCCAAGGGGTGATTAAGGGGAAGAGGACATATTCGGGCGGCCTACCCCAGTCCCAGGCCCAGAAAATCAGAACCTCCGGCGGCCGAACCAGGTCACCCAGTAGAAGGCACAGTACGTCGGGTGGCCGACCCAGGGCACCGAACCGGCGAAAAAGCTCCTCAGGCAGCCGACCCGCATCCCTCAGCCACCAGAACCGTGGAGAAACAATTGGCGACGGCCTCCCTGGCGGGGGGGAAGACGTGGGAGAGCCGGGCAGAACGTAGAGGCCCTCAACGGCCCCCGGCGGCGATGAGCTGGGTCGGTAACGATAATGAGGGAGATGATGGTGACGATGAGCCCACACAATGTCAGGTGGCAAAGGGTCTGCAGCTCCTTTGCCGAACTTGACCCATACTGATGCTGCACTTGCGTTGGACCCCGATTGGGTCTCGGCCGCACCCGTGTTGGACCCCGATTGGGTTGCGGCTGCACCTGCTTTGGACCCTGATTGGGTCGCGACTTCACCTGCGTTGGACCCTGATTGGGTCTCGGCTGCACCCGCATTGGACCCCAATTGTGTCGGCGCAGCACCAGTGACAACCTCCAACCCCGAACCTGGAACCTCCAGCACAGCGACTGAGATTGGCTCCGCACCGGTGACTCTGGAAGAAGGCTCAGGAGACAAGAAAGACCCGGGATCAGAATCACAGGTAGCGACAGAGCCCAGCGAGACGAGCTTGGTTGCAGCGGACGGCTGCCCCTGGCTCATCTCCCCTAGAGGCAGGTAGAAATGCTCCAAGATAGAAAGAAGAAAGACAACGTAGAGCACTTGCCTGCACTTGGGTTCTGTCGCCGTCCAGGACTTTGCTGATCCAGGCTCAGGACAAAGAAGACTGTCGTCAGGCTCCCACTCGGCCACGGCAGGTTCTGCAGCCAGCATGATGGTTTCTGCAGTCTGAGGACCCTCCGGCGCTAACGTCCACGCCGACGACCCACACGGCGTGGTGGCAGGGGACCCTCGACCCGCTGGCTCGAACTGTTCCTCTGTGGAGACCTGGGGACGCTTCATCGTTGGCGCAGGCTCCACGCCGCAGTCTCCACGCCGCAGTCTGCTCTCCTCCTCTGCCCATGATGTGGCTGCGGGGCTGGAACCAGGCTCTCCAAAACCGCAGGCCCCCTCCTCGTCTGGCGACGTAGGCCTGGTGTCGTGGACCGCTCAGCGGAGGGAGACACAGAGGCAGCAGGTTTAATAACAGGCACTACAGCAGGTGGTGGGAGCTCGGGGGACTGCGAACCCCGATCTCCGCCCCCAGGAGTCAGACAAGGTAAATCACAACTAAGAGAAGAATGAACTTGCACTTGCCTGTCTCCCGGAGAATAGATGGTGCCTGCTGCAGCGGGTGGAGTTTTTCTTTTTCCCCTCTGGATGGTGACAGCAGGCCCCTCGAGAAGACAAGGAGGAGCCGCTCGTGGTGGATTGCTGACAGGCCTCGCTGAAGCACGACTCACAGCACTTACAGCAGCCGGAGATGACGTCGAGGAGAAGGGGGCGGCAGCCGAGGCGATCCGGGCATGAGGAGTTGACGGAACAGCTGAGACAGATGACCCGGGGGAGGCGACTGTGGGGATTCCCTCCTGTCGTGATGTGGGAGATGCAGCTGACTGGGAGGCTGGGTTCCTCCGACAACCCGGAGCTGGATCCGGATGGGATTCTTGCTGGGGCCTGGTTGTGACATGGCGATGAAGCTTACTGGCCAACGGTGCGGCGAGGGGACCAGGAACACATGGCGCCGGGGCTGGACAGGAGACAGGAGCTGAATTCCAAAACGTGGAGCGGGGATGCCTCTCTGTCGGCCTCCTGCCTGGATTTCCCTCCAGCCTACGGACCTCCACTCTCGTCGGGGACACTGTACTCAAGGGAGGAGGAGAAGGTTCCTGGAGCGCCTTTTCAATTAACACTCGCTGAGCCACAATCCATCTTATCCTCTCCTCTCCTTCCGGAAAGGAGGTGAGGTGGTATTTCAATAAGGCCCGCTGGGCGAGGAACAAGTAGTCATTTGCCGCTAGAGTGGGCATGAGACGAGGGGCTTCAGCCAGATAGCCGTCGATCTCCTCAAACCACTCAGGGCAATACCCACGCTCGAGGGCGGACATCCTGTTCACAAGCCCAGGCGAAAGGGGAAAACTCCAAACCACGGCAAATTCATGGTGACAGGCGTCTCAGTTTGGCGGCAGTCTACTGTCATGCGGTGGCCCTCGCGAGCCACCATAAGACGCCACAAGACACCGGTGAGTTTGCACAGTTTATTGTCGAACAGAAAAGAGACACAAAATAATGAGCCTCGGTGGGCTAAAACATACTACAACTACACACAGACGACCATAGGGCAATAAGGAAGCACACTTACGGTCATAGCAGTAGAATGGTCAGCGTATGAACAGAGGGATGCTCGCTCACGTCTGACAATGGAGAAACCTTTGACGTCTGAGCCGAGGGATGCTCGATGCGTCAGACCATGAAGAAATGTTTGACGAGACTACTGCGTTTTTCCGTCCCCAGCTGCCCTCTTAAATGGAGTACCACTGATGAGACGAAATGTAGCGCAGCTGTCAAACCTGACAGCCGGAAGCCCCTCCGAGCGCTGTCACAATAAAGGCTCGGGGAGCCAAAAGGTACACACCGCTGTCAAAGTAGGTGAAGATGACGCATGGTTCGAGCGCGGACGAGATCGGCACTCGAACCATGACAAGGGTGTTTTAATTCTACCATGTACTACCTACTTGGAAGATTCTACCCCAGTGAAGGGCATGGGAGAGGTTTTGTTAGCCTCCTTTGCATAAAATCTTTCTGGAGTCTAACATTATAAATGGTCAAGTAGTGATTGGCATTGTTCCATCTATGCCAATTAAAGGAGTAACCTTTGTGTTGGGCAATGATTTGGCAGGGACTTGAGTTTGTGTGACACCTATTGTTAAAGAAGCACCGTGTGGAGTCTCTGAAACTGTTGCTCTGGAAAAAGAACATCCAGAAGTGTTTACAGCATAGACTAGAAGTGCTAAAAAAAGAAAATCTAATGACCCCGATTAATTGGTTGTTGGCCTGGAGGACTCATTTTTTGCTAAGCTAGAAGAGGTGGCTCCATGCTCTCAGTTTTCTCGTGAAGCTCTGATTTTAGAACAGGAAGAGGATCCTTCTGTAGCACCATTACAGCAAATGGCAGCTACTACTGAGGAACTGAAGGATGTAGCTGAAGGATTTTTCCTTCAAGATGGAATCTTGCTTAGAAAGTGGCGCCCTTGGGATCGCCCTGCTGATGAATCCTGGACTGTACTAACTCAGATTGTCTTGCCTGTAGCCTTTAGAAAGGAAGTTCTGCATCTAGCTCATGAAGCTTCCATGGCTGGGCATTTAGGTATTCGTAAAACCCAGGAGAAAATTAGCAGACATTTTTATTGGCCCCAGATGCATAAGGACATTGTGGCATACTGTCATAGTTGCCATGCATGTCAGGTAGTTGGAAAGCCTAACCAGTCAGTTCCTGTTGTTCCTCTTTGTCCTTTGCCAGTCTTGGAAGAACCTTTTTTCAAGAGTATTGATCGATTGTGTTGGCCCTTTACCAAACACAAAGAAGGGGAATGAGTACTTCCTCACTGTCATGGATGCTGCTATGATATTTCCAGAAGCAGTACCATTGAGATCAATAAAGACCAAAGTCATAGTGGAGGCTCTGGTTCTTTTCTTCTCAAGAGTTGGGTTACCCCGGAAGGTTCAGCATGATTGTGGGTCCAACTTCACTTCTGGTATATTTCAGGAGGTGATGCAGGAGCTTGGAATTAAGCGGATTATGTCATCAGCTTAGCACCCTCAGTCTCAAGGTGCTACTGAGAGATACCATCAGACATTGAAGTCTGTGATTAAGACTTACTGTGTCAGCTACTCAAATGATTGGGATGTAGCAATGCCATTTTTGTTGTTTGCCATCAGATATTCTGTGAATGAGGCTACTGGTTTTAGTCAGTTTGAATTGGTGGAGGACATCAGGTTAGGGGACCCTTAAAAATGGTAAAAGAACAACTGTTGCAGTCTGCTTTGCCAGCAGTAACTTAAGGTGGAGTGTTGCAGTATGTGGCTTTGTTCAGAGACCGTTTACATACAGCCTATGAACTAGTCAGGAATAATCTGCAAGCAGCCAAAGGAAAGATGAAGGCTCAGTATGATAAGAAGACAGTGCATATCTTTAAGGCAGGAGACCAAGTTTTGGTGTTGTTGCCTATGGGTGGAGAGAAACTGGGGGTTAAATTTTATGACCCTTATAAGGTTTTGAAGAAATGTGGGTGACTGTAATTATGTTGTGGAGACTCTTGGTTGGAGACACAAATCACGTTTGTGCCACATCAACTTTTTGAAGTCTTATTATGCTCATGACAACTCATCGGTGGTGTGTGTTTCATCACAGGTTGCAGTGCAGGATGAGAGTATGGATGAGGAGTGTGAGTCAGTTGAATCAGTTACAGCTAGGCTCAAGAATTCCATCACCTTGACCAGTCTTCCAGAATCCTTAGAACATCTCAAGATTCACGATCCAAAATTCAAAGGCTTTATTATCATGTGCACAGTTAAGAAATGCAACATTTCCTGAGCAATGAAGTTCTTACTCTGCCCTCCGAACGAATGGCAAGATAATAGGTACACGACAATACTAATGAGGTAATAACACAGAACCAAACCACAGAATAACTATAGGAAACAAGAATGAAATTTGAAATTCCCTGGGTGTCTAGAGTGGACAGTGGTATACTGATATCAGAGATGATATGAACCTGAGATGGCATAAGCCAATGTACAGTGTCCAAATGAGCAGTGTGCAAATGAGCAGTATACAAATTACAAATTAGCACCCAGTGTGCGAATTTCTCTGTAGTAATACCAGTAGACTGTACATGATAATTAGCACCAGACTTGATATGGACATCAGATGGGGTGAGACTATATGCATTGTACGAATGAGCAATGTGCAAATTTAGCAACCGGTGTGTGAGTTCCTATTTGCAAAGCTGTGCTGCAGCATTTTGGAAGTTTGTTATTTGTTCAACAGTCTGATGGCAGTAGGAAAGAAGTTTTGGGTCTGGTTGTCCTGCATTTCACACTTTTGTACCTCTGGCCTGAGGGTAGAAGTGTGAACATTCTGTGCTGGGGGTGGGTGGGGTCCCGGAGGACGGCGTCAGCTCTCTTTTGGACTCTGCGGTGGTAGATGCTCTGCAGAGAGGGGAGTGAAGTGCTGATGATCTTCTCCACTGTCTTCACCACTCTCTGCAGGCGTTTGCGGTCCAGGGCAGTAGTGCTGCCGTACCACGCAGTGATGCAGTCGGTCAGGATGCTCTCAATGATGCAGCTGTAGAAGTTGAGATTGAGATTGAGATTCAACTTTATTGTCATTACACATGTATAAATACAAGGTAACGAAACGTGACTTGGCATTTGGGCACGCTCTGCAGAGCGCATCCAAGGCCGGGGCAGCCGCTAGGCGCCAGTCATAAAGAAGAAAGGAAAAAAAAGAAAAAAAAAAAGGATATGACACAGTAGGCGAGAGAAAAAAACATGTTTTATCAAATTGATGCTTAATGAGTAAGCGAAATTTTGATTGCAGGCAAAAAAAACCCTCAATGCATATTTAGCAGACATTTAGTAGACAGATCACACAACAGAGCAGAGGGAGAGCAGTGTGTGTATATCGTATGCATGTAGTGTTGTATGCATTGTGTAGTGTAAATGTAACAGTTGTTAGTGAGCAGCAGAGGGCGCCTCCTGGCAGTGGATAGATGTTATAATCATGTGACTTATAAACAAGTCCAGAGTCCAGAGTCTATCTCTCTCTCTCTCTTGCTTGCAGAAGGCACATGGGCATTGTCCTTGAAGGTCCAATCCGCTGACGACAAACAACTGATTGTTGATTGTATGGGTAGACATAAGAGCCGGTTCTTCCGCTTGTCTCAGTCAGGAGGAATGTAAACACGGGGCAAACAAGGTCAAATCAAATCAAATCAAATCAGCACAGTGCACTCAGAGAGTAGAATTTGCCCTCACCCGTGTAATTCTGTGCTTCCATTATATATGCAGGCTTAAACTGTTTTTCCATAGAGAGCACAGGGCTTCAGATGTATTCCTTCACTGAATCACTGTCATTCAGTTCACTGTTTGCCGCTACTCGTGCCCTCCCCAACTGGTCGAATTTGATGAAGGAGCTTGCTGGGTCCGCTTGATCAGCTCTCTCATTTTCCTTCAATTTCTGATGCATCAGGGAACTCCACAGCCAAAAATAGAAGTCCTGAGATCATAACCAATAATGTTTCCATAGACGCATGAATTCCAATGTCCATGAGTCTCCTCGTAGGTTCCAATTCTTGGGCTCCCCCTTGGCCCAGTTCTTGTTGAAAAATAGTGACAATAGCACATTTAAGCTGCTTCCAAATCCATAATTTCCGTTTAGATTAAGATTCGGCAGAAGAAGAGCGACTAAACACAGACAAAAATGCAACATTGCAAAAGCTGGGAATAGATCAGGAAGGCAGGGGAGGAGGGAAGAAAAATGCGACTGCTCTCTCTCAAGGCAAGAAGGAAAAATGTGCTCAAGTTGTTGAGGATCCTGGGGGACATGCCAAACTTCTTCAGCCTCCTCAGAAAGTACAGCCGCTGTTGAGCTCTCTTAATCAGCTCTGCAATGTTGTGTGTCCACGTAAGGTCCTCGCTGATGTGGATGCCCAGGTATTTAAAGCTGCTCACCCTCTCCACCTCAAGCTCCCGGATGAACAGCGGCCGATGGGGTCTCCTCCTCCTCTTCCTCATGTCCACTGTCATCTCCTTTGTCTTGTCCGTGTTGAGGGTGAGGTTGTTGTCCTCACACCATGACACCAGGCTGGCCACCTCCCTCCTGTAGGATGTTTTGTTGTCATTGGTGATGTGTCCTATCACTGCTGTGCCATCTGCAAACTTTAAGATGTTATTGTCCTTGTGGGAGGCAACACAGTCATGGATGAAGAGGCTGTACAGGATGGGGCTGAGAACACAACCCTGTGGGACACCTGTGTTCGTGATGATGCTTGCTGAGGTCCTGTTACCCATCCTGACAGTCTGGGGAATGCCAGTTAGAAAGTCCAGTAGCCAGTCGCAAAGGGTGGGGTGCAGGCCAAGTGAAGACAGTTTGTCGGTGAGTTTGTGGGGGATGACCGTGTTGAAGGCAGAGCTGTAGTCGACAATGAACATCCTAATGTAGGAGTCTTTATCTTCCAGGTGGGAGAGAAAGTAATGGAGTGCTGCAGCAATGGCATCTGAGTTGGACCTGTCGGGCCTGTAGGTGTACTGCAGGGGGTCCAGGGTATCCGGTATGTTGTCCTGAATGAGGGGCAGCACCACTCTGTCGTTGCACTTCATGATAATTGGAATGAGTGCTACTGGTCTGTAATCATTCAGACAGGTCGGTGGGCTCCTTTTGGGGAAAGGGATGATGGTTGTGGTTTTGAAGCAGGAGGGGACTATGTTCTGGTTGAGGGAGAGGTTGGATGAGAGAACGTCAGTCAGCTCGGCAGCACATGCTCTGAGGGCCTGCCCAGGGATGTTGTCTGGTCCTGCCGCCTTGTGGGGGTTGATATTCCTCAGTGCATTGTTTACCTGGCCTGGTGAGACTGTTAGTGGAGGGGGAGGGTGCGTGTGTGCGTGTCTCCTCTCTGCACTGTAGCTAGTGGTCTCAAAGCGGGTGAAAAAGATGTTGAGATCGTCTGTCAGGCTGTCTGTGGAGCTTGTGGTGCTGCTGTTGGTCCTCTTGTAGTCTGTGATGTGTTGCAGGCCTTGCCACATGCTCCCCGGGTCAGGAGTGCAGTAGAGGCTTTCCAGCTTTTCCCTATACTGCCTCTTGGTTGTTGTTATAGCCTTCCTCAGTCCATACTTTGTGGCTTTGTACTTGACCTCATTGCCTGATTTAAATGCAAGAGATCGAGCACGCAGCATCTGATGTACCTGACTGTTGATCCAAGGCTTCTGGTTGTAGAACTTCCTTACTATGTACCACTACTATCGTACCCACTTATGGTGGGTACGATGGTATCAACACATGTGTTGATGCACCCAGTCACATACTCAGCATATTCCTGTACGTTTAAAGAAGAGTCCTCCCGGATGGCTGCAGCTTTAAACACATTCTAGTCTGTATGGGCAAAACAGTCTTGCAGGGTGCTCTCAGTCTCTGGAGTCCAGTGTTTAATTTGCTTAATGGTAAATGGCGTTCACTTATATATCACTTTTCTTCTCATCTAGGATGACCAAAGTGCTTTACAGATCCTGCAATCCACCCCTTCACACCCACATTCACACACTGATGGCGGCAGAGCTGCCATACACACAGGCACTAACCAGGCCACCAGGTGCAACTGGGGGTTCAATGTCTTGCTCAAGGACATTTCGACAAGCGGACAGCAGACAGAGTGGGAATCGAACCCATGACCCTCCGATCAGTAGTCGGTCACATTACACCTGTGCCACCGCCGCCCCATAAATTAAGAACAGGGTTTGTTTGTTTCAGCTTTTGTCTGTAGGCTGGGTACATAAACAGAGGAATGTGATCTGACTGCCCAAAGTGGGGCCAGGGTGTTGCTCTGTAAGCACTGCGTATGTTGGAGTAAATATGATCCAGTGTGCTTTTATCGTGGGTGGGAATGTCCACATGCTGGTAATATTTGGGAAGTACAGTCCGTAGATTGTACTGGATACAGTCACCAGCAACAATAAGTACAGCATCGGGATGGGTCATCTCTACTGCGCTGATGATGTCATGGAGTTTGCTTAGCACTACTGTGTAGTTGCTTTGCGGGCGAATGTAAACAGCGGCCAGAAACACAGTGGTAAGTTCCCTCGGTAGATAATAGGGACAGCATTCCAGCAGTAAAAACTCGACACACCCTCCCCTCGTCTTACCCAAAGCTCCAGTTCTGTCTGCCCAATTTGTTGAGTGGGTCTGCAGCTGAATGGCGCACTCTGGGATTTTGTCCAAGAGCCAGGTCTCAAAGAAAATTAGGGCACAGCACTCTCTTATCTCCCGCTGGTCTTCAATCCTCGCTCATAGTTCATCTAGCTTGTTTTCCAGCATCTAGCTTGTTTTCTAGCATGTAGCCCTCCTCTTTTACCTCATCTCCGGCACTGCCTCCGTCATGCTGTCTTGGGGTCAGCATGCTTACACGGGCTCGGTGCTTTGGGGCCTTCCTGGGGGTTTTGCTGATCATTGTGTGGCTGCACAGTGCATTGCAGATCAGGTGGTATGAAGCCAGTAAATTCTGTATGACTGCTTGTCTTGGCAATGTCTAGTTGTGTCTGTTGGTTGTATGTTAGCAGCACCTAACCTTTATGCACGGTAGAAAGAGCAGCAAACATGCAAAAAAGGAGAAAAAGTCGGCATTCATGAATGGAACAAGCAAAGTCGTCTGCCTCAATGGGTGCCATCTTGCTTTTTTCTGACTTCAGAACAAAGACAAGAATTATTAGATCTTGTGGGTCAGTACAAAACTCTGTTCAGTGATAGGCCTGGGCTGACAGATTTGATAACGCATGATGCAGATACTGGTGATGTAACACCTGTTAAACAGCATCCCTACCGCATTAACCCTCAGAAATGGAATCAGGTGAAACCAGAGTTACAATATATGGAAGATATTGGTGTGATTGAACAAAGCTCAAGTGAGTGGAGCTCTCCAGTAGTCCCTGTTCCAAAACCTGATATGACTGTGCGCCTTTGCATTTGATTACCGGAAGGTAAATAATGTAACAAAGTCTGATGCGTATCCTATACCCAGGTTAGAGGACTGCATTGATAAGATCGGTAATGCACAGTTTACATCAAAATTTGACTTATTAAAAGGGTACTGGCAAGTTCCGCTGACAGACAGAGCAAAGGATGTATTGGCATTTGTCACTCTGGAACATCTTTATTTTTGCAATGTTCTTTCATTTGGCATGAAAAATGCAACAGCAACCTTTCAGAGGTTGATGAATTTGGTAACCACTGGACTGCAGAATACTGTAACCTACCTAGATGATGTGGTATGTTATAGTTCTTCATGGTCTGAACATGTTGATCAACTGAGGCAGTTGTTTGAACATTTCAAGGAAGCAGGGTTGGTAGTTAACTGATGTAAAAGTGAAATCAGGAAGGGACAAGTTACCTCAAGTTACTGCCCTCCCCCCTGACTAAACAACAACCACTGCTGCCTCTAAAGAAATCAAGTCCTGCTGCCCACTCCCCACTCCACCAACACCCCCCCACTCCCAACACACAGCCCCCATCCTGACCCTGACCAGGACCCAGGTGAGGACGGAGCTGAGGAAGATCAAGGTGAGGAAGGCGTCGGGACCGGACGGCATCAGCGCAAAGCTCCTCAAGTCCTGTGCAGACCAGCTGTGTGGGATTGTGACGTACATCTTCAACCTGAGCCTGAAGCTGGGGAGGGTACCACAGCTGTGGAAAACATCTTGTGTGGTACCTGTACCAAAAACTTCCCACCCCAAAGACCTGAACAGCTACAGACCGGTGACCTTGACGTCCCACTTGATGAAGACCCTGGAGAGACTGCTCCTTGCTCACCTCCGCCCCCTGGTGGAACCAGCGATGGATCCACTCCAGTTCGCCTACCAGCATGGCATTGGGGTGGAGGATGTGGTGATCTTCCTCCTTCACCGTTCTCTGTCCCACCTGGAGAAGCCCGGGAATATGGTGAGGATCATGTTCTTTGACTTCTCCAGTGCTTTCAACACCATCCAACCGATGATCCTGAAGGACAAGCTGCTGCGCGCAGGGGTGGACCAGCACCTGTCATCATGGATCCTGGACTACCTCACGAACCGGCCTCAGTTTGTGAGAACCCGGGACTGTGTGTCCGACACGATCATCGGTAGCACGGGGGCCCCCCAGGGAACGGTGCTGGCTCCCTTCCTGTTCACTCTTTATACTGCGGACTTCTCACACAACACAACACACTGCCATCTACAGAAGTTCTCTGATGACTCTGCGATCGTTGGCCTCATCTCCAATGGAGATGAAGCTGAGTACAGAGGGCTTATCCAGGACTTCGTGGACTGGTGCCATCGGAACTGCCTCCAGATCAACGTGAGGAAAACTAAGGAGCTGGTGGTGGACTGCCGCAGGCATGGGCAGCCCCTCACAGCACCAGTAAATATACAGGGAACAGACATCGAGATGGTGACATCCTATAAGTACCTGGGTGTTCATCTGAACAATAAAGATAAGATAAGATAAGATAAGATAAGCCTTTATTAGTCCCACAACGGGGAAATTCCAGGATTGCAACAGCACAGGGATAGCAACACTCAGAGCAACAATCAGAAGGCAAGAAAAAAAACAAGCAAGCAAGAGCAGCTAATATACATATGTACATATTACTATAAAATATATATACACACACACACACAGACACACAGTGCAGAGCATTGTAGCTGGATGGAATAAATATATGAATATATGAACACACAGTGCAGAGCATTGTAGCTAGATGGAATAAATATGTAAATATATAAACACCCACAGTACGGAGCATTGCAGCTAGGTGGAATAAATATGCAAGTATATAAACACACACAGTGCGGAGCAATGTAGCTAGATGGAATAATATGTAGATATATAAAAACACAGTGCGGAGCATTGTAGCTAGATGGAATAAATATATAGATATATAAATATAAACACACCCAGTGCTGAGCATTGTAGCTAGATGGAATAAATATGTAAATATATAAACACACACAGTGCAGAGCATTGTTGCTAGGTGGGATGAAACAGCATAACCGTCTATTTAGTTATCCTACATGGTATGATTATGTGCCCATACATATTCTCACTCTCCATAGCAACCGGTATGTTCCTAGTTGTATGCCGGAGAGGACCATTGTGTAAGTCTATTGCATCTTTTGCATTCAAAAAAACTATTAGTTTGTTACGTCTTTTTGCTATCTCTGCGAGCAGCCCTGCTTAGGTTGTACAGTCTGACAGCCGTTGGTAGGAAGGACCTACGAAACCTCTCGGTTGTGCACCTGGGATGATGTAGTCTGCTGCTAAATGAGCTCCTCAGTGCATCCAGTATGTCCTGCATAGGGTGGAACTCGGACTCCAGCAGAGATGACAGTAAACTAGATGACAGTAAACTAGACTGGTCACACAATACTGACGCACTCTACAAGAAGGGACAGCGCAGGCTGTTCCTGCTGAGGAGACTCAGGTCTTTTGGTGTACAAGGGGCGCTGCTGAAGACATTCTATGACACGGTGGTGGCATCAGCCATCACTTTTGGAGTGGTCTGCTGGGGGAGTGGCATTACTGCAGCCGATAGGAAGAGACTGAACAAACTGATTAAGAAAGCTAGCTCTGTCCTGGGGCAGCGCCTTGATCCGGTGGAGGAGATAGGAGAGAGAAGGACGGTGGCTAAACTGTCATCTCTGCTGGAGTCCGAGTTCCACCCTATGCAGGACATACTGAATGCACTGAGGAGCTCATTTAGCAGCAGACTACATCATCCCAGGTGCACAACCGAGAGGTTTCGTAGGTCCTTCCTACCAACGGCTGTCAGACTGTACAACCTAAGCAGGGCTGCTCGCAGAGATAGCAAAAAGACGTAACAAACTAATAGTTTTTTGAATGCAAAAGATGCAATAGACTTACACAATGGTCCCCTCCGGCATACAACTAGGAAAATACCGGTCACTATGGAGGGTGAGAATATGTATGGGCACATAATCATACCATGTAGGATAACTAAGTAGACGGTTATGCTGTTTCATCCCATCTAGCAACAATGCTCTGCACTGTGTGTGTTTATATATTTACATATTTATTCCATCTAGCTACAATGCGCCGCACTGGGTGTGTTTATATTTATATATCTATATATTTATTCCATCTAGCTACAATGCTCCGCACTGTGTTTTTATATATCTACATATTATTCCATCTAGCTACATTGCTCCACACTGTGTGTGTTTATATACTTACATATTTATTCCACCTAGCTGCAATGCTCCGTACTGTGGGTGTTTATATATTTACATATTTATTCCATCTAGCTACAATGCTCTGCACTGTGTGTTTATATATTCATATATTTATTCCATCCAGCTACAATGCTCTGCACTGTGTGTCTGTGTGTGTGTATATATATATTTTATAGTAATATGTACATATGTATATTAGCTGCTCTTGCTTGCTTGTTTTTTTCTTGCCTTCTGATTGTTGCTCTGAGTGTTGCTATCCCTGTGCTGTTGCAATCCTGGAATTTCCCCATTGTGGGACTAATAAAGGCTTATCTTATCTTATCTTACTTGGGCCATCAGGTGGGTCAAGGATTTGTGAGGCTAAGAACAGCGAAGGTGCAAGCTATTTTAGATCTGCCTGTACCTAAATCAAAACGGCAGTTAATGCGTCTTTTGGGTATGTGTGGATTTTACAGACGTTTTGTACCTAACTTTTTGTACCTAAGAGTTGCGGAGTACTGCGAGAGCAACTATGTCCAGGGAGCGGTGCAGTGGAGTGCGACTGACAGCAGTTTCTCCTTGTGAACGTATGAAGCTATGGATTCGTCGCCGGATTCATCGCTTTGGGTTCATCGTTAGCTAGGATGACGCTAGCTGGGACGACGCTAGCTGGGACGACGCTAGCTGCGACGACGCTAGCTGCCGAGGGAGCCTTGGTTTCACCGGCAGATTCAGCTGTCAGGTGGTGACGCCGGTTGGTGACCTTCACTAGCCATCACTGGCCATCGGGAGCGCTTTGACCTGGCAGTCGGGTGACAGCTATAATTGAGACGGCGGGCCAGCTAGCGGCCTCCACTAGCCATCGGACCTGCTTCCTCTTTTTGGATTTATCACCAGATTCATCGCCGGATTCATCGCTAGCTAGGACGACGCTAGCTGCCGAGGGAGCCTTGGTTTCACCAGCGGATTTCAGCTGTCAGGTGGTGACGCCGGTGGTGACCTTCACTAGCCATCACTGGCCATCGGGAGCACTTCGACCTCGCAGTCGGGCGACAGCTATAATTGAGACGGTGGGCCAGCTGGTGGCCTCCACTAGCCATCGGACGTGCTTCGCCTCCTGTATTAGCCAACAGGTGAGCTGCCTTTGATCCCAATCAGTCTAGTTAGTATGCCTCCGAAAAGGAATCAGATAAATGGAGAAGAGTTGGAGGAGATCAAACTCTCACTAAATTTTATGATTGAATAAATATCTAAGACAGCAAAACAACAAACTTTGCTTATTGGCCTTATGGACCAAGTGCGTGAATTAAAGGCTGATGTCATGGAAAAAGACAAGAAAATTAATTTCTTAGAAAGACGTGTGGATGAATTAGAACAGTATACAAGAATGGATGATGTCATTGTGAGAGGTCTGAACACCAGACACCGCTCCTATGCACGTGTGACAGCTGGAGTTGGTAACCAGGATGGGAAGGATGAGACATTGGCAGAAACACACACTCTTGAGCAGCACGTATTACATTTTTTCAACTCTAAAAACATTGTTGTGGACAACAAGACTATTTCGGCTTGCCACGTTACCTAAAAAAGACAGTAAAGGAAAACCAGTGATCATCCAATTTGTCAACAGGAAAGCAAAAACTGATCTTCTGCGACAAGCAAAGGAACGGCTGTCTATGTAAACAAACATTGAACATAAAAGAACTCTGAAATAGCTAGACAAGCCAGGGCTCTCAGAAAACAGGGAAAAATACAGTCGACATGGACAAAGAACTGTAAGGTGTGGATAAAACTGCTTGGAACTCCAGAAGAAGCTAAAGTCATAATGATTAGAGAAATGGAGGAATTAGACAAATTTAAACCTTAGCCCTGATGCAAGATTAACAGTGCAGTAAGATTATGAGTGGAAATTTTTGTGTTTTTTTTCCTTTTTTCCTTTTGATGTACATTGTTGACACAACTTATGATTAGCACTTTAACCAGTCATCCTTCCTCATTTAATAATGAAAGTGTATTAGGGCAAACTGAAGCTGAAACCTTTGTCAATACTGAACAGCAACCACAAGACATTTTAGGAGATATTGACCCAGACAATAATTATTTTAATCATATTAATAATAAGTGTGTTTATTATGATGAACAACAATTAAATGGAATTATGAATTCGGGTCAGTCATTTACAATAATACATATTAATAGTAGGAGTCTCTATGCAAAATTTGATAGTATTAAGGAGTTTTTAAATCAATTTAACACACCATTTAGGATCATCGCAATAAACATGGATTAATGAAGAAAAAGATGTAAATTCATTCATTCATTCATTCATTCATTCATTCACCTTCTTCCACTTAATCCTTTTCCAGTCGCAGGGGGCTGGAGCCTATCCCAGCATCTTTGGGCGAGAGGCAGGGCACACCCTGGACAGATCGCCAGTCCATCGCAGGGCTAACACAGAGAGACAGACAACCATTCACTCTCACAGTCATACCTAAGGACAATTTAGAATCCCCAGTTTGATGCCAATTAACCTAACTTGCATGTTTTTGGCATGTGGGAGGAAACCTGAGAAATCCTGGAGTAAACCTACACAGACGTGGGGAGAACATGCAAACTCCACACAGATCACTGTTGGTCGGGGGCTGGGATTGAACCCAGGATCCCCAGGCCAAGGGTGAGTTGCTGTGCTGCCACAGTGCTAACCACTCCGCCACCGCGCTGCCCGCAAAAAAGATGTAAATTTTGAACTATATGGATATGAGATGTACACACAAAATAGGAAATGTAAAAGTAGTGGTGGGGTAGCACTGTATGTTGATAGAAAATTTAAAAAGTAAAAAAGTGGACAGCATGACATCAACAGTGAATGAAAGTATGGGATGTTTAACAATTGAGATTACGATGGAAAATAGAAAAAACATAATAGTAAGTTGTATATATAGAGCACCGGGATCTGATATGGAAAAATTTAGAAATTGGATGGAAAAGATGTATACAAAAATAAGACAAAAAATATATTTATTTGTGGTGACTTTAATATAGATTTAATGAAAACAAAACAATATAAACCAACTGAAGATTTCTTAGATACAATGTATAGCTTAACCTTATTTCCAAAGATTACAAAACCTACGAAAATAACGACACAATGTGCTGCCTTGATAGACAACATTTTTACCAATGTTATTGAATATAATATGGTGAGTGGTATACTAATAAATGACATTAGTGACCACCTGCCTGTATTTGTTTCTTTAGATATTAATTATGGGGTTAATGAGAGTAAGAATAATAATAAACCATGTAAAAAGATTATCTATAAAAGAATACGAACAGAAGATAGAATCAGTGCTTTAAAAGAAGACTTAATGTTTCAGAATTGGGATGTTGTCTATAGAGAGAAAAAAGTGGACTTGGCATATGATAAATTTATTGATATATTTAAATCATTATATGATAAAAACTGTCCAATTAAAGAAATTAATAAAAAACATATATACAAAAATTGCCCGTGGTTAACCAGGGGGCTGCAAAATGCTTGTAAAAAGAAAAATTATCTCTATAAAAATTTCATTAAATTAAGAACCAAAGAATCTGAAAAAAGATATAAAACATATAAAAATAAATTAACTGAAATAATACGAACTAGTAAAAAATTATACTATAGGAAAATGTTAACGGGCCTATATCATGCTATTTTAAGCCTTTTAGAGTAAACTATCAGGTTCAGATTCAGGTTACTTTATTTGTACCCGTAGGTAGATTTGTTTTGCAGTCTGGTGACATCCATATTTACAAGCCACTAATTACATTCAACATAGACACAAACACAGGCACACATGAAGCTGACTATAAACATGATAAAAATACTCAAGTCTCCATCAATCAGGGTATAAAAAGACAAAGAGATGAGAGAGAAACCAGAGGTAAGAGAGAAGGGTCATAATAAAGGTTAAAAACTAGTCAAAGAGGTTAAAAACTCAAAGGTCTAAAACCCAATAAAATATTTAGAACCCAAGTGACATCCTACAAAAATAAGTAAATATAAAATGAAGTTAATAAATAGGTACTGTAGAACAGTGATTCTCAACTGGTGGGTCGCGACCCAAAAGTGGGTCGCGGACCTGTTTTCAGTGGGTCGCGGGCCTTTGCCTGGGCAAATAAAATATCAAGAAATAAATCAACATAGTGTCATTCACACTCCTTAACAGTAGATGGCAGTAGGTGGTGGGCGACACCATATTTCGCACCATAGAAGAAGACTCGCACCGTTTGTTTGTACTGTATATGCTAATTGAGCATGGCAAAACGGACTGGATACGCCAGTGGTCCCCAAACTACGGCCCGCGCCGCCTCCACATTTGGCCCGGCCCCCTGAACAATATCAGACGCTTACCCCCTCCACCCCCTCCCGCACCTCGCTTCCAAGTCGGCCGAGCGCCGTCTCGTTCCCCTGCTGAGCGTGTGCTCAGCCATGCATTCTGTGCCATGGATTCTCTGTATCACTGTATAAAGAGCTACCTGTTCATGCCTCACTATCGCGCTTAGAATTTGTTCTTAGACATCTGCTCAGAGCTCTCTCACAGAGCGCTGGCTGAGCCTCGTGATGGAGGAATAAAACACCTTTAAACTTCGGCTTGCTGTGTCCGCCTGCACTGATTTTTCCTCCTCACTGGTAAGCGTGATGATTTTTTTTTTTTTTTTCAGTCTGGCCACGCGATCGAGACTAATACACGCATAGAATGTGACATTCTGTCTGTGCCCCTATCTGAACACACCCCCCCCTCAGAAAAAAAAAATAAGTAAATCCTAGACTCACCCCTGTCAAATAAAATGGAATAATGGTGAAAAGGTTAGCTAAGAGAAAAATTTATTCAGAATGCAGGGTATTTAACCTGCAGTGGACAAACGATTATTTTTTTGTTCAATGCAAAGAAAAGGCTGTTCAGCAGCGGTGTCTACAAGCCTGCTGGAACCTACAAAAGGATTATAAGGAAGAAACACAAGAACTTTGAGAGACTGCTCATATGAGTCATTTAAGGAAGAGATTCTGCTCTGACAACTAAGCTGAGCTTTTACCTGTTCAGATTGTGCACGGCACAACACAAAGTTAATGTTCCATGGACTTTTTTCTGTGAAGAACCCAGAGAGGGTTATTTGGTTATTATTTATTTCATTAATAGTGTTATTATTTATTTTCTGACTTTTTTTTCTGTGAAGATCCCAGAAAGGGTTATTAATATTTGGTCATTTGTGGCTTTCTGGAAAACAATAAATGTTTACGTTTAGGCACCCCTGCGATCGTCACACTTTTTCTGTTACAAACTGACCCCGGCCCCCATCAGAGAAGGCAAAAGTTATGTGGCCCTCACAGGAAAAAGTTTGGGGACCCCTGGGATACACGATCCCTTTGGAATCGACATGGAAAGCGTTACGTTGCCAAGCAACGAAGAGAGTCAGCTGGTGGAGCTATCATGTGACCACATGCTGAAAAAGAGGTTCACGGAGGTAAGCCTCTCGCAATTCTCGTGCAGCACTGTGATGAGCGAGTATCCTTCTCTTGCCATTCGAGCAGTAAAAACCCTCCTACCTTTCAGCACTACCTATCTCTGTGAGTGTGGCTTCTCAGCTCTGGTTCAGTTGAAGACAAAACAGAGAAACAGACTGGATATTGAGCATGACCTCAGAGTCGCTTTGTCTAATATAACTCCAGACATTGAGACTCTTGTCAAGAGCAAAAAACATCCCCAGTTCTCCCATTAATTCCTCCAGACTCAGGTCTATGATGTCACTGTTACAGGTTTTAGATTAGATTAGATTAGATTAGATTCAACTTTATTGTCATTACACATGTATGAATACAAGGTAACGAAACACAGTTTAGCATCCAATCAGAAGTGCAAAGGACAGCAGTGCAGTATATACGGTAATTAACAGTATGTGCAATTTAAGCAAATATATGCAAATATATGCAGCAGTGCAGAAAGTTAAAAGTACTGTTATGTGCAATAAGTTAGATGTAGTTATGTAGTTATGCAGTTATGTACAGGTGAGGATGGCAAAAGATGATTGTAAGAGAGTCAGCGGGGAACTAAGTTCAATAACGTGACAGCTGTTGGAAAGAACAGCTGAGTGTTTAGTGAGTGTTCCTTCATTTTCTTCAAAGCACATAACCTTATCAGTAGGTAAATACTGAAAAAACAATCAGAAGAAAAGTCAATTTTGAGACTTGAATTCTTTTGAATTGCACTTTTTGTTTAATTTTTAATTTAAAATGCAGCTAATTTAAAGGGAATTGTTCCCTCTGTTGTATTGCCACTTACTGGTCATTTTGGTTAATCATTAAATTTGTTTTGTGTTTGTATACTGTGATATTCTGTTCTTCTACCTCAGGTTCAAAATGCACAATCTTTACATTCAGTAAATTTGAGAATTTGAAAATCTTTGATTTGGGTCGCGGCTTGTCATCGAGGGGTGATGGTGGGTCCCAAAGCCAGACCAGTTGAGAACCACTGCTGTAGAAGATGCCTTACAAACGAGACTGAGTGTATTTTCTCAGGAAAGCTTTATTGGAAGTCACATCTTCTATCATCAAAGTTCTCAGCAGAAAAAGAGACAGAACCAACTTTCCTCACAGCTTTTATAACCTAGAGATACTAAACCCCCACATCAAGTATCTCACACCTTCAACCCACAGAAGTTTAGTAAACACATGAACCCACAGTCACATATAGCCACCGAGACTTGCTGGTGCCTCGTTCTCTTCTCCACCTCGGGGCTCCTGTTGGGACATTGTCTCTAACCTCCGTCTTCCCCCAGCACCCACCTCCTAGCCGAGGTCCCTGCTGGGGCATTGTTCCTTTGGACGTTTGATCTGTAGGGTCTGCGCCTTCATGCCTACTGGATGCATGTGGGGGAGAATGCGTACCATACAAGCATGCCATATATGTGCCTTAAATATGCACCATATAACCCCCCCCAAACGTTCAAATAAGGACAAGTTACACTTCAAATGCACAGAATCATGACACCCCACACAGAACAAGAGAGAAAAAAAACTTGGCACAACAGATCACATATCCCGCTGCTTGGGCTTCAACTCTCTGCCATATCTGCTGCGAGCAGGTCTCGCTCTGCCTGTGGCTGTCTGCTGCATCTGTGAAGTAGAATCATTAACACATCGTCGTGAAAGCTTAGCAGAGCGTCTCCCGGGTGGCCTGCCGCGGCGGGGGGCTCTGGCCAACTGGACTGGGTCGTCAGCTAACACAAAAGCGGGTTTGAGTCTGTTAATGCAGACTAAGTCCCTCCTGTCTCCCAAATTGAGCAAAAAATGCTTTTCCCCGGTTTCTAACACTCTGAACGGTCCATCATAAGGTGGCCTTAAACCTAACCTCTGTGCGTCGTGTCTAACAAAGACAAATTCTGCATTCTTTAAGGCTTTGGCCACAAAAACACGTGGAAAACTGTGATGAACGGGACCGGGGAGGGTGTGTGACCCCACGTCGCTCTGCAGCAGCTGAGCGGGGAGGTGCTCCGGAGCAGGGTTCTCAGGGAGGAAATCTCCCGGTAACCGGAGGGGTTGGGCGAAGACGAGTTCGGCCGGAGAGGCTTGCAAATCCTCTTTAGGTGCTGAACGCAACCCTAATAAAACCCATGGGAGTTTATCAACCCAATTTGTGTCCGTGAGAGCCGCTCTGAGGGCTGCTTTCAATGACCGATGGAAGCGCTCACACAAACCGTTGGCCTGGGGGTTATACGCGGTCGTGCGATGAATTTTCACCCCCAGGCTGAGTGCCATGGACGACCAGAGCTCAGAAACAAACTGGGGTCCTCTGTCGGACGTTATGTCTGAGGGGATACCAAAACGTGCGACCCAAACTGTTAAAAAGGCACGCGCAACGTCTGCTGCTGTGGTTGCCGCCAGAGGAACCGCCTCTGGCCAGCGCGTGGTGCGGTCTACCATGGTTAAAAGGTGTGTGAAACCCTGGGACTGCGGAAGAGGTCCTACTAAGTCGATATGCACATGATCAAAACGTTTGGCTGGGATGTGAAAAGGTTCTAGAGGGACTCGTGTGTGTTTGTGTACCTTTGCTCTTTGACACGCAGCGCAGGCTGCAGCCCACTCTTTGACTTGTTTACGCAGCCCCGGCCAAACAAACTTCTCTCCTACCATTTTGATAGACGCGCGGACGCCCGGGTGTGCCAGTGAATGTATTAAGTCAAAAACACGGCGACGCCACGCAGCCGGGACTACGGGACGGGGACGCCCCGTGGAGGTATCGCAGATTAGGGAGGGCATGCCTCTATGAAGCACCCTGTGCTCCAGCCTTAGCCCTGTTGGCCCAGACTGGAGCGCGCGCACGTCCGCGTCGCCAACCTGTTCAGCGGCCATGGCTGCATAATCCAACCCGACGCAGACTGGAGCTGTGAGCGCTTCCGCGCCGCAAGCCTGGCCAAGGTCTGCCGCCGCTGAATCTGCCCCCTGGGGGCCTGTCGCTGCCACTGCACGCGAGAGGCAATCTGCCACTACATTGTGTTTACCCGCTACGTGTTGAATGTCAGTGGTAAACTCCGAAATTGCAGCCAGCTGCCTCTGTTGTCGGCCCGACCAAGGCTCTGAAACCTTAGCCATTGCAAAAGTTAAGGGTTTATGGTCCACGAATGCGGTAAAACGGCGCCCTTCCAACCAGAACTGGAAGTGGCGGATGGCCAAATGTAGGGCCAAAAGCTCCCTGTCAAACGCGCTGTATTTACGCTCGCTATCGCGCAATGTTTTGCTGAAAAACGCAAGTGGTTGCCAGCATCCTGCCACCAGTTGCTCAACAACCGCTCCCACTGCCACGTCGGAGGCGTCTGTGGTTAGCGCCATGCGAGCTGCCGGCACCGGGTGTGCCAATAACGCAGCGTTCGCGAGGGCTGATTTGACTTGTGAAAAAGCGCGCTCCCGATCCGGGGACCACTCGACCTTAGATGCAGGTTTTTGCTTCTTTAATGCCGCGTACAATGGGTGCATGAGCCGTGCCGCGTTTGGGAGGAAACGGTTATAAAAATTGACCATCCCCAAAAATTCTTGCAGCGCCTTAACCGTCTGCGGTTGGGGGAAATCCGTTATCGCGCGCACTTTATCCGGCAGCGGGACCGCGCCTTCTGGCGACACGCGGTGTCCCAAAAAATCGATTTTCGCTACCCCGAATTGGCACTTCGCTGGGTTAATGATTAGTCCGTGGTCTGTGAGCCTCTGAAAAAAGGCTGTGAGATGGCTTTCGTGCTCGGCTTCGGACGCGCTGGCTACCAAAATATCATCCAAATAAGCGAACACGAAAGGGAGGTCGCGCAGCACTGCATCCATCATGTGTTGGAACGTCTGCGCGGCGCCCTTGAGGCCGAAAGGCATGCGCAAAAACTCGAAAAGCCCGAAAGGGGTTATAACTGCCGTTTTGGGTATGTCCTGCGCACGGACTGGAACTTGGTGATAACCACGCACCAAATCTATTTTGGAAAAGATGTGCGCCCCCACTAAATGCGCCGAAAAATCCTGGATGTGCGGAATCGGATAGCAGTCGTGGGCTGAAGCATTATTTAATCTGCGGAAATCGCCGCAAGGGCGCCACGATCCGTCAGCTTTGGGTACCATGTGCAGGGGTGACGACCAGGCGCTGTTCGAACGCCGGACTATGCCCAGCTTTTCTAAGTTGGCAAATTCCTCGCGCGCGATGGCCAGTTTAGCTGGGTCCAACCGCCGAGCTTTTGCAAAAACAGGGGGGCCCGAAGTACTTATGAAATGTTCGACCCCGTGTTTGGCAACTGACGCTGAAAATGTAGGGACCGTGAGTGCTGGAAACTGGTTGAGTAATGCATGAAACTTACCACCCGCAGCTGTGACATTGGAATGTGCAGAAGGCAGGGCCACCCGAGCTATGCAGGAGATAGAGTAGAAAGACAGTGCATTTACAATACGTCTATTAGCAAGATCAACTAACAAACTGTTTGAGCACAAAAAGTCAGCACCTAGCATGTTGTTATTAACTGCGGCGACAACGAAAGTCCACTCGAAGTTGCGCCCGTGGAGGGACAGGAGGAGCGTCTTCTCCCCATAGGTTTTGATCGTGGAGCCGTTCGCCGCTAACACCAGGGGGCCGCTGGCCGGCGCCAGTGTGTCCGCGTAGGTAGGCTTGACAAAACTCAGCTGGGAGCCCGTGTCCACCAGGAATTCTTTCCCAGAATTCGCGTCCGTCACGAAAAGCAGCCTATTCTTCGTGCCGAGAGTCGCAGCTGCTACCGGCTCCCGGTCTTGGCGTTTCCCTGGCGCTGGTACTGGCACGGTGGAACGCATCTGTGGGCTTTCTCGGCGAATCGTCGATGGTAGAAGCAGAGGGCGTTGTCAGCTCCGCTTCTCCTGGTCTACGCCACTGCTGCCGCCAGTGGGTCCGGTGCCGCAGCCTCTGGTCTCCCTCCTTCTCGCAAAGGGGCGGTCATCCCTGCTGCTGCCGTCGTGGCTGCGCGCCGTTTATGGGAGTCGACGAGCTGTTGCGCCACCTGTCCCAGCTCGTGGTAGTTACGGTTGACGAGCGGCTGCGAGCTGGCCAGGGTGACTCTCACTGCTGGCGGGAGCGTTCTGAGGAAGAGGTGGGCGAAGATAAAACTGTCGTCGTCCTCGCCTCTCAGGCTCATCATCTTCGCCATCAGATCCGCTGGCCTGTCTGCTTCTCCCTCTGTCAGTGCCAGGAGCTTCTCTGCCCGCTCTTCCAGCGAGGGAGTGAAGGCTCGGATGAGGGCATCTTTCAATGTGCTATACTTGTTGTCTTGGGGTGGGTGGTTGGTCAGGCTCTCCACCCGTTGCACTGTGAGGCTGTCCAGCTTCGCGACGACATGGTAGAACCTCGTTGCATCCGCTGAGATTCCCCGAAGGTGGAATTGCGCCTCCACAGTGGTAAACCAGGAGCCCGGGTTATGCTGCCAGAAGTCGGGCAGCTGTAGTGTGGTAGCCGCGTTAATCCGGTTGGCTCCTGAAGAGTCCGGTGCGGAAATCTCGCCGTCACCGGCCATAGGTAGTCGTAGGTCACCAGTGTAGAAGATGCCTTACAAACGAGACTGAGTGTATTTTCTCAGGAAAGCTTTATTGGAAGTCACATCTTCTATCATCAAAGTTCTCAGCAGAAAAAGATAAGATAAGATAAGATAAGCCTTTATTAGTCCCACAACGGGGAAATTCCAGGATTGCAACAGCACAGGGATAGCAACACTCAGAGCAACAATCAGAAGGCAAGAAAAAAAACAAGCAAGCAAGAGCAGCTAATATACATATGTACATATTACTATAAGATATATATATATACACACACACAGAGAGACACACAGTGCAGAGCATTGTAGCTGGATGGAATAAATATATGAATATATGAACACACAGTGCAGAGCATTGTAGCTAGATGGAATAAATATGTAAATATATAAACACCCACAGTACGGAGCATTGCAGCTAGGTGGAATAAATATGCAAGTATATAAACACACACAGTGCGGAGCAATGTAGCTAGATGGAATAATATGTAGATATATAAAAACACAGTGCGGAGCATTGTAGCTAGATGGAATAAATATATAGATATATAAATATAAACACACCCAGTGCTGAGCATTGTAGCTAGATGGAATAAATATGTAAATATATAAACACACACAGTGCAGAGCATTGTTGCTAGATGGGATGAAACAGCATAACCGACTACTTAGTTATCCTACATGGTATGATTATGTGCCCATACATATTCTCACCCTCCATAGCGACCAGTATGTTCCTAGTTGTATGCCGGAGAGGACCATTGTGTAAGTCTATTGCATCTTTTGCATTCAAAAAACTATTAGTTTGTTACGTCTTTTTGCTATCTCTGCGAGCAGCCCTGCTTAGGTTGTACAGTCTGACAGCCGTTGGTAGGAAGGACCTACGAAACCTCTCGGCTGTGCACCTGGGATGATGTAGTCTGCTGCTAAATGAGCTCCTCAGTGCATCCAGTATGTCCTGCATAGGGTGGAACTCGGAATCCAGCAGAGATGACAGTTTAGCCACCGTCCTTCTCTCTCCTATCTCCTCCATCGGATCAAGGCGCTGCCCCAGGACAGAGCTAGCTTTCTTAATCAGTTTGTTCAGTCTCTTCCTATCGGCTGCAGTAATGCCACTGCCCCAGCATACCACTCCAAAAGTGATGGCTGATGCCACCACCGTGTCATAGAATGACTTCAGCAGCGCCCCTTGTACACCAAAAGACCTGAGTCTCCTCAGCAGGAACAGCCTGCGCTGTCCCTTCTTGTAGAGTGCGTCAGTATTGTGTGACCAGTCTAGTTTATTGTTCAGATGAACACCCAGGTACTTATAGGATGTCACCATCTCGATGTCTGTTCCCTGTATATTTACTGGTGCTGTGAGGGGCTGCCCATGCCTGCGGCAGTCCACCACCAGCTCCTTAGTTTTCCTCGAAAAAAAAGAGACAGAACCAACTTTCCTCACAGCTTTTATAACCTAGAGATACTAACCCCCCACATCAAGTATCTCACACCTTCAACCCACAGAAGTTTAGTAAACACATGAACCCACAGTCACATATAGCCACCGAGACTTGCTGGTGCCTCGTTCTCTTCTCCACCTCGGGGCTCCTGTTGGGACATTGTCTCTAACCTCCGTCTTCCCCCAGCACCCACCTCCTAGCCGAGGTCCCTGCTGGGGCATTGTTCCTTTGGACGTTTGATCTGTAGGGTCTGCGCCTTCATGCCTACTGGATGCATGTGGGGGAGAATGCGTACCATACAAGCATGCCATATATGTGCCTTAAATATGCACCATAGTACCTAAATTATGTACAATATATTTTTACAGCTTGTTCAACTCTTTGACAGCAGCAGAGACTAAGCTGTTTTTGTAGCGCTGGGTTCTACTTTTTGGGACAGCAAACCTCCGTCTTGAGGGAAGAAGCTGAAAGTGGCAGTGCAAAGGGTGGGAGTCATCATTTAAAATGGAGGTAGCCATCCTCTGTACTTGTCTGGTGTACAGGGATGTCAGGCTCAGCTGTGACTCACCAAGCAAACGACTGGACCATCTAACTACCTGATCCAACGATTTCCTCTGTTTCAGTTTTATCTGACCAAACCATGACACTAAAGAAAAGGATAAAACAGATTCAATAAAAGCCCGATAAAACATTGTCATTATGGTTCGGTCAACTTGTAAGTGTGCAAGTTTTCTCAAGCAATGCAAACTATATGCATGTATGTGATAGTATATTACCTTTGGTACACTGGAGAATGAATTTCTTATGAAATATGAGTTATTTTCGCGAGCTACTTTTCCAACCCGGAAGTAAGATGCCTCGATCTCTGAGGATCAGCCTCTCCTTCTTGTGGCTGCCGCCCATTTCATGACGATAATAAACTCCAACCATTTCTGACGAGTAGGCTCTTCTTTAGGAAGGCTGAACAAACTCCTAAATCTCTCACAGCCAAAGACACATTTACACCACTTAGAAGACATTGTGTTATGTAAAAAAGCAAACAGTTGTTGTCACTGAGCAGATTAGGTGCGAGAGGAACTACTTCTTCACAGCGTCAATGCTAAAGTGAAAGAGTTTTGCCGATCACCGCTCCGTTAGCTGCGCGGAGAAAGTGGGTGTGTGCATTAGCCTGGGGGCGGTGCTGGCAGCACAGGTACTTCCTGGAGTGGGGGGCTCACCCACGTTCACACGTATGAACGTGGGGACCCAATCATTATCAGGGACAGGGCGGAGCAGCAGCTCAGAGAGCAGGGTTGAGGAGGAATACTCAGAGATGCGTGAATGGAGCAAAATACCACTTTGGGGGTGTTTTTGGTGAGGAATTAACATTATAACATGCTTAAAAACTCAAAAAAGTCGATTTTGCATGATATAGGCCTTTTAAATGAAAATAAAAATAATATAAAAGGAGTCTGGGTTATATTAAATAAATTAAGGAAAAATTGAACTAAGCAAACGATATATCCAGAGTATTTTACTAGTAATTTGGTGATAATTATGATAAGAATATGGTAGTAAATAAAATGAGTAAATTTTTTGTATATGTTGGACCAGAGTTGGCAGCAAAAATTCCAAACCAAAGAAGAGACACCGTGAGTGAGACATTGATTGGAAATAACCCTTGGTCAATCTTTCTTACAGCGGTGGATGAACTAGAGGTAAACTCTGTTGTTGAAAAGAGTAAAAATAAATTATCTACTGATTGTGATGGTACTGATATGGCACTAGTAAAAAGAACTGTTGATGGCATATTAAAACCATTCACATATATTTGTAATCTATCATTTCAAACTGGCTCATTCCCGCAGAAAAGGAAAATAGCAAAAGTAATACCATTATTCAAGCAAGGAAATAAACACCACTACACATACTATAGGCCAGTATCGCTTCTCCCACAATTTTCAAAGATTCTGGAAAAACTTTTCAACAACAGATTAGAAAACTTTTTAAATAAACACGATGTGCTTAACCAGAATCAATATGGATTTAGAGCAAAGAGTACAACATTGTTGGCTATAATGGAAGCAACAGAGGAAATAATAAATGCATTAGATCAAGGAAAATATGCAATTGGTATTTATAGATTTTAGAAAAGCATTTGATACAATAAATCATTCAATACTTCTTAATAAACTGCAAATGTATGGTATTAGGGGAATGGCTCTGAATTGGGTTACAAGTTCTCTATCTGAGAGACAACAGTTTGTGAAGATGGGAGAATATCTGTCTGGGTGTATGGGAATTGCCTGTGGGGTCCCCCAGGGGTCAGTATTTGGCCCCAAATTATTTAACATATTCCAAGTTTCTAAATTAGTAAAAATAATATTATTTGCTGATGATACTAATATATTTTATTCTGGAAATAATTATAATCAACTAATCCATACTCTAAATAATGAATTAAATAAGCTTAAAAAATGGATGGATTGTAATAACTTATCACTAAATATTGATAAAACTAAGGTAATAATATTTGGTAATTGTAAAAATAAAGAAGATATACATATTCATATAGATAATGTGATTATTGAAAAAGTTAAGGAGATCAAGTTTTTGGGTGTAATACTAGATGATAAAATTAGTTGGAAACCACACATCAGACACATACAAAACAAAGTTGCAAAAAATATTGCAATTATAAATAAAACTAAGCAGGTCCTAGATTACAAATCACTTTATATCTTGTATTGCTCATTAGTACTTCCATACTTGACCTATTGTATAGAGGTCTTAGGTAACAATTATAAAAGTACACTTAATTCATTGCTAATATTATAAAAAAGGGCAGTCCGTGTTATACGCAATGCCGGGCATCTTGAACATACTAATTTATTGTTTTTACATTCAAAGTTATTGAAAATACGGGATCTGGTTCATTATTATACAGCACAATTAATGTTTAAAGTCAGTTAAAACCTTTTGCCACACAATATACAAAATCTTTTCAGTGAGAGAGAAGGGAAATATAATTTACGGGGGAACACAAAATTTAAAATGCAATTAGTAAGATCTACTAGGAAGGGTTTTTGTGTGTCTGTGTGTGGGGTAAAATTGTGGAATGGGTTGGGGGAGAAACACAGGCAATGTCCCAACATCCATATATTTAAATCAACATATAAAGAAATGATTTTTGAGCAATATAAAAATAAAGGGCAGTAATATTACCATTTGTTTTCAATGATAAAAGGTTGTTATTGTGTGTGTTATTGTGTTATGGTGATTGTGATGGTGTTGTCTGTGTTTGTGTTGAACATACCAGAAGTATTTATTTATTATTGTTACAATTATTGTTGGATGTTGGTATTGTTGTCAATATGGACTGTCGTTGTTGTGTCGTTTCTGTTGCATAATTTGACTATGGGGTGTATTATGGTGAATGTGGTTGTGGGATGAATGATGACTAGGAGTGATGTTGTAATTTGTTGGGTATGGAAAAGGGGTGGGACTATATAAGCGTTGTCTTCTTCCCACTCCTTTTTGAACATTTTATTTTTGGCTTGATTTTTGTTTTAAATTCTTTTTTTCTTTTGTTGGAATGTTCAAATAAATAAAATCAATCAATCAATAACTTTGCAGTTGTGACAGCACCTCTTACTAATTTGTTAAAAAAGGCAGTGAAATTCACTTGGTCCTCAGAGTGTCAGAAAGCTCTTGAGATGCTAAAAGCCATCTTGGCTAGTGAACTAGTGCTCACTGCCCCAGACTTCTCAGTTCCATTTAAGCTGGCAGTTGATGCTTGTGATGTTGGAGTTGGAGCGGTGTTACTGCAGGCTGATGATTCGATGATAGATGAGCCTACTGCCTACTTCTCCAAGAAATTAAACCACTATCGACAGTGACAATTCCCCCATAGAAAAAGAGGCTCTAGCTCTGGTTTTGGCTGTACAACATTCTGAGGTCTGTGTCTCAAGTGCAGGAGGTGATCTTTTGATTCTTACAGATCACAATCTACTTACATTTTTTGCAAAGTTTAAAACTTCCAGTCAGAGAGTGTTTCGTTGGAGCTTGATTCTTCAGCCTTACAATCTGACTGCTATACACTTGCCAGGAAAAGAGAATGGGATTGCAGAAACATTGTCCAGGGGATGAGTGGGTCACTGGGAAGATCAAAACCTGGTCACAGTTGTATAAAAGGAAGTCCGCATTATCTTTGAAATAGATGTTGATTATTTTCAAATGCATTTAGTGTAGGTTTAAGAAATAAAAATCTAAATAAAAATTATAAAAGAAAAAAGAAAAAAAGCCCCAAAGGGGTCAGATCCAATTTTTTTGTGTGTTTTTTTTGTTAAGGGGGAGGAATGTTAGGTTATCATGGGTCTGTTTCCGTTCCTTATTTTGGTTCTTATTTCTTTACTTTGGAACTGGTTTCATAAAGAAATGCCATCTGTGTTGTGATTGTGATGTCCTATGGTTATGAAGGCATCATCTGAGAAGTTCATGCAACAGGGACTGCAAAGCCTTTAAATGACATCTGATCTCAGGTGTGAAAGTGAGAGAGTATGGTGGACTCTGACAGCAACTGTTTGCAGAGGATTGCTGCACCAATACGTGCTACTTTTTTTGGAAACCAGTCCCCTCTTTGGTGAAAAAAGGATCTGACTCTTAAAAATAAACTGAACTAACGTTAACACCAGCTGAGTTGGCCGCTCAAGGGAGCAGAGACTGAACTTGCTGAGGACCCTGAAGACCCACAGCATTGGTGAGCTTCAACTTCACACACAGTTTTCTTTATTAAAAATGGTTCCATTTTCTTTTCCTGCACTTTTGAACGGAGCCCAACCTTATACCGTAGCACAAATTAGAGGTTATATCTCCAGATGCACCCATATTTATTATGGGTGATTTCAATCACTGCTCACTTGACAAATCCCTGAAAGGATTTGATCATTATATTAAGTGTACAACACGATTTGGGAAGACACAGGATAAATGTTATGGTTCTATTTCAGGTGCATACAGAGCCGTTCCACTTCCTCCACTAGGTTCTGCTGATCACCATGCCATTTTTCTTGCTCCTGCCTATCTACCTGTAGTTAAGAGGACAGAAAAAAATAATTAAAAATGTCAAACAATGGACTCCAGATAGCATTAACGAACTACAGGGGTGTTTTGAATCCACACACTGGAATTGTCTACTGTCCTCCAGTAACATCAGTGAGCAGGTAGAGACTGTGTCAGCATATATTTCCTTCTGTGTGGATAGCATAATTCCAACAAAAAAGGTCACATCCCCAAACAATATACCTTGGGTAACAAAAGAACTGAAAAAAATTCTAAATATGAAAAAGAGGATTTTTTTTCACAGGCACCGAGGAGAGAAAGGAGGTCAATCGAGAGGTCAAGCATGCTATAAAGACTGCCAAGTTAGAATATGAAAACAAAGTGGAGCTCTCCTTTACCCAGGGGAACCTTCACTCTGCTTGGCAGGGCCTCAAGAACATGGCAGCTGTGAACTTTCTCATCCAGTCGCAAACTTATCCAGGTTGATGGCTGCAATGCTACATCACTTTCCAATGACCTAAACTCTTTTTTACAAGATTTGAGAAGGACAATAGCGCTAAGCTGAAGACTGTTATTTCCTCACGCCATTCTGGTGAATCAACCCTCTCCTTCAGCAGAGAGGAGGTGGTGAGTGTCCTTAAATGGACTAAACTCAACACTGCCTCAGAACTTGATAACATCTGTGGACGGACCCTGAGACACTGCTGAGCAGCTGGGGAGTGTGTCCCACCCACCGTCTGTTTCAAACCTCTATAAACTGCAGCACAGTGCCCCATAAGTGGAAACATTCAATCATCATCCACATACCAAAGAAGGGCCCCACACAGGTTTTCAATGATCTGAGGCCTGTAGCTCTCATCTCACTGGTGATGAAGGCTTTGGAGAGGGTTGTTAAAAGCCACATCACTAGAATTGTTGATCCACTGATGGACCCACTACAGTTTGCATACAGGGCTGGCAGGGGAGTGGATGTTGCGAAAATATTTTTCCTTCACACCATTCCCAAACACCTTGAGTCCTCAAATACCATCGCCAGGCTCCTGTTTGCAGACTTCTCTTCAGCGTTTAACACCATGCAGCCACACGTCTTTGCTGAGAAATTAGTTACCTTCACCTGGACCACCAGTTCATATTATGGACTGTTGATTTTCTCACCAATCAGTCACAGAGGGCGTTTGTTAACAACTCTTAGTCAGATGTCCTCCACACTTCCACTGGCTCCCCACAAGGCTGTCTCTTATTGCCCTTACTTTACATCCTTTACACTGATTACAGGGCCACCCAGCCTGTCACATGGTGAAGTTTGCTGATGACACAGTCTTGCTCTGTCTGCTGTCTGCCCCTACACTACATCACAGCTCTGCTTTGCAGAGTTTTGTCTCCGGGTGTGAAAGCTCCTGTCTTGACCTGAATGTAAATCAAGACAAAAGAGCTTATTGTGACTTTTTCAAGTGGGCAGAGAAAGCTGACAGAGGATGTCACCACCACCATCCAGGGAGAGTAGGTGGAGATGGTTGAAGAGTACAAGTACCTGGGTACAATCTTTGGTGGTTTCCTGAGGTTTTCCTCTAACACTGAGTGGATCCTGAGGCAATGTCACCAGTGTCAGTATCTACTCAGGAAGCTGAGTTCATTAGGAGTTAGCAAAAACATTTTAACTGTGGAGTGTGTGAAATCAGAGGCAGATTCATTTCAGATGATTTATTACACACTCACATCTCACAAGCACAGAACAGACTGAACATTTAAGCAGAAACTCTCCTCTTAAGTTTCGTGGCATTTACATCACACACAACATGACATTTGCATCACACTGCATTCAACCCCCTTCATCCTTGACTCCTTCCTGCTATCTCACCAGGAACCTCCAGCTCTTTGTTCTCCCATGCTTATCCACTGTCTCCTATCTGAGATGCTAGATAATCTGGCTCCCCCAAGGTGCTACATAACTACCTTTTATCACTCCTTCATCGAGGGTGTTCTCACCTTTTCATTTACCTGCTGATTTAACTCCATCAGCCTGCAGGATCGGACGCGCTTAAACACAATAATTAAGACTTGCTCTAAAATTACTGGACAGCCTGTTAGAGCTCTGGCTGCCCTCTGTGAACAACAGACAATTACAATTGCCTACAGGATCCTCCAAGACCCCTCACACATTTTACATCCTGTGTTTGAGTGGCTTCCATCAGGACGTAGAATGCACTGTCCAGGATGTAGGACACAGAGGTGGAGAGCCACTTTTGTCCTTACAGCAGTTAGACATTTAAACTCCGACCCTTCTCTGCTCCAGCGTTGCAACCTCTCCTTGCCCCTTCCCCCACAGTTTCTCTGACTGAACTGCAAATGGCACTTTATCTCACCCTAAGCACTTAGCTGTAATTGATCTCTGCAGACAGTATCTATAGTGTTGTTTGTTTGATGTTTTTTATGCCTTGTCTATGCCTGGTGCTCTCTGTGCCTTTTTAATTGCATTCAGGGATAAATAGTGTTTTGAATTGAATTAAAGGCCCATCTGCCAGGTACAAACTGAGAGGAGTCTGCTAGCCTTGCCGCTAGACATCGGTTTGTCTACTTTCTATATATCTTATCCAATCCTGCTAGATAGCCATCTACTAACCCTTGACTATATATTTCATTCACAGATGTTATTTTCTTATGTTATTATAGTTTATTATACTCTGGACTGTACACTTCCTCAATTAGCAGCAGTTCATGTGGAACTGTTCATGTGGAAATGGACGGTCAGGACATAAAACTGACCGAATTTCGCTTGTGCCATTTTTTTTTCCAGTTTTTCCCTTCTTCCTGTTGGGGGTGTGTGTATATATATGAGAGCTTTTATGTACTGCCCCTTTAAGAATTCTCCTGCTGGAGTGGTCACGGGACTCCGCAACCCGGAAGCAGCAGAGTTGGGGTGTGTGGAGGCTGGTGTGGAGTTGCCGAGGTTGGGTTACTGTTGGCCTCTGACTCCTGTCCATGTTGTTGTCTATTTTGCAGTGGGGTGGACCAGCTAAGGCTGTATTGGAGCAGCTGGCTGGTCACTGGCACGAGTCATGTGGCCCACAAGTATTGTGACAATGGTCGTATTCTTTATTATACAGCCGAATCACTGCAGTGATACATTCATTGATGCCACACTCTTGTGGCTTAATCATAAGTCTTGTCGGTGAACTATAAGAGAGAAGAAAGGAGGGGGGAAAACAACAAAAAAACTGACTTGAAAGCTACAAATAACTGGCCAGTTAAAGACCAAATTGCCCAGATGTGTGTTTTGTTTTTTTTTAAACTCTCATATTCAGCCAGTATTAGTTAATGTTATTTAGTCTGACAACTGAAGCTAAACACTAATGCTGGCCTCAAACATAGAAGCTCCCATCAAAATGGAGATCTCAGAGAAATAAAGAAAGAGGAAGGATGGGGAGAACTGGGGCTCCTTAGCATTTAAAGCATCCATCCATCCATCTTCTTCCGCTTAATCCTTTTCGGGTCGCGGGGGGGCTGGAGCCTATCCCAGCATCTTTGGGCAAGAGGCAGGGTACACCCTGGACAGATTGCCAGTCCATTGCAGAGCCAACACAGAGAGACAGTCGACCATTCACTCTCAGTCATACCTAAGGACAATTTAGAATCCCCAGTTTTTTTTTTATGCCAATTAACCTAACTTGCATGTTTTTGGCATGTGGGAGGAAACCGGAGAAATCCCGGAGTAAACCCACACAGACAAGGGAGAACATGCAAACTCCACAAAGATCACTGTTGGTCGGGTGCTGGGATCGAACTCAGGATCCCCCGGCCAAGGGTGAGTTGCAGTGCTAACCGCGCCGCCCGCATTTAAAGCAATAGGCCATAAAAACAGCTTCTTTCCCTTTTGTGAAATGGTACTGCTATCGTTAAATTCTACAGTGTTTGGACAAAACTTCAACGCCTCTGGGAATTGTGTCAATGTGTTAAAAAAATAGACTGTTAAATGCCAAAAATTTCAGTTTGAGACTTTAATTTTTCTTGTCTATTCCTGATCATCTTATTGTCCAGCAGGTTCATAAATATGAGGCTGTGGTTGATTACAGACATACAGGATTTTAACTAGAGCCATTGCTGCCTATTTGGGTGCCCTGAGCATAACTGATTTGTGGTCGCCTTAAGGGGTGATTCAGTCTGCTAGCTTCTCTCTCTTCTGACTTTCCTGCCCATTTGCTTTCTGAGGAAAATCTGTTTATTGAGCCTTTTCTTCATGTGTATATATCCACTATGGTTTCTAACCTGCAAGTTGGACGTTAATGTGATGAGTTCTTTCCTGCTTAAATGAGTAGTAGATAAAATAAATTAAACTGTCTCCTGTGGAAAGAGTGCTCTCTCACACAAAACTTTGTAGTGCTGTGTCCTCCTCGCTGGAAAGAATGCAGCTCCTCTTTCCTATCAGGTGTTTTTCAGCTCCATCTGTGAGGTATAAAAATTTTCACTGATCCTCAAGGATGTGCGTGGATATTGGGGTTAAATCCAGGTCACTCTGTTCCATCAGGTGTTTTCAAAAGTAACTCTAACAAATGTGCCTCTGGTCTAAATGGCCAGCTATGACCTTTAACATGACCATTTCTCTGAAGAAAAAAGCAAAACTGAGAAAAGGGGAACATGTATTAAATTTCATCATACCCAGCATCTATTTTTACCTGGCTTTTGTAAACCTACTAACTGAAATCACACCCAGTAGTGTGACAACAGAGACTAGGGACTCTCAAGTTAACTTAAGCTAAGCAAACCTACAGCCAACTGTAGGTTTGCTAGATAGGAGGAGGCCATGTTTGCACTAGTTAACCATGTGCAAACATTCACAGGTCTTGAACTGCAGGCTTTCAGCAGAAGAAGAAATTACAAAAGCAGAAGTAAACTAAATGTAGGAAGAAGCCATGAAGAAATGCTGGTTAAAGAATACACACTAAGAAATCAAAGTACAGAAATGGACCTTAAAGGTACAAACGCTTGTTGCTTCAGCAGTACCCTAAAAGGTATGAGAACTGTACCTTGAAGAACATATCTGGAACCCCAGTGACAAAAATGTACCTTTAAATCCAAACAAAGGTCCATAGTTGCCATCTTCAGGACCATTTCTGTACCTAAAAGGGTACTTTTCTGTAAAGTGGTCTGTAAGGTACAGAAATGGTACCTTTTTTCACACTAGGTGACACATGAACACGCAGCGGTCTCTCTTCGTGTTTTGTGCCACTTACTGTTGTTTAAATTACCCTTAAGTGTATATTCATGTGTTTAATGTCTGTATATGATGCTGCGCACAAGCTACAGTTACAGGTACAGAGGATTGCTACCTCCATTTTAAATGATTCCTACCCTTTGCACTGCCACTTTCAGCTTCTTCCCTCAAGACGGAGGTTTGCTGTCCCAAAAAGTAAAACCCAGCACTACAAAAACAGCTTTGTTCCTGCTGCTGTCAAAGAGTTGAACAAGTTGTAACAATATATTGCACATAATTTAGTTACCTATTTATTGATTTCATTTTATATTTACTTATTTTTGTAGGGTTTTTTTTTGGGGGGGGTGTTTCTAAATCTTTTATTGGGTTTTAGACTTTTGAGTTTTTAACCTCTTTGACTAGTCTTTAACTTTTTAATATGATTCTTCTCTCTTATATCTGGTTTTTCTCTCATCTCTTTGTCTTATATCCTGATTGATGGAGCCTTAAGCATTTTTATCATGTTTATAGTCAGCTTCATGTGTGCCTGTGTTTGTGTTTATGTTGAATGTAATTGTAGTTTGTAAATATGGATGTCACCTGACTGCAAAACAAATCTACCTACGGGCACAAATAAAGTAGCCTGAACCTGAAGAGTTGCCACAGCCTCCTGGAGATAAGGAATATGACCAAACATTACATCCTGGATCAGAGTGTTACAGAGGAACTCCGTGGCCTAGGTCTTCTTCACCAGTCCTCCATACCCCCGGACTCGACTGTCGTGTCTCATCCCAAATGGAGATGCCGTAGACAGTGTGAGCGGCAACAAGAGAGGTAAATGTGGAGGTATCTGAACAAAGGTAACCGCTAGCCCGCACAGACTCCCGATTCTGTCACTCATTCTGGCCAACGTGCGCTCACTAGACAACAAAATGGACCACATGCAGCTCCAGAGAACTACATAACTTGATACGTGGAACTGCTGTGTTTTTATCTTCACGGAAACGTGGTTAAATGACAAGATACCGGACTCTGCCATTCAGTTAGCTGGGCTAAAATGCTACCACAGTGACAGTGCTCACTGAAGGAGGGAAAACCTGTGGTGGTGGGGGGTCTACATCAGTGACACCTGGTGCAGAGATGCAACTGTTGTACACAAACATGTTCTCCGTTGGTAGAGTTTATGATAAAGTGCTGACCCTTTTACACTCCGAGAGAATTTTCATCTGTCCTACTAATCACCATGTATACCTTGCCCACTGGCATTTGTGAGAGGAGCAAAACGCTAAAAGAACTCTATCAGGCCATCAGTGAGACAAAAACGGCACATCCAGATGGATTCCTCAACACAGCAGGAGACCACAACCATGCAGATTTAAAGGCCTTCCAACCAAACCTACACCAGCATGTAGACTTTCCAACAAGAGGAGACGATTTGCTGGACCTGGTGTACACAACTCACAAGGAAGCATAGAAAGCCTCCCCCCTTCCCCACCTGAGCCTCTCTGATCACATCACCATCTTGTTAAAGGTCTGATGAAACAATTTTGACTGCATCTAATTTTGCAACACATAATTTCAATATGACAAAATAGGTGGGTCTGTGCAGTTCTAAGTCAAACAGGCTTTTTTCACATTAATATCCGACGTTTTCATGAGTGCCATGTCACCAATTGTGTCAGTGGCTGGAAAACCCCCTGGCCATGTTGTGACGTCATTGGGAGAACACGGCGCTTGGCTGCCCGTTGTACACGCAGGTTGGAAGCGGTAGAAAACATTGACAATGGTTCTAGCACATGTAGTCTGGAATTGGTTTGCGTTATCCAATCTTCCGACAATTATAGTTCAGAAGAATGGGATGATAATGAAGAATCTGGGGGCATCAGACCTTATAGGTTTGAGCCGTGCCAAGCGGGCATCGTGCCTAGCAAGTCAGACTCAGAGTGACAGCGGAGAGGCACACACGCCCGCCGCAGCAGCAGTGACAAACACACGGCAGGGGAACACCGAGTGGTATGCTTTTGTTACAGATATTGCAACAAATTATTTGTTCATAAATAGAATTTATTTAAACCCGATTTTTAATAAAATCATAGCAGTGTATTCTCTGTGGCTCAGGCATTGGGTTTATTATACATTATCTTTTGAGTTCTTGTTGTCTTTATGTCTGTGTTCCTTTTCTTTTCCATGCCTGTAGCCGCCGCTCTGGCTGGTGGTTGTTGGGCAGCCATTTTGACCCATTTTCAGGTGGGCGCTGTCCAAGATTTGCCGGTCCAACCACGCGCCCTCTCTCTTTGACAGTCAGCTGTTCATCGGCCCTGGGGTGCAACCGTGGTTAACATGTCACCTCTCCATGTTCGCTGGGCAATGTCGGCCCCGAACGCCAACTGTGTTTGTTTATTTTTGTAAGTCTTCACCTTTTTGGGAACTGTTGTCATCAGTCTTATGTTCAATACATGTGCTGTGGTGAATCCTGCACGTAAATCCATTCATCCTTCCCCTTCTCGTGCGCTCCTTGTCATGACCCTCCGTGCGCTCTTACGCAGCGCATGGAGAGGGAGGATGAAATGAGGATATACGTGCAGGGTTCACCACAGCACATTTAATACAGAAAGACAGACAATTCACAAAAAGGTGAAGATGTACAAAAAACACAAACACACTTACTGATGGCGTTCGGGGGCTGGCATCGCCCAGAGAACGAATGAGAGGAGACGTGTTGGCCACAGGTGCGCCCCAGAGCTGACATCGCTTCAAGGGCGCACAAGAACCACGGCAAACATGGAGTGGCTAACACATCGTGAGAGTGCTGCAAATACTGGCAGACTAACAGCACAGATGACAATACTATGGACCAGCAGTGCATGACTGGCAAACAGCTGCTTAAGTACACCCACTGCTGGTGATGGTGTGATGAGAAGCACCTGGGCGAGGACCAGAAAAGATGATCAGCGGGAGTGGGAATCAGCTGGTGATAATGAGAGAGGGGGCGTGGCCGGACCGGCAAGCTGTCAGCATGCGTTCACAGAAAGTAGGTCAAAGCAGCTGTCTCTAACAGCTGCCAGCCAGACAGTGGCTAAGGAGAGGAAAGCACACTGAAATACATACTATACATACATAGACAGTGGCACCTAAACCCACAGAGAGGTCAGGATCGAACCGGGGGAAACCAAGCCGGCTCAGCTCCTGACACTCCTCCTGCGTAAAAGCGCACGAGGAGGCTTATGACAGTTGGAGCTGAAGCGTGTGATGTGGTCTTTCACAGCCTGCTGTTTATCTAAGCCTGCAACACAACGTGAAGGCATAGCTGTAAAATTAAAACAAGAAACCAGAGAAACTGTGTGCTACAAAGTTGCTGGCATTCCAGCCAACAACACCGGCGTCCGTTCTCTCGCTGACGTCATTTCAGCCTCCTCCTTCATTCAGTGGGCGGCACCACAGTCCAGTCAGTGGCTGCGTTTTTTGGATAACTGTTTTGCAGGTGCGATTGTAAATATTATATTGATCATCGACAATGACTTTTGGGTTTACACAACATGCTAAAAAGTGTCAAAATCGTGTCATTAGACCTTTAAGGTCGGCATATAAACCCAGAGTGAAAACAGACCAGCAAAAAAGCAGGTACGTGTGTGTGGCCACAGGGAGCCTCTGATGCGCTGAAAGACTGCTTCAGCACTACAGACTGGGACACTTTCAAGCACACAGCCACTCACAATGGACACACAAACCTAGAGGAGTACACTGAGGTTGTTGTGGCATACATAGTTAAATGCATTGGTGATGTCACTCACTGCAAAACCATCACTGTTGGTGCCAACCAAAAGCCATGGATGACAGCAGAGGTCCACAGGCTCCTGAGGGTTCGGGACACAGCCTTCAGGGCCGTTGACACTGCAGGACTAACATCTAGGGCCAATCTTCCCCGTGGCATCAAGGAGGCAAAACGACAGTACAGCAAGAAAATACGTGGCCACTTCAGCAACACCAAAGATGCACGCTCCCTCTAGCGTGGCATACAGACCCTCACCAACTACAAACCTCCACCTCAGACCAGCGTGAGTGACACCACACTGCTCAACAACCTAAATGACTTCTTCGGCCACTTTGAAGCACAAAACGGCACCTAAGATGTCATGGCTGACATGGAATACAGGAAAGAAGAAGAAATCCCCATTCTTCTTCCTTTTTCCACTTTGAGCTCCCCAACACCAATGTGGTCGCTGCCATGTTTGGTCATGGTGATGGTGAGTCTGACTGAAACTGCATCAGACAGGAAAACTAGCTGCATAATTTTTAGATTTTTTTTTAGATTTAGTATACTTTATTGATCCCCAGAGGGGAAATTGAGGGTCATCCACCACCTGGATGGATGAAGCAGCCACGATACGGCGCTATCCCTTAACCATTCTCACACACACATTCACACCTAGGGCCACTTTAGAGTGTCCAATTAACCTAACCTGCATGTTTTTGGCATGTGGGAGGAAACCGGAGAAATCCCGGAGTAAACCCACGCATACACGGGGAGAACATGCAAACTCCACACAGATCACTGTTGGTCGGGGGCTGGGATCGATCCCACGATCCCCACGATCCCCCGGCCAAGGGTAAACTGTGCTGCCGCAGTGCTAACCACTGCGCCACTGTGCAGCCCGTGATAATACAAATGAAATTCATATGGGATAATCGTATGAGTTTGTAGATGTGGCAGAGAATGTAAATGACCGAGCAAACACAAAACTACGACCATGATGGGCGAAAAACTGAGTTACCAGTACCAAGATGGCGGCGCCCATGCCGTCATGGATTCTCACAGGAAAAATGCATCAAACAGGAAAAATAGCTGTGTAATACAAACAAAATTCATGTGGGATAATCATAAGAGTTTGTAGATGTGGCAGAGAGTGTAAATGACCGAGCAAACGCAAAACATCGACCACGATGGACGAAAATGGACCAGCCACGTGGGCGAGCGAGCCCCTCCTCCCGGCAACAGGTAAGAGAAAAATGTTTCTTTTACATTTTATTGATTTTCTGGTTCATATGCTTTGAAGATTAGATAAAAACATATCCCTGTAGACAAAACCGCATCAAAAAACCAAACCATTCTTTGTGTAAATGTGTCCAAAGTCCACTTTTGACTGAGTTATGTAATTTATATAGCTGCCGTGATATTATGCAAATTAGATGCATAAATTTATTCCTATCTGAAACTTTGGATCATATTCTACATCTTTCTAATTGACCGTAAGCCATTATCTCTTGCAACTTTCAAGTTTTAGCCTTGGAAATCTGAACTATTTACCACTCTTGACCACTAGGGTGTTTACCCCTTAACTGTTCCTGTCACCATGCGGGGCCTGGGACAGCTAAATCATTTTGCACACATAGCAAGATAATTAATGGATTACATTATGCGGGCTCATTAATGTCAGGCTGAAAACGGACTGTTTCAGACAGAGCTTTTAGAACATGTTCAGTCTGCTTTATCCTGCTTTGAGAGCTCTTAATGTGGGAAAAATCTGAGGAAAATCAACACAAAATTGCCAGTAATTTCCTCATTTTGGAGTGAGAAATGGGATTTGTGGAGTGAGAGAGAGGGGGAAAAAGTGAGTTGGCAACACTGCATAAAGCTGTCAGTTTCTTTTTCCAAATGTCTGCTGTGACAGAGACATGATCCAGTCCTTTTGGAGATCAAATTCATTTTTGAATAATCTTTATCCAGGTAGCAAGTAAATGCATTTTAACTTCAGTGGACAACAGCTGTCTGATGGAAAAGGACTTATCAGGTCTTCATTCTGTAATGATGTATCTGGCAATCAGTCGGTTTAATTCTTACTGGGTCACCAGCAGTCCAGATCCATACCTGTACTCAAAATCCAGCCGCTGTTCAGATGGTGTAAATCCACTAACACGGTGTTAGCTTAGCATAGCACTAGCTTTGCAGGACCTTGTTGCTGTTCATAGGTGCTTCTGGAGATTGCAGTCGGTCTCAAACGCATTTAACTTGCAACCCACCAATATGCTTTTACCTTTAACCGTGACAATGAAAAAATAATCTGTCCATTTCCACAAAAACAAAGTAGCTTCATCTTTTCCCAGCAAGAGCAAGCGCCATTTGTGGCTGCAGCACTGAAGACGCTCTTTGACTGATGGCGTTCCTTAGCTAGGTAGGGTCAGTTTGTATTTATTTGCGCTAAAATATCTATCCATATTAATAAAACGAGTAACGCATCTGATCAAATTTCAGTAACTATAATGCATTACTGAATTTTTATACAGTAATTTCGTTACACAGCACGTTACAGCAAAAGTAGTGGCGTTACTTTGTAACTCGTTACTCCCAATACTGGTTACGTCACATACATAGCAGCTAGCTCATTAGCTTTATTGGGGGAGTCCTTTATGCAGCCATGATTGTGTTACCAGAACATAGTGATCATGAGTAGGGGTGCAATCGGCAGTTTTTGACGATTGTCGATGCCAATACTAATATACACTGCCTATAAAAAGTATTCACCCCCCTTGGATGTTTCAACCCTTTATATATACTGTATATAAAAGGGATTCTGCGGTGTGGGTATGTATGTATGTAGCAAACAATGAGTGCACATGCGCACCCAACAGGGTGGCCAGAGTTTAATATCTGCAAGTCTCTCTTCAAAATACGCTGGGTGGAGTTTAACATCTACGAGTCTCTCTCCAGAATACAGGTGCTGTGGACTGACGGGGAGATGTGGACGTAGGTACAGGTTACCATTGGGTGCTAGGACACCAAAATTATATTTACATTTTCTTATATTTATTTTCTTTATTAATCCGCACATATAACCCCCTAGAGGTGTACGCCATGCGAGGAATCAAGCACACCCTGGATCCAGTCTCGCACACTCCAGTGCTCTCTCTGCATGCCTCTGTCTTCACACCGGTGCTGGATTGTTGTTGCACGGGGAAATGGAGACAGACTGCGCTACTTACCCTCTGTAATACACTCGCTGTGGAGTGTCGTCGGCCAGGGAAATGGACGTGTATGGTGTTGGAGGAATCGTGCGTAACTCGAACGGACAGCAGTTGGGTGTACATCAGGTAAAGCCTGATTTACGCCTCTTTCTGGAGCTTGTGCTCTTTGTGTTCACAGGAGCATATTGTGCAAATAGTCCAGGGATGGCCAACTGGTTGTATTCTGCCATTTTATCATACTTATCAGAACGGCCATACCCTGTGTTACTACTCATGCGCATGCATGCATAGTAACAAGAAATATGCTTCTGCTCATAATTTCAGCATAAAATACAGCTGACGATAACGGCTGACGGCGCTGCACTGTGATTGGCTGATCCAAAAATGTGCATTTTCAGTGTGTGTCTATTTATATGCAATATATTACGTATATTTCCTGCTGTTAAAAATTAGTCAATACAGCTGATGGAAGGTAAACGATAGCATACCTCGGCCCATCTGATTGAAGGCAAGCAATTATATAATGTTAGTAGCAGTGCAACTGATTCTGACAAAGTACATATGCTAAACTGATAGCTATATCTGTTGGTTTGCCATAGGGGCATGGTATTCTGATAAAGTATGGTAAAATAGCAGAACACCACCCTCATTCAGTGCGGCCCGCCAGTCCATTTCAAAAAATCTTTTATTTATTTATATCACCTTTGATCGTGTTTGAAACTTCATGCTTAAATGCAATTATAGTGTTCGCCAGCACAGGGAGCGCTAATCGAAACCTAGGTGTCGCTCTGTGCGACTGGTTGAGCAAGACAGCACGTGAGGGAACATTGTGCACCAGAGTCTGTGTTGATCGGAGCAGGAGTAAAGTATGCATTAACAGGCTGTAAATGGCAGTAAATGTACATGGTAAGCTGGTTAAGCACGGTGTTAAAATGCTCAGCCCACCGCTCCACTATCATGGCCTGATCCTTGATTAAAGAAGATCCATCAACAGATCTCACAGGTGCCAGGGAGCAGTTTCTGGGGCTGTAGATGGTTTGGTAGTTGACATGATCTTTGTGACGCGTCAGCTCCAAGAGAAATGTCGGGAGCAGCATAAGGACCTGTTCATTGCCTTTGTCGATCTGTCAAAGGCATTTGACACAGTGAACAGAGAACTACTGTGGCAAGTCCTGAAGAGATTTGGGTGTCCACACAAGTTTCTCACCATCCTTGCGCAGTTCCATTCTGGGATGATGGCCCGAGTGGTAGTGGGAAGGCACAGCTCAGAACCTTTTGGAGTGCAAACCGGAGTGAGGCAAGGCTGTGTGCTGGCCCCAGTTCTCTTCAACATCGTCCTTGTCTGTGTAACAACTCTGCTACGTAGGAGGGTGGAGAAGCAAGCTGGGGTTACCATTGACTTCAGGCTTGATGGTAACCTGTTCAACATCAGGAGGCTACAGGCAACTTCCAAGCCTGACATCAGAGACCATCATTGAGCTACAATACGCCGATGACTGTGCCCTGGTTGCCCATACACCAGACGCTCTACAAAACATCCTCTCGGCAGCTGTAACTGCATATACCAGAATGGGACTGACAATCAACACCCAGAAGACAGAGGTACTCTGTCAGTCCAGTACTGACCCCCCACAAAACCCAATAACCCTCACAGCAGCAGGGCAACAGCTGCTCACAGTGCCCACATTCAAATACCTGGGGAGCATAATGTCTGACACCTGCTCAATGGATGACGAGATCCAGAATCACCTCAAGCAAGCATCAGCCTCTTTTGGTCGTCTAAGGAGAAGGGTTCTTCAGAACAGCAACCTCAAACTCCACACCAAAGTGCTGGTCTAGACTTCCGGTTATGGCTGCCACGTAGGACGGACATGTCTCGCTCTGCTCTGCTCCTGGAAAAAAAAAAAATCGGCAAATAACTCTCTCATTTGGGACAGAACGTATCCCAGCATTTGGGCGAGGATATGTCGGCGAAGCCTAAGGCTGGAAAACCAGGAAAAGGAAAAAGCGAGCCGCCGAAACAGTCCAAATTAACGGACTTTCAGGTCTGTGACGCAGCAAACAAAACTCCATATATGGCGGAGGAGGCTGGCAACGGTGCGATATCTGCGGGGAATGGCGCAGATGCGCTGATGGCTGCCATGAGTTCAATGAGAGCGGACTTTTCCTCTAGATTTGATGGGATTATGACAGCGTTGGAAGGAATAAGAAAGGAATTGGGTGACTGTGTAGAACGAACGGCGCAGATGGAGCTCCGTCTCGCTAGTGCTGAAGATGACGTCACCCGTCTTCAATTAAAGGTGCGCACTTTGGAAAAAAAAATAAATCTCTGGAAGATAATATTTTGGATTTGGAATCTCGGTCGAGACAGAATAATTTGAGGCTGGTGGGTCTTCCAGAGGAATCAGAAGGTCGGGACGTATGTTCCTTTCTGGAAAAGTGGATTCCGGAGGTGCTGGGCAGCGAGGAGTTGCAATCAGCAGTGATTCTGGAAAAAGCACATCGTATTGGCCCACGGAGAGATAAGGGACTGCCGAGGACCTTAATTATGAAGTTTCTTAGCAACAGAGACAGGATGAAGATCTTCAACGCTGCACGAGCTAAAAAAGGAGAGATTAAACACCAGGACCAGCAGGTGCGGTTCTACCCAGATTTGGCCACAGGAATCCAGCAATTGAGGAAGCAGTTTGATCCCATACGTAAGGAGCTGCGCAACCTTGGGATTCGTCATGGTGTAATCTATCCTGCGAGACTGCTGACCACGTATGAGGGCAGAACCCACATCTTCAAGACCCCAGAGGAGGCGCAGGAGTTCATCAAGAAGATCAAAGAAGAAGAAGAGACTGGTGGGAGCTAAGCATGAACAAAAAATAAGGTAGAATAATTAAGCATTTGCACAGGCATCTGACTGACTTGAAGTAAATAGTAAGTTTATAAAATATAGATTGTATTATATATTAAAAAAACAAAACAAAAACAAAACAAACAAAAAAAAAACTATGATGTACAAAGTTGTTAAAAATTTTGGAGTTAAGTTGGAAAACTACAGAGGAGAGTTAATGTTACGTCATTAAAAGCAGTAGAGTTAGGGTGATTGGGAGGATGAAGAAGGAGTGGCTTAGGCTGTTCCCTGTGGGTGTGGAGCGGTCGATGGCTATATCGGGAGACAGAATTTTTCTTTTGATTTTGGGGGGTTTGCCACAAGTGTGGGAAGGGGAAATTTGTTTGTGTGTAGTTTGTAGGATGAATGTTCAACCACTCATGTTTTTGCTTCTCTGTATGAGCATGTTTACACTGCAAGGTAATCCCAAACTCTCTATTAATCATAAACCAAAGTGTTAATCTTAATTTAACTTCATGGAATTGCAGAGGTCTACAAAATTTAAAAAAACTTAAACAAGTTATGAATAAAATAAAGGACATGGGTTCAAGAATTGTGTTTTTACAAGAAACTCATCTGATAGAGGAGGATGTTAAAAGAATTAGGAGTAGATGGCAGGGAAGTGTATTCACCTCTTCATTTTCATCCCGAACCAGGGGAGTTATGACTCTCATACATAAATCAGTTCCTTTTCAAGTGAAAAATGTAATTGGAGACAAATTTGGAAGATATGTAATCATTCAAGGTTCTTTGCTATTAGAAAATATAAATCTTGTGAACTTATATGGTCCCAATATAGATGATCAGAAGTTCTTTGCTAATTTATTTCTCATCTTATCATCACTTACAGGGCAACATATAATAGCAGGGGATTTTAATTGTACATTGAATCCAGGTGTGGATAGATCAACAGGACTGGATTGTACGCACATTGGATGTAGGATGACTATTAATCATTTTATGAAAGAATTGAGATTGTTAGATATATGGAGAGAAATGAAACCACAAGTTAAAGCCTATTCTTGTTATTCCAGTACCTACAAGACATTCTCACGTATTGATTATTTTTTGATTTCCACAGAATTAAGGTCCAAGATTCAAAACTGCTTTTATGATAACATCGTGATCTCTGATCATGCACCCTGTTGTCTAATATATGTAGATAAAAAATTGACAAAGGAATCAGGTAGATGGCAATTTCAGCATAAATGGCTTCAGGAAGAGGAATTTGTCAAGTATATAGAAAAACAGATAGACGAGTTCTTTGACATCAATACTACACAAACATCAGCATGTGTAAAGTGGGAGGCTTTCAAAGCTTTTATTAGGGGACATATTATTAGTTATACAGGATCAAAATCTAAGAAGACTCGAGAGGAGAGAGCTAAATTGGAACATAAAATAAAAAGTCTTCAGGAAAAAGTGTATGCAGGAAGTGACCCAAGGTTGGAGAATGAATTACTGATTTTGAGAGCTGAATACGACAAAAAAATCAGCGAATAGAGCTGCCTCGAGTCTTCTAAGATTGAAACAATCTTTTTATGAACAAGGTGAAAAATCAGGAAAATTATTAGCATGGCAGATTAAACAATTGGAAATTAAAACACCAATTACCAGTATTATAAGTAACGGACAGGTAGTTATAGATCCTTTAGAAATTAATAGAGCCTTTAGAGATTACTATGAAAAATTATATGATACCAAAAATGAACCTGATTTAACAAAACTAAATGGGTTTTTGAACGAACTATCTATACCGTGTATACCAAATGAAAACAGGGAGATATTGGAGTCTAAAATTAGTCAAGAAGAAGTTGGGCTAGCCATTGATAATATGAAATCAGGAAAAAGTGCAGGACCAGATGGTCTTCCAGTTGACCTTTATAAAAAATTTAAGAATAAATTAATAAAACCTTTTTTGGAAATGGTTTTAGAAGCATTTCAAAATAATAATTTACCATCATACATAAATAATGCCTTAATTATACTGCTGCCAAAACCAGGTAAGCCCTCTAATAAATGTGAAAATATGAGACCAATAAGCCTATTAAACGCCGACCTTAAGATAATCTGTAAAATTTTAGCAAGACGAATACAAGAAATTTTACCAAATATTATTAATCGAGATCAGAATAGCTTTATAAAGGGTAGACAAGGCTTCCATAATGTAAGAAGACTATTTAATATTATTTATTTTAATAAAGAAGCACCGGATACAGCTCTCCTATCATTGGACGCCGAAAAGGCCTTTGATAGAGTTGAATGGCCCTTTCTTTGTGAAGTCCTACAAAGGTTTGGACTTGGAAATAATTTCATAAAATGGGTTCAAATAATATACAATAATGCTACAGCAGAAATCCTAACAAATAACAATATTTCAAAACCAATAAAAATCAATAGAGGATGTCGACAAGGCTGTCCACTTTCACCTCTACTGTTTACTATGGCAATTGAACCTTTAGCGATAGCGATACGTTTACATTCACAAATATATGGAATTAAAGTTGGACCAACAGAACATAAAATCTCCCTGTACGCCGATGATATAATTTTGTTTATGTCGAATCTAAAAAAATCAATTCCAACCTTGTTGAATTTAATAAAGAATTTTGGGGAAATATCAGGATATAAAATAAATAAAACTAAATCTTCAATATTAATGCTAAATGAGACCCAGAGAAATTACCCAGCCCCTGAGGTAAATCAATTCAATGTTGTAAATCAGTTTAAATATTTAGGAATCCAAATTATGCCTAAGCTAGAATCAGTCGCCAGCGTCAACTATGAAGCCTTAATGTCAGATATCAATGAGTTAACTCAGAGATGGATGTCACTACCAATGTCGATGATCGGGAGAATCAATATACTTAAAAGTAATATTTTACCTAAAATACTTTATTTATTTCAATACATTCCCTTATCACCACCTTTAGATCTATTCTCAAGAATAAAAAAAAAGTTAGTGGAATTTATATGGAACAACAGGAGGGCTAGATTACGTTTGTCTTTATTATATTTACCATTTGATCGTGGAGGTCTGAAATGTCCAAATTTTATGTTGTATTATTGGTCGGCACAACTGAGGTCTATGACATATTATTTTTCATCAAATGATCTCCCTCACTGGACTGAAATGGAATCATACAATTTACCTTTACCTCTTCCCATATTCATATACTCAGATTCGGCAAAAAAATTACAAAAACAAGTTAAAAATCCATTTGTAAAGCATATGATCAAAATATGGTGTGAAGCTAAAAACTATTTAAAAGAACCACAGTTATTGTCACAATTTAGTCCAATATGGGGTAATCATTATTTTAAACCAAGGAGAGCGGACGCTGTATTTAAAGTATGGAATTTAAAAGGGATACAAAAGATTCAGGATTTATATTTGCCATGTGCAGACAACATAATGTCTTTTGAAGAGCTGAGGATCAAATTTAATCTGAATAGAACACATTTTTTTAAATATCTTCAACTTAGAAACTTTATTCGATCAAATCAAAATAAAGCTCTCACTCAACCTATTTATTCATCCTTGGAAAAAATGATGATGAAAGATAGTAAAAGAAAGGGTATTATTTCAGAGTTTTATAACTCATTGACACTATCTTCAAGTGAAAATTCACTGAAAAGATTAAACTACTGGAAAGAAGATCTGCAAATTGAAATTTCAGAGGAACAATGGGAATTGGCTTGTACAGAAGCTCAAACCAAATCAATAAATGCACGCCTTAAATTGATACATTTCAAATGGTTAATGCGGATGTATGTTACACCGGAGGAGTTAAATAGATATAACAAAAATATACCAGATACATGCACAAAATGCATGGAAAGTAAAGGAACCCTATTTCATTGTTTATGGGAATGTAGATTAATAAGAATGTTTTGGGAAGAGGTGAGGGTAACAATTGAAAAAATAATCTCAAAACAAATCATATTGAATCCTAAACTGTTTTTGTTGGGTCTGTACCCAGAAAAGCATAATTTTAATAAAAGTGAAAGAACATTCATAGACCTCAGTTTGCTTAATGCCAAAAAATGTATTGCACTATTATGGAAAAAGACTCATAGACCAGATGTGACTCAGTGGTTAAGACAGATGTTAACAAACCTTCCATTAGAAAGAATAACATATATACTGAAATCAAAGGAAATTGTGTTTGAGAATATATGGAGACCTTTTATTGATTATGTAAAAAATTTAAACATAACTCTTGAAGAAGAAGGTGAATGATGTGTGTGGACCTTGTAAATTCCAAACTGGTGAACATAATATGTATACTTATGTATTGGATTGTCTAGACTAAACAGAGGAGCATTGTTGAAGACTTGATTTTGTTGGTGGTTGTTGGTGTTTTTAGTGCATTTTTTTTTTTTTGTAGTACTTTAGTGTTAGTGTTTGATTGTTTGTATCATGTTTGTTAAAAAAAAAAAAAGGTTCAATAAAGATATTGTGGAAAAAAAAAGTGCTGGTCTACAGAGCTGTATGTTATCACCACCTTACTGTATGGATGTGAGGCATGGACTATTTACAGCCGCCATCTGAGAAGCTTGGAGACCTTCCATGTAAGATGTCTCCAGAAGATCCTTGGCATCACTTGGAAGGACAGAGTGCCGCACACAGAAGTGCTGGAGAGAGCTGGCAGCTGCAGCGTGGAGTCCATCATGGCCCAGCATCAACTCAGGTGGTTGAGGCATGTCATCCGGATGCCCAGCCACAGACTCCCACGCAGAATCCTGTATGGTCAGTTACACCGTGGCCAACGCAGCGCTGGTGGGCAGAAGAAGCACTTCAAAGACCAAATGAAGTCCATCCTGAAGAGATGTCGGATCAACCCCTCTTCATTGGAGGAACTCGCTTCCTGCCGAGACATCTGGCGCTTCCACTCCTCACAGGGAGTGGATTATATGGAGGAACAGCGCACACAACACCGGACAGCAAAGCGTGCAAAGAGGCATGCTCGCCAAGTCTCCCCTGCTCCCCCCAGCACCTCCTTCACATGCCCGGTCTGTAACCGAATCTGCAGATCCAGGATCGGACTATTCAAACACCAGCAGACTCACAAATAAAGAAGATGGTCATCATTGAATCGATGGACTACCAGAGAGAGAGAGAGAGACATGGTAAGCTACTCTTAAAGAACGTAAATGCTACAGCTCTTCAGCAGTGATGGCCAGGTGAAGACTCATTAAAGCTCTGAGGCTTTCAAAGCTTACAGGCTTCATTCTAACTCAGAACAGTGGCATCTGGTGGCCATCATGCATGTTCTTACATACTATTACTACGTTATTGCTGTTTTACATAATTTTCCCTTTGTTTTGACCTACTGTGATTATGATGGGTTGTGCTATAATTTATAAATGCCGATAGCGGCATTTGCGGAGTGGGAAAACGAGAGCGGAGCGGCCTGCCATTCAGCTAGCTAAACAGCTGTTCAGTAGCTGTTTTGTCAACATAAATCATCTGGGATCATGGGTCCCAAGAAAGCTCAGCAGACTGAGGTGGACGATATTAAAAGATCGCTCGACTTCCTGGCTGAAGAGATTTCTGCTGTTAAGCTGCAGTAAAAAAACATTGTGGACCTGGTCGAGGAGGTAAAAGCGCTGCGGATCCAGAATGCTGAGAAGGACAAGAGGCTGGCATACTGTGTCTGGAGAGCAGAGTGGCAGACCTGGAACAATACACCCGGGTGAACGACGTGATCTTCACAGGGCTCCACATTAAACCCCGATCGTATGCTCGGGCGGTGGCCACGGACAGCAGAGGGGGCCTTGGTGAGCTGGAAGCCGAATCCACGGAGCAACAAGTGGCGGCCTTCCTGCAGTCCAAAGGAATCCGGCTAGACTGTAACACCATTGAGGCCTGCCACCCTCTGCCCAGGAAAAACAACAGTGACAAACCAGCTGTCATGAGGTTTGTCAACAGAAAACACAAGACTGCGCTGCTAAAACAAGGGAAGAAACTGAAAGGAATGGACAGTTACATAAACAAGCACGTTACAAAAGAAAACGCAGAAATAGCAAGAAAAGCAAGATACATGAGAAAGCAAAAAAAGATTCAAAACACCTGGACAACAAACTGTAAAATAGACATCAAATTAAATGAATCACCTGAAGAAGGCAAAGTCATTAACATCCAAAATATTATGGAACTGGACAAATATCAATGAACATTATGAACTGGAGTTGACAGCAACAAATGATAACTGTAGGACACTGAAGGATTATATTCATCTGCAACAGGACATATAACTACATGAAGCAAAAGATCAACAAACAGGATCAACAGGAACTGAAAGTTTTTGAATATACGGATCACAACCCACAGGACCTGGAATATAACATAGACCCTGACAATAATTTATTTACATCCATCAATAATAACTGTAGTTACTACACGGATGAACAGTTTAATACAATGGACACATCTGATTTCAATATTTCAATGATCCACTTCAACAGCAGAAGTCTCTATGCCAACTTTAATAACATTAAAGATTATTTACATCAGTTTAAAGAGCCAGTCAATATAGTGGCAATATCAGAGACGTGGCTCAGTGAAGAGAAAGGAGTGGATTTTACATTGGATGGCTACCAATTAAATTAAATGAATAGAAAAGTGAAAAAAGGAGGAGTTGCAATTTATGTTAAGTGCTTGCAATACAAGGTTGTTGAAAATTTGACAGTGACTGTGGATGATTTATTTGAATGTATTACAATAGAAATCTGTCTGGACAATATGAAGAATATAGTAGTGAGCTGTGTATATAGAACACCTGGATCAAATATTGACTTATTCAAGGACTGGATGGAAAAAATGTATGCAAAACTTACTCATAAAGTTATGTTCATCTGTGGGGATTTCAATATAGAATTTATGAATTCAAAACAACATAGTATGACTGAATTTATCAACACAATGTACAGTATGGGCTTACATCTAACAATCACCAGACCTAGCAGAATTACAACACACAGTGCCACATTAATAGATAACATATTCACAAACATTATGGAAAATAATATTGTGAGTGGGCTTTTATTGAATATCAGTGACCACCTGCCGATTTTTGTTGTCAATCAATGTGATTATAGGAAGAAAAAGTATACCAAAAATATTAAATATAAAAGAATAAGAACTGAAGAATCTATGTATTTACTAGCAAATTATTAATGCAAGACTGGAAGATGGTTTGTGATGAAAATGATATAAAGCATGATGAATTTTTACAAATATTTCAATCATTGTACAATAAAAACTGTCCTATAAAACAATACAGTGACAGACAACAAAACAAAAAGTCCATGGGTCACCAAGGGGCTCTTAAATGCATGTAAAAAGAAGAACACATTATATAAACAATTCATTAAGTGTAGAATGGTAGAGGCTGAGATCAAATATAAAAGATTTAAAAACAAGCTAACTAATATAATGAGGACTTGTAAGAAATAATACTACAACAGAATATTAAAGGATAATAAGAATAACTTAAGAGGAATATGGCAAGTGTTAAATGGGATTACTAGTAACCGATCAAAGAATGCTAATTATCCAGAATATTTTACTGAAAATGACAATTTGACAAATAATATGGAGGATGTGGTTAGTGGTTTCAATAAATTTTTTGTAAACGTTTGTCCAGAATTAGCAAAAACAATAGTGACACCAGGAAAAAAAAATGATAGTGGGCCTGTAAATGAAATAGAAGATAGAAATCCAAACACCATCTTTTTGGTGCAGTAACTGAAAAGGAAATTATCGACACTGAGTAAATTTAAGAACAAAAAAATCAACTGACTAGAATGAAATTGACATGACAATAGTGAAAAAAGTAATTGAAGGAATTGTTAAACCACTCACCCACATCTGTAGCCTATCATTTCAAACTTGTAAATTTCCAGATAAAATGAAAAGAGCAAAAGTAATGCCACTATACAAAACAGGACAGAGTCATCATTTCACAAATTACAGGCCGGTCTCTTTACTCACAATTCTCCAATACTTGAAAAAAAAATCTTCACTAAGAGACTGGATGATTTCATTGAAAAACACAACCGTCTTACAGACAAGTCGGTATAGTTTTAGAGCAGACAAATCTACATCTCTGGCACTGATCAAACTCATAGAAGAAATTACTAGTTGTATAGATTAAAAAAAAAAGTTTGCTGTAGGAGTATTTATAGATTTAAAGAAAACGTTTGACACCATTGATCACAGAATTTTACTGAGGAAATTGGAATGGTATGGGATAAGAGGGGTCGGACTGAGTTGGGTGGAAAGTTATTTAAGTAACAGACAACAATTTGTACAAATAGGTGAGCACAAATCACCCTTTATGGACACTTCTTGTGGTGTGCCCCAGGGGTCAGTTTTGGGACCCAAACTCTTTATCTTGTATATAAATGACATATGCCAAGCATCAAAAATTCTGAAATTTATTTTGTTTGCGGATGACACAAATATCCTTTGAACTGGTGAGAATTTGCAGCAGGTTTTAGAGGTGGTCACAACAGAAATGAAAAGGTTAATGCAGTGGTTCAACAAAAATAAATTCTGTAAATCTGAGGAAAAAAAAACAAAAACCCCCCCAAAGATTATGTTTGGAAATTATAAAATAAATCATGAAATAATGGTAACGATAGATGATACCAGAATTGAAATGGTACAGGAAAATAAGTTTCTGGGGGTGATGCTAGACAATGAAATCTGCTGGAAACCTCACATCAGTCACATCTGGGCCAAGTTGGCAAAATGTATAGGGATACTGGGGAAGACGAGACGCATCTTGGACTATAAATCATTGTTCTTACTGTACAATTCACTGTTTCTACCATATCTTAACTACTGTGTAGAGGTCTGGGGAAACACCTACAAGATCACCCTACAGCCAATATGCACATTACAAAAAAAAAGCTATAAGGATAATAAATAATGTAGGACATAGAGACCATACCAAGTCGTTGTTTTTGAAGTCACATGCCATAAAGTTCATGGATTTAGTTAAATATAAGACAGCACAATGTACAGGGCAATTGATAATCAACTCCCAACTAATACACAAAAAAAATATTCAAAAAAAGACAATGATTATAATTTGAGAGGAGACTTAAACTTTACAAAACCTAAGGTACAAACAACTAAGAAAAGTCTGTGCATATCTGTCTATGGGGTGGATTTGTGGAACAGTCTGGAGCTGGAACTAAAACTATGTACAAACAGAAATCAATTCAAAAATGGGTATAAACATTATTTGCTGAAAGGATATATGCTAGAGGTGTAGTATTAATATGTACGATTCACTATGCTCACTCTGGGACACTATGGTATGGTAGGTGGGACAGTACTGTGAATATCTGTGTATATCTGTGTTGTTTGGGGCTGGGTATAGCTGTATGGACCATATGTATGTTGGGATGGATGGGTGTCAATGTTGATATGTACAAAATATAGTTAATTGTCTACTTGGGGTCTTAATTGAGGTAATAAGTATATATTTCACATGGGTTGTGTTTAGGGAAAAGAGGAGTTGGAGTAAATAAGTTTTAACTTCTTCCTTCTCACTTTTGAGCACTGTATACTTTCACTTTTATTGCACTTGTCATTTGTTTTGGGTTTTTTTTGCTTTTTTGTTCGAAATAAAGTATCTATAAATGCCACATTTCCCACTTTTGCTTTCTTTTTGTTTTGCTTCACCTTTCCACAACATTGGTGTCCAAAACTCAGAACACAATATTGTAAAATTACTCATCGAACAACAGAAAAATGATTTCATGGGATCCCATGGACCATTCTGTAGGTAACTTATTAAAATGGGAATGACTTGAGTGAGTACAAATTAGCCATTTAACACCTCAGCACGTCTAAAATGTTCATTCATACAGCAACTTTCTATATGATAACCTTGCCATCGCTCTTTCTGTATCACAATGCTTAATGCATGCCAGATGCATTGTGTCACTGGTGTGTGACCGTATGTATGTGCACAAAACTTGCTTGCTATTGCTATTATACTACCAGCACCCTTAACACTGCATGCTATATTCAGTGGGCATCAATGCTAGTTGCTTTATAAAATGAAATCATGGTCAAAATAATTTGGATTTTTTGACAAAAATTTGCAAAAAAAAGTTTATTTCATGTCAAAGTGAAAACGGATTTTTACAAATTACTGTCAGTTAAAATTATATAAGGTAAAGTTATTGCATAAGTATTCACCCACTTCAGGTCAGTATTTAGTAGATGCACCTTTGGCTGCAATCACAGCACTGAGGCTGTGTGGATATGTCTGTCAGGCTGGCGCATCTGGACACTGCAATTTTTCTCCATTCTTCCTTGCAAAACAGTTCAAGCTCTGTCAGGTTGCTCGGGGATCAGGCATGAACAACTCTTTTCAAGTCCAGTCACATATTTGAGATCTGGGCTTTGACTTGGCCACTCCAGAACATTTACCTTGTTGTCTTTGAACCATTTCTGTGTAGCTTTTGCTGTATACTTGGGGTCGTTGTCATGCTGGAAAGTAAATCTTCTCCCAAGTCATAGTTCTCTTGCAGATTGAATCAGATCCAGGATTTGGTGATATTTTTCTGCATTCATGTTCCATCTACCATTACAAGCTTTCCAGGGCCTGCTGCTGAGAAGCATCCCCAGAGCACGATGTTGCCTCCGCTATGCTTCAAGATAGAGATGGTGTGTTTGTGGTAATGTGCAGTGTTTGGTAGTCGCCAAAAATACAGTAGTGTCTAGTCTGATGGCCAAAAATCTCAACTTTTGTCTCATCAGACCAAAGAACCTTCTTCCAATTGAACTTGGAGTCTCCCACATGCCTTTGGGAAAATTCCAGGTTAAATTTCATGTGAGCTTTTGTTAGAATAATTTTGAGCATAAATTATTCAAAGTCAAAAAATCAGGCTTAATATTGGATTTAGGTACATTTATTATAAAAATAAATAAAAGAAATGAAAAGAAAAGTTACAGTTCAAATTAAACCTCAAATGGCCATTTTTGAGGGAGAGATTACAAAGCATGGCCTTCAGCACTCACACACCGAATCTCTGAACATACACTCTTTAGGTTTGGTATTTATGGGTAGACAGAAAGGAGGGGGAGGAGGAGAAAGGGGCAGAGGGACACCTCAGAGACAGTTCAAATGCCTATCACAGTCCTGGTATCCTAGCAGGTCAGAATGACATGAGAGCTTATCCTGGGTGATAAGCAAATGAAGAATCATCACAGACATCCTGGAGACAGGGTGTCTATAAATCTAATTTACTTGAGCTAGGAGTTTCTGTGCATTCCTGGGACACAAAGTAAAGCCGGACATGTCAAAGAGATTATCAATGTAGACGCTTATACTGACCCTGAGTCTCGGTGCTTGCACACATCCTCTGAAGGCCAATAATTGCTCACAGAAACATGCCAAGATTATATCAGAGCATAAATTATGAAATATAATATGAAAGGATAATATAAAGGAATATATGAACTTATCCTACATGGAATACACATAAACATTAAACATGGCATATGAAAGGCATGATACTTCCATCCATCCATCCATCCATCCATCGATCTTCTACCGCTTTTCCGGAGGTCCGGGTCGCGGAGGCAGCAGTTCAAGCAGAGAAGCCCAGACTTCCCTCTCCCCAGCCACCTGCTCCAGCTCTTCAGAGGGGATACCAAGGCGTTCCCAGACCAGCTGGGAGACATAGTCTCTCCAGCGAGTCCTGGGTCTGCCCCGGGGTCTCCTCCCAGTGGGACGTGCCTGAAACACCTCAAGTGTTTGTGCTTGTTTTTTTTTTTTTTTCTTGCCTTCTGATTGTTGCTCTGAGTGTTGCTATCCCTGTGCTGTTGCAATCCTGGAATTTCCCCGTTGTGGGACTAATAAAGGCTTATCTTATCTTATCTTATCTTATCTTAAGTGGGAGGCGTCCAGGAGGCATCCTAATCAGATGCCCATACCACCTCAACTGACTCCTTTCAATGTGGAGGAGCAGCGGTTCTACTCTTAGCCTCTCCCGGATGACTGAGCTCCTCACCCTATCTCTGAGGGTGAGTCCAGCAATCCTACGGAGAAAGCTCATTTCAGCCGCTTGTATCCGCGATCTCGTTCTTTCGGTCATTACCCAAAGCTCGTGACCATAGGTGAGAGTAGGAACGTAGATTGACTGATAAATCGACAGCTTTGCCTTAGAACTAAGCTCCCTCTTCACCACAACAGACTGGTACAACGTCCGCATCACTACAGATGCAGCTCCAATCCGTCTGTCGATCTCTCGCTCCATTCTCCCCTCACTCGTGAACAAGACCCCAAGATACTTAAAGTCCTCCACTTGGGGCAGGAGCCTGTCCCCAACCCAGAGAGGACAATCCACCTTTTTCCGGCTGAGGACCATGGACTCGGACTTGGAGGTGCTGATTCTCATCCCAGCCGCTTTACACTCAGCGGCAAACCGTCCCAGCAAGAGCTGTAGGTCATTGCTGGATGAAGCCAGCAGGACAACATCATCTGCAAACAACAGAGATGAGATCCTGTGGTCACCAAGCATGACACCCTCCATTCCCTGGCTGTGCCTAGAAATCCTGTCCATAAAAATTATGAACAGGATCGGTGACAAAGGGCAGCCTTGGCGGAGTCCAACTCTCACTGGGAATGACTCCGACTGAGTGTTGGCAATACGAACCAAACTCTCACAACGGTCGTACAGAGACCGAATAGCTCGTAACAACAAGCCCGATACCCCATACTCCCGAAGCACCCCCCACAAAAATCCACGAGGGACGCGGTCAAATGCCTTCTCCAAGTCCACAAAACACATGTAAACTGGTTGGGCAAACTCCCACGAACCCTCGAGAATTCTCGAGAGGGTAAAGAGCTGGTCCGATGTGCCACGGCCAGGACGAAAACCACATTGCTCCTCCTGAATCCGAGGTTCGACCAACGGCCGGACTCTCCTCTCCAGTACCTTGGCATAGACCTTCCCAGGGAGGCTGAGGAGTGTGATCCCTCTAAAGTTGGAGCACACCCTCCGGTCCCCTTTTTTAAAGAGAGGAACCACCACCCCGGTTTGCCATGCCAAAGGCACTGCCCCCGACCTCCACGCAATGTTGCAGAGGCGTGTCAACCATGACAACCCAACAACATCCAGGGCCTTGAGGTACTCAGGGCGAATCTCGTCCACCCCTGGGGCCCGGCCACCAAGGAGATTTTTAACCACCTTGGCGACCTCAGCCCCTGTGATAGGCGAGTCATCCCCCTCGTGCCCAAACCCTGCTTCCTCTGTGGAAGGCGTATCAGTGGGATTGAGGAGATCCTCGAAGTATTCCTTCCACCGCCCGACGATGTCCCCAGTCGAAGTCAACAGTGTCCCATCCGCACCATACACAGTGTGGACAGGGAGCTGCTTTCCCCTCCTGAGGCGCCGGACAGTTTGCCAGAATCTCTTTGAGGCCGACCGAAAGTCTTGTTCCATGGCCTCACCGAACTCCTCCCATACCAGGGTTTTTGCTTCAGCAACCACCCGAACTGCACTCCGCTTGGCCTGCCGGTACACCTCAGCTGCTTCAGGAGTCCCACAAGCCAACCAAGCTTGATAGGACTCCTTCTTCAGCTTAATGGCCCCCCTCACCACTGGTGTCCACCACTTGGTTCGGGGGTTGCCACCACGAGATGCACCGACCACCTTGCGGCCGCAGCTCTGGGCAGCCGCTTCAACAACAGAGGTGGAGAACATGGCCCATTCAGACTCCATGTCTCCAGACTCCCTCGGAATGTGGTTGAAGTTCTTCTGGAGGTGGGAGTTGAAGACCTCCCGGACAGGGGCCTCAGCCAGATGCTCCCAGCACACCCTCACTATACGTTTGGGTCTACCAGGTCTGAATGGCTTCCTCCCCTGCCATCGGATCCAACTCACCACCAGGTGGTGATCAGTTGACAGCTCTGCACCTCTCTTTACTCGGGTGCCCAAGACATACTGTCGCAGGTCTGATGACACGATAACAAAATCGATCATCGACCTGCGACCTAGGGTGTCCTGGTGCCAGGTGCACATATGGACACCCTTATGCTTGAACATGGTGTTCGTTATGGACAGACTGTGGTTAGCACAGAAGTCCAATAACTGAACACCACTCGGGTTCAGATCGGGCAGGCCGTTCCTCCCAATCACCCCCCTCCAGGTTTCACTGTCGTTGCCCACGTGCGCATTGAAGTCCCCCAGTAGGACAATGGAGTCTCCAAGAGGAGCACCCTCCAGCACCCCAGTCACAGACTCCAAAAAGGGTGGGTACTCTGAAACATCATTTGGTGCATAGGCACAAATGATGGTCAGGACCCGTTTCCCAACCCGAAGGCGCAGGGAAGCAACCCTTTCGTCCACCGGGGAAAACTCCAATATAGAGGCAGCAAGGTGGGGCGATACAAGAATACCCACCCCTGCTCGTTGCCTCTCGCCTGGGGCAACTCCAGAAAAGGCCAAGCTCCAGCCCCTCTCCAGGAGACTGGTTCGGGAACCGGAGCTGTGTGTTGAGGTGAGGCCGACTATATCTAGCCGGTATCTCTCAACCTCGTACACCAGCTCAGGCTCCTTCCCCACCAGAGAGGTGACATTCCACGTACCAAAAGCCAGTTTAGAAAGCTTGGGATCAGTCCGCCAAGGTCTCCGCCTTTGACCGCCACCTGATCCACATAGCACCGGACCCCCATGATCCCTCCTGCAGGTGGTGAGCCCACTGGAGGGCGGACCCGTGTAACTCCTTCGGGCTGAGCCCGGCCGGGTCCCATGGGTGGAAACCCGGCCACCAGACGCTAGCCTTCGAGCCCCTCCCCCAGGCCTGGCTCCAGGGTGGGGCCCCGGTAACCCCATACCGGGCGGGGTACACTGAATCCTTGATATACAATTCATGAGAGTCTGTTGGATCGTTCTTAGTTAAATCCATCATTAAGAAATGGAAGCAGTATGGCACGTCTAAATCTGCCTAGAGCTGGCTGTTCTCACAAACAGTGATTGAGCAAGAAGAAGACTGGTGAGGGAGTCCTTCAAGACACCTACAACCACTCTGAAGGAGTTGAGAGCTTCATTGGCCCAGATGGAAGAGACTGTACATGCAACAACTGTTGCCCAGGTTCTTCACCAGTCCAAGCTATATGGAGAGTGGCAAAGAGAAAGCCACTGTTGAAAAAAGCTGATAGAAAAATTCCATATTATCCACATTATTATTATTAATAATGTATTATTATTATTAAGGCATGATACTTAATAATAATAATACTTTGACATGAAAACTTGTTCTGCAAATTTTTGTCAAATTATTTTGACCATGATTTCATTTTATAAAGCAATAAAAGTTTGACACGTCCAAGGGGACGTGAATACTTTTTATAGCCCAGTTGCTCCTGGTGGGTCAGGCCAGCGCCTGTGCATGGCAGCTGCATCTCCGTCAGTGTGTGAATGGGTGCATAGCAGGATCTGTAAAACGCTTTGGTCATCTAGAGATGAGAAAAAAGTGTTACATAAGTGAATGCCATTTACATTACCAAGAAATGGACCTGCCTTCAAACCTGATGGAAAAACGAGAAGAAAACTTGTCAGGGAGGCTGCCAAGATGCCAACAGCAACAATGAAGGAGCTGCAGGAATTGCTGGCAAGTACTGGCTGTTTAGTACATGTGACAACAATCTCCCCTCTTCTTCATATGTCTGGGCTATGGGGTAGGGTGGCAAGACAGAAGCCTTATCTTGTGAAGAAAAACATCCAAGCCCGGCTATATTTTGCAAAAACACAATTGAAATCTTCCAAACGCATGTGTGAAAGTGTGTTATGGTCTGATGAAACAAAGGTTGAACTTTTTGGCCATAATTCCAAAAAGGTATACTTGGCGCAAACACAACACTGCTCATCAGCAAAAAAAAAAAAACAAAACAAAACAAAAAAAAAACATACCTACAGTGAAGTATGGTGGTGGTAGCATCATGCTTTGGGGCTGTTTTTCTTCAGCTGGAACTGCGGCCTTAGTCAAGGGGGCGGGAATTCTGAACAGTTCCAAATACTAGTCAGTGTTGACACAAAACCTTCAGGCTTCTGCTAGAAAGCTGAAGATGAACTTAATCTTTCAGCTCAACAATGACCCAAAGCACACTTCCAAATCAACAAAAGAATGGCTTCACCAGAAGATTAAGGTTTTGGAATGGCCCAGCCAGAGTCCAGACCTGAATCCGATTGAACATCTGTGGGGTGATCTGAAGAGGGCTGTGCACAGGAGATACCCTTGCAATCTGACAGATTTGGAGTGTTTTTGCAAAGAATAATGGGCAAATATTGCCACATCAAGATCTGCCACACTGAAAGACTCCTACCAGAAAAGACTGAGTGCTGTAATTAAAGCCAAAGGTGCTGCAACAAAGTATTAGTTTAAGGGTGTGCATATTTATGCAACTAGATTATTGTAAGTATTTTTCCCCTTAAAAGATTTCAGTTTGTTTTTCAATTGGGTTGTACAGGTTATAGTTGACATTAATAGTGGAAAAAGTTTTGAAATGATTTCTCTTGGTCTCACTTTTTTACATCACAAAAACCTGGCATTTGAACAGGGGTGTGTAAACTTTTTATATCCACTGTACAGACGTGGACAAAATTGTTGGTACCCCTCCGTTAATGAAAGAAAAACCCACAATGGTCACAGAAATAACTTGAATCTGACAAAAGTGGTAATAAATAAAAATTCTATGAAAATTAACCAATGAAAATCAGACGATGCTTTTTGAATTGTGGTTCGACAGAATTATTTTAAAAAAACAAACTCAGGAAACAGGCCTGGACAAAAATGATGATACCCCTAGAAAAGATTGAAAATAATGTGACCATAGGGACATGTTCAACCAAGATGTGTAATCTAATTAACATCACAGGTGTCTACAAACTTGTAATCAGTCAGTCAGTCTATTTAAAGGGTGACAAGTAGTCACTGTGCTGTTTGGTGACATGGTGTGTACCACATTAAACATGGACCAGAGGAAGCAAAGGAGAGAGTTGTCTCAGGAGATTAGAAAGAAAATTATAGACAAGCATGTTAAAGGTAAAGGCTATAAGACCATCTCCAAGCAGCTTGATGTTCCTGTGACTACAGTTGCACATATTATTCAGAAATTTAAGATCCACGAGACTGTAGCCAACCTCCCTGGACATGGTCGCAGGAGGAGACGGATAATACGAATGGTAACAAAAGAGCCCAGAACAACCTCTAAACGCATTCAAGGTGAACTCCAAGGTCAAGGTACATCAGTGTTAGATCGCACCATCCGTCGTCGTTTGAGCCAAAGTGGACTTCATGGGAGACAATCAAGGAGGACACCACTGTTGAAAACAAATCATAAAAAAGCCAGACTGGAATTTGTCAAACTGCATGTTGACAAGCCACAAAGCTTCTGGGAAAATGTCCTATGGACAGACGAGACAAAACTGGAACTTTTTAGCAAGGCACATCAGCTCTATGTTCACAGACGCAAAAATGAAGCATACCAAGAAAAGAACACTGTCCCTACTGTGAAACATGGAGGAGGTTCTGTTATGTTCTGGGGCTGCTTTGCTGCATCTGGCACAGGGTGTCTTGAATCTGTGCAGGGTACAATGAAATCTCGACTATCAAGGTATTCTAGAGAGAAATGTGCTGCCCAGTGTCAGACAGCTTGGTCTCAATCGCAGGTCATGGGTCTTGCAACAGGATAATGACCCAAAACACACAGCTAAAAACACCCAAGAATGGCTAAGAGCGAAACATTGGACTATTCTAAAGTGGCCTTCTATGAGCCCTGATCTAAATCCTATTGAACATCTGTGGAAGGAGCTGAAACATGCCGTCTGGAGAAGGCACCCTTCAAACCTGAGACAACTGGAGCAGTTTGCTCATGAGGAGTGGGCCAAAATACCTGCTGAGAGGTGCAGAAGTCTCACTGACAGTTACAGAAATCGTTTGATTGCAGTGATTGCCTCAAAAGGTTGTGCAACAAAATATTAAGTTAAGGGTACCATCATTTTTGTCCAGGCCTATTTCATGAGTTTGGTTTTTTTTTAAATAATTCTGTTGAACCACAATTCAAAAGCACTGTCTAATTTTCAGTGGTTAATTTTCATAGACTTTTTATTTATTGCCACTTTTGTCAGATTCAAGTTATTTCTGTGACCATTGTGGGTTTTTCTTTCATTAACAGAGGGGTACCAACAATTTTGTCCACGTCTGTATATACACAAGTATGGTAGTGGCTTCATGGATAAAACTATGTACATAAGAGTGCAGAGTGCAGAACACACAATGCCCAAGAAAATGGCCCAAGGATTATGGAAAATATACACAAGAATGGTAGTGGTTTCATGGATGGGTCAATGTACATAAGTACGGAGTGCAAAGACAGGTGTGTTATTGTAATAATTAAAAAGGTCCTCAGTTCTGTGCACGTGAGTGTTCTGAGGGAGGGGGGTGGGGCCTCTGACTGTTTGCAGTCCATATGACCCAGGGGAAGAAACTGTTTTAGTCTGGAGGTGTGGAACCTGGTTCATCTGAACCGTCGTCCAGAGGGGAGCAGGTCAAACAGGTGGTGGCAGGATGTGAGGGGTCTCCTGTGATGGCCTTGATCTTTCTAAGGCAGGAGGATCTGGAGATGTCCTCCAGGGAGGGCAGAGGGCCGCTGATGATTTTTTTTGGGGGGCAGTGTTGATGACCCTCTGCACAGCCTTCCTGTTTTCGGCCATGGAGCCAACGTACCACACACCCAGACAGTAGGTGAGCACGCTCTCTACCGAGCAGCGGTAGAAGGCCATGCAGCAGCTTTTGGTTCAGGTTGTTCTTCCGCAAGACACGGAGGAAGTGCAACCACTGCTGGGCTTTCTTCACCAGGGCCTTGGTGTTGACAGTCCAGGAGAGGTCAGAGGAGATGTGGGTGCCCAGGAACCTGAAGGTCGGGACGGGTTCCACGTGGTCGCCATTTATGAGGAGGGGAGGTGGTCCTGACTGTTCTTTCTGAAGCCCGGTATGAGTTCTTTTTTTTTTTTTTTTTTGACATTCAGTTTCAAGTTGTTTGCTTGGCACCACAGCAGCAGATTCTTTACCTCCTTTTAACCAATACAACCTCACTACAGAAGTTTTGTGCATCCTCAAAACTCGCCACACTATCATGCGTAATAGGTATCCCAATGTGCTTTTAATACGCTCCTGAAGACCTCGCCAAGACCCTGCAAAGACCATCCATGTTCTGATTCTTTGGTAGCAAGGTCTTCATCCAGTGTGAAGGAGGTTTGATCGGTCTGACACAGTCCAGGGGGATGGATCAAGTTAGGGCAAGTCTGGAGCATGGTGCGATCATTGACGTTCATGGTAGGGTCATTGAGGGAATATACTGCTGATGTAAAGAGCTTGGTGGAGAGTGTTTCAGGAAGGTGGAGAATAGCAGGGAAGAAGTGTAGCAGTGTAGCGAGCTTGAGCCAGATTGAACTTTGCTTCCTTCATTTATAAACTTTTAAGACTTCAACTCTGCTCCAAATCTCATCACCCCCACAGTATCCAACCAGTGTCACTGGGTGCTATTCCATGCCCCCCTTCCTTTCTCCTTCTCAGGAAACACAGGCTTTTCACATGTCTGTGTTGAGAGAAACTGAATGACTGAACGACCTTCCCCCACTGCATCGATGTTAAGCTGGATTCATGCTGTACCTCTGCTGTCAGAATTTTCTGACCGCGTTGACTGCTCATGCGCAAGATTGAACCTCGCATTCATGAGGTGGTGCTACCAACACAGCATACAAAGTCAAAGTAAATGAATAAAACAGAGAGGAAGATGAGAATAAACATATGAATTGTTTTGCAGCAGCAGCTTGAGCGGAGAAGAGCACTGAAAAATGGCAATTCCTCCTTTTCCTTGAATCGATGCCATTGTTGCTACAAAAAAAATCTGCATTTATAGCTAATGAACAAACTGGCATGTTAACGCATTTGCCCTACCCGTTGGGCTGGGGTGATACTAAAAATAACAGTTGTGCGTGCCGGCCTCATCCAAAGCAGACGCGGACCAGAGGGGAAATGCAGCATGAATTCAGCTTAAGAGACTCTAAACCCCTCCAAAGATCAGCCATGTTTCCCACAGATAAACATAAATAACTAATAAAGTCTCAGCTATATTAACCTAGTTATCTAGAGACATTAATGCATTCCTTCAACCACAAATGCAGGAAACCAAACGTGTGGTCTGGGACTCATACCATCTCATGTAACTGTTTGCATTGTTTCTGTTAAAGTACCTCTGCGTGTCTCTGCTCCTCATGATTCTTAAAGTAGACAAAATCATGTAGAAATGTTGGTGTAGACAAACATGCCAGTCACATATGTTTATTCCAGTATGCATAGCTTTGTGATAATTAAGCAATTCTGAGAATTTAGTCTCAACTGGTGTCTCTGCTTCCCCCTCTCTTCAAATGTGAGTGGGCTGATTTGCATACAGAAAGCGAGATCCAGCCAGTCCCTGATTGCCAGGGTCGCTCAAGACCACCCTGTGTGTGAAAGAGGTTCTTTTTGCTTTTTGTCCTTGCGCAGAGCTAAACTCTGTCTTTCCCTCTTGGCCATCAGCCAGGTCACAACTCACAGCTCTCCTGTTTTTACACAAGGTAAATACAGCTCTTTGTTCCTTAGAATTCTTGCTTTGCTTAAACTTTTTCTCTTTTAAAATTTTCCCTAAAGTGTTGCTGTTTTCTTTAGAAAGCAGTGACTAGTTAAAGTTAATCCTCAACTTTTCCTTTTTCTCTAAGCAATCTAAGATTTTGAAAAAAAATTTATTTTTCCAAATTTTTCCCACTTATCAAAATATTTATTTTTAAACTCAAGCATACCTACATACTTTATAGTATGCCTAGTTTAACCCAGCTTTAAGTCTTCCTTTTAGGCTGTTCTCCAATGTCCAAACTCCATCTGAGAGAGGACGACCGATTGTTCTCAGAAGAATCAAGGAGACCCAGACTACAGGACTCAAACTGGGCCCCCGCCTCTGAGAAGGTTCCCAGGTCAAGAACCCAAGCACGGAACCACAGAGAGGACCCATGCCATCAAGGCCCTATCTCCAACCCAGATTGGAACAGCCGGGCTGCCAAGAGCCCTAACCATCCAGCGTCTGCGACCCAATGAGGCTTGACTATTTTATTCTGGTTTCAGTCAGTCTCTTGAGAACCCCAGCCATCCCAGGAGAGGAACTCTTGCACAACTTCCAAAAAGTAGGGCAGCCAATAGCCTTAGTTTCAAGGACAGACCTTTATTTACTTCAACCATAACCTTTTCTGTAACTGCCGTTCCCTTGTGAACCTAATGTAAAGTTAATCTTTCTTGTTTTTCCAAAATTCCAATTTTTATTAACTTTGTATTATACTCAATGTTCCTACGGTGGTTTCACTAATTCTCCATTCAGATATACATTCACACTGCACCCGTATTTCACATATGCAAGACCTGTAAATATTTAAATATTGCTGCTCTTACGTCATATGCAAAACTACCACTGTTATCACCTCTGCTTATCTCTTTATTTTACAAGGTGTAAAATGTTTGTCATTTCGGTCCTTCCATTAAAATCTGTTAAATTGAGTAACGGTGTGGTTCCTTTGTCCAGACTTATGAATCACTCAGTGTCAAGAATTAACACACAGATTATGAGACTGCTCAAATAGTGCTCACCCTCTCCACAGTTCCTGTGGGTGCACATCTGAGGACCTCTCCTCGTCCAACACCACATCACTGGCCAAGAACGCTCAAAGTCGCCTCTATTGGCAAACTGAGGAGAACACGAGTCCCACCCCCCATCATATACTCATTCTACCAAGGCATCACTGAGAGCATCCTCATCCGCTACATCATGGTGTGGTATGGAAGCTGCACTGCCTCCTGCCGAAAGACACTACAATGCACAGTGAAAGCTGCCAGTAAGATCATCGGTGCCCCTCTGCTCCCCCTCTTGGATATTTACCTCACCCGCAGAGCCATCAACATCGCAGGCGACACCTCCCCACCCCTTACACTCCCTCTTCAGCCCCTTGCCCTAGGTATCGGAGCCTCCGGATCTGCTCCACAAGACTGCTAAACAGCTTTGTTTACCAGGCCATCAGAACCCTGAACCCCCCGGACCGTAACGCACTCACCCGTAACGCACTCACCCGCACAATAACTACCTCAGTTGTTGACCCAAAGACTGGCACGTCAACAGTAATACATCTGCTGCTGTATGTCTCTGCACCTTACTGCAACCATTTGCACTAATGCATACCTGCTGCTGTCTGTTATTGCAATATTAATCATGTGCAGTCCAATCTCACTGTCTGCACCTACACTACTGTGTTGAACTTGCAACTATGAGTATTACTGCTTCACTTCTTCTGAATATATGATTGTTGGGTTTTATCATTTATCTTTATTTGCACTGTGGGATGTCTGGGTTTTATCTTTGCCGCTATTTACACTACGGATAGCATTACTGTACATAGACTGCTGTTTTTCCAGCCTTATTCCTTTTTTATATTGTGCACACCACTGAAGGGAGAAAAACGGTATTTCATTTCTCCTGTATGTCCTGTATGTATAGTAGTATTGACAAATAATCTTTGACTCTTAAATAATCAAAATTAATTAAAACTTAGCTTAGTAATTACCAAATTCTTAAGCTTAATTACTTACGGTGAGTGGTGCCCCCTAGTGAACGAGAACACAATAGTTATTAATAAACATTAATTCCAGTTATCAATTATTAATGATTATATTCATATAATTATAGCCTTTATGCTGCGTACTTCATGATGATTGCCTTCACACTGATGCTCCAACTTTGGAGAGTGGGGCGGGGGGGCTGGATTATTATTATTATTTTTTTTTTACATCTTCCCTTGTATTTTTAAGATTTTTTTGCAGACACCATTCAAAGGTCTGTGCATTACCACTAACCTGAAATTCTTTACTCTTCTTTAACTCACTGTGGGATGTGAAGGGTGTGTATATTTTCCTTAAATTCTTGCATTTAAAAATCGAAATGATCTATAGGATCAATGAGCTGCACATGTGCATTGGATGAAGACAATTAATGTTACTTGTTTTAATTGATAAGCTGAATGATTATCCTCTGGGAAACGGCTCCATGGTGACACTGGAATACAGCTGTTGCCATGGCAATTCCACCTAATCAGAAGAGTGTGTCTTTGCACGTGCGTGTTTCGTTTATACAGTATATGCACTGATTATTTTGGGGTCCTCATACTTGTCGTCTCCAGATCATCCCTAGTGCTTCCAGAGGCTCGGCCCACTCCAGTGGCGTGGCATCAGCTATCTTGGTGTCGTTGTTGCTGGCCTGTGTGCTGGCCGCACTTGGCTACTACGTCTTCAAACACAAGAACGACGCCTTCCGCTTCCACTATTTCAGAGTGAGACATACACACACACACACAGAGATCTGTTTTTAACCATCTAGGCTACATGATTACCTAATTGCTTTATTATTTTTTAACTAAAAACATGTGATTTACACTGTTTTTGTATCTACTACTGTAATGTCCCCCAGATTAATAAATATGTGGCTAAGCATTTTCTTTTGCACACACACTTGTAAATTCATGGAATAGCCCCAGAGTAATTTTATTTTCTGCTAGAGAAACATCTCACATAAGTGTTAACTACAGGTAGGTAGAGTAGCTGGAAATAATACGCAAGTAAAAGTAGCGTTACGTCATAATATTAGTTGCTCAAGTATAAGTAGTATTATCCACTAAAATATTACTTGAGCCTTCAATCTTGCCAATTTGTGAGGTTGTTCTCTGAAATTGTGGCTTTTTCTCAAAATTATAACTATTTCCTTCTAAAGTTTTTTTTTTTTTTTTTAAATAAATTTGGTCCTTTTTCACATAAATTTGAAAGTTTTCTCTTTAAATTTTCTCTTTTTTCTTGTAATTTGATTTTTTTTGTACATCAGAAACTAAATTCTAATATAGTAAATTTTTCGTAAATTTGATATTTCTTGTAACTGTTATTATAATTTTGCAAGTTTTTTTGTAAATTTTTTTACGTCTTGTAGATTTATGAATTTACTGTCACCAGTTTGATTTTTTAGTCTGAGAAAATAAAACGTTCCACATTTACCCTCTAATATAAACCAAATCACGTAAAATCATAAATTCATAAAAATGACTGAAATATGCTGTCATCTTTGGTTATGACACGATGAACTAAAATATTAAAAATAGCTTAGACAGCTACACCTTAGAAGTCATGTGATTTGTTACATCACAGGTCATGTGTTTCTGCATTTCTTGCCAGAGTGACTTCCTGTTACTCATTACAACTGAGGATGGTGTTTGGATGAACACTGAAATGTCTTGTTTTTAAATCTTTTTTTAATTCAAGTGTGTTTAATAAATATTTTTAACAGTCTACAACCTGGATGATTAAAACATGAATCTGCACAGACTTATGACCTAAAACATTTCTAACCAGTTTTCAAAACAGTGAAATTAAGTTACTCAGAGTACTACCAAATGTGCTTGAGTAAAAGTAGTTTTTTTTCTATAGACATACTCAAGTAAAACTATACTGTATTATACTGCAATAAATTACAGATGAAGGCGAAATTTCCTGAAAAAGTAAATGACTAAATGTAATGTTTCTATCCACCTCTGAATATCTTTAAACTAATTTTATATGTTAGCATGTAGGATTTGATTTAAAAATATAATTATCTCACTGCTCTTGGTGTGACTTGGTCATGTCTTTTTTTTGGTGACAGAACTATGATGAGGACAATGTGACAGGTGCCGGGCCCAAGCCCATGCTGATCTCCGTCCTCAACCCTCTGTACAGCGGCTCCAGAGCTTTCACCGAGCCGTTTGGGGTGAGTGTAGGCACTTTTTGACAATTAAAGTTTCTCATTTAAAAAAAAAACAAAAACAAAACATGGACTCATTAAGTACTGTGATGGCATGGTAGTTTAGGTATTGTTGGATTAGGCAATTTGACCTTTAATTAGCATCATGGCTATTTGAAGCTTTCAAGTCAGTTTCAGTTTTGGTTTTTTTTCCTTCTTTCTTCCCCCTTATAGTTCACTGACAAGACTTATAATTAAGCTACGAGAGTGCGGCATCAGTGAATATAGTATCACTACAGTGATTTGGTTGTAAATCATAGTAAAGAATAGGACGATTGTCGCTCACACACACAGCCAAACTGAACACTGTCCAGTGCAGCAGTCAGTGTCTGCATATACATACTCTTGAGGTCCCGTGGACCAAGCTGCAGAGAATCCCGGGAGAATCCTTCCAGGGGTGCAAGGAGGCATACCAGAGAAGGATGAGAGTGTGTTAGACTCAAGGGGGATTATTTTGAAGGGGGAAACTTGTAGTTTACATTTGAAATAAATTTTTTGTGACCCTAGTTCTTTCTTTTCCGACATGCCTTCATATACACATGCACACACAACAGTAAGATAAGATAAGATAAGATAAGCCTTTATTAGTCCCACAACGGGGAAATTCCAGGATTGCAACAGCACAGGGATAGCAACACTCAGAGCAACAATCAGAAGGCAAGAAAAAAAAACAAGCAAGCAAGAGCAGCTAATATACATATGTACATATTACTATAAAATATATATATACACACACACACACAGACACACAGTGCAGAGCATTGTAGCTGGATGGAATAAATATATGAATATATGAACACACAGTGCAGAGCATTGTAGCTAGATGGAATAAATATGTAAATATATAAACACCCACAGTACGGAGCATTGCAGCTAGGTGGAATAAATATGCAAGTATATAAACACACACAGTGCGGAGCAATGTAGCTAGATGGAATAATATGTAGATATATAAAAACACAGTGCGGAGCATTGTAGCTAGATGGAATAAATATATAGATATATAAATATAAACACACCCAGTGCTGAGCATTGTAGCTAGATGGATTAAATATGTAAATATATAAACACACACAGTGCAGAGCATTGTTGCTAGGTGGGATGAAACAGCATAACCGTCTATTTAGTTATCCTACATGGTATGATTATGTGCCCATACATATTCTCACCCTCCATAGCGACCGGTATGTTCCTAGTTGTATGCCGGAGAGGACCATTGTGTAAGTCTATTGCATCTTTTGCATTCAAAAAAAAAAAAAAAAAAACTATTAGTTTGTTACGTCTTTTTGCTATCTCTGCGAGCAGCCCTGCTTAGGTTGTACAGTCTGACAGCCGTTGATAGGAAGGACCTACGAAACCTCTCGGTTGTGCACCTGGGATGATGTAGTCTGCTGCTAAATGAGCTCCTCAGTGCAGAAGAAGGGAAAAATTGAAGAAACAAACATGGGCAAGATTACATTGGTTTTATGTCCCAACTGTTGGTTTCGGTTTTATTTCGGTTAATTGCCCAGCCCTAGATTATTGCAATACCATGTTTACATATTTTTCCCTTTATTCAAAGTTAAAGTGTGTCCCCCAAAGAAAAACTATCATCTGTTTCATATAATAGTTATCAGTCTACTCAGTTCACCACAGTCACTTTTGTTTTGGTGGCTGGAGGATGTCAGTCCTCTGTGGGATGTTGTGGCGTTATGGTCACGTTGGAGGTCTACATATCACAGGTTGGTGCAGTCTTTTCTGCACGCTCAAGGATTCCTCGCCTTTGGGCTTCACATCTCGGGGGAGTTTGGGGACCACTGTGGCAGTGGGACAGGGTCACATGCCTGGGCTCTAGCGTCTTATTCATGTGTCAGGGGCCTTCGTTTTCTGTGGCGCTGTATGGGCGCAGGTCTTTGCATGTAGGATGTGTGGTGGACTGTGTTGTGTTATTGGCTCACCTGGAGGTTGGAGGTGGTCTTATTGAGCTGGCTGTGTCCAGAGTTGTCTGGTTTTTCCTGGCTGTCATCCACCAACTGTGCTGCAACTGGAAGGAGTGAGAGAGGTGGGTGGCGGCCCTCGTGTTCGTAGTGTTCTTCGAGTGTTTTTTTGGTGCGGTGCTCCTTGTGGGTTGAGTATCGTGTCAAGGTCTTTCCTTGCATCTTTGTTATAAAATCCAAAAAAAAAGTCCAGACCTGTGAGTTAAACTTTGTCGGCACATCTCAGTTCTTTCTCTGGTGGTGTTTCTCCGTCCGCCATCTTAATTTGTCGACGTGGCGGTAAATCTCATGAGACAAGCTATGACTTCACTTGACAGTGCCCACTTACTTTACACTACAGTAGACTGAAAACCTAACTGTTCAATGGATACCCAAGATGTTGCAACATTTATATGCATTTATATACATTTAAGCTTTAAATCTTCTAGAGTCGATGCACTTTATGCAAGTGGAAAAACACTTTTTTTATGTTTTGTAGGCCCCTTTCCACACAGTTTGCTTTTTTCTGCTCTGAATATTCTTTATTTCTCTGCCACAGGAGGATAATCAAGGGCTGGAGGATAATCAAGGGCTGGAGGCAACAGAAAGCAAAGAACCTCCCAACATCCTTGACCTGGACCAGTAAAACCAGTTGTGACTGGACCTCACAATTTACCAATGACAATCATGTCTGTAACCAAATATGAAACTAAAGTTTACTACTCAGACACTGAGATAAAACAAATCAGTATTTTATTAACATAAGATCAAATTATGCTGTGCAGTGATGATGGCTGTGGATTCTCATAAAAATTTGTACCATGCACCATCATGTGCCATTTCTTGGTGGTTTTGTTTTGCCTTTTTTTTTTTTTTTTTTTTTTTTTTACCTTGAAACTGGTTTTTGGTTTTGTTCCACATTTGTCTGGCTCAGTCTTGTTTTGCTCCATCGAACACTCCCTGCCCTGGGAAGAAAAAGTTTGGTAACAGTTAGCTGGCAAATATTTGGTCACAGCTACTTCATCAACCATGTTTAATTCAAGAATATTTGTTCATCAGGGTGTAAACACGGGCCATGCAGAAGTGGCTAATCTAAAGCCTGATACACCAGTAAGCCACACTGTTGCACCAGTTCCTCAGAACTACAAACTTTATCGTGAGTAAAGTTTGAAAATTTTAGTCCATCTGAATCGTTTTTAAAAAGTAAAGCTTAAACGTTTATTGAAATTCCCCTTCTATACAGTTTTTACCCCTCAGCCTCTATTGGCTGAAGAGGTATAGCCACCCCACCAGGCGGATAGGCAGCTATTAACGTCTACCTTGTAAATGTGATGATTAGAGAAAGAAATGACGTGGGCTTTTCAAATTGATACCATGGGTTTATCTATGAAAAACATCAGACAAGTTATAGTTTTCCATAAATCTTATAAATCTACACAAACGAATGATGTAGCCTTTTCAAATCAATATCATCATGTCCAATACAAGTCTTGGATGGCTTAGACCCTGACCTACAACTATGGGTTTGGGGCCAAAAGGTCATGGTTAGCTTTCCCTGTGCCCTATTACTCAAGAACAACTGAAGCTATGGTCACCAAACTTGGTACACAGGTTCACCTTGACGCTCCATCCTACAACTATGGGTTTAGGGACAAAAGGTCAAAGGTCACGGTTGGCTTCCCCTATGCCCCATTGCTATAGAAAACAAGTAAAGCTATGCTCACCAAACTCGGTACACAGGTTCACCCTGTCACCCTTACCTCTGACAATGGTTTTGGGATTCAAAGGTCAAGGTCACATTGCCATTTAAACTATATCTCAACAACAAAGAAAGCTTGGGTCACCAAACTTGGTACACAGGTTCCCCTTGGGACCCCAACCTACAACTATGGACTTGGGGACCAAAGGTCAAAGTCAAAATGCCTTACAAACTATATCTCAGCAACAGTGACACCTCAACAACTTTGTACACATGTTCACCCTGAGACCCTGACCTCTGACTATGGGGCTGGGGTCAAAAGATCATGGTTAGCTTCCCTATGATATACAGTATCTCACAAAAGAGAGTACACCCCTTACATTTTTGTAAATATTTTATATCTTTTCATGGGACAACACTGAAGATATAACACTTGGATACAATGTAAAGTAGTCAGTGTACAGCTTGTATAACAGTGTAAATTTACTGTCCCCTCAAAATAACTCAACACACAGCCATTAATGTCTAAACCACTGACAACAAAAGTGAGTACACCCCTAAGTGGAAATGTCCAAACTGTGCCCAAAGTGTCAATATTTACCTCCGTCAAGGAGGTTATGTTTTTACCGGGGTTTGTCTGTTTTTTTTTTCTGGTTTTTTTTTAATTACTTATTTTGTACCCGTAGGTAGATTTGTTTTGCAGTCTGGTGACAAGCCACCGGCTGCTGGTCGCTGCGTGCGCAAGCGCCCCATATCCCTAACCTGCATGTTTTTGGTATGTGGGAGGAAACCGGAGAAATCCCGGAGTAAACCCACGCAACACGGGGAGAACATGCAAACTCCACACAGATCACTGTTGGTCAGGGGCAGGGATCGAACCCACGATCTCGCGATCCCTGCGATCCCCCGGCCGAGGGTAAACTGTGCCGCCACAGTGCTAACCACTGCGCCACCGTGCAGCCCACCGTTGTTATGTTACCAACATAACTCAAAAAGTTATGAACGGATTTTGACAAAATTTTCAGGACAAGTCCAAAATGGGACAAGGAAGAAATGACTAGATTTTGGGAGTGATCTGGACCACTGTCACCGTCACCAATTTTTTTTTAAAGGATTATCATTGCGAGATGGGGCCATTTTTAGCATATGTTTATATAACTCCACAATAAATGGTCAGGATGCTTGCCAAAAAAATACAGGATAAGATCCCAATAGGTTCTAGGAAATATCAAAGACTGATCCGAATCCTGCAAAAAATCTGGGTACTGTGATCCAGAACAGGAAATTATAGGGGATCTTTGGAATTTTCATCACTGCAAGGTAACAAATTAAGATATAAACATACAACAAACACCAAAATATAGCCCAGATACTGAGGAATCAGTAGTGTGCCAATGGATTTGTTGTATCTTCAAAAGCTATGGAGCTATATCCAGAAGAAAACCGCCATTACCGAAAGTGATTTTTGTCAATAACTACTGAACTAAAAAAGATATCAATGTGAATCCAATTGCTAAAGGTTGAGATTGAGATTGAGATTCAACTTTATTGTCATTACACATGTATGTAATGGTAAGGTATGTTTTGATGGTCAAGGAATCTGAAAATGTAGATAAAATAAATGTAGGACTATTATATTTGGGGAAAATCCCAATATTAGGGGGAACTGAGGTACTTGGCGGAGGTCTGCACTCTCCGAGTGCTTTTCTAGTTTGTGTGACCACCATTATTTTCCAGCACTGCCTCAACTCTCTTAGGCATGGAGTTCACTAGAGCTTCACAGGTTGCCACTGGAATCCTCTTCCACTCCTCCATGATGGCATCACAGAGCTGGTGGATGTTAGAGACCTTGCGCTCCTCTACCTTCCATTTGAGGATACCCCTCAGATGCTCAATAGGGTTTAGGTCTGGAGACATGCTTGGCCAGTCCATCACCTTTACCCTCAGTTTCTTTAGCAAGGCAGTTGTCATCTTGGAGGTGTGTCTGAGGTCGTTATCATGTTGGAATAATGCCCTGCAGACCAGTTTCCGAAGGGAGGGGATCATGCTCTGCTTCAATATGTCAGTGCATATTGACAATCATGGTTCCCTCAACGAACTGTGACTCCCTAGTGCTGGCAGCACTCATGCAGCCCCAAACCATGACATTCCCACCACCATACTTGACTGTAGGCAAAACACACTTGTCTTTCTACTCCTCACCTGGTTGCTGCCACACACGCTTGACACCATCTGAATCAAATAAGTTTATCTTGGTCTCATCAGACCACAGGACATGGTTCCAGTAATCCATGTCCTTAGTCTGCTTGTCTCTGCAAACTGTTTGGGGGGCTTTCTTCTGGGACAACAGCCATGCAGACCAATTTGATGCAGTGTGTAGCGTATGGTCTGAGCACTGACAGGCTGACCCCCCACCCCTTCAACCTCTGCAGCAATGCTGGCAGCACTCATACGTCTATTTTCAAAAGACAACCTCTGGATATGACCTGAGCACGTGCACTCAATGTCTTTGGTCAACCATGGGGAGGCCTGTTCTGAGTGGAACCTGTCCTGTTAAACCACTGTATGGTCTTGGCCACCATGCTGCAGCTCAGTTTCAGGGTGTTGGCAATCTTCTTATAGCCTAGGCCATCTTTATGTTGAGCAACAATTCTTTTTGTCAGATCCTCAGAGTTCTTTTCCATGAGGTACCATGTTGAACTTCCAGTGACCAGTATGAGAGAGTGTGAGAGCGATAACACCAAATTTAACACACCTGCTCCCCATTCACTCCTGAGACCTTGTAACATTAATAAGTCACATGACACCAGGGAGGGAAAATGGCTAACTGGGCACAATTGGGACATTTTCGCTTAGGTGTGTAGTCACTTTTGTTCCCAGCGGTTTAGACATTAATGGCTGTGTGTTGAGTTATTTTGAGGGGACAATGAATTTACGCTGTTATACAAGATGTACACTGACTACTTTACATTGTATCAAAGTGTCATATCTTCAGTGTTGTCCTATGAAAAGATAAAATATTCACAAAAATGTGAGGGGTGTACTCACTTTTGTGAGATACTGCCCACACACGTACACACACACTACTAACAAAAAGTTAGGGATATTTGGCTTTCGGGTGAAATTTATGGAAAATGTAAAAAAGTCACTACAGTGATATATCATGAAAGTAGCCCCCCCCCTCCCCAGTCCTGTCAGGCAGCTAGGTAAGCAGAACAGAGATCTGTTGCCCTTACTGTGTCAAAACAGATTTACTTTGCCAAAAGGAGTTTTATACAGTACCTGTGTACTATATGTTGTAATATCCTCCTGTAATAACTTAATACTTTATTTCAAGCAAGCAAAATTTATTTGTATAGCACTTTTCACAGATATATATCACAAAGTGCTTCACACCAAGTTAAAATTTAGAAATACCCAGAAATTAAAATCAATAGAAATAAGATAAAATATACATATTAATAGGGATAAAAAGAGAAAACAGTGAAGGAAAAAAAAAAGTCAATGAGAGCTAAAAGCCTGTCTAAACAAATGAGTTTTTAACTCCTTAAGAGTCAACAGACTCAAGGCAGCGCAAGGACAGGAGAAGTGCATTCCAAAGCCATGGTGTAGTGGCCTGGAAAGATCGATCTCCATGGGTTCTGAAATTGGTCTGAGGGACCACCAGGAGTCTCTGGTCTGAGGATCTTAGTGATTGTGTCATGGCATAAGGATTCAAGAGAACTGAGATGTATGAGGGGGCTTGGCCATTAAGAGCTCTAAAAGTCAAAATTAAAATCTTAAAATGAAATCTAAAAGCAACTGGCAACCAATGAAGGGACAATAAAACTGGTGAAATGTGTTCCCTTTTCTTTGTCAGGGTTAAAAGCTGAGCTGCGTAGTCTGAAGGCAGGCAACAGCAGTTTTATTAAAACACATAAAAAGGGCATTACAGTAATCTAAGCGAGACGAGAGAAAAGCATGAATGATCATTTCCAGTTCAGGTGTTTAGACCATAGGTCTAAGTTTTGCTATATTCCTCAGATGAAAAAATCAATTTCTGTCTAGTTGCAGACCATGGCAGTCCAGTGACATAGCATTGTCAAAAACAACACCCAGGTTACGCAGGCTGGGCTGGACAGAAGAGCCTAGGTGACCTAAGCGTTACTTTATCAGAGGAATTTTACTGTATGGAGTGATGATCAGTGTTTGTCTTAAGATTTAATTGTAGGAAGTTATTGTTTAACCATTTGCTAATGGCAGACAGGCAAGAGATTAAGTATTTAAATTATTTTACCCATGGAGGACTCAACAGGATGGGGAAAGGAAGTGTGTGGAGAGGTAAATAAAAGGGAGGGGAACAGACAAAAAGACAAACCAACAACTAAAACAAACAGAAGAAAAACTGCTTCTTCCACCGAAGATGACTCAAGAGTCTGGTATCCACACCTGTTAAAGGAGCGGCATTTGTGTGTGTGCATCTGCATGCATATATATGAGAGCGCACTCAAAATAAGTGTGTGCATATGAGTGGTTTGTCAGGAAACATACGAAAAGGAGGGCCAGTCACAGCAGCTCTCCCCCCAGGAACCCCGAGTAGGGAAGGCAGTGCCGCCAACCCCCACAGGGCACAAATGCCCATGATCAGCAAGCCCCCGGAGGGATGATCGAGGGAGGCCAGGCCATCGGTGCAGTGGGCCCACACCCCCAGTGGGTCCAACGCCAGTCCCCGAGCCCCAGGCGCCAGGAGGCCAGCAATCCCCCCCGCCCCCGGGCCGGAGACTGGCCCACACCCTCCCACCACACACCCCGGGGACCCCCATGCCCAAAGATGTCCCCCTCCCCGCCTAGCGGAGCCCACATCGCCGGGAGGCACTACCCCCCCTCAATCCAGCACCTCCCAACTCACAGACACACCCATCCCCACACCTTCACACCGTCATGCTCTCATACGCACCCGCATGCACTCCCTCACTCTCACTCACCCACTCTCACACTCCCGGACCCACAAATTCTTTATCACTCCTGTACCTGTTCAATCTCACTCCCACTTGCCCTCAGGGTAACTCACACCCACTCACGTTCACCCACGCACGCACGCACTCTCACTCACGGTCCAATCTACTCACATCCATTTGTGCTCTCCCCCTCACACTCACTCACCCTCATTCACTCGTATTTCTTAGAGCGACTGCGATGCAGATGCAGCGAACCTGAACGTGTACCAGTGCCCAGGGAGACCGCCAGCGCATGCCAGTGGCCATCTCCCCACCGACCCACCCCAGGGCACACAAAAGTGACCCACCATCACCACCTCCATTCATTACTTCCTCACTCTCACTTACTGTCTTACTCAGCCCCTCTCTCACTCCCTTGGTTGTATCTATACATTCAGCAGCACCCATGGATTTTGACAACATGATGGGTCCCAGGACCCCAGGAGGAGGAGGGCAACAGGGTTGGGGGAAGACCCCCACCCCTCCCCCTTGCAGAAAACATGGTAGGTGTATGATGTGATTGTGTGTAAATGTGTGGACTACCATAGTGCAGTTAAAATTGGGGAGATGGTGGTTGGACCACCACTAGCCACTGCGATAGGCAGCGGGGCCCCCATCCCTTCAAGTCCTCAGTGTCTAAAATGTAATTAAAATTGAGGTGAGGGCAGCCCCACCGTGCGGCAGAGGTGTCCCCTTCGCAGACATAGTGCGGCACATCCCTGCTCCAAAGCCCTAAATGTATCCAAGAAGATGTATATTCCACCCAGAATTGGGGGGGGGGGGACTGGGAGGGAGGCAGTCCAAAAGCGATGCCATCCCCCCCAGAAATCAGCTCGCAAACTGGTTCATGAGGCCACCCACTGCTCCCAAATTCAAACCCAGGGCGCGGCCTGCCAGGCCGAGCAGCCCAGGACCCACCAGCATTGTGCCCTGGTGCTCCCAGCACCATAAACATGATGGAGCAGCCACACCCATTCCCACTCATCTTGCACATACAAACATGCACAACAGTAGTCATAATAGTGAACAATGGGCCGGAACCACATGGCACCCCACATGCCAAGCGACACCCCCGAGCGCCCACGCAAGCCCATCGACCACTAACCCCAGACGCATACCAACAGCAGCAGGCTGCCCCACTGCCACAGCCACCCTGGAGCAGCCCGACGGCAACACGGCCGCCAAGCTGCGCCAACAGTCCCCCCCCCCAACCACTCCTGAGCACCCACACACACTTGCCGCCAATGACACCAGGGGCAATGTGACAAAGCGCCCCGCGACACAACAGCAGGACGGCCGGGACAAGCAGGCCCCGAATCGCCAACCCCCATGCCACTAGATGGACTGCCCCACCCCCACCACCCAACAAAGTTCTCCTACCCATACACACATCATCCACCCCACAGATAACTGCACCCATACACACACACACACACACACCCGCCCACCCTCATGTGCACACATACACACACTCACCGTCATACATGCCCACTTACACCCACACACAGCCCCACATGCCCACACACACACCCATGCACCCACTTCCGCACCCGCTCACACACACGCCCCCACTCACACCCACTCTCATACATACACCCACACCTGCAGACCCCAGAGGACAGGGAGGGTGACCTTCCCAGGACACAGGCACCTGCCCCAGGGTGCTGCCAGGCCCCCAGGGAGGACATGACCCCACCGCACAAGGACGCAACTGGGTCAGTGCACACCCTACCCTGGCTCATGGGGGAACGCCCCCCCCCCCGAGCACCTGCGGCCCAGGGCCAGACCCAGCCCCTCCTGGCCAGACAGCTGGGGGCCATGGCCCACCCCACAGCTGCCCCCCCCAACCAGCCCCCCAACATCCCCCCCCCGGGGGCCATACACATGGCTACCCTACCCCTGAACAGGTCCCCCCAGCCACCGGCCCCTCATGGTTGGGGCGCAGTCAGCCACCAGAGGCACCAAGGAGAACAAGCCACCGCCCGCCACCCCTCAGGTTATAAAATTAATAAACGGGGACCAGAGTGAATTGATTTCAGTCAAATGATTATTTGAGGAGGCAGACATTCTCTTCAGGCTAATATAATCTAATAGTAAGTTATTATAGTGAGTCATGTATAAATTATTTCTTGATTTCCAATTCATGATAGTTTTCTTTGCAATGCATAAGGCGGTGAGAACCATGTGTGACATCCTTGCCTCTGTATTTATTTCACTTAACTCACCTAATATGGAAAGTGTGGGTGAGGATGGGACACGATACCCAAGGCATGCCGACAGATCCTCACTTGTCTTCCACCAGAACGTTTGAACTGGTGCACAGGACCACATAGAATGCATATAGCTATCCGGGATGTCGCTGGTGCAGTAGGAGCAGATATTTGTGTGGCTCAGGCCCATTTTGAACATCCTTTGTCCTGTGTAATGAATTCTATGTAGAACTTTGTACTGACTGCAGTTTGTCTTAGCCTGTCCTTGCCACTGATAATTATCTACCAAGAATGTGCTGCTAGTCCAGCAAAAGCTAGCGGTACTCAAATACTTTGCAAGCAGCTTCATGAAATGGTCAGTCAGAAAGCAACTCATACCGTCTCCCAGTTTAACAAGGTCAGGAGTTCCTGGCAGCGGAGGACGAAGGACAGAGCTGTGTGAAGGAATCTGATCAGACCTAAATGAAACAGTCATTGTCATAGTCATTGTCACCCCTGACAGACTGCTATGAAGAAGAAGAGAAGTCTTCTTAAAAGTGTTTAAACATATTTGTGTCCAGAAGCTTCCATCCTTATTGATCGATAAGTCTGTCTCCCATTTTGATATTGGAAGAGATACTGACTCATCCAGTTTTGATAATAGTCTGTATATTTTCAGTATCAATTTAGGGGAACGAAGATTTAGAAACTCTGCCACCTTAACTGGTATCTCTAAATCTGTCTGATTAAGATTGAATCTTGCTTTTATTATGGCTTTAAGCTGTTGGTACTCAAGAAACTTTTTATTGCTGATATCGTACTGTGACACTAATTCCTTAAATTGGTTAAAATTTCCACCTTGAATAAGATGCTCTAAGTTTTTTATAGCCTTCTCTTGCCATAGTGGAAAGTTTACCGTCCTCTTTTGTTGCAAGATATCAGAATTATTCCAAATGGGTGTGAGTTCACAAGGGGCAAGCGAAGACCCTGTTATTTTTAAAAATTTCCACCAAGCTGTCAGAGAGGAGCTGATATTAATGCTTTTAAAACAGTCATGGCATTTAATACAGGGGCTCATACAAGGTAAGTCAGAGACATTTAGTGATCCACAGAGAGCCTGATCAGCATCTAACCATGGGTTTTCTAGTGGGGTTGATTTTGTCCATTTAGAAACAAACTGCAGTCTATTGGCTAAGAAGTAGTTAAAAAAAATTTGGTAGATCTAAACCTCCGCACTCTTTGGCTTTTTGAAGAGTTTTTAGACTGATCTGTGCTGGTTTATCCTTCCATAAAAATGTACTTATATTTCAGTCTAAAGACTTAAACCAGGCCATAGGTGGTTGGGTAGGGATCATTTAAAACAAATAGTTGATTTTAGGAAGGACCATCATTTTGATGGTTGCAACTCTTCCCTTTAGTGATATAGGTAGTGTCCTCCAGCGTGTAAGGTCGTCTTGCATTGTTTTTAAAAGGGGAGTATGATTTAGTCGTGATAACTCTGAGAGCCTGGGGGAGATATCTGTTCCTAAGTATTTATCCAAAACAATCAGGTAATACAATTACCTGATTGTATTGGAATAATGGATGTATTTGAGAAATTACAATTTATAGAAAAAACTGTTGATTTACCCCAGTTAATAGAGTTGTCTGATAATGATGAAAAATGATCAATGAACGCCACTGTCTGAAGAAGAGATCTTTGTGAGTTTTCAAGGAAAATCAGTACATCATCAGCATAAAGACTTGTCTTGTGTTCTTTTTCTCCAGTTTGAATACCTCTGATATCAATAATCTGTCGTATGGCTGCTGCTAATGGTTTGATAAAGATGGTAAAAAGTGAGGGAGAGCATGGACAACCCTGCCTAGTACCTCTCTGGAGATTAAAGCTTTGGGAAGTCTGATCATTTGTTCGGACAGACGCAGCTGGACAGCCATATAGTGTTTTAATCCAGTTTATGAAAGATGAACCAAACCCAAACATATTTAACACCATAAAAAGAAATTTCCAATGAACTCAGTCAAAGGCTTTCTCTGCATCCAGAGATAAAATTGTAGTTTCTAAGTTATTGATCTTACAGTAGTCTTTTAAATTAAATAGCCTGCGTGTATTATTAGCCGAGTGCCTACCCTTGATGAAACCTGTTTGATCTGGATGTATAATTACCAGAATTATCCTTTCCAGCCTTTTGGCGAGAGCTTTGCAAATTATTTTAAGATTGACATTCATAAGTGAGATGGGACGGTAGCTGGATGGAAGCGTAGGTTTTTTTCCAGGTTTAAGGAGCAGGATAATACTAGACAAATTCATATTCATATTTGGATATTTGGAGGGATTACATTATCTTCTTTAATTTGGTTCACCATTTTAAAGAAAGTAGGTGCCATCACAGGCCAGAATTCTTTATAAAATTCTACTGGAAAACCATCTGGTACCGGAGCCTTGTTGTTTGGGATGTGCTTAAGTGCCTCCTGGAGTTCTGACACTAGAAGAAGTGCATCCAGAGCTCCAATCTGTTCATTATTTAATCGTGGTAAGTTAATATCATCCAAAAATTTATTTATCTCTGAGTCAGATGGGTTAACCTGAGATGAGTGGAGGTTTTCATAAAACTTTCTAAAGGAGTTATTTATTTTTTCAGGCTCATGGGTAATATTTCCAGTCAAATCCTTAATAGAGTGGATAGTTGTTTTTTTCTTTGTTCAATCTAAACTGGTTAGAAAGATATCGCCCCAGTTTATTACTGTGTTTAAACTTTTCAAGATGCAGTCTTTGTATTAAAAACTCTGTTCTTTTGTTTGTATTTTCTTTTAATTCCAGCTTTAATTTTCTCAAGTGTCTGTTCCAGTGGAGAAACGGCACAGGTCATCTCCAGTGATTTAATTTTCTGTTCTAACTCCAGTACCAGTGCTTTTTCTTTTTTATTCTTATACGAACAGTAAGATTATTTTTCCTTGCATGACCGCTTTTGCTGCTTCCCAGAGAACACACGGGGATATTCCTGGCACATCATTATATTTCATATATGATTCTCACTCTTTATTAAAGTATGTAATAAAGTCTTTGTCTTTTAGTAGTGTTGTACTAAATTTCCAGCTCCTACTTTTCCTTGTAGCTTTCCTATTTACTAGTGTCAGAGATACTGGATGGTTCCAAGGTTCCAAGGTTGTCATAGCCAGGAGCGGCACTGGGGTTAAGCTCCCAGTGCTCATAAAATGCTCCTTATGGCGTGCGTCTCGAAAAGCCTCTGACAACTAAGTCCAACTCCTAGCCTGCCCATGTGGTTTAGTCTCTAAGCCCGGCGGAACTGCTTTTACTAATAGGAGAAGGGGCGAGGGCGGATCTCTGGCGCCTTAAAACCAGATGCTTCGGGTAGATGGTGGCTCGTCAACCTGGGAAGGTAGCCCATCTAGGGAAAGGTAAACCCTGATTTCAAACCTCCGCTGCCTTGCGGCATACCCGGTCACTGGAAAGGCTTCGGGAGTCAACCCTGAGGAAAAATTTGGAGTCGGAGCCCCTAAGGCAGTTCTATGTTGTGCTCAACATCGTTCTGGCAGCTCCTGCAATGGTGCTGGTGCCAAACTGTAGCAGCCCTGCTGTTCCTTTGGATTCATCAGTGACGTGGAGGGGGGGGGGCATGCTGCATGGGCAACATCTTGTCCTCCATATCTTCCTGCCCAGGCTTGAATCCTACCAACGCCCAACGCTGGAAGGTAGAACACTGGATCACTGGAGAGGACACTCCAGTTTCGCCTTTGGCATAGACAAAACACGGGGAATGACAGTTACCGGTTATAAGCCACCGTTCAATTGGCGTAGAGCGCAGCGCCAGGGGTTGTTCCCGACGGTGGGAGGGATCATCGGATCTCACTGGACAGCTACCGCCCGCCTCAAGCTGGGCAGCCCCCAGCCAATAAGGTGTTGTCCCGCCACAGCTTGCTTTCCTCATTGGGTGCATGGGGATGAGGAGAAATCCGAACAGCAGGCTGAGAACCTTCGCACCAGGCAAGACAATAAAACAAAAGAGACCAACTCTAAAACTGGGAACTTGGAACAGCCGCACTATGATGACAGGACTCGCTGCTAACCTCAAGGACATCAATGACACCAGGAAGACTGCCATCATCAATAATGAGCTGAAGAGACTGGGAGTGGATATCGCCACTCTCCAGGAAACATGGTTGGCTGACGCAGGCACACTAAGAGAGAAGGACTACACGTTCTACTGGCAGGGAAAGGGCAGTGACGAACACAGGGAACACGGAGTGGGCTTCACAGTGAAGAACACCTTGCTGAAGATGGTGGAACCGGACAGCACTGGCTCTGCACGACTCCTCACCCTCCGCCTGAACACCACTCAAGGCCCAGTCACCCTCGTCAGTGTGTATGCCCCAACACTGACAGCCACACCAGAGGCAAAAGACGAGTTCTACGAGAATCTCGCAACAACTGTCAGGATCATCCCCAACTCTGAACAACTCATTCTCCTTGGAGACTTCAATGCCAGAGTGGGTGCTGACCACGACTCCTGGCCCTCCTGTCTTGGACCTTTTGGCGTGGGCAGAATGAACGACAACGGACAGCGGCTGCTCGAGTTCTGCACATATCACGATCTGTGCATCACAAACTCGTTCTTCAAGACCAAGCCCCAACACAAGGTTTCCTGGCAACATCCACGCTCAAAGCACTGGCACCAGCTGGACTTGATCCTGACCAGGTGCACCTCACTGAAGAACGTGCTAATCACCCGTTCGTTCCAGAGTGCAGATTGCGACACAGACCATTCATTGGTGTGTTGCAAGGTCAAGCTGCAGCTGAAGAAATTCCATCGTGCTAGACAGCCTGGAAAGGCACGGATTGACATCAGCAAGATGGCTCAACCAGAACTTGTTGAGCAGTTTGCCTCCACCTTTGAGAAGGAACTTGGTGTACCACAAGAAGGAGAATCTGCAAAGCAGAAGTGGGAAGAGCTGCGAAACACCATCCACCGCACAGCCTTGGCTACCTTTGGGAGGAAGACCTCGAAGTCACAGGACTGGTTTGATGCCAAGTTGACCGAGATGACCCCCGTCATTGAAGCCAAGCGCTCAGCACTTGCTGAGTACAAGAAGTACCCAAACGAGAAGAATCTCCAGATTCTCAGGGCTGTGAGAAGCAAAGTTCAGCAGACTGCTCGGCGCTGTGCCAACAAGTACTGGACTCAGCTCAGCCAAGACATTCAAACCGCTGCCATAACAGGGAACATCCGTGGTATGTACAACGGCATCAAGAAAGCACTTGGTCCGGCTCAGAGCAAGACGGCCCCCCTCAAATCCTCCACTGGGGAGATGATCACAGAAAAGAACAAGCAGATGGAGAGATGGGTGGAACACTACTCCGACCTCTACTCTAGACAGAACACCGTGACACCGTCAGCTCTTGATGCCATCGACTGCCTGCCATCCATGAACGAACTTGACGCCGAGCCAACCATCGACGAACTCAGCAAGGCCATTGATAGCTTGGCCGCTGGCAAGGCACCCGGCAATGACGGCATACCCCCTGACCTGATCAAGCACTGCAAGACCGCCCTACTGCTGCCATTGCATGACGTTCTCTGCCAGTGTTGGAAGGAAGGTGCCGTACCATCATCACCCTCTACAAAAACAAAGGGGAGAGAAGCGACTGCAACAACTACAGGGGCATCTCCCTCCTCAGCATTGTTGGCAAAGTCTATGCACGAGTTGTTCTCGTTCGTCTACAGAAGCTTGCTGAACGTGTCTACCCCGAGTCTCAGTGTGGTTTCCGCGCTGAGTGATCGACGGTAGAAATGAAATTCTCCATCCACCAACTCCAGGAGAAATGCAGAGAACAGAACATGCCCCTGTACGTCGCCTTCATCGACCTCACCAAAGCATTCCATCTGGTCAGCAGAGAGGGCCTTTTCAAGATCCTGCCAAAGATAGGATGCCCACCAAAGTTGCAAAGCCTCATCGAATCGTTTCACACCAACATGCAGGGGATAGTGCAGCACGATGGCAACGTCTCAGAGCCATTCAACATACGCAGCGGAGTGAAACAGGGCTGTGTACTTGCGCCAACCCTCTTTGGGAATTTCTTTGCTATGCTCCTGAGGCATGCCTTCAGCACAGCAACAGAAGGAATCTACCTGCATTCAAGATCTGACGGCAGGCTTTTCAACCTCGCCTGCCTGAAAGCCAGAACCAAAGTACGTGAGGCTCTAATCAGAGACATGCTGTTCGCAGACGATGCTGCAGTCGCAACTCACACACAGCAGGAGCTTCAGACCCTGATGGAAAGCTTCTCCCAGGCATGCAAGGACTTCGGGCTTACCATCAGCCTGAAGAAGACTAACGTCTTGGCGCAAGGCACGGAAGCACCACCAACCATCACCATCGACGACTACGAGCTGGAGGTCGTGAATCAGTTCATGTACCTGGGGTCCACGATCAGCAACAACCTCTCCCTTGATACAGAGATCAACAAGAGGATTGGGAAATCAGCCTTCACACTCGCTCGCCTCACCACATGAGTGTGGGAGAATCCCAAACTCTCCGTCAAGACGAAGATGGCAGTGTACAACGCCTGCGTCATCAACACACTGCTCTATGGGAGTAAGACGTGGACAACATACGCCCGGCAGGAAAAGAGACTGAACTCCTTCCACTTGCGCTGCATTCGCCACATCCTGGACATATCCTAGCAGGACAAAGTGCCCAACACAGAAGTTCTGTCCCGAGCCGGCCTTCCCTCCATGTTCACTCTACTCAGGCAGCGCAGGCTCCGCTGGCTAGGCCACGTTCACCGCATGGAGATGGCAGAATCCCCAAAGACGTCCTCTACGGAGAACTGGCAACTGGCAGGAGAGACGTTGGCCGCCCACAACTGCGCTTTAGAGACGTCTGCAAGAGAGACATGAAGGCCCTGGAGATCAACACAGAGCACTGGGAGGACCTTGCAACGGACCACTCCAAATGGAGAGGCACCCTGACCAGACAGCTCAAGGCGGGTGAAGAGAGACTGACTGCTGCAGCAGATGAAAAAAGGACCCGCAGGAAGAACCGCCACAGACCCAGCAGAACGGAGACCACCCACAAGTGCGACCTGTGTGACAGGGACTGCCATTCGCGCATCGGCCTGTTCAGCCACAGGCGGTGCTGTTCCAGCAGAGTAGACGTTTAGGATTCTCTTCCATGGTCATCATAGACCGACGGAGGCCGACTGGATGGTGATCGCTAATAGCTTGATTTGAACATATTTCAGTGTCTGCGATGTCCCTTACAGTAGAGTTACTGGCTAAAAAGAAGTCTAAATGTGAACTATGAACTGATGAAAAAAAAGTGTATTCCCCAAGAGCTGGGTGAAGAGAACGCCATTCATCGCAAAGACCAAAATCATTCATGTATTGTTTGAGAGTATCAGTAGCCTGCCAGTTTCGATAATTCTCCTATGCACTGAGCCTGTCGACTGCAGGGTTTAATACCAGGTTGAAGTCTCCTCCTATTATGAGTGTAGTGTCCAAGTGCTCAGAAAGAGAAGTGAAGAAAGTGTGAAAATAGGATGGGTCGTCAACATTTGGGCCATAAACGCTTGCAAAACATAGATCCAAATTTTGAACTGAGATTTTTAATGTTATAAATCTACCTTCTGGATCTGCTGTGGTATTCACAACAAAGCATATTCTTCTGTTTACCAATATAGCTACCCCCCTTTGTTTAGAATTAAAGCTGAGCGCATCTACAGATTACTTAGAAACATGTGTTTCCTGTAATAAGACAAAGTCTGCCTGTAGATCTTTCAATCGATTAAAAACTTTTAGCCTCTTCTCCCTGGTACCAATTCCACATACAGTACGCTCCACGTGACAAACTTAAATATGGACATTGTGGAGAATGTGCTCAAGGATGAGACTGAGTTTATTCCTCAGATTCAGCTTTATTCACAGATCACATACTCCAACAATCTCAAAGCAAGAAAAGAGGAAGTATAATCTCACAACTGGGTTTTATACCCCGGACACGAAACAGCAGTCACATGGTGTTTAATCAAACATACAGTCACATGGTACTTAATCCCAATCACAAAGTAACCCCTCTGATCTCACACCATTGTCCTTTAGTCTCTGGTGGTCCGGAAATCTCTCCAGGTCGTCTCCCTGAAACAAAGGCCGAATCTCACACTCTTCCGTTGTCTCTCAGAGGCTCAGTCTTTTTGTTCCATGAGACGTGTAGCACACAATAAACATACAGCGATATATTTGTGGAGAATATGTAACCAGCATATGTGCCCACATGACCCCCCCCAAACGTCTAAAATGGGACAAACATAACCAGAGATACATGACATAATAACATTACTACATATCAATCCACCAGTTGCCTAGCTCTAAGTCTCCTGCCGTATCTGCTGAAAGCCGGCTTTGCTGCTTCTGCAGCGATCTCCTGCTCCTGTGGATTAGAACTGTTAGTCAATCTCTGTGGGTGTTCTGTAGAATGCCCTCTAGGGGGTCTGCGGCGACGGGGGGCTCTCGCCAACTGCACTGCTTCATCCGCCAAAACAAAAGCGGGTTTGAGTCTGTTTATACAAATCAACTCCTTTCTGTCTCCCAAATCTAGCAAAAATGCTTCTCTCCTGTTTCCAGCACCCTGAACGGCCCATCGTAAGGCGGGCGCAAGTTGGGGCGATAAGCATCATGTCTAACAAAAACAAATTCCGCATTTTTTAAAGCCTTCGGCACAAAAACGCGTGGGAAACTGTGATGAACCGGGCCAGGAAGCGTGTTTGATCCTGTGTCGCTCTGCAACAGCTGAGCGAGGGGGCAATTTGGCGCAGGATTATCGGGGAGAAATTCCCCGGGCAGATGGAGAGGCTGTGCAAAAACTAACTCAGCTGGGGAGGCTTGCAAATCCTCCTTAGGTGCAGAACGCAACCCCAATAAGACCCATGGTAGTTTGTCAACCCAATTTGTATCCGTAAGCGACGCTCTGAGGGCCGCTTTCAATGACCTATGAAAACGCTCGCATAAACCGTTAGCCTGAGGGTTGTACGCGGTGGTGCGGTGGATTTTTACCCCTAGGCTGCGGGCCATCGATGACCAGAGTTCGGAAACAAATTGAGGACCTCTGTCAGACGTTATGTCCGACGGAACTCCAAAACGCGCTACCCAAGCTGTTAAAAACGCGCGCGCCACTTCCTCCGCTGTGGTTGATGCCAGAGGGACCGCTTCCGGCCAACGAGTGGTGCGGTCCACCATCGTCAAAAGGTTTGTGTACCCCTGTGACGACGGAAGGGGGCCTATCAAGTCTACATGCACATGATCAAAGCTCTTAGCCGGAATGTGAAAAGGCTCCAAAGGAGCTCTAGTGTGTTTGTGTATTTTGGCTCGCTGACACGCTACGCAGGCTGTCGCCCATTCCTTGACCTGTTTGCGCAACCCCGGCCACACAAATTTCTCTCCCACCATTTTGACCGATGCACGCACCCCCGGGTGCGCCAGAGAATGGATCGAGTCAAAAACACGGCGGCGCCACGCAGCCAGTACCACGGGACGCGGCCGTCCTGTGGAGACATTGCAGATTAGGGGAGGCATACCCATTTGCAGCACCCTGTCCTCCAGCCTTAACCCTGTTGGTCCAGACTGGAGCGCGCGCACGTCCGCATCACTAACCTGCTCCGCGGCCATGGCTGCATAATCTAACCCTACGCGGACCGGGGCCGTGCGCGCTTCCACGTCGCTACCCTGGCCCGCGGCCATGGCTGCAGAGTCTGCCCCCACGGGGCCTGGCGCCGGAACAGCACGCGAGAGGCAGTCTGCCACTACATTATGTTTACCTGCGACATGCTGGATATCGGTGGTGAACTCCGATATCGCGGCCAGCTGTCTTTGCTGCCGGCCCGACCAAGGTTCCGAAATCTTGGCCATCGCAAAAGTCAGTGGTTTGTGGTCCACGAACGCGGTGAAACGGCACCCTTCTAGCCAGAACTGGAAATGGCGGATGGCCAAGTGTAGGGCCAACAACTCCCTGTCGAATGCGCTGTATTTTCGCTCGCTATCACGCAAGGTTTTGCTGAAAAACGCGAGCGGTTGCCAGGTCCCCACTACAAACTGTTCAACGACCGCCCCTACCGCTAAATCGGACGCGTCAGTGGTGAGGGCCATGCGGGCCGTTGGAACTGGATGTGCCAACAAAACCGCGTTTGCTAGGGCTGTTTTGACTTGAGAGAATGTGCGCTCCCACTCAGGAGACCATTCGATTTTATTCGTGGGTTTTTGTTTTTTTAGTGCAGCATACAATGGTTGCATGAGCTGCGCTGCGCTTGGGAGGAAACGGTTATAAAAATTAACCGTTTCCAAAAACTCCTGTAACGCTTTGACCGTTTGAGGTTGGGGAAAATTTGTTATTGCACGCACTTTATCAGGCAGAGGGACTGCTCCTTCTGGCGAAACGCGATGCCCCAAAAAATCAATCTGCGCTACCCCAAACTGACACTTCGCTGGGTTAATTATTAACCCGTGCTCTGCCAGCCTCCGGAAAACTGCTGTGAGGTGGCTTTCATGTTCGTCTTCGGACGTGCTGGCTACCAAAATGTCATCCAAGTAGACGAACACGAAAGGGAGGTTGTGTAGCACCGCGTCCATCATGTGCTGGAACGTCTGTGCGGCCCCCTTGAGTCCAAAAGGCATGCGCAAAAATTCAAAAAGCCCGAAAGGAGTTATTACCGCTGTTTTGGGTATGTCCTGGGCGCGCACTGGAACCTGATGGTAGCCGCGCACTAAATCTATTTTAGAAAAAATGTGCGCCCCCGCCAAATGAACCGAAAAATCTTGGATGTGTGGGATCGGGTAGCGGTCGTGTGCAGTGGCGTTATTCAACCTGCGGAAATCACCGCAAGGTCGCCACGAGCCATCAGTCTTTGGGACCATGTGCAATGGTGAAGCCCAGGGGCTTTTCGAACGTCTGATGATGCCCCGTTTTTCCAGGTTGGCAAACTCCTCGCACGCTATGGTCAGTTTAGCTGAGTCCAGGCGCCGAGCTTTTGCAAAAATGGGCGGGCCGGTGGTAGTGATATAATGCTCCATCCCATGTTCGGCCACTGTCGCCGAAAACGTTGGGACCGTTAGTGCTGGGAACTGAGTGAGGAGTGCGTGGAACTTACCACCCGCAGCTGTGACGTTGGCTTGTGCAGTTGGCGGTGCCACTCGTGCTGTGCAGAGAATAGAGTGAAAAGATCAACCAATAAACCATGTGAGCACAAGAAATCAGCCCCTAACATGTTGAAATTGACTGCAGCTACAACAAAAGTCCACTCAAATGAACGGCCCTGCAAAGACAGAAGCAGAGTCCTCTCACCGAAGGTCTTAATAGCTGAGCCGTTCACTGCTGACACTGACACCCGAGGAACCTTGGACGGCATCAGCCGGTCCCCGTAGGAAGGCGTGATGAAGCTAAGCTGGGAGCCTGTGTCCACGAGGAAGTGTCTCCCCGAACGTGCATCCGTCAGGTAGAGCAGCTTGTTCTCTTCCCCGAGGGTCGTGGCTGCTACCGACCCTCGGTCTTGGCGTTTCCCTAACACTTGAAGTGGCACGGTGGGAGGCACTTGTGTGCCCTCTCTGCAAAGCGGCGATGATAGAAGCAAAGGACGTCATCCGCTCCATGTCGCTTGGTCCTTGCTGCTGCTGTCGTTGGCGCGTCTGGCGCTGCAACCACTGGCCCCATGCCGTCTCCGGGCGTCGCTCCTAGCTCCGCTGCTGCAGCCGAAACTGCGCTCCGCTTGTGGGCGTCGACGAGTCACTGCGCCTCCTTGCTCAGCCCATGGTAGTCTCGCTTGGCCAAACGGGATGAATCTGCCAGGGTAACTCTCACCACTGGCGGCAGGGTCCGGAGGAAAAGGTGGGCGAAGATAAATTCGCAGTCTTCGGAGTCCTTCAGCCTCAGCATTTTCACCATCAGGTCTACGGGTCTGTCGTTCTCCGACTCGGTCAATGCTAGGAGCCCCTCTGCTCGCTGTTGCACCGAGGGGGTGAAATGGCTGATAAGCACAGCTTTCAATGCGCTGTATTTGTCGCTGTCCAGTGGGTGATTGACCAGGTCTTCCACCCTCTGGACTGTGTGGCTGTCCAGCTTCGCCACCACATGGTAGAATTTCGTGTCGTCCTTCAAGATTCTCCAGAGGTTGAACTGTGCCTCGACCGCGCTAATCCAGGAGCACGGACTATGCTGCCAGAAGTCGGGCAGCCGGAGTGTGGAGGCAGCCATCAGGCTGGCTTCTGCCGAGCCCCGCTCGGGAGAATTATCTCTGCTCATTTTTCGTCGTAAGTTAACCAGTGTGGAGAATGTGCTCAAGGATGAGACTGAGTTTATTCCTCAGATTCAGCTTTATTCACAGATCACATACTCCAACAATCTCAAAGCAAGAAAAGAGGAAGTATAATCTCACAACTGGGTTTTATACCCCAGACACGAAACAGCAGTCACATGGTATTTAATCAAACATACAGTCACATGGTACTTAATCCCAATCACAAAGTAACCTCTTTGATCTCACACCATTGTCCTTTAGCCTCTGGTGGTCCGGAAATCTCTCCAGGTCGTCTCCCTGAAACAAAGGCCGAATCTCACACTCTTCCGTTGTCTCTCAGAGGCTCAGTCTTTTTGTTCCATGAGACGTGTAGCACACAATAAACATACAGCGATATATTTGTGGAGAATATGTAACCAACATATGTGCCCACAACATGTTTTCACTAACTGGTTTTGTGCTAAAGGCAAACTAAATGTGCCTTTGTGATTATATGTCTGTAGTGTAAGCATATATGTGTATATGTATGTTGTGTATAAACTATATTGTAGATAACATACGACCTAACAACTTTAACAACAAAATTAGTTACAACAGACAATCAAACAACAACCTCAGCAGAAAAGAAACAGACAAATGTTAACAAATTAAACTGAGATTGAATAAGAGACCTGCGCACAATCACTCTTTTTTCCACCTGTAGCTAAGAAAAAAAAGGAAGTTCTAGAATAACCAGGGGATTATGTTTCATCCATAAACAACTTGCCATCTATATACAATCTATCCACAGAGACAATAGCCCGCGTACCTTGTTGGATTTTTTGTTTTCTTATGGCAAAAAGCCTCCTTCTCCTTTCCAAGATTTCCTGTGGAAATTGATCATTTAGACCATAATTGGTATTTTTAAGATAATATAAGATAAGATAAGATAAGCCTTTATTAGTCCCACAACGGGGAAATTCCAGGATTGCAACAGCACAGGGATAGCAACACTCAGAGCAACAATCAGAAGGTAAGAAAAAAAAAACAAGCAAGCAAGAGCAGCTAATATACATATGTACATATTACTATAAAATATATATATACACACACACACACAGACACACAGTGCAGAGCATTGTAGCTGGATGGAATAAATATATGAATATATGAACACACAGTGCAGAGCATTGTAGCTAGATGGAATAAATATGTAAATATATAAACACCCACAGTACGGAGCATTGCAGCTAGGTGGAATAAATATGCAAGTATATAAACACACACAGTGCGGAGCAATGTAGCTAGATGGAATAATATGTAGATATATAAAAACACAGTGCGGAGCATTGTAGCTAGATGGAATAAATATATAGATATATAAATATAAACACACCCAGTGCTGAGCATTGTAGGTAGATGGAATAAATATGTAAATATATAAACACACACAGTGCAGAGCATTGTTGCTAGGTGGGATGAAACAGCATAACCGTCTACTTAGTTATCCTACATGGTATGATTACGTATGTGCCCATACATATTCTCACCCTCCATAGCGACCGGTATGTTCCTAGTTGTATGCCGGAGAGGACCATTGTGTAAGTCTATTGCATCTTTTGCATTCAAAAAAACTATTAGTTTGTTACGTCTTTTTGCTATCTCTGCGAGCAGCCCTGCTTAGGTTGTACAGTCTGACAGCCGTTGGTAGGAAGGACCTACGAAACCTCTCGGTTGTGCACCTGGGATGATGTAGTCTGCTGCTAAATGAGCTCCTCAGTGCATCCAGTATGTCCTGCATAGGGTGGAACTCGGACTCCAGCAGACATGACAGTTTAGCCACCGTCCTTCTCTCTCCTATCTCCTCCATCGGATCAAGGCGCTGCCCCAGGACAGAGCTAGCTTTCTTAATCAGTTTGTTCAGTCTCTTCCTATCGGCTGCAGTAATGCCACTGCCCCAGCAGACCACTCCAAAAGTGATGGCTGATGCCACCACTGTGTCATAGAATGACTTCAGCAGCGCCCCTTGTACACCAAAAGACCTGAGTCTCCTCAGCAGGAACAGCCTGCGCTGTCCCTTCTTGTAGAGTGCGTCAGTATTGTGTGACCAGTCTAGTTTATTGTTCAGATGAATACCCAGGTACTTATAGGATGTCACCATCTCGATGTCTGTTCCCTGTATATTTACTGGTGCTGTGAGGGGCTGCCCATGTCTGCGGCAGTCCACCACCAGCTCCTTAGTTTTCCTCGCGTTGATCTGGAGGCAGTTCCGATGGCACCAGTCCACAAAGTCCTGGATAAGCCCTCTGTACTCAGCTTCATCTCCGTTGGAGATGAGACCAACGATCGCAGAGTCATCAGAGAACTTCTGTAGATGGCAATGTGTTGTGTTGTGTGAGAAGTCCGCAGTATAAAGAGTGAACAGGAAGGGAGCCAGCACCGTTCCCTGGGGGGCCCCCGTGCTACTGATGATCGTGTCGGAAACACAGTCCCGGGTTCTCACAAACTGAGGCCGGTTCGTGAGGTAGTCCAGGATCCATGATGACAGGTGCTGGTCCACCCCTGCGCGCAGCAGCTTGTCCTTCAGGATCATCGGTTGGATGGTGTTGAAAGCACTGGAGAAGTCAAAGAACATGATCCTCACCATATTCCCGGGCTTCTCCAGGTGGGACAGAGAACGGTGAAGGAGAAAGATCACCGCATCCTCCACCCCAATGCCATGCTGGTAGGCGAACTGGAGTGGATCCATCGCTGGTTCCACCAGGGGGCGGAGATGAGCAAGGAGCAGTCTCTCCAGGGTCTTCATCAAGTGGGACGTCAAGGCCACCGGTCTGTAGCTGTTCAGGTCTTTGGGGTGGGAAGTTTTTGGTACAGGTACCACACAAGATGTTTTCCACAGCTGTGGTACCCTCCCCAGTTTCAGGCTCATGTTGAAGATATACGTCACAATCCCACACAGCTGGTCTGCACAGGACTTGAGGAGCTTTGCGCTGATGCCGTCCGGTCCCGACGCCTTCCTCGCCTTGATCTTCCTCAGCTCCGTCCTCACCTGGGTCTTGGTCAGGGTCAGGATGGGGGGCTGTGTGTTGGGAGTGGGGGGGGTGTCGGTGGAGTGGGGAGTGGGCAGCAGGACTCGATTTCTTAGAGGCAGCAGTGGTTGTTGTGCAGACAGGGGGGAGGGCGGTTGGTCAAATCTATTGAAAAACAGATTCAGGTTGTTCGCCCACTCCCTGCCCCCCGTGGCCTGGGGGGAGGTATTCTGGAGCCCCGAGATGGTTTTGAGGTTTCTCCAGACCCCGCTGATGTCGCTCTGTTGCAGCTTGTCCTCCATCTTCTTCCTGAAGCTGTCCTTGCCTTCTCTGATCTTTCTCCTCAGCTCCCTCTGTACGGACTTCAGCATCTCCCTGTTCCCCGACCTGAAGATCCTCTTCTTCTCTCTCAGAAGTGTTTTTATCTCAGGGTTGATCCAGGGTTTGTTGTTTGAGTGACGCCGTATGGTCTTGGTGGGAACGGATTTGTCCACACAGAAGCTGAGGTAGCCCGTGAAGGTGTGAATGAGGCCATCGATGTCCTCACCATGTGGATCTAAGTGGATTTAAGCTGCCTGTCCTGCCTCTGTACCAAAATTTTTTGCTTGAAATGCTCAAATTTGGCAACAATAGGTCTAGGACGTTTATTTTGAGGATTTTTTTTGCCCAATTCGGTGGAAGGTAATTGATTTTGTGACTTCGGCGGACAATTTCAGTTGCGGGGACATAAATTCCTGGGCCAGCTGTTTTGGATTTTCATTATTTTTTTTCAGCAATTTCGGAAAAAACAAGGCTATCTCTCATGCTGCGTGACTACAAACTGAGAACTGTTTCCTTCATCTTCCTGTTCTTTCCTTCAACAATGCCAAGTCGCATAGTTAGAGTGTTTACTGACTTTTTCAAACTATTGTTTTCCTCTAAGAGAGAAACGAGCTGCGCCTGACTGTATTCCAGACTCTCACGCACGTTCTGGAATTCTTTATGGAGCAGCTCTACTAACGCTAGTCTGCCATCCATGCTGGTAAGTTTATTTTCAATAGAAAAAAAGGATGTCACTAACCTCAGAGCCATCTCGTGATTTGTCAGGCGTTATTTTTGGCGAACCTACCAGTCTCAGTTGCTTTGACTGGGAAGCAGAGATGGGAGACTGCTCCTTGACACAGCAATGGAAATAAAACTCATCAATATAGTTATCTAGTTCCTCCAGCTCTGTACGAAAAAAGAGGGATTACTTACAAAAAGCATTAAAAAAATAAACTACTCGTGGAAGAGTTTGCTTATGCTCAGTCGGCGGGTGCCGCCATTTTGGGTTATTGTGCAACAGTCTCAGAACGTCTCGCGATCACAGCATCGGCCCCTCATTGACTTGCGCAAGGACACTTCGACATGCAGACTGCAAACAAAGCGGGAATCGAACCCCTGACCCTCCGATCAGTAGTCGGCCACACTACACCTGCACCACAACTGCCCCCATCACTGTCACTGTTGTACCATATTTTCTCCACTTTATGATGACTGTCTTCACTGTGTTCCATGGTATATTTAATGCCTTGGAATTTCTTTTGTACCCTTCTCCTGACTGATACCTTTGAACAATGAGATCCCTCTGACGCTTTGAAAGCTTGCTGCGGCCCATGGCTTGTGCAATAAGATGTGACTACAAAACTGTCAGGAAAAGCCTACTAGAACAGCTGAACTTTATTTGGGGTCAATCAGAGGCACTTTAAATGGTGGCAGGTGTGTGCCAACTCCCATTTAACATGAGTTTGAATGTGATTGGTTAATTCTGAACACAGCCACATCCCCAGTTATAAGAGAGCATGCATATTTATGCAACCAGGTTATTGTAAGTTTTTTTTTATTTTTCCCCTTCAAAGATTTCAGTTTGTTTTTTCAATTGAATTGTTCAGGTTATAGTTCACATTAATGGTGAAAAAAGTTGGGCATTTACAGTGATGTGAAAAAGTGTTTGCCCCCTTCCTGATTTCTCTTTTTTTTGTATGTTTGTCACACTTAAATGTTTCAGATCATCAAACAAATTTAAATATTAGACAATGATAAGACAAGTAAACACAAAATGCAGTTTTTAAATCAAAGTGTTCATTATTAAGGGTAAAAAAAAAATCCAAACCTAAATGACCCTGTGTGAAAGAGTGACACCCCCCCCCCCCCCGTTAAAACATACATTAACTGTGTTTTATCACATCTTTGGAAAGCTGAGTTCAGTTTCTCTAGGTACACCCAGGCCTGGCTACTGCCGCACCTGTTCTTAATCAAGAAATCACTTAAATAGGACCTGCCTGACAAAGTGAAGTAGACCAAAAGATCCTCAAAAGCTAGACATCATGCTGCGATCCCCCCAAAAATCAGGAACAAATGAGAAACAAAGTAATAGAGATCTATCAGTCTGGAAAAGGTTATAAAGCCATTTCTAAACTTTTGGGACTCCAGCGAACCACAGTAAGAGCCATTATCTACAAATGGCGAAAACATGGAACAGTAGTGAACCTTCCCAGGAGTGGCCAGCTGACCAAAAATTCATCCAAGAGGTCACAAAAGACCCCACAACAACATTCAAAAACTGCAGGCCTCACTTGCCTCAGTTAAGGTCAGTGTTCATGACTCCACCATAAGAAAGAGACTGGGCAGAAATGGCCTTCAAGGCAGAGTCCCTAGATGAAAACCACTGCTGAGCAAAAAGAACATAAAGGCTCATCTCAGTTTTGCCAGGAAACATCTTGATGATCCCCAAGACTTTTGGGAAAATACTCTGTGGACTGACGAGACAAAAGTTGAACTTTCCGGAAGGTGTGTGTCCCATTACTTCCAGCATAAAAGTAACAGCATTTCAGAAAAGAAACATCATACCAGCAGTAAAATATGGTGGTGATAGTGTGATGGTCTGGAGCTGTTTTGCTGCTTTAAGACCTGGAAGACTTGCTGTGGTAAATGGAACCATGAATTCTGCCGTCTACCAAAAATTCCTGAAGGAGAATGTCTGGCCATCTGTACGTGACCTCAAGCTGAAGCACACTTGGGGTTGTGCAGCAGGACAATAGGACAATAATCCAAAACACACCAGCAAGTCCACCTCTGAATGGCTTAAGAAAAACAAAATGAAGACTTGGGAGTGGCCTAGTCAAAGTCCTGGCCTGAATCCGACTGAGATGATGTGACATGACCTTAAAAAGGTGGTTCATGCTTGAAAACCCTCCAATGTGGCTGAAATACAACAATTTTGCAAAGATGAGTGGGACAAAATTCCTCCACAGCGCTGTAAAAGACTCATTGCCAGTTATTGCAAACGCTTGATTGCAGTTGTTCCTGCTAAGGGTGGTCCAACCAATTATTAAGTTTAGGGGGAAATCACTTTTTCACACAGGGCCATGTAGGTTTGTATTCCCCTCCCCCCCTTAATAATAAACACCTTCATTTAAAAACTGCATTTTGTGTTTACTTGTGTTATCTTTATCTAATATTTAAATTTGCTTGATGATCTGAAACATTTAAATGTGACAAACACACAAAAAAAATGAGAAATCAGGAAGGGAGCAAACACTTTTTCACACCACTGTTGGTAGAAGCAAGCAATGATGAGTTCCTCATTTCAAACAATTTATTGAAACAAAAGCCAACAACAGTGGTGTGTATCACAACAAAAAATGTCAATGTCTCAATAACTTGTCATGTGCCCTTGAGCATCAATTACAGCTTGACAACGATGTCTCATGCTGTTCACAAGTTGACTTAATGTCTGCTGAGGCATGGCATTCCACTCTTCTTGAAGGGTGGCCCTCAGGTCATTGAGTTGGTGGGGTGCAGGTTTACGAGCTTCTACACGGTGACTGAGCTGATCCCATAGATTTTCTATGGGATTTAGGTCTGGAGAAAGTGCAGGCCACTCCATTTGAGGTACCCCAGCCTGCAGAAGCCGTTCCCTAATGATGCAACCATGATGAGCTCGAGCATTGTCATCCTTGAAGATGAAGTTAGGCCTGTGTTCTTCCGACAGGGGCACAATGACTGTATTAATGAAGTTATTTAGGTAGTATCGGCTAGTCACTGTACCATTCACAAGGTGTAGGGCAGTTCTGTATTGACTAAACACACCTGCCCAGACTGTAACACCGCCACCACCAAAGGCTCATCTGGTGACAACAGCGGCTGATGCATAGTGCTCTCCTTGACGTCTTCAACATCGTTGGTGGCCATCATTTCTGCTCAGTGTAAATCAACTTTTAACAGAGAACATCACTGATGCCCACTGGTCCCTTGTCCAGCATAAATGCTGCCTGGCACATGCAAGACGATGACACCTGTGCCTGATGGCACACGAAGGGCATTGCTGCATCACAACATGCAGTTACTATATAAATTGATACTGTACTACATCTCCTGTAATATTGCTTAAATATGCTGCTATAACATGAGTAAACCTAGGGTCACCAAACTTTGTACACAGGTTCACCCTGTGACCCTGAAGTATGACTCTTTTTTGATCGCTAGGTCAAAGGTCAAGGTCAAAATGCCATATAAACTACATGTCGACAAGAAACAGAGGCTGACAGGTACCACTGGCAGCTGCCATATTTTTTCCACATGTTGACAGTTATTAATAGTATTATTAATACTAATAATAATAATAATTAATAGTTATTAATAGTATTAATGAAACGCCTGAGACAAGTTTTGGACCATTTTTCTCCCAGATTAAGCAGTCTTCCTCAAAACAACCCATTTCAGTTCATATTTCTTTAAATACTAATGTGCCCGAGCAATCCCACCCTCCCTCTTTCGTCACTATCTGTGGTTGCCACCATACTGAGGCTAATTTTAGCTGTGAAGAAAACTAACATAAAACTGGCTGAATATGAGAACGTAAAAGGCCAAATAAAACATTATCAGGGACAGAGGTGAGCAGTGTGAGTGATGAGTAGCCTCTGACTGGTCTCTAGGATGTGATATGCACAAAAATAAGCCTGAAGAGTGAATGGCTAACCCTGCTAATGGCAGCTAACCGTTAACCTAGGGCTGCCGCGATAACTGCAATTATGTAGTACTGTAGGACTCGTGAAATGATGACACTGGATGATTTCTCAGTATTGGTTTAATTCCATCTCACGTCCCACAGCTCCTTCTCTCAGTCAGGGAATAAGAGAGTGAGCTGCGGTAAACCACATACATTTATACTTCCACATCACACACAGAATCACATCCACATTAAATCCCTCCATTGTCCTCTCGGCTCCTCTGTCTGACCCCAGGAGGTCAGACAGTCCTTTCAGGTTCACTCTCCAGATCTTCTCACTTCTTCCCCAGTTCGCAGGTGGTCCAGACTCATTGTCCATTTGAGGCGTGATGTCAATACACACCGCGAGTTCAAAGTTCTTTAATGTTTGGGTCTCTGCCAAGGAATATGTGAGCTACCTAATGTTACGCCACAGTACCATGCTATGTATGGGCACCCAACCATGGAGGAAAACGACCAACCGCAACAACCGTGTTGTTCACTTTTTTTCTGAGTGTGGCTATACTGTATCTCGGTGTTCACTTATTTTCCCCTATTGATTATTAAATAAATTGTTAAATGAAGTATATTTTTATTGCCAACAGCATGTTTGCACCCGGTACACTAGAAGCTTCCACAGCACATGGTGCTGATGGCGGTGGCACCATTTGGGGCACTCTCTCCAGACGGACTCCAACAGGCAGTTAGTGGTGAAAGCGTCTGGACTCCTTGTTAAATACAGCTGTGACAGTGAGCACTGAAAGGGCACAAAGCGTGTTATTTCCTTCTGAGCGGAGTGTGTATGATCCTGACTGTGTATGCTCCTGTGTATGAGCTCTGAGAGCAGTTTGTTTGAATGAGGTTTTTCAGACAGTGGCAAAAATCACAGAGACAAGAGCCACACAGGGTCCTGTACGGGGGCTGTCCTGCTTAAATAAGCTGAATGTCACTGCAGTCTCCAGTCCACGCACCCGGTAGTTACCGCCACTGCTTTATGAAAATGATAATTTTTTTTAACAGAATCAGCAGTTCATGCCTGTAGTAAGAGTGGAGCGCTGCACAGTTGTCACACATGCACATAAAGTTGAGAGCAGTGCTACAGCGAGACTCTCACAGCTTCCCTCATTTGCCACATAAGTTATAAACCCTGTTTAAATTACAAGTTCACACGGTCCTCAAAACATCTGCAATAATACCGCACACCGCGGTGTTGAGCTATCCACCATTACCGCAGGGGAAATTCCTCTACCGCGACAGCCCTACGTTAAGCCAATCACCAGTTGCTCAGGGTATGCAGTGCCTTCCATTTGTTTCATACTCTGAAAAACGCCAGTAGGCTGAGAATGTAAGCAGGTTTTGTTGACATAGCCAGAATAAACTGATGAAGTAAAGAAACGGTCAAGCCTTCCTATTTATGTCACATTTGATGCTTTCTGATTGGCTGCATGTACATACACTGGGAAAAAGCACATCGTGTTCATTTTCTGTTAATCACCCCATAACAGACTGGGGCCAGTCTCTATCATTGCAGATTTAAAGTTCACTGTGGTTGTACAGACACAAAATTAGAAAAACTGTGTCATTGTCCAAATACATATTAATATATATTACATCTATTTCTAAATACTGCAAACGGGCTGCTGAAATACAAGAATTTCACTCTCTAAATAATAGTAATGGATTGGATGTACAGTGGGGCAAAAAAGTATTTAGTCTGCCACCAATTGTGCAAGTTCTCCCACTTAGAAGATGAGAGAGGTCTCCAATTTTCATCATAGGTATACCTCAACTATGAGAGACAAAATGAGGGGAAAAAAATCCAGAAAATCACATTGAAGGATTTTTAATGAATTAATTGGTAAATTCCTCAGTAAAATAAGTATTTGGTCGCCTACAAACAAGCAAGATTTCTGGCTCTCACAGACCTGTAACTTCTTCTTTAAGAGGCTCCTCTGTCCTCCACTCGTTACCTGTATTAATGGCACCTGTTTGAACTCATTATCAGTATAAAAGACACCTGTCCACAACCTCAAACAGTCAGACTCCAAACTCCACTATGGCCAAGACCAAAGAGCTGTCAAAGGACACCAGAAACAAAATTGTAGACCTGCACCAGGCTGGGAAGACTGAATCTGCAATAGGTAAGCAGCTTGGTGTGAAGAAATCAACTGTGGGAGCAATTATTAGAAAATGGAAGACATACAAGACCACTGATAATCTCCCTCGATCTGGGGCTCCACGCAAGATCTCATCCCGTGGGGTCAAAATTATCACGAGAACGGTGAGCAAAAATCCCAGAACCACACGGGGGGACCTAGTGAATGACCTGCAGAGAGCTGGGACCAAAGTAACAAAGGCTACATCAGTAACACACTACGCCGCCAGGGACTCAAATCCTGCAGTGCCAGACGTGTCCCCCTGCTTAAGCCAGTACATGTCCAGGCCCGTCTGAAGTTTGCTAGAGAGCATTTGGATGATCCAGAAGAGGATTGGGAGAATGTCATATGGTCAGATGAAACCAAAACAGAACTTTATAGTAAAAACTCAACTTGTCGTGTTTGGAGGAGAAAGAACACCATACCTACTGTGAAGCATGGAGGTGGAAGCATCATACTTTGGGGCTGTTTTTCTGCAAAGGGACCAGGACGACTGATCCGTGTAAAGGAAAGAATGAATGGGGCCATGTATCGTGAAATTTTGAGTGAAAACCTTCTTCCACCAGCAAGGGCATTGAAGATGAAACGTGGCTGGGTCTTTCAGCATGACAATGATCCCAAACACACCGCCCGGGCAATGATGGAGTGGCTTCGTAAGAAACATTTCAAGGTCCTGGAGTGGCCTAGCCAGTCTGCAGATCTCAACCCCATAGAAAATCTTTGGAGGGAGTTGAAAGTCCGTGTTGCCCAGCGACAGCCCCAAAACATCATTGCTCTAGAGGAGATCTGCATGGAGGAATGGGCCAAAATACCAGCAACAGTGTGTGAAAACCTTGTGAAAACTTACAGAAAACGTTTGACCTCTGTCATTGCCAATAAAGAGTATATAACAAAGTATTGAGATGAACTTTTGTTATTGACCAAATACTTATTTTACCGAGGAATTTACCAATTAATTCATTAAAAATCCTTCATAGTGATTTTCTGGATTTTTTTTTCTCATTTTGTCTCTCATAGTTGAGGTATACCTATGATGAAAATTGGAGACCTCTCTCATCTTTTAAGTGGAAGAACTTGCACAATTGGTGGCTGACTAAATACTTTTTTACCCCACTGTATATGGCGCTTCACATGTCACCTCAAAGTGCTTACAGTGAGTCCATTACTCATTCACTCCAGACAGATGCTGATAGTGGTAAGCTAACTCTGTAGCCACAACAAATGCCGCTCCCAATCCATGTTAGCGGCGTCTCTGACCACCACCAAATATTTACTCATAATCATACACCAGTGTCATGGACACTGCAGGCAATGTGGGTAAAGTGCCTTGCTCAAGGACACAACAGCAGGATGGCTGGGGGGGAAGCAGGATTCAAACCGCCAACCCTCCAATTATTGGATGACCCACTCCATCTCCTGAACCACTGCTGCCCCAGTAAATGTATAAAGCTCATACGTCTTGGATAAGCTGTGTCTAGAATTAGGCCACATGAGGGGGGGTCAGATAATTCCATTAAAACGCTCCAGAAGGCAGCAGCAATGTAAACACAGCTGTGAGGTTCAGTGACTCCAATTAACCGTTAAGGTCTAGCAAATGGTGATTAGCTATGACTGTGTCTGCACCCTTAGCCAGAGGTGGGCAGGTATTGGTACAGTCCTAGTATATTTTCTTTCTGAACAGAAAACATTATATCATTACATCAATGATGGGTCGTGTATTTCACAACTAGGTGTCCTCCCTGACTTGTATGTGTCCACCTAGGTGCCTTTCGACATTGGATCCCCACACCGCCTCTATTTCAGGGATCCATCAGGAGCACGGATGGAGCATAACCACCGCATTTACAGCAAATGATTGACATGCACTGCTTGGCACAACACACAAGCTGCACCTCACTGGTCGGCATGTCCTTGGGTGGGTGGTCTGTTCAAGTCTGTTTACCCACATCCAAGACTTTATGCAATATCTTCAAAAGTAAACAGCGAAACATATTTCTGGAAACAACTGAGGTGAGAAATAAATGGTGTAGTTGCTGAATATGTATTTACTTTTTACTAACAATCTTTGTTTTAAAAGTTTAGCATGAGGTCCCTGAAGCGACGCTACCAGACTCCATTGCAGGGCATCCTACATAGACAATGGCTGTGTCTGAATTCAGGTGATGCAGCCTCACAGACCGCAGCCTTGGAGGCCAGAGTACTCAAAGGTCGGGTAGGCTGCATCTAAAGGCTGATTTGACTGTTAAATGAGACGGTCTAGTCTTTGGAGGACATATGCTTGCGTGACAACACACTACCCTGTTGCCCAGCAACCATGACAGCATCAGTTGAGTCTTTTTTTTTTTTTGCTGACATTTTTGACAGAGAGATAACTTTATTTTTTATCTTTTTTTTATTATTGTATTTTCTTTACCTTTTACTTGAGAATATTCACCAGACAGACAGAGGACCATGACAGATAAAATAAGACTTTAACTCGTGTTAAAGTCAGCAGGTAAAATTAAGGTAAATTCATTCATTCATTCATCTTCTTCCACTTAATCCTTTTCGGGTCGCAGGGGGGCTGGAGCCTATCCCAGCATCTTTGGGAGAGAGGCAGGGTCCATCCTGGACAGATCGCCAATCCATCACAGGGCCAACACACAGAGAGAGACAACCATTCACCCTCACAGTCATACCTAAGGACAATTTAGAATCCCCAGTTTGATGCCAATTAACCTAACTTGCAAATTAAGGTAAATTAAAACCACAAAATGGATAAATGATTTTTTATTACTTTAAATATGTATTGTGGAGGAAAAATAAGTTCAGGCGAGGTACGACGAGCTGTGAGGTTGCGGAGTTTTATTTCCTCCAGTGAGACACACTTGTAGTGCTGTGCGCTACTGTGCTGTGTTGTGTTGCGTGCTTGAGGCATGTATAGTAAGCTCTTTTATACAGACAAGAGAGAATGCATGGCACATTAGCATATTGGTATACATATCAGTCAATACACATGATTAGTATGGCCAAATGGCGCCGGATGTCCTCTTCTTAATCCGGGGATGTCTAAACAATAGCCCATTGTTCTGGCTGTCCCCCAGGAGCTCTCTGTCCGTATGCAATCCCTGCTGATTGTGAATAGTATCAGTCTGCATTGTGCTGGGTGACCACAGTATATCAATTAGATTGAACAGATTGCCTGCTCAGGCTGCTGCATTCAAGACAGAACTGAGCTGTACAGTAGGCGCGTGTCTATGTGTATTCTATCAGACGTGGTACCCTGATTTGGTGTTTTCTATATTCTATTTTTATATATTCTTAGTTACATGAACAGTAGAAAATATAACGGTTTACTGTTATCATTTATGACCATTATGTAGCTAAATGATTAGATGTTCTGCCTTGTATCAGCTCTGACATTTAGTTTTTAATGTTCTAAAGCAGACCACAGTCCTGGACTCTAGGATGATGACCCTCAGTGGTTTTCAGCAGCAGTAGAACAGATTCCATCTACAGCTTCATCTCAGTGGTACCAGTGCATCTCAGTAAATTAGAAAATCATAATTTGTCATTTAATTTTAAAAACTATAATCATTATTATCAATATTAAATCAGGTTTAAAATGTTTCACTCTGTGTGTAATAAATATATGAAAGTCTCTTTTAGAATTAGCTTGCAAAAAATAATATTTTGCAAAAAACTATGCAGGGAATGCAGGGGAAACTATGGGCGCATTCACATGGCCACTGTTTGGTCCGGACTAAAGGACCAAAATATGTATTCCATGGACAGTTCAGTTTTTTTGGCACCGTCTGAATGCGGCTGGAACTCTGGTGCAGCACCAAACAAGCAAACTCTGGTCCCCCTGAAAAGGGGGGGGGGGGGTCTCGGTTCGCTTGCCGTGTGAATGCAAACAGAGTATCCAGCAGACCCAAGGGCGGACGTGCCCCTGGGCGTTTGTGTAACCACAGCAACACACAGTGAGAAGACAAAGTGCTGTTTACTGTAAAGGTGCCTTCACATCAAACACAAACGGGCAAATTTTTCATGCAGCACGATTACATTATAACTCCATGCAAACACATGAAAAGACAATAATTCACCATCTGGGTGAGATGGAGACAGACGAAGTTCCCACTCACCTGAAAAAGTTGTCCCTGTTGAAAACTTGATGTGTGTTTCCTGGCAGCACGTCCGTGGTAGGAATCCGTGGGTAAATAAAGCCAACATCCCGATTCAGCTGAAGAGCCCCTTGTTCTTCAGCCTCCATTTTGGGTAGAAAATAACAATAAAGTCAACTGCGTGGATTCAAGAAATGCTTTTACCGGAGATAACCGAGGAGAAAAGTTTTAAAAAACACATCTCTTGAACTTGGAGTAGTGACGAGTGAGGAGTGAGATGCAGCCTCTGATAGATATTTGGTCTGAGAACCAGATTTCTCAGCTGCTTGTGGCTACACACAAGAATACCGATGTTTTTAAAACATTTAGCGACATGATGGCGGCACGGGGGGTTTATACAAACAGCGAAACTTTTCATTTTTATCAGTTTGTGGCACATAAACATCTTACTGAAGGGAACGGTGTTATGCTGAGAATTGCTCGCTTGCCGAGAATTACATCCCATCGTTGAATAAACATAATTTAAATATAATTTACAAGAGGTAATAACATTTTTAACTTCTAAAAATGCACAAATGATTACAAGCCTAGCTGTAGTGTTATATTTTATAGTTTAGGTGCATGGGATGCAATTCTTGACAAGCAAGCAATTCTCGGCAATTCTTGGCCAGGACACTGGTCCTGGCCAATCGATGAGCCGGATTTCTTTTCTTCGCCGAGATTTTTCTTCCTGGTCAGTGGTGGCTTTGGCTACAGCGCCACAAACGAGCAGCTGTTGCAACTGCATGACGTTGTTTAAGCAGTTTGGTCCGCTTGAGTGAAGGGCTGTGTGAATGCAAACCGAATAAAACAAAGGTGTGAAAATTCTTGCCATCCCCCGCCAAGTCGAACCGAGACTCCCAAACTATCCTGGTGTGAATACAGCCTAAGAATGATCCAGAAATCGGTGTCCGAGCGAGGTATCCACCTCCTCTTGGACGCACACCTCAGCAATATGACCACGCAAAAGTATCAAGGTGTGAAAGGCCATACGAAACTATTAACTGAACATGAACGAGCTTGCGCAAAGACTCTGCACAGTACATGTCCATTACACATGTCAAATACAGCTCATGCCGTGTGGTATTTGGAATGGAAGAGACAAGACAATAGCTGTGCTATGTTAAGCTAACTAGGCGGACTATTAAATGGCTCAGTATGGTTACAAAAATGATCAAAATGTGAAAAATGAACTTTATCCACCTTATTCCTGAGGGCGCTGCTGTAGAAACGATTATGGGACAACTTCTGGTTTTGGCTGAAGTAGTGTTAAATCAGTCAGCAAGAGTGAAGTAGTGGGGCATTTAAAATTGCGTTTTTAAAAAATGTTCAAATTAATTTTAATGTATAGTTCACATATGTGTTTTGCACTCAAGTGGCAGTTAATTTCAGTACTTGTAGTTTTTGTATTTTTGAATGTTTTGGCATAGTTCTGGTACTTGTTGCTGGTGTTCATGGTTGTGCCGTAGGCGTAGACTATAAATGGAGGCTTCTCACAGGCGATGCATAGATAATGCACTGAAAACTAAAATGGACTGTTGGTGTGATCAGTGGTGCAGATGCAAGAGCACCAGGTATGTTTTCACTTATATGAATGTCACAGGTCTGATGTTTATGTGTCATATATGCCACCAGATGCAAGGCTGCATGAAGTAAAATAATAAATAATAACAGTTTACTTCCTAAGGCTTAACAATTTAAAAAGGATACTCATATCAAATAGTTTTTTGGAGTTTTTTTGCATTCATTGCACTGCCTTGGAACGATATGAACTTGATAATAGCAGCTTCAGCATGCATTAATTTTTAAATTATCACAAAATATACTGTAGATCAAAAAAATTTTGAACAATTGTCAGAAAAGGGCTGTACATGTTAAGTTAAATAAGGATTCATAACATGACAACAGCATGAGCATTTTAATTTCAGGGTAAAACAAACAGCTGCAGTCATCTGTATTTACCCCGACATTAAAACATCCAAGCACTGTCTTGTGGTTCTTTGTGGCTCTGACTAGATTCTACGTGTCATGCTCCTGGAGCACGGGTTAGAGCCACGCCCAGGTTCTCGGCCCAGTGAGCATTTTTCTGTTTGTTTATTGTTATCTATAAGATTATTATCGGTTTTGCGTTCTGTTGTGATTGTATTTTTATGTTTCCGGTTTGCTTATTTTGACAGCGCTGTGCAGCTTCCGGCTGTCAATTCCTTCGGGGCTGCACAGCTGCTACCAATTTTGCTACTCATGGATTACACCAGTCTTTGATTGTGTGTGTATTTAAGGGACACGACAACATCTGCCGTTGCCGTGTCCTTCTTCTTCTCCTCTGTGTATTCCTGCCTGCTGTCCGCTATCGTGGGTTAAGGTAGCACTGTCGAGGTGAGTTGGTGTGCTCCGTCTCGGTGCATTTTTTCTTTCTTCTCTCAGCCGTCGAGCCCCATTGCCTTCGGGGTCCTCCAGCTGAGCTTCTCCCCTGGTCAGGCGTTCCCTGACTCCGTACCTCTGACGTTGAGCCCCACTCTCCTCCAGCGTCTGTATTTATGTCTCCTTATTCTCTCATTACACATTCATTTGTTGTATTAGTTTGAATCATTCTTTTTTCTGTTTTTGTTAATAAATGTGCCAACCTACAGTGAGCGTTTGGTGTCCTATTTTGCATCCGTGATACGAGCGTGTTATAACACTATGTCTGCTCTGAGGTAAATTTGATTATGTCCAACATCTTTCAACAAAATGCAACCAATTTTATTGAGGTGGAAGCATTGATATATCTCAGAGCTTTTGTTTAGAGCGTTAGCATCTTAGCAGTAGCGCTAAAAAACGGAGCTTCTGTCTGCAAGGCCACTTTTTAAGGCCATCTTCTCATCCCTTGATAGTCGTAGCAAGTGGTATGATTATATTACTGTTTTTGAGGTGCAAAAGGCCGTGTTCCTGCATTTTTGATACCAAAGTCATTGTTTTTTAACAAGGAAAAGTGTCCCATTTCAGTGACAACCACACGTTCTAAACTAGTACCGGAAGTTGCGCCCATAGTTCACGCAAGGCATCATAGGGGCTAAGAATAAGGTGGATAAAGAAAAAACAGTCTGTCCACACGCTATTTCCAGTATGTACAATGATAAGTGAAAGTGATAAAGTTGATTTATTGACGAGAAAGCACCAGGGACTGGGACGCTTGGCTGGATGCTTCCTGTGGTAACGTATCGCCACTCTCTGTCTTGTTGGCTGTCGGTGTGATTTGCTCTGTGGTTAGCTGTCCTCACTGTCCTGAGGATTATTGCCTTTAATTGTATTTTAATCGCTTTTTCCCGTCACCTCTCACTTCTGTTTAACAAGCCTCTTGCACCTGTGTGCTCACTCAGTGTCACCTAATCACCCTCTTAAGCCTTCTGTTCACCTGTCATCGGTGTTTGTGTTAGCTTCGGGTTAGCCTGTAGCTATGGCTACTAGCTCTCCTTCCCCTTCTTCTATGGTGTGCTCTCTATGTCAGATGTTTAGCTACACCTCTGCCTCTTTTAGTGTTAATGGTAAATATAATAAATGCTGTCTTTTTGAGGCACTCAAGGCGAGGTTGTGCAATTTGGAATCCTAGCTCCGTTGTATTGGAACACCGTCAGCACCAGTAAATAATGACGGACGCCCCTTAGCTGCAGTGGAGCACACTAGCATAGACCCTGCTAGCCGTCCTCCAACTTCCACCTCTCCTGAGCAGCCAGGAGAGAATGGGTGGGTAACAGTGAGAAGGAAGCATAGTTGCAAGCCCTTGGTTCACCACCAACCTGTTCATGTTTCTAATCACTTTTCCCCACTCAGCGACACACCCGCTGAGGAAAAAAACTCTGATCATTGGTGACTCTGTAGTCAGAAACGTGAACCTAGAGACTCCAGCGACCATAGTCAAATGCATTCCCAGGGCCAGAGCAGGCGGCATCAAGTCAAATTTGGAAATACTGGCTAAAGGTAACTGTAAATCACAACTGTTATCCACGCTGGCATTAATGACATCCAACTCCGACAGTCGGAAATCACAAATCTTAATGTGGAATCGGTGTGTAGCTTTGCCAAAACAATGTCTGCCTCTGTAGTATTCTCTGCGCCCCTCCCCAATCTGACCAGTGATGACATGTTTAGCCACATGTCATCATTCAACCGCTGGCTGTCTGTGTGGTTTCCTGCAAATGATGTGGGCTACATAGACAATTGGAACTCATTTTGGGGAAAACCTGGTCTTATTAGACGAGACGGCATCCATCCCACTTTGGATGGTGCATCTCTTTTATGTAACAATCTGGCATCATTTTTATCCAAATTTCCCAAACTTTGACAACTCAGAGTTGGGACCAGGAAGCAGAGTCGCAGTCTTACACGCCTCTCTGCAGCAACTCTTCATCCGCCACCCCTCAACTTAGCCCCTGTCTTCCCCACCAGAGAATCATTGTCTGCTCCCTCCAAAGTAAATAAAAATATAATGTATAAGCATCCCAAAGTGATTAAACAAAAAGTTGATAAAACTCAAATTAAACATGAAGCCTCTAAATTTAATGATTTGGCCTCTGTTCCTCCTCATAATTTAAAAATTAAATGTGGTTTGTTAAATATTAGGTCTCTAACTCCCAAGTCTCTGCTAGTCCATGTTCTGCTAATTGATCATTGGATTGATTTAATATCCCTTACAGACACTTGGTTAGGGTAAGAGAATTATGTTGGTTTGAATGAATCAACTCACTCTGGTTATTTAAAGATAAGATAAGATAAGATAAGCCTTTATTAGTCCCACAACGGGGAAATTCCAGGATTGCAACAGCACAGGGATAGCAACACTCAGAGCAACAATCAGAAGGCAAGAAAAAAACAAGCAAGCAAGAGCAGCTAATATACATATGTACATATTACTATAAAATAAATATATACACACACACACAGACACACAGTGCAGAGCATTGTAGCTGGATGGAATAAATATATGAGTATATGAACACACAGTGCAGAGCATTGTAGCTAGATGGAATAAATATGTAAATATATAAACACCCACAGTACGGAGCATTGCAGCTAGGTGGAATAAATATGCAAGTATATAAACACACACAGTGCGGAGCAATGTAGCTAGATGGAATAATATGTAGATATATAAAAACACAGTGCGGAGCATTGTAGCTAGATGGGATGAAACAGCATAACCGTCTACTTAGTTATCCTACATGGTATGATTATGTGCCCATACATATTCTCACCCTCCATAGCGACCGGTATGTTCCTAGTTGTATGCCGGAGGGGACCATTGTGTAAGTCTATTGCATCTTTTGCATTCAAAAAAAAACTATTAGTTTGTTATGTCTTTAAACTGTCAAAATTCCAGAAGTTCTGGTCATGGAGGAGGAGTAGCAACAATTTACCATTGCAAGTTACTAGTTAATGTAAAGCAAAAAACATGTTATAAATCCTTTGAGGGCCTGGTCCTCAGTATTGGGCATGTTGGCAACTTTAGGTTAAACACAATTGTATTTGTAGTTTATCATCCTCCCTCAGCCTACTCAGAGTTTTTATCCAAATTTGCCAAATTCTTAGCAGATTTGGTGCTGAAATCAGATAAAATAGTTACAGAAGGGGAATTTAATGTACATGTAGATGTAAATAGTGATTGCCTTAATATGTCATTTAATTCAACATTGGACTTTATGGGGTTTTCTCAGAAAGTAGGATATTCTACCCATTATCTCCACCACATGTTGACCTTGTTCTGACATATGGCATAGAAATAGAAAATCTGGTAGTGTCTCCTCACAACCCTGTACTATCAGACCATTGTCTGTTAACCTTTGATTTTACTATTTCTGACTATTTGGCTTCTAAAGAAAAATATTACTACAGTAGATGCCTCTCAGATGATGTTGTTACCACATTTATGCAGATTGTTTCCTCTATGCCATTTGTCAACACAACGGAGATAAGCTATGGAGAGCTTGCTCCTTCTGTAATTGATAGCATGATAGATAGTGTTACAGCTTTTCTGCATTGGACTCTTGACATGGTGGCCCCTTTAAAAAAGAAAAAGTCTAACCAGAGATTTCCGACTCCTTGGTTCAACACAGAAACTCATAGCTTAAAACAGAAGACTCGTCAATTAGAAAGAAAATTGCGCTCCACTAAATTAGATGAAATCTATTTAGCTTGGAGAAATCATCTTCTAATTTATAAAAGATCTCTTAGAAAAGCTAGAACAAGTTATTATTCCCCCCAGGCCACAGGGGGCAGGGAGTGGGCGAACAACCTGAATCTGTTTTTCAATAGATTTGACCAACCGCCCTCCCCCCTGACTGCACAACAACCACTGCTGCCTCTAAAGAAATCAAGTCCTGCTGCCCACTCCCCACTCCACCAACACCCCCCCCACTCCCAACACACAGCCCCCCATCCTGACCCTGACCAGGACCCAGGTGAGGACGGAGCTGAGGAAGATCAAGGCGAGGAAGGCGCCGGGACCGGACGGCATCAGCGCAAAGCTCCTCAAGTCCTGTGCAGACCAGCTGTGTGGGATTGTGACGTATATCTTCAACATGAGCCTGAAACTGGGGAGGGTACCACAGCTGTGGAAAACATCTTGTGTGGTACCTGTACCAAAAACTTCCCACCCCAAAGACCTGAACAGCTACAGACCGGTGGCCTTGACGTCCCACTTGATGAAGACCCTGGAGAGACTGCTCCTTGCTCACCTCCGCCCCCTGGTGGAACCAGCGATGGATCCACTCCAGTTCGCCTACCAGCATGGCATTGGGGTGGAGGATGCGGTGATCTTCCTCCTTCACCGTTCTCTGTCCCACCTGGAGAAGCCCGGGAATATGGTGAGGATCATGTTCTTTGACTTCTCCAGTGCTTTCAACACCATCCAACCGATGATCCTGAAGGACAAGCTGCTGCGCGCAGGGGTGGACCAGCACCTGTCATCATGGATCCTGGACTACCTCACGAACCGGCCTCAGTTTGTGAGAACCCGGGACTGTGTGTCCGACACGATCATCAGTAGCACGGGGGCCCCCCAGGGAACGGTGCTGGCTCCCTTCCTGTTCACTCTTTATACTGCGGACTTCTCACACAACACAACACACTGCCATCTACAGAAGTTCTCTGATGACTCTGCGATCGTTGGCCTCATCTCCAATGGAGATGAAGCTGAGTACAGAGGGCTTATCCAGGACTTCGTGGACTGGTGCCATCGGAACTGCCTCCAGATCAACGCGAGGAAAACTAAGGAGCTGGTGGTGGACTGCCGCAGGCATGGGCAGCCCCTCACAGTACCAGTAAATATACAGGGAACAGACATCGAGATGGTGACATCCTATAAGTACCTGGGTATTCATCTGAACAATAAACTAGACTGGTCACACAATACTGATGCACTCTACAAGAAGGGACAGCGCAGGCTGTTCCTGCTGAGGAGACTCAGGTCTTTTGGTGTACAAGGGGCGCTGCTGAAGTCATTCTATGACACGGTGGTGGCATCAGCCATCGCTTTTGGAGTGGTCTGCTGGGGCAGTGGCATTACTGCAGCCGATAGGAAGAGACTGAACAAACTGATTAAGAAAGCTAGCTCTGTCCTGGGGCAGCGCCTTGATCCGATGGAGGAGATAGGAGAGAGAAGGACGGTGGCTAAACTGTCATCTCTGCTGGAGACCGAGTTCCACCCTATGCAGGACATACTGAATGCACTGAGGAGCTCATTTAGCAGCAGACTACATCATCCCAGGTGCACAACCGAGAGGTTTCGTAGGTCCTTCCTACCAACGGCTGTCAGACTGTACAACCTAAGCAGGGCTGCTCGCAGAGATAGCAAAAAGACGTAACAAACTAATAGTTTTTTGAATGCAAAAGATGCAATAGACTTACACAATGGTCCCCTCCGGTATACAACTAGGAACATACCGGTCGCTATGGAGGGTGAGAATATGTATGGGCACATAATCATACCATGTAGGATAACTAAGTAGACGGTTATGCTGTTTCATTCCATCTAGCAACAATGCTCTGCACTGTGTGTGTTTATATATTTACATATTTATTCCATCTAGCTACAATGCTCAGCACTGGGTGTGTTTATATATTTATATATCTACATATTATTCCATCTAGCTACATTGCTCCGCACTGTGTGTGTTTATATACTTGCATATTTATTCCACCTAGCTGCAATGCTCCGTACTGTGGGTGTTTATATATTTACATATTTATTCCATCTAGCTACAATGCTCTGCACTGTGTGTTCATATATTCATATATTTATTCCATCCAGCTACAATGCTCTGCACTGTGTGTCTGTGTGTGTGTGTATATATATATATTTTATAGTAATACGTACATATGTATATTAGCTGCTCTTGCTTGCTTGTTTTTTTCTTGCCTTCTGATTGTTGCTCTGAGTGTTGCTATCCCTGTGCTGTTGCAATCCTGGAATTTCCCCTTTGTGGGACTAATAAAGGCTTATCTTATCTTATCTTATCTTATCTTATTCCGCATTAATAGAAGAGAACAAGAATAATCCCAGGTTTCTTTTCAGCACTGTAGCAAGGCTGACAAAGAGTAAGGACTCTGTCAATCCTAGCACTCCCTTAGAGCTTACTAGTCAGGACTTTATGAACTTTTTCAATAATAAAATTTAATCCATCAGAGATAAAATCAGTCAGATTCTTCCCACCGTTAACTTAAATACATTAACTACTATAACTCCTTCAATTGATATCTGTTTGGATGAGTTTACTCCAATTGACCTTTTAGAGTTAGACAAAATAATTTCCTCATCCAAGCCTTCAACTTGTCTTTTCAACCCTATTTCTACCAGGTTATTTAAAGAAGTCTTCCCATTTATTGGTAGCTCTATTCTTCAAATAATCAATTCTTCATTAGCATTAGGCCATGTACCGCAGGCTTTTAAAACTGCTGTAATTAAACCCTTACTCAAAAAGCCAACGCTGGATCCAGGAGTTTTAGCTAACTGTAGACCAATCTCTAATCTGCCTTTCATTTCAAAAATCTTAGAAAGAGTTGTTGCTACGCAATTATTTGACCACTTGCAGGGAAATGGTTTATTTGAAGAGTTTCAATCTGGGTTTAGAATCAATCATAGTACTGAAGCAACTTTAGTGAAGGTCACTAATGCCCTCCTTATCGCATCTGATAATGGACTTGTTTTTGTACTTGTCCTTTTAGACCTTAGTGCAGCTTTTGATGCTATCAATCATAATACTCTACTTGACAGATTAGAACACTTTGTTGGACTTAATGGAACTTTGATGCAGTGGTTTAGATCTTATTTTTCTGATAGGTTCCAGTTTGTTCATGTCAGTAATGAGTTTTCTTTCAACTCAAAGCTCAGTCACGGAGTTCCACAGGGATCTGTGCTAGGCCCTATTCTTTTTAGTTTATATATGCTTCTGCTAGGCAACATTATTAAAAAGCACTGTATACATTTTCATTGTTATGCAGATGACACACAATTATACCTGTCAATGAAGCCAGATGATAGTAATCATTTAGCCAAGTAAGAGGCTAAATGATTTCCTGTCTTCCTTCAGACAGGAAATCAAAGCTTGGATGACTTGAAATTTCCTGCTATTAAATTCAGATAAGACTGAAGTCATTCTAGTTGGTCCAAAAAAAACCTTAGAAATACTTTTCCAAATCAAACTCTTAGTTTGGATGTGGTTACTCTTTCTCCTAATAGTTCTTTGAGGAACCTTGGAGTTATTTTTGATCAAGATCTGTTTTTTAATTCACATATTAAACTTGTTTCTCAGACTGCCTTCTATCATTTGCGTAATATTGCCAAGATTAGGAGCATCTTGTCTCAGATGCTGAGAAATTAACGCTTTTGTTCACTCTAGATTAGATTATTGTAACTTTTTATTATCAGGTTGTCCTAAAACATCTTTAAAAATTCTTCAGCTGATCCAAAATGCTGCAGCAAGAGTTTTAACAGGTACTAGAAAGAGAGATCATATCTCTCTGGTTCTGGCCTCCCTTCACTGGCTTCCCATAGAGTTTAGAATTAAGTTTAAAATCCTTTTTCTCACTTGCAAAACTCTAAACAATCAGGCCCCTTTTTATTTAAAAGATCTGATACTACCCTATTATCCTAACAGAGCACTACGCTCCCAAAATGCTGGGTTACTTGTCATACTTGTCATGTGGGATTGTGACGTACATCTTCAACCTGAGCCTGAAGCTGGGGAGGGTACCACAGCTGTGGAAAACATCTTGTGTGGTACCTGTACCAAAAACTTCCCACCCCAAAGACCTGAACAGCTACAGACCGGTGGCCTTGACGTCCCACTTGATGAAGACCCTGGAGAGACTGCTCCTTGCTTTCCTCCGCCCCCTGGTGGAACCAGCGATGGATCCACTCCAGTTCGCCTACCAGCATGGCATTGGGGTGGAGGATGCGGTGATCTTCCTCCTTCACCGTTCTCTGTCCCACCTGGAGAAGCCCGGGAATATGGTGAGGATCATGTTCTTTGACTTCTCCAGTGCTTTCAACACCATCCAACCGATGATCCTGAAGGACAAGCTGCTGCACGCAGGGGTGGACCAGCACCTGTCATCATGGATCCTGGACTACCTCACGAACCGGCCTCAGTTTGTGAGAACCCGGGACTGTGTGTCCGACACGATCATCAGTAGCACGGGGGCCCCCCAGGGAACGGTGCTGGCTCCCTTCCTGTTCACTCTTTATACTGCGGACTTCTCACACAACACAACACACTGCCATCTACAGAAGTTCTCTGATGACTCTGCGATCGTTGGCCTCATCTCCAATGGAGATGAAGCTGAGTACAGAGGGCTTATCCAGGACTTTGTAGACTGGTGCCATCGGAACTGCCTCCAGATCAACGCAAGGAAAACTAAGGAGCTGGTGGTGGACTGCCGCAGGCATGGGCAGCCCCTCACAGCACCAGTAAATATACAGGGAACAGACATCGAGATGGTGACATCCTATAAGTACCTGGGTGTTCATCTGAACAATAAACTAGACTGGTCACACAATACTGACGCACTCTACAAGAAGGGACAGCACAGGCTGATCCGGTGGAGGAGATAGGAGAGAGAAGGATGGTGGCTAAACTGTCATCTCTACTGGAGTCCGAGTTCCACCCTATGCAGGACGTACTGAATGCACTGAGGAGCTCATTTAGCAGCAGACTACATCATCCCAGGTGCACAACCGAGAGGTTTCGTAGGTCCTTCTTACCAACGGCTGTCAGACTGTACAACCTAAGCAGGGCTGCTCGCAGAGATAGCAAAAAGACGTAACAAACTAATAGTTTTTAAATGCAAAAGATGCAATAGACTTACACAATGGTCCCCTCCGGCATACAACTAGGAAAATACCGGTCGCTATGGAGGGTGAGAATATGTATGGGCACATAATCATACCATGTAGGATAACTAAGTAGAGGGTTATGCTGTTTCATCCCATCTAGCAACAATGCTCTGCACTGTGTGTGTTTATATATTTACATATTTATTCCATCTAGCTACAATGCTCAGCACTGGGTGTGTTCATATTTATATATCTATATATTTATTCCATCTAGCTACAATGCTCCGCACTGTGTTTTTATATATCTATATATTTATTCCATCTAGCTACAATGCCCCGCACTGTGTGTGTTTATATACTTACATATTTATTCCACCTAGCTGCAATGCTCCGTACTGTGGGTGTTTATATATTTACATATTTATTCCATCTAGCTACAATGCTCTGCACTGTGTGTTTATATATTCATATATTTATTCCATCCAGCTACAATGCTCTGCACTGTGTGTCTGTGTGTGTGTATATATATATTTTATAGTAATATGTACATATGTATATTAGCTGCTCTTGCTTGCTTGTTTTTGTTTTCTTGCCTTCTGATTGTTGCTCTGAGTGTTGCTATCCCTGTGCTGTTGCAATCCTGGAATTTCCCTGTTGTGGGACTAATAAAGGCTTATCTTATCTTATCTTATACCTAGAATCTCCAAAAGTATAATGGGAGGCAGAGCCTTCAGTTATCAAGCTCCTCTCCTGTGGAATCAGCTGCCAATCTGGATTCGGGAGTCAGACTTGATCTCTGTTTTTAAGAATAGAGTTAAAACCTTCCTTTTTGATAAAGCCTACATTTAGGGAGGGATCATGTGTCTCTGAACCCTCCCTTAGTTATGCTGCTAATAGGTTTAGACAGCCGCGGGACCTCCAATAATGCACTGGGCTTCACTCCTTTCTTCACTCTCAATGAAATATTTTTGCTGGTCATTAACATCTGTTTGTTCTCTCCCATAGATTGAATCCCCATCGTGCTGATTGCTCTCTACATGTCTGTTCTTTTCATTTTCTTTATCCCCTCACCCCCCAGCCAGTCGCAGCAGATGACTGCCCCTCCCTGAGCCTGGTTCTGCTGGAGGTTTCTTCCTGTTAAAAGGGAGTTTTTCTTCTCCACAATCACCAAGCGCTTTCTCACAGGGATCGCCTGATTGCTGGCGTCTTTCTGCAATTGTGGGGGTTTCCCCTACAGTTGAAAGTGCTATGAGATGACTGTTGTTGTGAAATGGCACTGGTGTGGGGATCCACCTCAGTATATTTACACTCAGACTTAAAAGACAAAAAGGAATTGTCATGGGGGGGTTGTGTGTGGATGTGGGGGTGGTGTGTTGATGTGAACAGTGACAAAGAGAATGGGAATTACAAAGGCTTTGATGTTAAGACAGCACACAGAGAAGGCTGACCGAGTGGTATGATTTAAGAGCAGAGGTGCCTGAGAGCTGTGACTCTTTTGTTGCTTGTGTTTCTAGAGAAATGTGGGAGAGAGAGTTGAATAAAGTCTGATATGATCTGGACCTCTCTGCCTGATTATTTTTCTCTCCACACTGGTGACCCTTGACGTACAATGGAATGCGAGGTGAACATCCCGGAGATGACCCGGGTGGGAAGTACCAGCAACGCGTGTGCCGTTTCGGTCAAACTCCCAGACTTTTGGCTACATGACCCGAAGTCTTGGTTCCTCCACACTGAGGCCCAGTTCACGCTCTGGGGAATAACGGCAGATGACACCAGATACTACTACGTGGTCGCAGCGCTGGATGCACGCACAACTCAGCAGGTAGCGAGCCTGCTCCAACTGCCCCCAGCCAGTGACAAATACGGCGCCCTCAAAACCGCGCTGACCCGGCACTACACGCTCTCAGACTGTGAGAGAGCGGAGAGGCTCCTCACGCTCTCCAAGTTAGGAGACGGGTCGGCGGTCGAATTGATGGAGAAGATGTTGGCGTTGATGGGCACAGATGACGGGCATTTCCTCTTTGCTCACCTTTTCCACCGGAACCTCCTGATGGCAGCCAGAGCAGTCCTTGCCAATTTGCCACTGCTGGCCGCGTGCAACTACCGGGCGCTAGCCCAAGAGGCAGATTGGATTATTCCCACCACCAGAGTTCTCACAGTGAATGCAGCGGCGTCGGACCCCAGCGAGACGGCCAGCGGAGGCGAGGAGCCAGCAATGGTGGCTGCAGCAGGGGCCAAGAAGCACCGGAGAGACATGCTCTGTGTCTACCACCGCCGTTTTGGAGAGGATGCACGCCAATGCGTGCCACCGTGCCAATTCAAGCATTCGGGAAATGCCAGGACCGGCAGTCGTAGCAGCTGCAACCGCCGGTAAAGCAAGCAAGCTGCTCTATGTGACAGACTCACGCTCGGGGAGACGGTTCCTCATGGACTCCGGCTTCCAAAAGAGCCTCGTCCTGCCGTCCTACACTGACCGGCTGGCGGGAACTAGCGGCCCCAAGCTGACGGCCACAAACGGCTCAGACATTAAGACTTTTGGTGAGAGGACGCTGACTGTATCCTTGCATGGCCGTACATACCAATGGACATTCGTCATAGCGGCATGCAGCTTCCCCATCTTAGGCACTGATTGATGAAGAAGAAGAAGAAGAAGAAGAAGAAGAAGAAGAAGAAGAAGAAGAAGAAGAAGAAGAAGAAGAAGAAGCAGACGGCTCTCAACAAGACTGGTGAATCAGACTGGTGATCATCACTTCCTTGTGGTAACGTATAGTCACTTCCTGTTTTGCTGTCTGCCTGTGTGGTTTGCTCTCCAGCTCTCCAGCCACTAGCTATGGCTACTACCTCTCTTTCCTCTCCTCCTCTGGTGTGCTCTCTCTGTCAGATGTTTAGCTACACCTCTGCCTCTTTTAGTGATAATGGTAAATGTAATAAATGTTGTCTTTTTGAGGTGCTCGAGGCGAGGTTGTCTGATTTGGAATCCCGGCTCCGCTGCATTGAAACACCGTCTGCGCCAGTTAATCTCGACGGACGCCCATTAGCTGCAGCGGAGCTAGCTAGCTTAGGTCGAACTGTCACCGGTTCCCCGGCTCTCCTCAGCAGCGAGGAGACTGGGTGGGTGACGGTGAGAAGGAAGCCTAGTCGCAAAGCCCCGGTTCACCACCAACCTGTTCACGTTTCTAATCGTTTTTCCCCGCTCAGCGACACACCCGCTGAGGAAAAAACTCTGATCATTGGCGACTCTGTAGTCAGAAACGTGAACCTAGAGACTCCATCGGCCATAGTCACATGCATTCCTGGGGCCAGAGCAGGCGACATCGAGTCAAATTTGAAAATGCTGGCTAAAAGTAACTGTAAATACTCCACAATTGTTATTCACGCCGGCATTAATGACATCCGTCTCCGGCAGTCGGAAGTCACGAAACTTAATATAGAATCGGTGAGTGACTTTGCCAAAACGATGTCTGCCACTGTAGTATTCTCTGGGCCCCTCCCCAATCTGACCAGTGATGACATGTTTAGTCGCTCGTCATCCTTGAACCGCTGGCTGTCTGTGTGGTGTCCTGCAAATGACGTGGGCTACATTGACAATTGGAGCTCATTTTGGGGAAAACCTGGTCTTATGAGACGAGACAGCATTCATCCCACTTTGGATGGTGCTTCTCATTTATCTAACAATCTGGCATCTTTTTTATCCAAATTTCCAAAACCATGACTACTCAGAGTTGGGACCAGGAAGCAGAGTCGCAGTCTTACACGCCTCTCTGCAGCTCCTCTTCATCCGCCACCCCTCAGCTTAGCCCCTGTCTTCCCCATCAGAGAATCGTTGTCTGCTCCCTCCAAAGTAAATAAAAATATAATGTATAAGCATCCCAAAGTGATAAAGCAAAATATTGGTAAAACTCAAATTAAACATAAAGCCTCTAAATTGAATGATTTGGCCTCTGTTCCTCCTCATAATTTAAAAATTAAATGTGGTTTATTAAATATTAGGTCTCTAACTCCCAAGTCTCTGTTAGTCCATGATCTGTTAATTGATCATCAGATTGATTTAATTTCCCTTACAGAGACTTGGTTAGGGCAAGAGGATTATGTTGGTTTAAATGAATCAACTCCCTCTGGTTATTTAAACTGTCAAAATCCCAGAAGTTCTGGTCGTTGAGGAGGAGTAGCATCAATTTACCATTCCAAATTACTAGTTAATGTAAAGCAAAAAACATGTTATAATTCCTTTGAGGGCCTGGTCCTCAGTGTTGGGCACTTTAGCAATTCTAGGTTAAACCCAATTTTATTTGCCATAGTTTATCGTCCCCCATCAACCTATTCAGAATTTTTATCCGAATTTGCTGATTTCTTAGCTGATTTAGTGCTGAAATCTGATAGAATAATTATAGTAGGGGACTTTAATATACATGTGGATGTAGATAGTGACTGCCTTAATGTGGCTTTTAATTCAATATTAGACTCGATTGGGTTTTCTCAGAAAGTAGGAAATTCTACTCATTACCTCCACCATACATTGGACCTTGTTCTGACATATGGCATAGAAATAGAAAATCTGGTAGTGTCTCCTCATAACCCTGTACTGTCAGACCATTGTCTGTTAACCTTTGATTTTACTATTTCTGACTATTTGGCTCCTAAAGAAAAATATTATCACAGTAGATGCCTCTCAGATGATGCTGTTTCCAAATTTATGCAGATTGTTTCCTCTATGCCATGTGTCAACACAACGGAAATAAGCTATAGACAGCTTGCTCCTTCTGTAATTGATAACATGGTGGATAGTGTTTCAGCTTCTCTGCATCAGGCTCTAGACTTGGTGGCCCCCTTAAAAAAGAAAAAGTCTAATCAGAGATTTTTAACTCCTTGGTTCAACACAGAAACTCGTAGCTTAAAACAGAAGACTCGTCAATTAGAAAGAAAATGGCGCTCTACTAATTTAGATGAAATCTATTTAGCTTGGAGAAATCATCTTTTAATTTATAAAAAATCTCTTAGAAAAGCTAGAACGAGTTATTACTCTGCATTAATAGAAGAGAACAAGCATAATCCCAGGTTTCTTTTCAGTACTGTAGCCAGGTTGACAAAGAGTAAGGACTCTGTCAATCCTAGCATCCCCTTAGAGCTTACTAGTCAGGACTTTATGAACTTTTTCAATAATAAAATTTCATCCATCAGAGATAAAATCAATCAGATTCTTCCCACAGTTAACTTAAATACTGTAACTACTACAACTCCTTCTATTGATGTCTGTCTTGATGAGTTTACTCCAATTGACCTTTGTGAGTTAGACAAAATAGTTTCCTCATCCAAACCTTCAACTTGTCTTTTAGACCCTATTCCTACCAGGTTATTTAAAGAAGTCTTCCCACTTATTGGTAGCTTTATTCTTCATATAATCAATTCTTCATTAACTTTAGGCCATGTACCGCAGGCTTTTAAAACGGCTGTAATTAAACCCTTACTCAAAAAGCCAACGCTAGATCCAGGAGCTTTAGCTAACTATAGACCAATCTCTAATCTCCCTTTCATTTCAAAAATCTTAGAAAGAGTTGTTGCTACGCAATTATTTGACCACCTGCAGGGAAATGGTTTACTTGAGGAGTTTCAATCTGGGTTTAGAATCCATCATAGTACTGAAACAGCCTTAGCGAAGGTCACTAACGACCTCCTCATTGCATCTGATAATGGACTAGTTTCTGTACTTGTCCTTTTAGATCTTAGTGCAGCTTTTGATACTATTGATCATAATATTCTACTTGATAGATTAGAACACTATGTTGGACTTAATGGAACTTCGTTGCAGTGGTTTAGATCTTATTTATCTGATAGGTTCCAGTTTGTTCATGTAAATGATGAGTTTTCTCTCAGCTCAAAGCTTAGTTATGGAGTTCCACAGGGATCTGTGCTTGGCCCTACTCTTTTTAGTTTATATATGCTTCCGTTAGGCAACATTATTAGAAAGCACTGTATACATTTTCACTGTTATGCAGATGACACACAATTATACTTGTCAATGAAGCCAGATGATACTAATCAATTAGCCAAGTTAGAAGCCTGTCTTAAGGAAATCAAAGCTTGGATGACTTGTAATTTCCTGCTATTAAATTCAGATAAGACTGAAGTCATTCTTGTTGGTCCAAAAAACCTTAGAAATTCCTTTCCAAATCAAACTTTCAGTTTGGATGCAGTTACTCTTTCTCTTAATAGCTCTGTGAGGAACCTTGGAGTTATTTTTGATCAGGATTTGTCCTTCAATTCACATATTAAATTTGTTTCTAAGACTGCCTTCTATCATTTGCGTAATATTGCCAAGATTAGGAGCATCTTGTCTCAGAGTGATGTTGAGAAGCTGATCCACGCTTTTGTTAGCTCGAGATTAGATTATTGTAATTCTTTATTATCAGGCTGTCCTAAAAGATCTTTAAAAAGTCTTCAGCTGATCCAAAATGCTGCAGCAAGAGTTTTAACAGGTACTAGAAAGAGAGATCATATCTCTCCGGTTCTGGCCTCCCTTCATTGGCTTCCCATAGAGTTTAGAATTAAGTTTAAAATCCTTCTTCTTACTTACAAAGCTCTAAACAATCAGGCTCCTTTTTATTTAAAAGATCTGATACTACCGTATCATCCTAACAGAGCACTACGCTCCCAAAATGCAGGTCTACTTGTAATACCTAGAATCTCCAAAAGTACAATGGGAGGCAGAGCCTTCAGTTATCAAGCTCCTCTCCTGTGGAATCAGCTGCCAATCTGGATTCGGGAGTCAGACTCGATCTCTGTTTTTAAGAATAGGGCTAAAACCTACCTTTTTGATATAGCCTACAATTAGGGAGGGATCATGTGTTTCTGAACCCTCCCTTAGTTATGCTGCTAATAGGTTTAGTCAGCCGGGGGACCTCCAGTAATGCACTGGGCCTCACTCCTTTCCTCACTCTCTATGAAATATTTTTTTTTGCTGGTCATTAACATTTGTTTGTTCTCTCCCATAGATTGAGTCCCCATCGTGCTGTTTGCTCTCTACATGTCTGTTCTTTTCTTCTTCTCTGTCCCCTCACCCCCCAGCCAGTCGCAGCAGATGACTGCCCCTCCCTGAGCCTGGTTCTGCTGGAGGTTTCTTCCTGTTAAAAGGGAGTTTTTCCTCTCCACCGTCGCCAAGTGCTTGCTCACAGGGGATCGCCTGATTGCTGGGGTCTTTCTGCAACTGTGGGGGTCCCCCCTACAGTTGATAGTGCTATGAGATGACTGTTGTTGTGAAATGGCGCTATATAAATAAAGTTGAATTGAATTGATTTTTTGTGTGCACATGGACTACTAGTCGATGTTGCTAATAGACGCCTGATTAACGCTATGCCTTTTGATTCTCTCCCCTGTACAGCTCGAGGAGCCGGGCCAACAACACTTCCCAGCGTCACAGCTCCAGGGGGTAAGTTCCACACACTACTCACCCAGTTCCCAGCACTCACAGTCCCAACGTTTTCAGCGGCCATCACTAAACACGGGGTGGAGCACTTCATTACCGCCACGGGGCCACCCGTTTTCGCACGACCTCGGCGCTTGGACGCGGCTAAACTGGCCATAGCGCGCGAGGAGTTTGCCAACTTGGAAAGGTTGGGCATCATCAGGCTCTCAAACAGCCCATGGGCATCCCCGCTACATATGGTCCCTAAAGCCAAGGGATCGTGGCGACCATGTGGAGATTTCCACAGATTAAACAACACCGCAGCGCACGACCGCTACCCCATCCCTCATATTCAGGATTTTTCCATTCACCTCACCAGGGCACGCATTTTTTCCAAGATAGACCTGGTCCGCGGTTACCACCAGGTCCCGGTGCGCGCTGAGGACATACCTAAAACAGCTTTGAGTTTTTACGCATCCCTTTCGGGTTAAAAGGTGCTGTGCAGACATTCCAACGCATGGTGGATGCGTTGTTGTGCGATCTGCCGTTTGTGTTTGTCTACCTGGATGACATCCTGGTGGCCAGCGCGTCCGAGGACGAACACGTAACCCACCTCAGGACAGTTTTCCAGAGGTTGAAGGAGCACGGATTAATAATCAACCCGGCGAAGTGCCAGTTCGGGATGGCAGGGATCGATTTTTTTGGGCCACCGCATCTCACCGGAGGGCGTGACACCCTTGCCGGACAAGGTGCGTGCCGTGGCAAATTTTCCCCGGCCTCAGACGGTCAGGGCACTGCAGGAGTTTTGGGGGATGGTTAACTTCTACAATCATTTCCTCCCCCACGCAGCCCAGCTCATGCAGCCGTTGTACGCCGCGCTTAAGAAACAGAAACCGGCAAACAGAGTCGACTGGACTCCTGAGCGGGATCAGGCATTTTCCGAGGTTAAAACAGCCCTGGCGAATGCTGCACTGCTGGCGCACCCGGACCCGGCGGCTCGGATAGCGCTCACTACCAATGCCTCGGACATGGCCATAGGGGCCATTGTGGAGCAGCACGTCGCCAGTTCTTGGCAGCCACTCGCCTTTTTTAGCAGGTCTTTGCGCGACAGTGAGCGTAAATACAGCGCATTTGACAGAGAGTTACTGGCTCTCCACCTGGCCATACACCACTTCCAGTTCTGGCTGGAAGGGTGCACCTTCACTGCATTCGTAGACCACAAGCCGCTAACGTATGCGATGGCCAATGTTTCGGAACCATGGTTGGGCTGGCAGCAGAGACAGCTGGCCGCGATCTCGGAGTTTACAACCGACATTCAGCATGTGGCCGGTAAACTCAACATGGTGGAGGATTGCCTCTCGCGCGCATTAGTGGCCCCAGTCTACGTGGGGATAGATTACACGGCCATGGCCGCTGCGCAGAGCGGCGACGCGGACGTTTGTGTGCTCCAGTCTGGACCAACAGGGTTAAGGCTGGAGAGCAGAGTACTGCAAGACGCCCCCCCCCCCAGTCTGTGACGTCTCCACGGGCCGCCCGCACCTGGTGGTCCCACGTGCTTGGCGCTGCCACGCTTTTGAGTCGGTTCACTCCCTGGTGCACCCAGGAGTGCGTGCGTCAGTCAAAATGGTGGGAGCGAAGTTCGTCTGGCCGAGCCTGCGCAATCAAGTGAAAGAGTGGGCTGCAGCCTGCATAGCATGCCAGCGAGCCAAAGTGCACAGGCACACAAAGGCCCCCTTGGAGCCGTTCCATATCCCGGCTAAGCGGTTTGACAATGTACACGTGGACCTCGTGGGCCCCCTCCCGCCATCGCAAGGGTTCACGCACCTCCTGACAGTGGTGGACTGCACCACGCGCTAGCCTGAAGTAGTCCTGAAGTAGTTTATTTCTCTTATCTTATCATGTTTAATGTTGCAGCATTGTACCGAGACAAATTCCTAGTTTGTGTACTACATGAACAATGGCAATAAACCTGATTCTGATTCTGATTCTGATTCCCACTAGCTTCCACCGCGTCCGCAGAAGTTGCATACGCTTTTTTGACGACATGGGTGGCACGTTTCGGCGCCCCTTGGGATATCACATCCGATCGGGGCCCGCAATTTGTTTCCGACCTCTGGTCCACCATGGCCTGGAGCCTGGGGGTCTCACTTCATCGCACGACCGCTTATAACCCTCAGGCCAATGGGTTATGCGAGCGTTTCCATAGATTGCTTAAAGCAGCGCTCAGGGCTTCGCTTACGGATGCAAATTGGGTGGACCGGTTGCCGTGGGTTCTATCAGGGTTGCGTTCAGCACTGAAGGAGGATTTGGCAGCCTCCCCAGCAGAGCTTGTTTTTTCCCAGCCGCTGCGGCTCCCAGGGGAATTTTTGCCGGACAGCCCCACGCTGAACACCGATCCATACCCACTTTCACTGCGTAATGCAGTGGCAGGGATGGTACCCGGTCTGATCCACCACTGTTTTCCACGTGCTTTTGTGACAAAGGCCTTGAAGGATGCGGCGTTCGTATTTGTCAGGCACGATGCCCACCGGACCCCCTTGCGCCCGCTCTACGATGGCCCGTTCAGAGTGCTGGAACCCGAGGAGAAACATTTTGTGTTAGACTTGGGGGGACGCAGAGAAACAGTCTGTATAGACAGGCTTAAGCCCGCTTTTGTGTTATCAGACGAGCAAGTGGTGCTGGCCCGAACTCCTCGGGGCGGACGACCCCCACTGAGAACTCCCCAGGTAAATGACTCGTCAGATCAGTCACAAGGGCATGCTAATGATGTTTTCCCCCCTCCCAGTGTCCCCCCACAGACGGACACACCCCCAACCTCGAAGCCGCAGACCCCACCTTACAGCCGCTATGGACGTAAGCTGAAGCCCAAAGGACATGAGGGTCAAGGCTCAGTCTGAGTCTGGGGGGGGGCGGCGGTGTGGGGATCCTCCTCAGTATATTTACACTCAGACTTAAAAGACAAAAAGGAATTGTCATGGGGGGTTTGTGTGTGGATGTGGGGGCGGTGTTTTGATGTGAACAGCAACAAAGAGAATGGGAATTACAAAGGCTCTGATGTTAAGACAGCACACAAAGAAGGCTGACCGAGTGGTATGATTTAAGAGCAGAGGTGCCTGAGAGCTGTGACTCTTTTGTTGCTTGTGTTTCTAGAGAAATGTGGGAGAGAGAGTTGAATAAAGTCTGATATGATCTGGACCTCTCTGCCTGATTATTTCTCTCTCCACACTATATAAATAAAGTTGAATTGAATTGAATTGAATTGATACTACCCTATTGTCCTAACAGGACTACGCTTCCAAAATGCAGGATTACTTGTCATACCTAGAATCTCCAAAAGTACAATGGGAGGCAGAGCCTTCAGTTATCAAGCTCCTCTCCTCTGGAACCAGCTGCCAATCTGGATTTGGGAGTCAGACTCTATCTCTGTTTTTAAGAATAGGGTTAAAACCTTCCTTTTTGATATAGCCTACATTTAGGGAGGGATCATGTGCCCCTGAACCCTCCCTTAGTTATGCTGCTAATAGGTTTAGACAGCCGGGGGACCTCCAGTAATGCACTGGGCTTCACTCCTTTCTTCACTCTCAATGAAATATTCTTTTTTTTTTTTTTTTTTTTTTTTTTTGCTGGTCATTAACATCTGTTTGTTCTCTCCCATAGATTGAGTCCCCATTGTGCTGTTTGCTCTCCACATGTCTGTTCTTTTCATCTTCTCTATCCCTTCACCCCCCAGCCAATTGCAGCAGATGACTGCCCCTCTCTGAGTCTGGTTCTGCTGGAGGTCTCTTCCTGTTAAAAGGGAGTTTCTCCTCTCCACCATCACCAAGCGCTTGTTCACAGGGGTTCGCCTGATTCCTGGGATCTTTCTGCAATTGTGGGGGTTTCCCCTGCAGTTGAAAGTGCTATGAGATGACTGTAGTGAAATGGCACTATATAAATAAAGTTGAATTGAATTGAATCGAATTAAATTGAATTGAATTGAAATATAATGCAACAGGAAGTGGAGCTGGTCAAAGTCCAGAATGCAGAAGTACATCACTGTACGTTGTGCAAGAGGTCCATAAAGTTACAATATTTTTCAAGAAAAAAAGTGAAGGTCATTTTGATACGCCACCCAAAAATGTTGAGGGTGAGGTCATAGCCTAGGGGCATCTAGCATTACTCTGTTTTATAGCCAGAAAGGGCTCCAGAGAAGGCAACGCTACTTTTACTTGAGTACAGTTTCTGGCTATTTTACCCACTTGTGCAGTTAGCCAAATCTAAATGGGTGATTTAGGGACGAAGTAAAATAAAGATGGATTTCATAGCTAAAGTTGGTCTGCCTCTGTGAGCAGGGACTTTCTTGTTAAGCTATTGGACATAAGAGGAAGCGCTGTTTTAGGCTCTCGTTTATCGGCCTAATTTTTCACCATGAAAGGGTTACCATGATGATTAAACCAGACAAATGAGATGTTCAGAGGGAACGGGCTTTCACATTAAACAATGATCCTCCTCACTGCAGTTCCATTTTCTCTAACATGCCCACCATCGTTTAAAATCTCACCCTGTTAAGTGACATTAAACTCCATCATCTGCCTGTGAGGTCATGAATCATTAATGACAGCGTACGTCTGCAGTAAGGCCCTGCAGATGTGCTGAGTCAGCGGGAAAAACTATTGTAAGGACATTACGGCTGTGTGGTGGAAATTACTGCAGGCTTGTCTGACAACAGTGATGCCACCAGCATTACAAAGCTCTGATGTCCTACTGAACAAAAATGGCAGACTAATTCTAAATGATGTTTAGAAGATTAAATAATTTTAGTAGAAACTGGACTCATCTACAAATACAAGAAGTCAGTAAAAGTTCCTTGAGTAAGAAAACCTATTAATAAGAAAAGCTGCTTGAGTAGTGAGTAATGACTTTATTCTCACGAACTGGTGAGTTTTTTCCTCTTAAAGAGCTCCTATTGTGCGTTTTTGGGGTTTCCCTTTATTACAGTCTATTATGTAGGATTGTTGTGACATTACTGGTAACTACAGACATCCGGGACTTTCACTGTGCAACAAGGGGCCAATAAAAACAACCGCAGTTACTGTATTGTACAATGCTAGCAAGGAGACTTATCAGAATAGTTTTTCATCTCTGTTGACGACATTTGTGAAGATCTAGACAGGCTATCTTTGAGACAAGATAAATTACACTTTAAAGGTAATTCTTGAGTGTTTTATGTGGTCTGTGCAGCTAAATGCCATGTTATAAATGATGTCTGGGCCTGTTCGCGGTGGCCGACACACTGTGAATGAGAGGGGAGCTCCAGTGAAATTTATGTTTAGTTTAGTGAGGTTAGAATATTATCCAGGTCTTCATTAAAAAGGATGTTTTTTCTTCAGCCATGATAATTTTCAAGTGGCATTGCTCGTCCATTTTTCCCCAGAAACTCTGTTGCATCTTCTATGAAAATATCTGTTAAGTTACTGCATTTTTATGATTTCATATAATGATTTCAAGTGACTATTTATGCTGCTAATGGCCATGTTTCCTCTCTCTGAGTGCTAACACAACTCATTTTCCCTCTTATTGTCACGGTATGAAGAACAGGACCCAGATGCAATATTTAAAGTTGGCAGAGATTTATTTAAGAGCTAGCCAGATGGGCACAGCTCGATGGTGCAAACAACAAAAATGACAGCTTGGGAACTGTAACAAAAAACTCATACATATACAGTAGGGAACAGGCAGGATACAAAAAGTGTGTGTTGCTCACACATATGACAAGGACACCCATAAAGGACACAGATTGGGGCTGACAATATATAGAGATGGGTAATCAAAACAACAACAAACAGGTGGGCACAATCAGGACAAACGGAGACAGCAGGGAATGAACACAGGACGGGCGGGGCTGCACAGATAATCACACAACAGAGGATCAGGGCAGAGACAAGACCATGGCAAAAAACACAAATACATAACAAGAGACAAGGCAGGGCCAGAACACACGATATGAACAAACAATGCTGTCACAGCCCGGCTCAAGGCTGGACAAAAAAGGGAAACCACATGGAGGTGCCAATTTAAACAATAATTTATTTTAAAGGAAATAAACATGTCTGTAAGTGTCAGTGGTGCGTGTGTGTGTTGGATGTGTTATGTCCGCAAACCTGGTGATGAACGAGGTCAAGAGAGTGGTAACGTTGAACACAGCTTTGTTGAAGATAGAGTATAGCAGTACATGGCAAGCACCCAGCGGGATCATCCGGCACAAGAGGAAGATGACGGATACCACACTATATAGGGCAGTGCGGTGACGCGACAGCAAGTCGGCATCACCACACTGCACTTCACAATAAGTGCCGCCATAACATCCTCCCTGCGGTGATCCACTCTGTGTGCCTTTTGCCTTAATTGTCTCCACAGCTGTGTGCACACCTGCTCCTCCAATTAGGCAGCCTTCTTAAGGAGTGCTGCCCGGCAATCTGCAAGGAGACGTCTACACTCCGCCTGGGTGAAGTACTCTGTGCTGGAGTCAACCCCAACCTTTTGCATGGGAGTTTCGCCTCACTCATCTCTTCTACGACACGTCGTTGTCTGAGAGTTTCGTCTGCCCAACTCCATGTAAGCTACCTTCAGGAAATTAATCCTCTCTGCTCCTTCTCCCTATATTCCCTGTGCACAGGTGGATTTCCCCTTGGCGGACCTCCTCCTTCTGGTGGCAGACCGGACCTTCATTTGTGCCCTACTCCTCCTTTCTACAGAAACATAGGTTTCTTTACTGGACTTTTACCCTCTGAGGCACCTTCACCATCTATTCCTGCATAAGTGCACGACGGGCTGAGGCTCTGGCTACCGGTGTTGTCCTGATGCTCTTCGGCGCCATCACTACTCTCCTACGCCGTAAGATTGGTTCAATTACCTGTTTATTCAATCAGTTTTCAGAGAGCTCATACTCCTGTCTCTCTTCTCTTTTAGGTTGCCAGACTCATCCTTGCTCTGCTCGACTTCCTCCACTCATCCACACATACACTCAGTCCCCCATTCATTCAATAAAGATTATTGTATTTATTTTGAGCCTGTGTCTGCGCTTGGGTTTTGTCCGAATCATGTCAGTATGTCTCCGTCAGGAAAACCCAGCAGACAGTGCACTTGCACAAAAGCTTAATATCATGGAGGCTCGTTTAGACCAATTATTTTATCAACAACAGGTTATTTTGACAGAGCTGACGCAAATCAACTCTTGCCTCAATCAGCTCACCCTGACACAGCCTTTTCCATCTGCTTCCGGGGGTTCAGCCGGGGTGGCTAATTCCACCCCACCTCCTGCCCAACATTCCCATATGACCCCGGTTCCCACTCCCACCCATTTTAGTGGTAAGTAAGGGGAAGCGCGAGGTTTTCTGTTGCAATGCAGTATTGTGTTTCAGCAGGTGCCGGAGGATTTTCCCACGAGTCATCGTCGAATTGGTTATGTGGTTAACTTATTGGAGGGGCAGGCCTTAGCTTGGGCTTACGCCATTATGGCTCGTCCCGACTATTTCAGCTACACATATGACAGTTTTGTTTCAGAATTCAATGAGGTATTCGACCATTCAGACCAGGACAGTGTGCTCACCGCCCGTTTACTTAACCTTAAGCAGGGGGCTAAATCTGTCGCTGATTACTCAGTAGATTTCTGGGTGGTGGCAGCTGAGGTCGGGTGGGGAGGATGCCTCCCTTTGCAGTATTTTTGTACACAATCTCAGCCCTAGTTTGCGGGAGTCAGACTAGTGGTGTCAGGTAACCACCGGGAACAGATCAGTTTTTTTGTGCTCTCTGTATCTGCCTCCCCCGTCATTCTGGGTTATCCCTGGCTCAGGCTGCACAACCCCGTTATTGACTAGCGGCAGGGAGTATTATTTCATGGAGTACATTTTGTTTGAGCACCTGCCTGCAGTCCGCTGCCTGTTCATCGTCTGTGCCCCTCTGCTCTCCTAATTCACCCCCACCTGACCTCTCTTTAGTGCCTCCGGAATACCACAATCTAGCCCCTGTTTTCAGCAACGCTAAGGAACTATCACTTCCCCCCCACTGCCCTTATGATTGTGCCATCAACCTCCTGCCAGGGGCTCCATTACCATCTAGCCGGCTTTATAGCCTTTCTGCCCCTGAGCAAGAGGTGATGATCAAATGCATCAAGGAGTCCTTGAGCTTTAGTATAATCAGGCCCTCATCCTCGGTGGTGGGGGTGGGGTTCTTCTTCGTGAGTAAAAAGGATGGCTCACTCAGACCATGCATTGATTTCAGAGAACTGAATAATATCACTGTCAAGGATAAGTACACTCTCCCCCTTATTAACACTGCCTTTGATTCTCTCCAGGGGGCCACTGTGTTCACCAAGCTGGATCTCCGCAACGCCTATCACCTGGTTCGTATCAAAGAGGGGGATGAGTGGAAGACTGGGTTCTGCACCCCTAGTGGTCATTTTGAGTATATGGTAATACCTTTTGGGTTAACCAATTCACCTTCTGTGTTTCAACAGCTCATTAATGGTGTATTAAGGGACTTTCTGGATTCATTTGTATTTGTGTATCTCGATAACATCCTCATTTTTTCTCGGTCCCTGGAAGAACTTCGAGTACACATCAGACAGGTCCTGCAGCGCCTTTTGGAGAACCAGTTATATGTCAAGGCCGAGAAGTGCAAGTTCCACGCCGCTTCCACCACATTCCTGGGGTTTGTTATTTCTCATAAGAAGATTATAGTGGACCCAGAAAAGGTAAAGGCGGTGGTGGAGTGGCCAGTCCTGTCCTCTCGTAAACAACTACAGCAGTTTTTGGGTTTTGCTAATTTCTATCGACATTTTGTCAAGAATTACAGCATTATTGCCCTACCTCTCACCCGCCTTACCTCTACCAAGGTGCCATTTTGCTGTACCAAGGAGGCCGAGGTGGCATTTGCTAAACTTAAATCTGAGTTTTCCTCTCCCCCTATTTTGGCTCAGGTGGACCCATTCCTGCAGTGCCTGGTGGAAGTGGACGCCTCGGACTTCGGGGTGGGAGCAGTGTTGTCCCAGCACTCCCCCGCTGACAACAAAGTTCGTCCCTGCGCCTTCTTCTCCCGTCGCCTGTCACCTGCTGAGAGGAATTATGACGTAGGGGACAGGGAGTTGCTGGCAGTCAAATTGGCCTTGGAGGAGTGGCGCCATTGGCTGGAGGGCGCCTCCCAGCCTTTTGTTGTTTGGGCCGATCACAAGAACCTGGAATATCTCAGAACGGCCAAATGACTGAATTCTAGACAAGCCCACTGGTCCCTGTTCTTTGGCAGGTTCAACTTTACCATCACCTACCGCCCGGGGTCTAAGAACACCAAGCCCGACACACTCTCCAGGAAATTTTCTCCTGAGGCAGCAGAGAAGACGCCGCACCCTATTGTTCCACCCTCATGCATCGTTGGCGCACTCTTTTGGGACATCAAAGAGAAGGTTAGGAGAACGCAAGAGACCGAGGCCGACCCGGGTGGGGGGCCAGCAGGATGGATGTATGTGCCCTGTTCAGTCCGGGGTGAAGTCATCAATTGAAGAGGGCACACAATCATGTGTCACCCTGGGGTAGCTCGCACCATGGCTTAGTTACAGAGGACTTTCTGGTGGCCTTCATTGTGGAGGGATGTCGGGGAGTTCATCCGAGCCTGTCCACAGTGTGTGACCTGTAAGTCATCCTCCTCCCCCCCTCCGGGCCTATTACATCCTCTCCCCATCCCCAGCAGACCCTGGTCCCATGTTGCCCTGGACTTTGTGACCGGTCTTCCCCCCTCTGCTGGTCACACTGTCATTCTTACTATTGTGGATAGATTTTCCAAGGCTGCTCAGTTTATTCCCCTGCATAAGCTCCTTGCGGCCAAAGAGACGGCTGATCTGCTCGTCCTGCATGTGGTACGGTTTCATGGCATTCCAGTAGACATCGTGTTGAACCAGGGGCCTCAGTTCATCTCTCAGGTTTGGTGAGCATTCTGCAAGGCCATTGGGGCTACTGTTAGCTTGTCTTCTGGTTATCACCCACAGAGCAACGGCCAGTGTGAGCGCACCAACCAGGAGTTTGAGGCGGCCCTGAGGTGCATCACGGCCTCCAATCCAGCATCATGGAGTTCCTACTTACCTTGGGTTGAGTATGAACACAGTTCTGCTCTTTCTACTGCTATGGGTCTCTCCCCTTTTGAAGCATCTTGAGGTTACACCCCCCCTTTGTTTCTGGAAGAGGAGGAAGAGATTGCTGTTCCGTCGGTCCAGTCCTACGTCAAGCGCTGTCGCTGGCTATGGAAGGCTACCAAGGCCACTCTGCAGCGCACGGCAAGCCGCAACACCGACATCGCCAACCGCAGCAGGACCCCGGCTCCGCCCTACCGGGTTGGACAGCAGGTATGATTGTCTACCAAGAATATCAACCTGAAGATGGAATCTAACAAACTTTCACAGTGCTTTATTGGCCCATACACTATAACTCATATTGTCAATCCAGTGGCTGTTTGTTTGGCCTTTCCCTCTTCTCTCCACATTTGTCCCACTTTCTATGTGTCTCAGGTGAAGCCATTTGCATCCAGCCCTCTGTGCCCCCCTCCCAAGACTCCACCCCCACCGGTGATGGTTGATGGTGGTCCTGAATACAAGGTCAGCCTCATCCTGGACGTCCGACGCAGGGCCTACAATATCTGGTGGACTGGGAAGGATATGGTCCAGAGTGGAGGTCCTGGGTGCGTCCCTCCTTCATGATGGATCCACAACTCATTAGGGATTTCCACAGGATGCACCTGGACAAGCCCCACCCCCCCAGCACGGGGGGGTGGGGGTACTGTGGTAATCTGTTCTGTGTGACTTTTGCCCTAATTTTGCCCTAATTGTCTCCACAGCTGTGCGCACACCTGCTCCTTCTACACGGAGACATCTACGCTCCTCCTCGGTGAAGTACTCTGTGCTGGAATCAACCCCAACCTTTTGCAAGGGAGTTTCACCTCACTCATCTCTTCTACAATGCTTCGCCATCTGGGAGTTTTGTCTTCCCAACTCCACATAAGCTACCTTCAGGAGATTAATCCTCTCTGCTCATTCTCCCTCTCTTCCCTGTGCACAGGTGGATTTCCTCTTGACAGATCTCCTCCTCCTGGCGGTGGACCAGACCTTCATTTGTGCCCTACTCCTCCTTTCTACAGAAACACAGGTTTCTTTACTGGACTTTTACCCTCTGAGGCACCTTCACCACCTATTCCTGCATGAGTGCACGAAGGGCTGAGGCTCTGGCTACCGGTGTTGTCCTGATGCTCTTCGGCACCATCACTACTCTCCTACGCCGTAAGATTGGTTCAATTACATGTTCATTCAATCAGTTTTCAGAGAGCTCACACTCCTGTCTCTCTTCTCTTTTAGGGTTGCCAGACTCGTCCTTGCTCTGCTCGACTTCCTCCACTCATCCACACATACACTCACACACACACTCACTCCACCATTCATTCAATAAAGATTATTGTGTTTATTTTGAGTCTGTGCGCTTGGGTTTTGTCCAAATCATGTCACTCCCCCTCTTTACAAAGTTCAAAACCACTCATACAAGTCAAACCCACCCCAGTTTGGAACCCGAAACACACTCTAAATAATGTAAACTTAGGTACTAAAAGGCCTAACACACTCACACAAAACAACCTAAAGTAGGGCCGGTGGGTGGACTACCACATGACCTGCACAGAATGGTGGATTGTTATGCCACCAAATTAAACTAAAAGAGTCTTTTTTCAAACTAAAAATATTTGCCGTGCTCCTAAACTAAAGACAAAAACACGCAAGAACTATAAATAAAGCTGTCATGGCACAGTCACTTGGGTGGCAAAGGTGAAACCGGCATGGGGGGGCCCAGGGCAGCCCCTCAGCAGGTGCGCCCCTGGAGGCAGCAGGCCCCTGGAGCGATGGCTGATCTTCTGGATGACAGAGCCCGGATCCCAAACCACCTTCACCGACTCCCGTCCAGCCTCACCACCTGGAGCATCCTCCTGGACATGCCGTAGCTGGTTGGCATGCCTCGTCGAGCCATCGGACAACCAGAAGTACGCCGCTCCCAGCTTCACCACTATCTGCAGACATGCTTGATGTTTCACTGGCTGTTGTCTGGCCCATCTTCGCCATGGTCATCCATAACCCTAAGTGGGGCCTTACTCGGCCTGGTGTGCTGCTGCTGAGCGTGTGGTAACTCCATGCTTGTTGGTCGTGCCCCGTCCTCTTCTATGAACATCATAGTGGTCACCGTCATAGCTGCAGACCCCCCTCTCAACTGTGGCGAAGTACCGGAGACACCTGGGGCTAGCTTGGTGTCGCTCATCGGTGTGGGTGCCCCACCGTCACACTTGGTACCCCCTACTACAACTTCCTGGGCGCCGGCACTGAGACTTTCTCGCGTGAACTCTGAGCAAGGCTGGTCTGGCTCGAAAGCGAGGGTGTCCGTTAGCCCTTCGTCCCAATCCACTTCTTCTTCAACTGCTGGAGTCTGCGGGTTCCAGGGGCCACAACCCGACCGTTCGTTCCCAGCACTGTCTTTGATGGTGAAACACAGTCCGTAGAATAGAAATCTTCATAATCCTCTATAACTTCCAGCTATAGAGGACGTCTACAGGAAAAGATGTCTGCGCCGGGCACGCAGCATTCTTAGGGACTCCAACCATCCTGCTCATGGACTGTTCCAGCTTCTCCCCTCCAGAAGATGTTTCAGAAGCCTTCGGACTAGAACCAGCAGGTTTAGGAACAGTTTCTTTCCAACAGCTGTCACGTTATTGAACTTAGTTCCCCGCTGACTCTCTTACAATCATCTTTTACCATCCTCACCTGTACATAACTGCATAACTACATAACTACATCTAACTTATTGCACATTATTTGCACATAACAGTACTTTTAACTTTCTGCACTGCTGCATATATTTGCATATATTTGCTTAAATTGCACATACTGTTAATTACCGTATATACTGCACTGCTGTCCTTTGCACTTCTGATTGGATGCTAAACTGTGTTTCGTTACCTTGTATTCATACATGTGTAATGACAATAAAGTTGAATCTAATCTAATCTAATCTAATAATCCTGTACTATCAGACCATTGTCTGTTAACCTTTGATTTCACTATTTCTGATTATTTGACTCCTAAAGAAAATATTACTACAGCAGATGTCTTTCAGATGACGTTGTTACCAAATTTTTGCAGATTTTCTCCTCTATACCATGGGTCAACACAACGGAAATAAAAGATGGAGAGTCTGCTCCTTCCATAATTGATAGCATGGTACATAGTGTTACAGCCTCTCTGCATCGGACTCTAGATTTGGTGGCCCCTTTAAAAAAGAAAAAGTCTAACCAGAGATTTCTAACCCCTTGGTTTAACACAGAAACTCGTAGCTTAAAACTGAAGACTCGTCAATTGGCAAGGAAATGGTGTTCTACTAATTTAGATGAATTCTATTTAGCGTGGAGAAATCATCTCTTAATTTATAAAAAAAAAATCTCTTAGAAAAGCTAGAACAAGTTATTATTCTGCATTAATAGAAGCAAATAAGAATAACCCCAGGTTTCTTTTCAACACTATAGCCAGGCTGACAAAGAGTCAGGACTCAGTCCATCCTCGCATCCCCCTTGAGCTTTCTAGTCAGGACTTTTTGAACTTTTTCAATCATAAAATTTTATCTATTAGAGATAAAATCAGTCAGATTCTTTCTACCGTACACTCAAGTGCATTAGCTACTACAACTCCCTCAATTGATACCTGTTTAGATAAGTTTACTCCAATTGACCTTTTAGAGATGGATAAAATAATCTCCTCATCTAAGCCTTCATCTTGTCTTTTGGACCCTATTCCTACCAGGTTATTTAAAATTGTCTTCCCAATTATTGGTTGCTGTATTGTTCACATAATTAATGCTTCTTTAACTCTGAGTTATGTACCACTGGCTTTTAAAATTGCTTTTATTAAACCCTTACTCAAAAAGCCAACGCTCGATCCAGGAGTTTTGGCTAACTATCGACCAATCTCTAATCTGCCTTTCATCTCAAAAATCTTAGAAAGAGTTGTTGCTGCGCAATTGTTTGACCACTTGCAGGGAATTGGTTTATTTGAAGAGTTTCAATCTGGGTTCAGAGTTCATCACAGCACTGAAACAGCCTTAGTGAAGGTTACTAATGACCTCCTTATTGCATCTGATAATGGACTTGTTTCTGTTCTTGTCCTTTTAGATCTTAGTGCAGCCTTTGACACTATCGATCATGACATTCTGCTTGATAGATTAGAACACTATGTTGGACTAAATGGAACTCCACTGCAGTGGTTTAGATCTTATTTGTCCAATAGACTTCAGTTTGTTCACATCAATGATGAATTTTCTTCCAACTCTAAGCTCAGTCACGGAGTTCCACAGAGATCCGTGTTAGGCCCTACTCTTTTTAGTTTATATATGCTTCTGTTAGGCAATATCATTAGAAAGCACTATATACATTTTCATTGTTACGTAGAAGACACACAACTATACCTGTCAATGAAGCCCAGTGATTGTAATCAATTAGCCAAATTAGATGCCTGTCTTAAGGAAATCAAAGCCTGAATGACTTGTAATTTTCTGCTACTAAACTCACATAAGACTGAAGTCATTCTTGTTGGCCCAAAAAACCTTAGAAATTCCTTTCCAAATCATACTCTTAATTTGGGTGCCACCACTCTCACTCTGAGTAGTTCTGTGAGGAGCCTTGGAGTTATTTTTGATCAAGATCTGTCGATATATTCACATATTGAATTTGCTTCTAAGACTGTCTTCTATCATCTGTGCAATATTGCCAAATCAGGAGCATCTTGTCTCTGAATAATGCTGAGAAACTAATTTATGCCTTTGTCAGCTCTCGACTAGATTATTGTAACTCTGTGGGACACATATGTTGGTTTCATATGCTCCATAAATAGAATACTGTATGTTTATTGTGTGCTGCACGTCTCAAGGGAACAAAGGGACTGAGCCTCCTAGGGGTAACGGGAGGGTGTGAGATTTGGCCTTTTGTTTTAAGGAGATGGCCTTGAGAGATTTCCTGACCACCGGAGACTTGGGGGTGGATGGTGTTAAGATCGGAGGAAGTTATATTGTGACTGGGATTAAGTACCATGTGACTGTATGTTTGATTAAATACCATGTGACTGTAGTTTGATGTCCTAGGTATAAAAGGACAGATGTGAGAAGATTCATCCTCTTTTTCCTGCTTTGAAATTGTTGGAGTATGTGATTGTGGATAAAGCTGAATCTGAGGAATAAACTCAGTCTCATCCTTCAACACATTCTCCACACTGGTGACCTTACGACGAAGCATGAGCAGAGATAATTCTCCCGAGCGGGGCTCGTCAGAAGCCAGCCTGACGAATGCCGCCATGTTCCAGCTGCCGGACTTCTGGCAGAATAGTCCGCGCTCCTGGTTTAGCGCGGTCGAGGCGCAGTTCAACCTCCGGAGAATCTCGAGAGATGACACAAAATTCTACCATGTGGTGGCGAAGCTGGACAACCACACAGTCCAGAGGGTGGAGAACCTGGTCAACCACCCGCCGGACAGCGACAAGTACAGCACATTGAAGGCTGCGCTTATCAGCCACTTCACCCCCTCGGTGCAACGGCGAGCAGAGGGGCTCCTAGCGTTGACGGAGTTTGAGAACGACAGACCTGCAGACCTGATGGGGAAGATGCTGAGGTTGAGAGACTCCGAAGATGACAGCTTTATCTTCGCCCACCTTTTCCTCAGGACCCTGCCGCCAGCGATGAGAGTGACCCTGGCAGGTTCACCTCTGTTGGCCCGGCGAGACTACCATGAGCTGAGCCAGGAGGCGCAACGACTTGTCGACGCCCACAAACAGAGCGTGGCTTCCGCCGCGGCAGCAGAGCTAGGCACAACGTCCGGAGACGGCATGGGGCCAGAGGCTGCAGGACCAGACTCACCGACGATGGCAGCAGCAAGGGCCAGGCGACACGGAGCGGACGACTCCCTTTGCTTCTACCATCGCTGCTTTGCAGAGAGGGCGCTCAAGTGCATTCCACCATGCCATTTCAAGCGCTCGGGAAACGCGAAGACCGAGGGCTGGTAGCAGCTTCGGCCCTCGGGGAGGAGAACAAGCTGCTCTACCTGACTGATGCACACTCGGGGAGGCATTTCCTCGTGGACACAGGCTCCCAGCTGAGCTTCATCACGCCTTCCTACGCGGACCGGCTGGCGCCTTCCAGGGGTCCCCGGGTGTCAGCAGTGAACAGCTCAGCGGTTAAGACCTTCGGGGAGAGGACCCTGCTTCTGTCTTTGCAGGGCCGTGCATTTGAGTGGACTTTTGTTGTAGCGGCAGTCAATTTCAACATGTTAGGGGCTGATTTTTTGTGCTCACATGGTTTATTGGTTGATCTTGCTAACAGACGTCTGGTTAATGCACTCTCCTTTCACTCTATTCCCTGCACAGCTCGAGTGGCCCTGCCAACTGCACAAGCCAACGTCACAGCTGCAGGTGGTAAGTTTCATGCACTCCTCACTCAGTTCCCAGCACTCACCGTCCCAACGTTTTCGGCGACAGTGGCTAAACATGGGGTGGAACATTTTATTACTACCACTGGCCCGCCCGTTTTTGCAAAAGCTCGGCGCTTAGACTCAGCTAAACTTACCATAGCGCGCGAGGAGTTCACCAACCTGGAAAAACTGGGCATCATCAGGCGTTCGAAGAGCCCCTGGGCTTCACCACTGCACATGGTCCCAAAGGCTGATGGCTCGTGGCGACCTTGCGGTGATTTCCGCAGGTTGAATAATGCCACAGCGCACGACCGCTACCTGATTCCGCATATCCAAGATTTTTTGGTTCATTTGGCGGGGGCGCGCATTTTTTCTAAAATAGACTTAGTACGCGGTTACCACCAGGTTCCAGTGCGCGCTGAGGACATACCCAAAACAGCGGTAATAACTCCTTTCGGGCTTTTTGAGTTTTTGCGCATGCCGTTTGGGCTCAAGGGAGCGGCGCAGACGTTCCAACGCATGATGGACGCGGTCCTACGCGATCTCCCTTTCGTGTTCGTTTACTTGGACGACATTTTGGTAGCCACCGTGTCCGAAGACGAACACGAGAGTCACCTCACAGCAGTTTTCTGGAGGTTGGCAGAGCATGGGTTAATAATTAACCCAGCGAAGTGTCAGTTCGGGGTGGCACAGATTGATTTTTTGGGGCATCGCGTCTCTCCAGAAGGAGCGGTCCCTCTGCCCGATAAGGTGCGCGCAGTAACAAATTTTCCCCAACCACAAACGGTCAAAGCGTTACAGGAGTTTTTGGGAATGGTTAATTTTTATAACCGTTTCCTTCCCCACGCAGCGCAGCTCATGCAACCATTGTACGCTGCACTAAAAAAACAAAAACCCACGAATAAAATCAAATGGTCTCCTGAGCGGGAGCGCGCATTCTCTCAAGTCAAATCAGCCCTAGCAAACGTTGCGTTGTTGGCACACCCAGTCCCAACGGCCCGCATGGCGCTCACTACTGACGCATCAGATGTTGCCATAGGGGCGGTCGTTGAACAGTACGTGGCTGGGGCCTGGCAACCGCTCGCGCTTTTCAGCAAAACCTTGCGCGATAGTGAGCAAAAATACAGCGCGTTCGACAGGGAGTTGTTAGCTCTACACTTGGCCATCCGCCACTTCCAGTTCTGGCTGGAGGGATGCCGTTTTACCGCGTTTGTGGACCACAATCCGCTGACTTTCGCGATGGCCAAGATTTTGGAACCTTGGTCGGGCTGGCAGCAGAGACGGCTGGCCGCGATATTGGAGTTTACCACCGATATCCAGCATGTGGCAGGTAAATATAATGTAGTGGCAGACTGCCTCTCACGTGCTGTAGTGGCTCCAGGCCCCGTGGGGGCAGACTCTGCAGCCATGGCCGCAGACCAGGGTAGCGACGTGGAAGCGCGCGCGGCCCCAGTCCGCGTAGGGATAGATTATACAGCCATGGCCGCGGAGCAGGTTAGCGACGCGGACGTACGCGTGCTCCAGTCTGGACCAACAGGGTTAAGGCTGGAGAGCAGGGTGCTGCAAGATGGTATGCCCCCCCCTAATCTGTGATGTCTCCACTGGACAACCGCGTCCGGTTGTACCAGCCGCGTGGCGCCGCCGCGTTTTTGACTCGATCCATTCTCTGGCGCACCCGGGGGTGCGCGCGTCGGTCAAAATGGTAGGAGAGAAATTTGTATGGCCGTGCCTGCGCAAGCAGGTGAAGGAGTGGGCAACAGCCTGCGTGGCTTGTCAGCGAGCCAAAATACACAAACACACTAGAGCTCCCTTGGAGCCTTTTCAAATCCTGGCTAAGCGGTTTGATCATGTGCATGTCGACCTCGTAGGCCCCCTCCCGCCGTCACAGGGGTGCACACACCTTTTGACAATGGTGGACCACACCACGCGTTGGCCGGAAGTGGTCCCACTTGCATCAACCACAGCTGAGGAGGTGGCGCACGCTTTTTTAACAACATGGGTAGCACGTTTTGGAGTTCCGTCGGACATTACGTCCGACAGAGGTCCTCAATTTGTGTCCGAGCTCTGGTTAGCGACGGCCCGCAGCCTGGGAGTAACGATCCACCGCACTACCGTGTATAACCCGCAGGCTAATGGTTTATGCGAATGTTTCCATAGGTCATTGAAAGCAGCCCTCAGAGCGTCGCTTACGGATACAAATTGGGTAGACAGGCTACCATGGGTTTTATTAGGGTTGCGTTCTGCACCTAAAGAGGATTTGCAAGCCTCCCCAGCTGAGTTAGTGTTTGCGCAGCCACTCCGGCTGCCCAGGGAGTTTCTCCCGGATAATCCTGCGCCAGAGTGCCCCCCTGCTCAGCGGTTGCAGAGCGACACGGGATCGAGCACGCTTCCTGGCCCGGTTCATCACAGCTTCCCGCGCGTTTTTGTGCCTAAAGCTTTAAAAAATGCGGAGTTTGTTTTTGTCAGGCATGATGCCCACCGCCCAAACTTGCGACCGCCTTATGATGGACCATTTAGAGTGCTGGAAACAGGAGAGAAGCATTTTGTGCTAGATTTGGGAGGCAGAAAGGAAGTAATTGGCATAAACAGAATCAAACCCACTTTTGTGATGGCTGATGAAACTGTGCATTTGGCGAGGGCCCCCCGACGCGGCAGACCCCCTAGAGGGCATCCTCCGGAACACCCACAGAGATTGACTAACAGTTCTAATCCACAGGCAGCGGCCCCACAGCAGGAGGACTCTGCGGAGGCAGTAAAACCGGCTTACAGCAAATACGGCAGAAGACTAAGGCCTAAGCGCCATGTGGATTGATATGTAGTGATTTTATTATGACATGCATCTTTAGTTATGATTGTTCCATCTTAGACGTTTGGGGGGAGGGGGTCATGTGGGACACATATGTTGGTTTCATATGCTCCACAAATAGAATACTGTATGTTTATTGTGTGCTGCACATCTCAAGGGAACAAAGGGACTGAGCCTCCTAGGGGTAACGGGAGGGTGTGAGATTTGGCCTTTTGTTTTAAGGAGATGGCCTTGAGAGATTTCCTGACCACCGGAGACTTGGGGGTGGATGGTGTTAAGATCGGAGGAAGTTATATTGTGACTGGGATTAAGTACCATGTGATTGTATGTTTGATTAAACACCATGTGACTGTAGTTTGATGTCCTAGGTATAAAAGGACAGATGTGAGAAGATTCATCCTCTTTTTCCTGCTTTGAAATTGTTGGAGTATGTGATTGTGAATAAAGCTGTATTACCCTATCATCCTAATAGAGCACTACGCTCCCAAAATGCTGGATTGCTTGTGGTGCCCAGAATCTCCAGAAGTACACTGGGAGGCATAGCCTTCTGCTATCAAGCTCCTTCTCTGTGGAACCAGTTACCACTCTGGGTCCGGGAGTCAGACTCAGTCTCTGTTTTTAAGAACAGGGTAAAATCCTTCCTTTTCAATATAGCCTACGATTAGGGAGGGATTTCGTGTCTCTTAACCCCGCTTCTGTTCTGCTGTTAATAGATTCAGACTGCTGGATGACCGCCAATAATGTACTTAGTTTCTCACTGTTTCACGTTCTTTATGTCTGTCCTCTTCATCCTCTCTATCCCCTCACCCCCAGCCAGTCGCAGCAGATGACTGTCCCTCCATGAGCCTGGTTCTGCTAGAGGTTTCTTCCTGTTAGATGGGAGATTTTCCTCTCCACCATCGCTAAGTGCTTGCTCACAGGGGATTGTCTGATTGCTGGGTCTTTCTGAAATTGTGGGGTTTTCTCTGCATTTTGTAGTGCTATGAGATGACCTTTGTAGTGATGTGGCACTAAATAAATAAAGCTGAACTGAATTGAATTGAAATGAATAGGTCACACCCCATGATGTTACTGCCGCACGCTGCCACTTGGAAGATAAAGTCAATCATCATCGCTGACTTGTAAAGAGCAGTTAACTCCACAGTCCCAGCAGTGTACAGTCTGCTACCTTCATAGCTATACAGCCACTCTCTGGCTCAGATAAGCAGCACACCCTGGCGTAGTGATTCAAGCGTCCATATCTGCTACAACGTTTTCCTCTTACCGGGCACTCTTTCACTTTATGGTGGTGCGTTGCGGACCCAAAACCCCTTCATGGGGGTCTTCCCAGGACAGACCTTCGGCTGAAGTATTGGTTTCTGAACAATCTTCATCCAAGGTATCCAAGGTATCCTCGGTATCCAAGTCCTCAACATTTGGTGTGGCAGGCAGCTCTGGTGGCTTCTGTGACTGGTGCCAGTTTAGCTCCAAAGCTAGGTTGTCTGCAGCCTACAATTGGAGGGCTAGCTCAACAGCCCTAGTTAGTGCAAAGTCATTCAGTGCCATTAGTAGCCTAGCTCGCAGTCCAGCATTGCACGTGTGCTCTGCTAGCTGCTCACAGACCATCTCATCTTCAAGCAGCCCAAAATGGCACTCACTAGCTAGCTGCCTCAAGTCAGCGACGTATTGATGGATGGGCTCACCTACATGTTGGCGTTGCTGACAAAAGCGAATTCTCCATACAGTCACACTGTCTGGAGTGGTGAAATGGTTAGCTAGCAGCGCCACGACGTCCTCAAATGAGTCCGACGTGCCGAGTGTCCGTAGGACTTGCTAGCCTGGATGAGAAGCGCATGTGCCCTCACCTTATCGAGCTTCCCGAGGTCCACCACCGTGATGTAAGTTTGAAAAGCCTCGAACCAATGCAGCCAAGGCACTGGTGGCTCGCCCAGGAGCTCAAGGAAAATGGAGTGGTGTAACGCACACCTCCATACGTTTAATCCTCAGTCGCCAAATGTTCTGTCCACAAACCTGGTGATGAACAAGGTCAAGAGAGTGGTAATGTTGAACACAGCTTTATTGAAGATAGAGTATAGCAGTACATGGCAAGCACCCAGCAGGATCATCCGGCACAAGTGCCTATGGTGGCTACCACACTATATAGGGCAGTGCGGTGACGCGACAGGAAGTCAGCGTCATCACATTGCACTTCACAATAAGTGCTGCCCTAACAGGATGCATGAGACAAACACAGACAGTCACTAGCCAACCCAGTGACTACATGCCTCCAACTGGAGCATGAGCAGCAGCAGAAACAGAAATGGCAGTAACAAGCCCCAAACGGAAGCCCACCAGCAGCTGACAGTGCGGACAAAAGCAGCCAGCCCAGCCCAGGACAGGTGTACAAACCACAGGCAGCAGGCAGAGTGCAGACACAGCAAGCACTGCCGACAAGTGCGCTGGTGTGGCTTATATAGGGCAACTCTCAGCCAGAGGCGGTCCTTTGCAGCTCCACCTACAACACAGAAAAAAACACACAGAGGTCCCACTCCAAGAAGGAGTGGGGCCGTACCCCCCCCCCCCCCCACACACACACACACAAAGAATGGACTTCCCATTGGGAGGGCCAGCACAAACTGATTTGCAAACAGCCTACAGAAATTCATCATTCTATAATAAATATTCCCAATTTTCTTTGTTTACATATTTACAGTTTTCCATATACAATTAAAAATATCACAGCTACAGATCTACTATTTATTTTACCAAGTTCTGATATATACACCCAGCCAACCCATCCATAACCCTCAGCTACCCAGCAACTCCGGCGCCTGGAGAAGCAATTCAAGAGTGCCAAAAGCAGGACAGATGGCCTAGGTAACCACAGACAAGATTTTTAAGTCTTAGCCCTTAAACTTGGCACTCTAGACAGGGCTTCCACCACAACATTCCGAGCCCTTAGTGTGGTGGATGTCCAAACAGTAGGTCAGCAAAAAACAAACATCAGTCAAAAACAATAATCTGTAGTCCATAGACTAATAGGAAACAGATGTCCTTTGGAAGGACGACCAAAATCCAGGGTCAAATGGACAGGAAGGGAAAACCTGCCAGGAGGCTGATCCAAATCCACAGCCAACCAGACAAAATAGAGGTACCCATCAGGAGGATGACCACTATCAAAACCTAACAAGATAAACAGAGGTCTCAGCCTAGGAGCAAGGTGGCACAGCTCAGGAGCAAAAAACCACAGTTCATGCAGGTTTTGCATTGACTCAGATTTCTTCAGCTTGCCCTGCAACCTCCACTGATCAGAAGCATCCGTGATGTCGTCACCTAACACATGTACATTCACAGACCCTGCAGCAGCTGCTTAACAAATCGGCTGCTGAGACACACTCCCCCCAGTTCAAAAACCAGCTTTCCCCGGGAGTAATCTGACTTCAGTAGATTAACCTGGCAAAGCTGCGTTTCCTCTTCATGCTCAGGTGTAACTAAACCAACCTCATCAGAAACCAGTTTGACAGGCACTTTGACAGTGTCACCCAGACACACATGACTGTCAGGGATAACAGCAGGACAAACCGATTGTTCCAGCTGATAGCCTGCCACAGAATCCATCTTCTCTGACACATCAACTGATATTACTGATGAGTCACAGTCAGAAAGCATACAAAGAGGCTCCACACACAGGTTTTCAGAATTAACATGATTAATTGGAGTGGCCAACACCACAGTTGTCACCGTTCATGCTGGAACCAATTCACAGACATTGTCTCTGAAACATTGTGATCATGCACAGTTTCTGAAGCACTCTGAGCATGCACAGTCCCCAAAACACTGTGAGCGTGCACAATCCCTGAAACATTCTGAGCGTACACAGTCCCTGAAACACTCTGAGCGCACACAGACTCCAAAACAAAGGAAACTGGGTGTAAATTAGAGGAAACATCACCTGAGTGTGCACAGCCAAGAGCACTGCCCGGACTCAAATCAGCACCAACAGCAGCATCAATACTCAAAGTCTCTCCAATCATGCCCATCTCCATTCTGACTCCTGCAGTAATGATACCTTTCATTGCTCAAAAGTCAATTTGGCAACATTGCCCGTCAAACCCGCTCCCAACATCATAACAGGTGTTACGCACACGCCAACATGTACAACAAACTAGACTGATGCACAAAATCAATTATTACAAGCGCAGAGCTCTGCCCAACCTGAAAACAATTAATTCACACATCAGACACAAAAACCCAACATAAACAGATTTACATACACTCACCAACCTCCGTGTCTCCCCAACAGGTGTGCATTCACTCAGCAAACACTGCACAATAATGAGCGTTGACATCACACGGACGCCACAGCCACTTGCTCATTCATAAAAACCACCATCAACGCCTCTACTCACACATGTGAATAGATTGCGCAACCGGACCAAACCGAATTGGGCAACAAACATAAGGAAGTGCTTCCATACAAAAAACGATACACTGGAAACTCCCCTCTCTGACTACCTAGTCACAAAAGCCTATCTACCTAATGTAGACCCTAGTCTTCGTGTTGTTACTGGAGGAAGGATCTTTACTCATGAACCCTCTGGGCTGCTGAGCAACTGCTAAGCAGTGACTTGCAGGAATCCCGTGGAAGTGGCCCCAAACTGTTTTCACTGCCTCTTTAAACCAAAGACAGACAATCAACCCCCTAATGGAATTCACTGTTAAACCTAACAGGAGAAATTTCCAGCAATAACAAAATCAAATAAATGGAACACACTTACCTGCATTAACCCAGTTAACACACAAACGGACAAATCCGCCAAACAAATGAGCTCCTATTTCCACACAGAGGTCCACTCTAACACAGATGAGCAAATGAGTTCAGATTCACAAATGGATCTAACAGATGAACCACTTTCACACAAATAGATGAGCTCCCATTCTCTCACAAATGGGTCCAAGCTCAAACCGACGAGCCCTCCACTTTGTCCTTTTACAAATGGGTCTAAGGCTCAAACAGACAAACCAGGTTCAAAAGAATGGACAAGCTCCCATCCCGTCACAAACGGATCACAGCAGAAACAAATGGTTCCAAGCTCAGAACAGCCGGACGAGCTCCCACTTTGTCCTATTACAAATGAGCCAAATTCAAATTGCTCTTACATTAACAAACAAACCAGGTTTAAACGGACAGACAAGCCCCCATTTGTCCTATTACAAATGATTTTAAAGGTCAAACAGATAGACCGGGTTCAGATGGACGGACGAGCCCCCATTTGTCCTATTTCAAATAGACCAAAGCTCAAACAAACGAATTGGGTTTAAACAGACGAACCTCCCTTCTATCATAAAGGATCCAAAGCTCAAACAGACCAAATTTAGACAGACGGACATGTCCCCATTTGTCCTATTACGAATGGTTTTAAGACTCAACCAGACACAGATTCAAACAAACAGACTGACAGACGAGCCCCTCGTTCTCTCACAATTGGGCTAAAGGCTCAAACAGACTAGGATCAGATGGATGGACGAGTCCCCATTTGTCCTATTACAAATGGTTTTAAGGCTCAACCAGACTGACCTGGTTCAGATGAGCGGACGAGCCCCCATTTGTCCTGTTACAAATGGTTTTAAGGGTCAAACAGACAGACCGGGTTCAGACGAGTGGATGAGCCCCCATTTGTCACAGTCTGGCTTGAGGCTGGACAAAAAAGGGAGATCACACGGAGGTTTCAATTTAAACAATAATTTATTTTAAAGGAAATAAACGTGTCTGTAAGGAGCGGGGGCATAACAATACAGATAATAATAATAACTGACAACTTCCACCTTGCTGGTGGAAGGATGCTCCGTTGCTTCGCTCTTTGCTCTGCTTGCACTTTTCTATCAATATTCTTATTTTCCTCTGCAAGAAATTTATGGACAGCGCCTATCGGATACTCATAAATCACTGGGACTATATTTCGCTGAAGATGTAGCTCACTATTACCATGACCTAACACTTTTTGGATCTTATCAGTGCTACGTGAGCGTGGCCTACAAACAGCCAAAGCCTGAACTACAGCATCTGACAAGCTAAAGCTAAGTATCAACAAGATGCCTTGCTCTTCTACAGATGACTACCACAAACTTCTACAGAAGATTACCGTGCTGGAAACTAAAATCCAGTAACTTGAAGTTAATCGGGAAGTAAATGGATTCTGTGAAAATGTTTCAACCCTGCCAGTGACTAACTACATTTTACAAGACCCTGCTAACTCATAGCTATCCAGTGCTAGCATGGCTGAGAAGAGACGGGAGGATTGTGTACAGAGACATAAATTCTCAAGTGATAGTCCTCCCTGGAATGCCCTTGGTGCAAAGCCCAAGAATAAATCATCACACAGGGTAAGGGGAGGACAAGCAACAGCCCAACTTGGTGAAATCTGTGACGCAAATGGCTGGCCTGCTTTACTGACTAGACCAAGAGCCTCCTCAATTCCGACTGTCAGCAAGAAACAGTTGTGGATAGCTGTCAAATGAAAGCCTAAACACAAACCTCCTCCACAACAACCAAACATGCCACTTCAGAACAGATTTGTGCCGCTACTACAGGACCCTGGATCTCCATCTGATGACCTGGAAAAAATCTCCCTCACATGCAGCAAGGTAAATTAGAACAACTCAGGAGGTAAAAGGCTACAGAGAAAGCTAATAGCTGGGCCTGAAACTCTGATTATTGGTGACTCCACTATGAAAGATGTGAGAAACATACTGTATGTGGTAAATGCACAGAAATAATGTGGTTTCCCAGGGATATGGTGTCTGATGTGAGAGACAAAATCTTGCATATCATGGCTGATCATCCCACAGTGAACAGTCTCATGTTACATGTAGGCTCAAATGATGTTGTGAAATAGCAGTCTGAGATTCTAAAACAGGACTTTAAGGAACTGATGGATGTAGTCAGCTGTCTGAATGCTGAAGTGTTTATTAGTGGCCCACTACCACGGGTCAGAGGAAGAGTTGAGAGATTCAGCAGACTGTTCAATTTAAATGGATGGCTATCGGAAGTTTGTACAAACAAATCATTTCATTTTATTGACAATTTAAGCTTTTTCTGGGACTGCAGACACTTTTTTAAGGGACATGGACTCAACCTCAGCAGGTCAGGTGTGAGGCTGCTTACCTCCAATCTGTTCTATTTTGTGCATCACCATTCTGTTCCCCAAGACAAGGACAAGATACAAGAGGAACCAAAACAACAGGATAAGATACAGCCCAGCAGAAACTGTGAGATAAAGCCGCCTCAGCCCCCACCTATGCAGACCCCTCCTTCACAAAAAACTGCCAGTGAGGACCAACCCTTTCTACCACCTCATACTCCCCCCTCTTCAGCTTCCTCTCCCCCATCCTTCTCACTCGTTGACTTTACTGACCACATGAAGGAGCTGGTCACTGTGGCAACAAAACTTCCAACTTCCAACTTCCCTAGTCCAATTTTCTCACCCCAAAACCCCACTTCATCCTCCCCCATCTCCCCCCTCCAGCAACTCCTCAGCGAGCTCTGATACAACTGTCAAAGCCACGGTGCCCACCCCCACTCTCACCCTCACAGCTTAACCAAGATCCACAGCCTGATAACAACACAAGCTGGGTTTAATATACTGGGTCTGGGCTCTGATACCATTGGTACTCATAGCTCTTTCCAAGACAAGCTGGGGCCCGGTATGGAAGTAGTTTCCTTTATTCCTGTTTTAATAGGTAGCCTAAAAAGGTTGGTAAATTTACAGAGAAACAAGATCCATCGTGCTCATGCTTTCAGTTCATCTGGTTATTTTCTGTACTTTCCCTACTTCAGTTTAGTATTGAAATTGAGTTGATTTTATTTGTATTATGTTGGTTGGGTTTGCCCTTTGTTTCTGTTTGTTTAAGAGTTGCTCTAGTATTTTAATCTTAGTTTTGTCATTATAGTCTTGGTCTTTATTATGATGAGTCTATGGTCATCTTATTTTGTATGTTAAATGATATCTTCCTGCGTTTGAATTTGAGCTTCCTCCACCCTTGTCTTTAGTTTTCTCTTTGATGCTTGATATTAAATCCTTAAGGATTACATTTGATTACATGAGCTGCCTCTCCTGTTGCTGGTGTCGCAGATCTGTGCCTGTCACATGATTGGTCAAAAAGTCTGAAAAAAAAAACCCCCAAAATAAACCCAGATGTACCAAGCATTTCACATCACTAGATGGCAGACACATATAGCTTACTGATCTGCACTGGAGGTCCGAGATCAGCAAAATCAGATCTGGTCGAATCTAATAACACTTCCGGGGCACAGAAGAAGAGATGTATAAACAATTGCGCAACATACATACAGTATATTCCATGGGGAGGAAGCATTTGTGCCAAATTTTGCCAACTATGATTCTAAAAGGGATTATTTAGCTTCTGAAGGGAAATATTTACCTTTCTGGACAGCACAAGATGGACTGGAGCGGAATACTTTTCGTCCGCCATTGACGAAGCTGCACATGAGGAGAGGACAATACTGCCGGTTCCATGGGGTAAACTAACCGAAATTGAGGTGGAATAAATCAGAAGATAAATGTGATTGTTTCTGGATGTGGGAGAGAAAGCGAAAAGGACCAACGAAAAGGACTAACAGAAGACAAAATAAGGATTGGGGTGAGCACACAGATGAGCACAGGGATGCATGGCGACACATGATGAGCGGTAGGGCTGATGGGTTTTTTTTATCAGTTTGTTTACATTCTACTGATTTTCTAGTTCATATATTTTGAAATTAAGATAACAAAAAACAAAAAAACAAAGACAAAAAAACAAAACCGTCCTTTGTGTAAATATGTCCAAAGTCCACTTTGACTGAAAGTTAAGTAATCTGATGTGGCTGCCGTCACATTATGCAAATTAGACTTATATCATAAACTTTGGATCATATTCAGAAATTGCCATCTCTTACCACATTCAAGTTACAGCCTTTGGAATTTGTGATATCTAAACTGAATATTTTCTTGAAAAAAATCTTCACCACCAGAGGGTGCATGCAGATGGTGCAGATCTGCAACCTAAACCCTCAAGTAGTTAACCCTTTGACATCCTTGGTTTCATGGACAGATCGCGCCCCCACTGTCTGTGGCGCAGTTCTGCGCTTGTCATGTCATGTGCCATGTGATGTAATAAAAATCTTCATTTGTACTAAGTATTCCATCTCACATGGTGGCAGACATGTATAGCTTACTGCTCTTGCCTTGGAGGACTCATGGCCCCCAAATCACCCCCCCCCCAAAAAAAAAACAACCCTCACTTCTGGACACCACAGAAGAAGAGTTTTTAAACAGATGTTGATGTGTGTGATCGCAAGACGGAGGAGGCATTTGCTCCCAAATTTGCCAACTATTTTTTTTTTTTTGTTACTTATTTGTACCCGTAGGTAGACTTGGTTTGCAGTCTGGTGACCAGCCACCGGCTGCTGGTCGCTGCGTGCGCGAACGCCCTAAACCTACATGTTTTTGGTGTGCGGGAGGAAACCGGAGAAATCCCGGAGTAAACCCGCGCAACACGGGGAGAACATGCAAACTCCACACAGCTCACTGTTGGTCGGGGGCTGGGATCGAACCCACGATCTCATGATCCCCGCGGTCCCCCGGCCGAGGGTAAAACTGTGCTGCCACAGTGCTAAACCACTGCGCCACCGTGCAGCCCAACTATGATTCTAAAAAGAGATTACAGTGATCCCTCACTTATCGCGGTTAATGGGTTCCAGAACCGACCGCGAAAAGTGAAAAACCGCGAAGTAGCGTCACCCCTAATGACGCCATCCATAAATAATACGTACGTTCATTCTCCCACTCTCTCTCTCTCATATGATACGTGTGTGTGTGTACGTGTACATACATACGTAGATGTAAACAAAGTGTACATAAATATGTTTTTAGAACTCTTTTATTCTTATAACAAGATACGTAACTCAAGATGAAAATGATTTACTGCACAGGTTAATGAGAGCTTTACTGCTCCTCAGGTGACGCCTCATCGTGAGGTGCTGGAGGCTCAGGATCATCGAGGGCAGCTTCCGATAGAGCTGAAGCTGCAGGAGGCGGCGTAGTGGCTCGACGGGAAGACTATTTCGCACAAAATGGCACAAGAGAACAGCAAAAAGTTCCACGCGGCGAGACTAAGTAACACGAGCGATAAAAAGCAATGAATGCGGTCTTCCTTCCATTCATGGGTGCTTGGCAGGGAGAGGAGGTGGGTGAAACGTCTCGGCCAATCAGCTTGCGGGGTGAAATGTCTCGGCCAATCAGCTTGCGAGATTTCCGAGCCGAGCAAACACGAGAACAGCGAACAGAGAGTTGAGCGGCTGTCCGTGTTGACACCTGATGGTCTAATGTAGTCTCCCTGCCTTCTGCTAGCGCCCGCCCATTATTTCTCAATTTTGAATTTTTGATGAATATTTTTGAAAAATCCGCGATGCACTGAGGGCGCGAAAGGTGAAGCGCGAAGTAGCGAGGGATCACTGTATTTAGCTTATGAAGGTAAATATCTACATTTTGTAATAACAGAGGGTGGGCAAAGCTGGTTGATGTTCACCCCAGCACCATATGACTGGAGAGAACAATGGCACAGGTTCCGTGTTGTCATAAGATTAGTAGCGGTGGAATAAAAGTGAAATTGAGTTGGAATAATCATAACAGGTGTGGTGGCGCAGTGGTTAGCACTGCGGCAGCACAGCAACTCACCCTTGGCCGGCGGATCTTGGGTTTGATCCCAGCCCCCGACCAACAGTGATCTGTGTGGAGTTTGCATGTTCTCCCCGTGTCTGCGTGGGTTTACTCCAGGATTTCTCCGGTTTCCTCCCACATGCCAAAAACATGCAAGTTAGGTTAATTGGCATCAAAACTGGGGATTCTAAATTGTCCTTAGGTATGACTGTGAGAGTGAATGGTTGTCTGTCTCTCTGTGTTGGCCCTGCGATGGACTGGTGATCTGTCCAGGGTGTACCCTGCCTCTCGCCCTAAGATGCTGGGATAGGCTCCAGCTCCCCCCGCAACCGAATGATGAATGATGAATGAATGAATGAATGAATGAATGAATGATAATCATAACAGTTTCTGGATGTAGGAGAGAAAGCGAAATTGACCGGGAGAGGACAAAACAATGACCAGGATGCTGCAAAAGGATGAAGTGAGCAAGCCACCTGGCTAGCGGTAAATGATGAATTTCTTTGTTTGTTTACATTGTAACTGGTTTTCTGGTTCATATACTTTATAGATAAGATAATAAAATGCCCAAAACAACAAACGGTGACAAAAAACAAAACCATCCTTTGTGTAAATATGTCCAAAGTACGCTTTTGACTGAAAGTTATGTAATTCGATATGGCTGCCGTGGCATTATGCAAATTAGATGCATAAATTTACTCCTTTCTCAAACTTTGGATCATATTCTCTTCTCTCAAGATGGCGACCGGGATGGTCGCACTTTTTCAGTGCTGAGACAAAGTCACTGATTTTGCCATTAAAAGTGGCTGGCCTGCAGCGATCGGCGCTCGTGGCGAACACGCACGGGCTGAATTGCCACCTCCGTTGGATTGCCCTTTAATCGCCTTTCTCCAGCGACTTCCTGCGCCTTCCTGAAGCGATTGCTCAGCTAACACTAGTTAGCTTAATGCTACCTGAAGCGATTGCTAAGCCAACACTAGTTAGCTTAATGCTGGCGCCAGTCTCTAAATAACTACCTACAGCGATCGGATATACCTCCGGTGGATTACCCCTTTGATCGCTTTTATCCGGCCACTGTGAGTAAACTGACCAGCGATTCCAGCGCTTCCTTGTGATTCACTGATGTGCCCTACCTGAAGCGATTGCTAAGCTAACGCTAGTTAGCTTAATGCTGGCGCCAGCCATTCCACCTAACACCAGCCTGAATCAAAGCCCAGCTGCGAGGCCCAGCGGGGATACTACCAGGCAGGCGGCTATTTGTTTGACGGGGCTCAGCAGAGATTTCACCCAGGCAGACGGCGGTAGGCGGCGGTGCCCAGCGGAGGACTTACCGTGACTGCAGCGGCGGTGTGCGACGAGACTACCCGAAGCGATTGCTAAGCTAACGCTAGTTAGCTTAATGCTGGCGCCAGTCATTCCACCTTACACCAGCCTGAATCGAAGCCCAGCTGCGAGGCCCAGCGGAGATACTACCAGGCAAGCGGCTATTTGTTGACGGGGCTCAGCAGAGATTTCACCCAGGCAGACGACGGTAGGTGGCGGTGCCTAGCGGAGGATTTACCGTGACCTCAGCGGAGCTCGGTGGCAGCGGCGGTGTGTGACGAGACTCGGTTGGAGGAGCGGGACGGGAGACCAGTTACGGCGACTATGAGCAACGAGACCAGCAACGGAAGGGGCTAGTTGGCTAGCTGAGGCCCAGCTGGATTCGAGGACGATCGGATCAGATTCTGGCGATATAAGCAGAATTTATTTTACTATCCACAGATTTTCCTTTTCCTTCTTTCCAAGAAGGACTGAAGATGGCTGCCACCGGATTAAAAAGTGGGCTGATGGGCACCACTAATAAGCCTTCTCTACTTCTCTACTTCCTCTTCGTTTTGTCTTTGTGTGTCTGGACCTGCAACAAGAAGGATTTTCCGACAAACTCAACCAAAGGTGAAGTTAAAAAGTTTTATCTGTATGGATTTGGGCTTGGACATCTCACCCTACACTCTATGTGGTCTTTAAAAGCCCTGAGCAAAAACTTCCAAATTAAGGCAAACATGGCTGTTAAGCAAAAATCACAATATGGCAGAGGATATACAGTTAAAGTTCTGTTAGTTCTGCTACTTCTGGCAGGAGATATTCACCTTAACCCTGGACCTGCCACTATTAATCAGCAGACCACTGGGTTAGCACAAAACCGAGCTGTACAAAAGCAAAAACAACATTTATTTTTCCAAACTGTTAATCATGCACGAGTTCTTTGGGACACCAAGGCTAAACCAAAGGGGATCCTCGGCGGTCATTTAAACATACGGAGCATAATCCCCAAAAGAGATGAGATTTCGGTGTTGCTGTTGGACTCAAATCTGGACTACCTTTGTCTCTCAGAAAGCTGGCTACACAGTAACATAGACACTAATATGATCGATATTGTGGGCTACCAGTGTTTTAGAAAAGACAGGCAGGTAGGGAGGGGAGGAGGTGTTTTAATTTACATCAAAGAGAAATATAAATGTCAACTGGTTGATTTGAATACTTCACTTGAATGTTTAGCTGTTAATGTATGTCTCTCTCCGGTAATGAATTTCAACATTGCAGTAGTGTACAACCCACCGTCACACAACTCTTCCTTTTATAATGAATTAAGTGATCTGGTTAAACAACTTGAGAAGAACAGAGAAACAATAATTCATGGTGACTTTAATATCAACTGGTCTGATAAAAAAGACAAACAAAAACTGAAAAGCCTCATGACTAAATTTAATTACCAGCAAATCATCAAAGGACCCACCAGGATAACCAAACAATCCAGAACACTTATTGACATGGTATTTACTAATAAACCAGAACGAATAACCAGAACCTATAATCTTGTAACTGGTCTCTCAGATCATAACATGGTTCTTGCTGTCAGGAAACTTACTAAAAAGCGACTACAGTATTTTGGGGGAGTCGATATTGACAAATCAAATTTTATTATCCCCAAATCAAAAAATGAGGAGTTTGAACATTACTTAGAGAATCAAAATTGGGAGCAGCTCATGGCAACATGTGAAGTAGATGATTGTTGTAATTTTATAACTGCAACAATCACAAAGTCTATAGAAAAATTTTCAAAGCAAATTAAAAGTAGACAACAGAAGATTAGCCTACCATGGTTAAATAATGAAATAAGAAAACTTATGAAGAGGCGAGACTATGCACTGAAAACATCACTAACCTCCAAACTACAAAATGATCACCTTGTGTACAAAAGTTTAAGAAATAAAGTGGTACATGAGCTGCGAAAATCAAAAATATCTTATTACAATAAACTGATAGATCATGCAAAGGGTAACAACAGTTCCCTATGGAGGCATTTAAATAACTTAACTAATAAAAAAAACGATCAGAAGGGGGTAAAGGAACTTAGAATCAATGGCAAGACCGTCAGTGACAAGGCTACTTTGGCAAATGAATTTAATTCACACTTTGTGGGCTCTGTGGAAGACTTAACAAAAATTTTTGTGCTGTCAAATGTGCTCAACAACACAAATTCCATACTCCCAACAGATACTTTTCACATCGATGAGGTAAATGAGAAGTTAATTGCTGGTATTGTTAAAACACTGTCAAACTCAAAAACTAGTGATATCTACAATATGAGCACCTCCTTTCTCAAAATGCACAGCAAAATATTAATCAAACCACTGACTCATCTCATTAATCTCTCCATTAGGTCTAGTACATTTCCATCTGGCTGGAAAAAAGCTGTCGTCATACCAGTTCATAAATCAGGCAGTAAAGACGATATATGCAATTACCGCCCAATCTCTATCTTACCAGTCCTATCTAAGGTTCTTGAAAAAGTTGTAGCTACACAGCTGATAGACTACTTACAAGACAGTCAACTTCTTCATCCACATCAATTTGGTTTTAGACCAGGATACTCAACAGAAACAGCAAATTGTTGCCTTATTGAAAACGTCAAACAGTCCTTGGACAGGGGTAATGTGGTAGGAGCTGTTTTTCTAGATCTCAAAAAGGCTTTCGATACTGTAAACCACAGTTTGCTTTTATCCAAAATGGTATCTTTTAACTTCTCCCCAAATACATTAGAATGGTTTGCATCTTATCTCCAGAATAGAGAACAGTGTGTAAAAGTTCACCAGGATAAATCCTCATTTTTAAACAACCGCATGGGTATCCCACAAGGGTCCATTCTTGGTCCTTTACTTTTCAGCATTTTTATTAATGACTTGCCGTTACACTGCTCAGCTGCAACATGCCAACTTTATGCAGATGATGCAGTTATTTACACAGCTGCCAAGACTCCAGCACAGGCTGCAGATGTACTGTCTACAAGTATGGTTGATGTCCAAGAGTGGCTCCTCAAGAACCATCTATTGCTGAACCTTCAGAAAACAGTCTCAATGTGCTTTTCAATCAAAAAATGTAACCTGCAACATTTTAAAGTTAATATACATGATCATGACATCAGTTTAGCTACAGAATTCAAATACCTTGGCATTGTACTAGATCCTCAACTCAAATTTAATCTTCATATAAAGAAAATTTCAAAAACAGTAAAAAAAAATCTGAACTGCTTTAAATTAATTAGATATTACATACCTTACGAAGCAGCTGCACTGTATATGCATTCTATGGTTTTTTCTCATATATCATACTGTTTGACAGTCTGGGCTCAAGCAGCCCCTTCCACAATAAGACATATAGGTTCATTATATAATCAAACCCTAAAAATCTTGGACAAAAAGCCCATTAGGTGGCATCACTGTAATGTTTTAAAAAAATACAACCTATTGAGTTTTGAGAGCTTCATTGACCTCTGTCTTCTGAAATTAACGTTCAAATGTTTCCATAAATCAGCACCCGAGCCACTTGCTGGTTTCGTCCAAAGACAGGACAGCAGCAGAGCCACCAGGAGTTCTGTTAACAATAACTGTAAAATATTCCACCGCAGAACCACATTTGGACAAACAGCTTTCTCTATAAAGGGCAGTCACATCTGGAACACAATGCCAAATGAAATTAAAATAATAACGGACTTTAAAACATTCACTAAAAATGTTAAAAACTGGCTGAAAAATAAACAAGAATGTACTCATGTATGAATTATTTGTCTGCAAAGTGAGAGTGAATGAAGGGAAGGAATAAATGTGTTTGTTTATAGTGAGTGACGGAGGGAGGAAGGCCTGAAATAGGCAAATGTGAGTTATGTTATATGTGTTAAATGTGAGTCAGGCTGTTATATTTGTGTATTTATAATATTTATGTTAAAGGTGAGTCAGGCTGTTATATTTGTGTATTTATAATATTTATAATATTTATAATTGTGTATTTATAATTTTTCTGCATTGATGTATGTGGTTATTGTGTATATTTTTATCTTGATTCTTTTTTCTAAAGCCCATCCAGGGACAAGAGTTGCAAATTAGCTAATAGCTATACACTCTATGTGCAACACATCAGATTGATTGTCTTTGATTAATTGTCTATGTTTATTGCACTGTCCCTGTCAAATAAACTAATCTACTACTACTATTCTGCATCTTTCTAATTGACAGTAAGCCATTATCTCTTACCACTTTCAAGTTATGGCTTTGGAAATCTCTAACATCTGAACTGAATATTTTCTTGAAAAAATCTTGACCACTAGGGGCTGACGGCGCAACTGAGCACCATAGGCAGTCAAACAGTTAAGTCTCTAGACTCAAATATAAGTAAATTTTTATGGAAGGATAAACCATCACAGATTAGTTTAAAAACTCTTCAAAAAGCAAAAGAGTGCAGAGGCTTAGATCTACCAATTTTTTTTAATTACTTTTTAGCCAATAGACTGTAGTTTGTTTCAAAATGGACAAAATCAACCCCACTAGGAAACCCATACTTAGACGCTAAACAGGCTCTCTGTGGGTCACTAAATGTCTCTGACTTACCTTTTATGAGTCCCTGTATTAAACGCCACGACTGTTTTAAAGACATTAATATCAGCTCCTCTCTGACAGCTTGGTGGAATTTTTAAAAAATAACGGGGGTCTTCACTTGTCCCCTGTAAACTCATGCCCATTTGGAAGAATCCCGATATCTTGCAACAAAAGAGGATGTTAAAATTTCCACTATGACAAGAGAAGGGAATAAAAAATTTAAAGCATCTTATTCAAGGTGGAAATTTTATCCAATTTAAGGAACAAGTGTCACAGTATGACATCAGTGATAAAAAGTATCTTGAATACCAACAGCTTAAATCCATAATAAAAGCAAGATTAAATTTTAATCAGACAGATTTAGAGGTACAAGTTAAGGAGGCAGAGTTTCTAAATCTTTGTTCCCCTAAATTGATATTGAAAATACATGGACTATTATCAAAACTGGATGAGTCAGTATCTCTTCCGATATCAAAATGGGAGACAGACCTATCGATCAAAAAGAAGGAAAGCTTCTGGACACAAATATGTTTAAACACTTTTAAGATGACTAAAAACTCTAACTTACAACTTATACAGTATAAAGTTCTACATAGAATTCATTACACAGGACAAGGGATGTTCAAAATGGGCCTGAGTCACACAAATGTCTGCTTCTACTGCACCAGCAACATCCTGGACAGCTATACGTATGCTATGTGGTCCTGTGAACCAGTTCAAAAGTTCTGGTGGAAAACATGTGAGGACTTGTTCCCCCATGGGCCGGGGTTGGGTGTGCGCCGGTGGTGTGGGCTGACCACAGTGCATCCTTGCGCGGCGGGGTTGTGCCCTCCCTGGGGCCCTGGCGGTGCCCTGGGGCAGGTGCCTGTGTCCTGGGTTGCCCTCCCCATCCTCTGGTGCCTGCGGATGTGGGTGGGCGTGTGTGTGTGTGTGTACGTGTGTGCGAGTGGGTGTCAGTGGGGGCGTATGTGTGTGCAGGTGTGGAAGTGGGTGTGTGTGTTTTGTGTGGGCATGTGGGGCTGTGTGTGGGTGTAGGTGGGCATGTGTGATGGTGAGTGTGTGTGTATGTGTGCACATGAGGGTGGGCGGGGTGTGTGTGTGTTTGGGTGCTGTCACCTGGGGGTGGAGAATGTGTGTATGGGTAGGAGAACTTCGTTGGGTGTGGAGCAGTCCATCTAGTTGCATGGGGTTGGTGATTCGGGGCCTGCTTGTTCTGGCCGCCCTGCTGTTGTGTCGCGGGGTGCTTTGTCGCATTGCCCCTGGTGTCATTGGTGGCAGGTGTGTGTTGGTGCTTGGAGGTGGTTGGGGGGGCCTCTGGCGCGGGCTGGTGGCCACATTTCCGTTGGGCTGCTCTGTGGTTGCTGTGGCTGCGGGGCAGCCTGCTGCTGTGCATCTGGGGTGGGTGGTCGGTGGGCTTGCGTGTGTGCTTGGGTGTGTTGCTTGGCATGTGGGGTGCCGTGTGTGTCTGGCCCATTGTTCACTATTGTGACTATTGTTGTTGTGCATGTTTGTGTGTGCAAGATGAGTGGGAATGGGTATGGCTGCGCCATCATGTTTGTGGTGCTGGGGGCACCGGCGTGTGATGCTGGTGGGTCCTGGGCTGCTTGCACTGGTGGCCCTCACCCTGGATTGGGATTTGGGGACAGTGGGTGCCTTCATGAACCAGTTTGCAAGCTGGCTTCTGGGGGGGGGTTAGACCCCCTCCCCTCCCAGTCTTATTTCCCACCCTCCCCCTCCCCCTGACTTTGGGTGGAATATACATCTTCTTGGATACATTTAGGGCTTTGGGGTGGGGGGGTGGGGTGCACTGTGTCGGTGAAGGGGATACCTATGCTGTGCAGTGGGGCTGCCCTCAGCTCAATTTTAATTGCATTTTAGACCTGAGGGCTTGGGGGGATGGGGGCCCCACTGCCTATCGCAGTGGCTAGTGGTGCTCCAACCACCATCCCCCCAGTTTTAACTGCAATATGGTAGTCCACACATTTACACACAATCAAATCATATAACTGACATACACCTACCATGTTTTGTGCAAGGGGGAGGGGGTGGAGGGGTGGAAGACCCCCACCCCTGTTATCCTCCTCCTGATGGAATGGGGGAGCCCAGTGGGGAGCCTGGGACCCTTCATGTTGTCAAAATCCCTGGGTGCTGCTGAATGTATAGATACAACAAAGGGAGTGAAATCGGGACTGAATATGAGAGTAAGTGAGAGTAAGGGGGTGATGAATGGAGGTGGTGATGGTGAGTCAGTTTTGTGCGACGCTTTGCGTGTCGGGTGGCATCTCGGGTAGCCTGTGGTGGTCTGCTGATCAGTCGCTCGGGTGGGCGCTGGGGGTGGGGGTCTGCTTCTGTGGCCATGGCTGCCCTGGGGTGGGTTGGCGGGGGGGTGGCTGCTGGCCTGCGCCAGTGGTCTCCCCGGTCACTGTTGGGTGTTGGTGCGCGTTCAAGCTCACTGTATCTGCTGTGGTGCTGGGAGGGGGGGTGTCTGGGGGGCTCATACTGGGGAGCGTGGGCTGGTCTCCAGCCCAGGGTGTGGGGTCGCTGACCTCCTGGTGCCTGGGGGCAGTGTTGGCCTTGCTGGGGGGGTGGGGGGTTGGCGGATCCGGGGGTGTCGGCCCGCCCCGCTGGCCTGGCCTCCCTTGATCGTCCCTCCAGGAGCGGATGCTTGGCTTTCCTGGGGCTTGTTGACCTCGGACATTTGTGCCCTGTAGGGATTGGTGGCACTGCCTTGCTTGCTTGAGGTTCCCGGGGGAAGAACTGTTGCGACCGCCCCCCCCCCCCCTCTTCGTATGTTTCCTGACAAACCACTCACATGCACACACTTATTTTGCGCGTGCTCTCATATATACGCACACAGACGCACACCCACAAGTATTTCCCCTTTCACAGGAGCGGAAACCAGACTCATGTTGAGACATCTTCGGTGGAAGAAGCAGTTTTTTTTCTGTTTGTTTTAGTTGTTGGTTTGTTAGTCTTTTTGTCTGTTCCCCTCCCTTTCTGGGCAGCACGGTGGTACAGTGGTTAGCACTGTTGCCTTACAGCTAGAAGGTTCCAGGTTCAAATCCCCAGGCTGGCAGGTGTAGGAACCTTTCTATGTGGAGTTTGCATGTTCTCCCTGTGCTGCATGGGTTTACTCCGGGGGTTAGGTTAACTGGTTGTTCTAAATTGTCCCAAGATATCTGTCTCCTATAGGCCCTTAGAATAGAGGGTTAGTACTGGTGAAGCACTTTGAGTGGTCTTTGAGACTAGAAAAGCGCTATATAAGTACAGGTCCTTATCCCTTCTTTCCCTCTCCACACATTTCCTTTCCCTATTCCCCATCCTGTCAAGTCCTCCATGGGTAAAATAATTAAAATAAAGTATTAAAAGTTATTACAGGAGGAGTTTATAACAATATTCAGTACATAGGTACTGTATAAGCTCCTCTTGGCAAAGTAAATCTGTTTTGGCACAATAAGGGTGACAGATCTCTGTTCTGCTTACCTAGCTGTCTGACAGGACAAGGGGAAAAAAACCCTCCTAGGCCATTCAACCCAGAAGATGAAGAGATTTGTTTAGCAGATTACATGTTAAAAATGTTGACTCAAAAAGATTCTGTTCATGCTATTCCTCCCTCGGAAGGAGCACATAGAAGGAAGCATCACAGTGAAACCAGGAGACCAATTCCTCACAAAGACTGTTAAAAAAAAAGAAGACCTGATCAGAAGCCCCTGGCAGGGGCCAAAAGTACATGTGCACTCCTCCATGTAACTGAGCTGATGTGTTCAGTCACACAAGACCCGATGACTCTTAATACTCTAACACCCATCATAAATTAAGAAACCACATATGCATTATACAGTCACCCTACCATGGGGCATGCGCTGCAAACACGAGCTTCACATATGGCCGTAAGGAATGCACAACTTGTAACCCTATTAGAATAACTATAACATCTCAAAAGTTGTCTGACGCTGGACAATATTATGTTGGAATAAATATACTTGGAAAAGACCCCTTAGAGAGCGTAGGCATGATCTACTTATTCATCCTAATCCTAATTGTGAAGCAATAACACTATATTCAAACACACACCAGGATCTGTAGAACATTTGGAACATTCAATTCAATTCAACTTTATTTATATAGCGCCATTTCACAACAACAGTTATCTCATAGCACGTTCAACTGTAGGGGAAACCCCCACAGTTGCAGAAAAACCCCAGCAATCAGGCGATCCCCTGTGAGCAAGCGCTTGGCGACGGTGGAGAGGAAAAACTCCCTTTAAACAGGAAGTCACCTCCAGCAGAACCAGGCTCAGGGAGGGGCAGTCATCTGCTGCGACTGGCTGGGAGGTGAGGGGATAGAGAAGATGAAAAGAACAGACATGTAGAGAGCAAACAGCACTATGGGGACTCAATCTATGGGAGAGAACAAACAGATGTTAATGACCAGCAAAGAAAAATATTTCATCGAGAGTGAAGAAAGGAGTGAAGCCCAATGCATTATTGGAGGTCCCCCGGCTGTCTAAACCTATTAGCAGCATAACTAAGGGAGGGTTCAGAGACACATGATCCCTCCCTAATTGTAGGCTATATCAAAAAGGAAGGTTTTAACCCGATTCTTAAAAACAGAGATCAAGTCTGACTCCCATATCCAGATTGGCAGCTGGTTCCACAGCAGAGGAGCTTGATACCTGAAGGCGCTGCCTCCCATTGTACTTTTGGAGATTCTAGGTATTACAAGTAATCCAGCATTTTGGGAGCATAGTGCTCTGTTAGGATAATAGGGTAGTATCAGATCTTTTAAATAAAAAGGGGCCTGATTGTTTAGAGCTTTGTAAGTAAGAAGAAGGATTTTAATCTTAATTCTAAACTCTATGGGAAGCCAATGAAGGGAGGCCAGAACTGGAGAGATATGATCTCTCTTTCTAGTACCTGTTAAAACTCTTGCTGCAGCATTTTGGATCAACTGAAGACTTTTTAAAGATGTTTTAGGACAACCTGATAATAAAGAGTTACAATAATCTAATCTAGAGCGAACAAAAGTGTGGATCAGTTTCTCAGCATCACTCTGAGACAAGATGCTCCTAATCTTGGCAATATTAAGCAAATGATAGAAGGCAGTCTTAGAAACAAATTTAATATGTGAATTGAAAGACAGATCTTGATCAAAAATAACTCCAAGGTCCCTCACAGAGCTATCAAGAGAAACAGTAACTGCATCCAAACTAAAAATTTAATTTCACGGATGCACGGATCGCCCCGGGGGTCTCCCGGGTCGGCGGACGGAGCCACGGTTTGCAGCGGGAGAAGTTACAGCGGGGAGGAGCTAGTGCTAGCTAGCACTTGGCCGCCGCCCGGTGCTAATGGGAAACTCGACATACCGGGAGCTGTAGCGAAAACGAAGCGGGTGCCGGGCTGGAGTTTAGGCGGCGTGAAAGAAATATAAGACAGAATAATAAAGAGCGATGGCAAGAACCAAGCAGACCGCCCGTAAAATCTACTGGAGGAAGAAGCCCCCCAGGAGACAGCTAGCCACAGGGCTGCTCGGAGAGGCGCTCTGGCCACCGGCAGAGTGAAGAGGCCTCGCCGTCACAGGTCCGTGGCTCTGAGAGAGATCCGTCGCTACCAGAAATCCACGGAGCTGCTCATCCGTAAGCTGCCCGTCCAGCGCCTGGTGAGGGAGATCGCTCAGGACTTCAAGACCGTCCTGCGTTTCCTGAGTTTCGCCGTCATGGCTCTGCAGGAGACCAGCAAGACCCACCTGGTGGTCTCTTCTTCGCTAAGGGGGTCACCATCATGCCCAAAGACTTCCAGCTGGCCCGCTGCATCCGCGGAGAGAGAGCTTAGACTTTCTGCTGCACATCCACCAGCCATAATGCTCTGCACTGTGTGTCTATATATATACATTTATAGTAATATGGACATATGTTTACTAGATGTTGTTTTTTCTTGCCTTCTGATTGTTGCTCTGAGTGTTGCTATCCCTATGCTGTTGCAATCCTGGAATTTCCCCATTGTGGGACTAATAAAGGCTTATCTTATCTTATCTTATCTTATCTTAATTTGGAAAGGTATTTCTAAGGTTTTTTGGACCAACAAGAATGACTTCAGTCTTATCTGAATTTAATAGCAAGAAATTACAAGTCATCCAAGCTTTGATTTCCTTAAGACAGGCATCTACCTTGGCTAATTGATTACTATCATCTGGCTTCATTGACAGGTATAATTGTGTGTCATCTGCATAACAATGAAAATGTATAAAGTGCTTTCTAATAATGTTGCCTAACGGAAGCATATATAAACTAAAAAGAGTAGGGCCTAGCACAGATCCCTGTGGAACTCCATGACTGAGCTTTGAGTTGAAAGAAAACTCATTACGTACATGAACAAACTAGAACCTATCAGATACAGTAAATAAGATCTAAACCACTGCAACGAAGTTCCATTAAGTCCAAAATAGTGTTCTATGTTCATTTCAAAAATCTTAGAAAGAGTTGTTGCTATGCAATTATTTGATCACCTGCAGGGAAATGGTTTACTTGAAGAGTTTCAATCTGGGTTTAGAATCTATCATAGTACTGAAACAGCCTTAGCGAAGGTCACTAACGACCTCCTCATTGCATCTGATAATGGACTAGTTTCTGTACTTGTCCTTTTAGATCTTAGTGCAGGTCGGTTCGATGATCTGGTTCCCCCCACTGGTCTGTGTTTCCCTCTGGGCAGCCTGGTTCGGCTGCTGGTGGACTGGATTCCTGGGATCTGGGTCCAGAGTTCGCCGTCCGAACACTTCTCTTCCCCTGATTCGCCAGCTGGACAATGGGCGGGGAGATCTCCGGAGCCATCTCGGCCATTTTTGGACTCTGCCTGCCATTCACCTCGGGTGTCACTTTTTCTTTTGTTATTAAGGTCACTCGGGTGTAATGTTTTGTCCTGTTGGTGGATTCGTTTTTATAGTGCTGTGTTTTCCATCGCTCATGCTCAGCATTTTACTTTTTGTGCCATGTTTTTAGCCTCGTTTTTTGTATTGTAGAGTTATGTTTTGTTTTCCGTAACACCATGCTCTGCAGTTATCCATTTATTCCAGTCACTTTCATTTCTTTAGGTGACTGGGTATTTATATATTCGTGTGTGTGGGTTTTTCTTTGCCTGCACTCAGTATTTCTTTTTTGTCATGTTGGTTCATTATAGAGTCATGTGCCTTGTTTTCCGTAACACCATGCTCTATAATTGTCATTTGTTCCAGTCACCCTCACTTTTCTTGGTGACTGTGTGTGTATGTACTTAAATTAGCGCTGTGTATAGGTTCCCCTTTATTTAACCGTACTCAGCATTTTTTGCCCTGTACCTTTTTGGTGGTTCTTTTTTCCTTGCTCTGGGTCATGCATGGTTGGTACTCTCTGGGTAGTATGTAACCGGCGTGCTGACCCAGTTCTTCTCCCCATCTGTACCTGGGTTAATTATTCTGTTTTGTCAGTATTGTATTTGGGTTTTTCTTTCCCGCTACCCTACATTGCCCCATTGGTGTTGTCCTTCCCTTGGCTTCTTCCCCTCCGGTCCACCTCCCTTCCTCCCACCCTAGGTGTGTGTGTGTGTGGGGGGGGGGGGGGCTGGGATGTTCCTGGTCGTTCAGGAGCCCGACCTTGAGGGGGGGGCTCTGTCACCATGGGTTGAGATGCCGTCTCGGCACTCAGCCCATGTTTTCCCTCATCCCTGCTTCCCATTGAGCAGCGTCTCAGCAGGCTCCCAGCTGGCAGCATTATGGACGGCTGGGGCCAATTAGTCTTCATCAGCTGGGGCGCTGCCAATGAGGATAAATAGGAGCAGCCTCGATGACTCGGGGCTGCGACATAAACACGTTGCTAAGCTGAAGCCCCTTCGTCTGGTGTCAGCTTATACTCCTCTTGCAGCATTCCTGTGTTTGTATCCCGCTGTGAGTATGTACGTCTTGCTACCCCCACGTCCGGTACGAGCTGCTTACCTCTGCGCTGTGCAACCTGTGAGTGTACCTCTGCATGAGTATCTGTGCTCTCCTCATCCCTTCCCCTTTACCCTGAATAAAATATCACGACTCACTGGCTTGCCCCTGGCTCTGATTGCCCGGCTCCCTAGAGCCGGATATGACAGATTCATTCAAACCAACATAATCCTCTTGCCCTAACCAAGTCTCTGTAAGGGATATTAAATCAACCTGATGATCAATTAACAGATCATGGACTAGCAGAGGCTTGGGAGTTAGAAACCTAATATTTAATAAACCGCATTTAATTTTTTAAAATATGAGGAGGAACAGAGGCCAAACCATTCAATTTAGACGCTTCATATTTAATTTGAGTTTTACAAACTTTTTGTTTAATCACTTTGGGATTCTTAAACATTATATTTTTATTTACTTTGGAGGGAGCAGACAATGATCCTTTGATGGGGAAGACAGGGGCTAAGTTGAGGGGTGGCGGATGAAGAGGAGCTGCAGAAAGGCGTGTAAGACTGCGACTCTGCTTCCTGGTCCCAACTCTGAGAGTCAGGGTTTTGGAAATTTGGATAAAAATGATGCCAGATTGTTACATAAAAGAGATGCACCATCCAAAGTGGGATGGACACTGTCTCGTCTAATAAGACCAGGTTTTCCCCATAATGAGCTCCAATTATCTATGTAGCCCACGTTGTTTGCAGGACACCACACAGACA